>CM070540.1:36637107-37237107 GCA_036346415.1 Raddia guianensis
CAACAGATCGGCGCGAAAAACAGTGCAAAGTAAACCCATTTCGCTTCTCTGCTCCGGACTTATAACAACAGCAGTAGTTTCGCATTCGGGCCGGCCTAGGTCTAGCGTCGGATGCGCCTTCCGCTGAGGGCCTAATAATCACTCGCTGCCCGAGTGGCTCCCCGAGAGGTCTCATTCGCATTGATCGCCCGCCTAGGAGCGGACGAGCCTAGCTACTCTGGACGAAGTAATGCTACGGATCCGAGATCAAATCGAAAAGAAGCAAAGATTGCGATTCAAGGTCAAAAGCGTAAGACATCGAATTCCCAAAAGACTTTCATTAAAAAGGGCTTTTAGGCCCGATAACATATTTTCCTCGGCGCAGCACATCGAGCTAGGGCTCGTCGCTGGCTCGCGGGGATGCCAACAGGAATAGATCATTCCTCCGACGACCACCTCACACTGAGGATGGAAGCGGCGAGAGCATCCTTCAATGGGGTGCGTGCCGGGAAGAGCCGCGGATGGTCACGATCAGACTCGATGGCCCTCCGGGCGACCTCCTCCGCGTGTTCCTCTCGCCATCGCTGTTGCCCGAGTGATCTTAGTCAAGACGAGCTGCAGCGCGCGCGCGCTGAATCCGCAACTGCGGCCTCCCATGGATCCATGAAGATTTGTGGGGCAGTGTGGAAGTTTCCCGAGTCGCCAAAAGGAAAAAGACTCAAAACTCGAAGGTCAGGTGAAGTAGTACGCACCGGGATTTCTTTTTATACACGAGGAAATTCGGGGCCGCTCACAGTAAACCGCTTGAATACAAGAAACCATCATAGCGATGGGGTGGCTGGGAGCGGATCCGGTTTCAACGGAACACTCGCCTTTCGGTGTAGGAGAAAAGGCGCGCAAACGCTTCACCTCGCCCTAATTGGGCTTGGGCTAAAACCGCAAAGGGCGACCCCTTAATGAAAGCTTTTTAACACGCCACGACGGCGGCAATGTGTTAAAATCGAGCCTAATTCGCCTCGGTGCACCCCGAGGGCATATCACGCAGCAATAAAGTTAAAAATATTTCACAAAGATACCCCATATTGGGTCACTAGCCAACTTTGCACGCTCAAGGTTGGGTGTTGGTGAAATCTGGATTCAATTTATTGAGGTATGCCTTTATAAGGTCGCTAGTTGTATACCGTTACGCGGATACAAATACCTCTCGGCAAAATTGCGTCCAACCGGTATGTCTCTAAAGGCCTATGCTGATCCTCGCCATGGTGGGGACAGATACCGCTTGGCTAAAAGGTGCGCCCCATGTTGGGCCAAGAGCTGGTTCTTACAAGTTAAGGCCGAGCGCCTGATGCCGATATTTCAAAAACGCTAAGGTTATAGCAGGCTGCAAGACAGAAGCTGTAATGGCGTGGCTTAAGGCAGGCCCCATGACGGGCCAGAAGCTATTCTTGTATTACAAGAGTGGATGCCCAGGAGCCGAATCCTCCTGTCGAAATAACGCGCCCAACGGGCCGAGTAAGTTAGAGTTTGGTATTGCCAAATCTAGGCGTTGTTTCGACATAAAAACTCAAAATTTCTTGAGTCCTTTACAATCTCTTTTCAGATTACAGAGAACCAATGGCCAAGCATCCGACTCGATCGTAAAAGCACTCTGGGCTATCAGGATGAATGGGCCCCGTATCCTCTAGAAGGCCCATAAGGAGCAGATAGGGGCGACCAGTCGGTTGGTCAAGATGGAAAGCACTTTGGATCGGGCGGAACTTAAGCCGCAAGAAAGGGTTCGAGTTCTGAGACATCCCCATGTAATTAGCAGATCAATGCATACGTTCCATGTAACATCATAACGGAAATAGTTGCCATATACCCCGCGACTTACTGTAAACTCTATCCCCCCTGTACTATATAAAGGGAGGGGACGGAGGCCATCGAATAAGGGGGCTAGGAGCGTCATCTTGCATCCCGATCCACCAAATAATCCCAGAGCACAGGAAGTAGGGTATTACCTCCTCAGTTGAGGGCCTGAACCTGTATAATCCTGTCTTGTGCTAGCCATTTGACCTAGTTTTTGATTAACGTCCCCTCGTACAAATTCATAGCCGGCGGTAATCCCCCAGTTAGTCACCCGTCGACGCTCTCTCTTCCGTATCCTCATGTCTCTTCCCTCCCGTATCCTCATGTCTGCTCTATCGCGTCATATATACCAGTGAAACAGCGGACACGCCCCACCCACTACTCTCTGTCTCGAGAACTCCAACGGCCGCCCATTCAATGCTGCTCGAACGCCATGACAGATACGCTGGGTAGAGGACAGGAGCAAGAAACAACGGAGCAGGTTGGCGCTGCATCGTCTTTCTCCCTCCCCGAGATCACCGCCGTCTAGATATGGTGGTGCTATGCTCCTCATTGACGGACCTATCTTCTGCATAGCGACGACGGGGACCCAACATGCACCGGTGCCTTTATAATACATAGTTGACTATCATTTATACATACAACATCATCGTCTAGATCAATAAATACTTGATTTCAAGCTCGCGAACTTAGTAATAAATGTTGTAGAACTCCTACATGGGCATAGAGATCGTGTCCTAGTTATTTACGAATGATCTGCAATTGAGTCACCCTCAAGCCAACTACCACTCGGTTTGCGAAAAACCGTCCTATGCGATAATCTATATAATTGCGGAGGAAGATCGCCATATCGTAAGGTATCAGTTAAATTACATGGAATTTACATGAATTAGTGGAATTTTGCACAAAAAATTCGTTTTAGGGCCACATTAGGAACCGATCTAATAGACCAGACTAAATTTTGATTGCTGAAACCGATCTACTATGCACATGCCGGCGCTGCAGGCACTACGTCGTCATGCCTGACCACGCCACTAGCCGCTCATCGACCGTTCCACCGCCGCCTTCGCCATCATTGCCGGTGCACCACGGTCGCCATGCCTGCGAATCTTTGCCTGCTAGTCGACTCGTCAGGTTCTCGCCAACGCCATGACCCATCGACGCAATACCGATTAGCCTCGACGTGTCCCCGTCGGTCGCCGCCACTCGGCTCGCCCGCCACAGGGCCGCTGCCCTGTCAGTAGCGCCGCTCGGCTTGCCTTGGCCCGTATCACCCCAACACCACATCCGGCCCACCGCCGCCGTGCTTGGCCCCGCCATTTGCCGCCGTTAGCCGGTCACCACCGCTGCATCGACTGGCCCCGCCAGCCACGTTGCCCTGAATGTTGTCGCATCAAAGGCGGCCGGGGGCATAATGGGCCGCATGGCCCATTTAAGCATACAGACTGGTCGGAAAATGACAAAAAGAAAAGAGAAAAAATAAGAAAATTATGATTTTTTTAAGAAAGCCCCGAGTATTTTGGATAATTTTATAAAAATTATCTAAAAATTACAATCATTTCAGAAAAATCCCTAGATATTCTAGAAACGATAGGTAGTATGTTTGGACCTATGAAATTTGCATTGAAACCATGAGAAGCTTAAAAAATTACATGAAGTTTTTTTATGGATGAAAATTACAGGAAAAATCCCTATAATTTACAAAATTCACTGCAAATTAAATTCTTGGCACTTAGCATCTCGGGAATTTATTTTTGTCACCCATTTTTTGCTTGAATCACATTATTTTTCTTTATTAATTATATATTGGCAATTATTAGTGGCTATTATACATTTTTTATTGGAAATGGCTTGTTAGAATATGGCATACTGGAATACATGAGATTTTTATGCATTTGTGAATCATGCCACACATCATTTTCTATCAGATTACAAGCAGTAGTCTTATGAAATATTTTCAAATTATATATGTCCGGCATTGTAAATCATGAATTTGAGGGACTGGCATCGCATGGCTAGAACACGATCACTTGGGCATTGGACAGTAATATTGTAGCTCGTAGCATGAGCGCCATTGGTTCTAAGATCTGAATGGATGGGAAATTTACTGATGTGCAGACATATAAGCATAACATTTTCTCGGGCATCACCCCCCATGAAAATTTAGCAGTGACGTATACATAAGCAATGTACTTAGAAGCGGTTGAAGCTTTAGTATACTATCCTATATCTTGTATTGGAATTGGGCATGCCTAACATAGTACGGACTATAGAGGTATGGTCAAATACAATCCATCAAAGGACTTGTAATTATCCATCTTTTGTGGCAATGAAGATTACAAAGGAGGAGTAGCCTGTGAATATAATCTCCCCTTTTTACCCCAGTGCAATTCAAAATGCTTGTAAGTATTGTTGCTTGGTTACGAAGAATCTACTAGGGGAGAAAAGTCCCCAACCATTGAAGGAATGGTGTGGATGGAAGAATAAGGGCAATTATGGAAATAATGTCCATCACTCAATATAACTAAAGTAAATGAACAAGAAGAAGTCACACCATAATTCTCATTCATTGGGGGAGCACAGACCCTCATAGCATAATGTTCGAAAATTATGTGGCATTTAGGGGTGAATGATTTACCACGAACGTCTGTATGCAGTTGTGGCATATCTAGCCAAAGCAAAGGGAAAAGCTAACATCATAGACTCAACTTGCCATGATTAGTAGGCATGACCTCAAATTCTCGTAGAGAATTCCATAATTTACCCCCTTTATCTTATTGCAACCACACATGAAGTGAATTAAGAAGAGAAGATCCCAATATATAGCATTGAAACAAAAATGGCTACATTTATCTGTCGTGCTTACTCAAGCCCTGTCCCGACAGTGTCGCTGCCTCAGGGCTTGCCACTGGCAGTTGTAGTCTCCGTATGTGGCTCCTACCATGGACTCGTGAACAACTTCACCCTCGCTCAAATACTCCGTACAAGTACGGGTCGCGGGGTACATCCAACTTCTATTGGTTATCTGCATTGCATCCATAATAATTTCTATTAACTAAAAGCACAAAAAATTACCAAAAAGGAAGCTTGTATAGTGATTTTGTATATTTGGTCTTTTTTTAGTGTATATATTTGGTCATTTGATCTACCGAAAGAAGGGTGCAGGAGAGGAAAAAAAGGCTAGGATGGGGTGCAAACCTTCGAAGACCACTTCAATTCCACAACAAATGAGGGAATAGGAGGAAAGGGTGGAACTCAAGAAAATTGCATCACTGCACCGTCACCCATGTTGCTGTGTCGGGCTTACATTATTAGGTGATAGTTGGAGCCATCCCACCTGGGAGCCCTATAAGCAATTACCATGATGAATATCAAGTAAAGCCGTCACCAATTCGGTAAATTTAAGGATGGGTTTGGACACGACCCGTCACTTATTACTGGCCCATGTAAACCATCACCAAGGGGCTAGAAAAGGTGATGGTGCATGTTTCAAACCGTCACTATTGTAATAAGTGACAATCGCAGTTAACTTCCGTCACTTGTAACCTGTCATAGCTGTAGCCAACCTCGACCTGAGCCTACATAAGTGACGGATCTGACCACCTGTCACCTATGTGGTGCCTCCTTTGTATGGTTTTGATGTAGTGTACTTTTGCATACAAATATACTACCAATAATTTTATGTCACAAAAAATATGTTTAGGCCTTATTTATTTCAGCTTAAAGTTGCAGAAAGTTTTAATCTAAAAAGTTGTGATCACTAGAGAGAGGTCTTGAGGGTGCAACAAATTATTTCATTAATTATAAAAAGAACTATTTAAAAACCCCAAAAAACGGATGCAAAGTAATACATTGTTTGATTTGTAAAAAACAATTTTTTATTTAGTTTAATTAAATTTAAGCTGAAAAGAAAAATGCCTTAATAGAGTAAACGTTGATCAAAATCTTATACTAGTGAAATAAGATACGTCCTATTTTTCTGAACCAAGGGAGTATCCTTCAATGCAAGGTGGAGGCAAGAGAAACATCAACACGATCGGACGTGGCTTGCCCCACACAAGCCAGATCCTTGGTTGAAGCGCGTGCAGATCGAGGACACAAGATAATCAAAATTATCAACGAGTGTTGCGAATCCCACATAAAATTTGAAGGGTGAAAAAATCGATTGAAATCAGGTCTGTTTCTCAACGACTGATAAATAGAAAATCTGCAAAATTAATCCTATGATGGTTAAGAAATTAATGCTGTTCGAAAAAAAATATAGAACAATAGTTGACATGAGAGTACATTCGATACGTTTTAACGAAAGGAATTCGCCTGAGACAAACTGATGAACTGGGCCACAAACAGGCCACCACTACCTAACGAGCAGCTCGTTAGCCCCCCGGTGCCTGCTTTGCTGCTCCCAGGACAAAAACCGGGCTTTACTAGGCCGCCCAACATGCAAGCTCTGTAGATCGTCAGGCGGGCTGCGGGCTTCACTGGACATGACGCAGCACAGCTGCAGGACGACGCCCTCTAGGAGTGGCCATGGCAGATGCCATAAAAACTAGCCGAGGTTGAGTCGCTTATTGCTAAGTAGGTGGTGGGTGATATACGAGGGAGAATGCAGGGGCTCAGTGCTGTACTGCTGTCTGATGCTATGCTTGTTTCAGTGGATTATATACCTTGAGGAACCTCACTACCGGGTGTAGTCCGACGTATAAACTGGACAATTAATCACGGAGAAAAATAAAAAAAACAGGGGACACAGAAATATAGGGTGGAGCTTCTCTTTATTATTTCTCAGATCTGTTCTACAACAAGGTGCTCCACCTCTTCTTTTATAGTAGTGATTAGGGTTTAGGCCATGTCCAATGTGGGACCCACCATGGGGGAGCCGTCGGCCGGCCCTAGCCGGGCCGGGCTCCCTACAGGCGGTTTCCCAACACTCCCCTTTGGACCTTGCCAGCGAGATGCATATGCCTCATCAAAATTCCATTAAAAAACCCAGTGGGAAAAAAGGATTAGAGAAATAGTACATAGCATACGTTTGCCGTACGTACGATTTGCCTCATTAATAATCTCATGTAAGAAAAACTTCAGGGAAAAACTCACCAAGAAAAAAGTACAAACCACCCAACATTGCATTCAACCTTTTAGGTCGAGTTAGATACTCTGGCTTCATGCCAAAGTTTTTGTCGGTGTAATAAATACCAGGGTACAAAGAGTCCTGAGAAGATCGAGCGGGCCCCACGCGTCAGGTGGGCGACAAGGCCCCAGCGCGTGGGCAAGCCCCTCAGGCCGCCGGGCGAGGGCCCCACACGTCGGCGGGCGATCAGCCCCAACAGGGGGCGAGCCCCCTCGGCGTATCAAGCGGGCCCCACGCGTCGGGTGGGCGACAAGGCCCAGTAGCGTGGGCAAGCCCTCAGTATACCGGAGAGGCCCCTACAAGTCGACGGGCGATCAGGCCCAGCGTGGGCGAGCCCCCACGGCGTATCAAGCGGGCCCCACGCGTCGGTGGGCGACAAGGCCCCGTGGCGTGGCGGAGCCCCTCAGGCGCCGGCGAGGGCCCCACACGTCGGCGGGCGTCGAGCCCGGCGTGTGGGCGAGCCCTCGGCTTATCAAGCGGGCCCAGCGCGTCGGCGGGCGACAAGGCCCCAGTGGCGTGGGCGAGCCCCTCAGTGCGCCGAGCGAGGGCCCCACACGTCAGGCGGGCGCGTGGGCGAGCCCCTCGGCGCGCGTAGGGTCTCCCACTGTCAAGTGGGGCCCACGTGGCAGGGAGTGTTGCGGAAGGAGTCTTCTGGGCGAAGGCTTCCCCTGCTGCGAAGGACGAGCGCATTTAATGCGACATCACGCGCGGATAGACAGCTGAAGAAATGATTACCGCTTCTGATGACCCTCGCAGATCTGGCGGTATCACCACCGTGGGCGCAGCGGAATTGACCGTGAGAGAGGGTTTGCTTAAGATGGCCGCCTCGTCGGGAGGAGCGGTGGGCCCCGCCATGATCTCACCGGTGTGTCTGCGGGTCGAGAGCCCCTTGAAGCTTATCTTGCGAAGCGCCGCTTCGGCGTAACAATGCGCGTTTTACTCTCTCTGTCGTGTCTCGTTAGTGTCTTGAAATCTTGTCGCCTACCCTCGGCTCTCTCCGTCGGTTCGAGGCTTGTATAAAAGGAGCGGAGAGAGAGAGAGAGAGAGTACGTGCGCTTGGAACACACAGTTCACAAGCATTCTGTAAACACATTCCATTCAACCACAACAAGAAAAGAGCTAAGGCTCAGCAGGAGTAGGACTATTACCCGCGAGGGGGTCCGAACCTGGGTAATCCCCGTGTGTTGCTCTCTGCTGCGTCCCACGCTCAATCGAACTGAGCGCGGCTGATAGGCTAGCAGGATAGAAATCTGACTAGGGGTGTGATCCGCAGTGGTTGAGCGGTGAACACGCCGTCAGTGGCGCGCCAGGTAGGGAGCTAGCATCAGTTCGTGCTCTTCGACCTCATCGAATGGCGGATCGCCGATCGCGATGGATCGAGGCGGCCGCCAGAGCAGCGGCAGCGGCGTCGAACGCGGCGATGGCGATGGATCACCGGACGGCGGCCGCCCGGCCAAGTTAGAGGCGCTGGCCTTGGAGGAGTGCACCCGGCACAAAACCTCCATGCGGCGAGGCCTCGCTGACAACCCACCGTGCCGGTGACTCGGACTCCCGGCGGCTCCGTGGTGGCGGTTTGGCCCTTCGTCGATCTGCCGCCGCGGCGGTGGTGCAAGTTTTGGGAGGCGCGGGAGCCGGCGTTTCCGCTTCTTCCCGTTCCTTCTTGCCCTCGCGTTCCTCTCGCAGATCTCCTGGCATAAGGGAGCGGGGTCAGGACGACAGGAGCCAGGTGACTCCTACGGGGGTTCGGCCAGGCAGGCGTACCAGTGGGCGGGATCTCCGGTCCCACTTGGAGGACCGCCATTTGCGGCACGGGGAAGACCTAACCGACAAGCTCATGCAGCGGCACGACCGAAAGTCGTGACCGTCTGCACGCCGCCGCCCGTGGGGACCAGGAGGGTTCAGCGCGCGCCGCCCGCCGGGGAAGGAGGTGCCTCTTGATGCCGTCCGGACGGCGGGCGCGCGAGACGGAGGCGCATCCAGAGCAGAGGCTCCAAGTCGGCCGCCGCGCTTTTCAAGGAGTCTGCGCAGAGTGCGATGGCGGAGAGGTTCCGCCCACCCCATCGAGAAGTCGACGGCTCCACCAACCACAGACGAGTTCTTGCAGATCTACACCACGGTGATGCAGCCAATCGGAGGGTCGGGGAAGGTCTGGCGAACTACTTCCTGCATCCTCACCGGCGAGCCCGCCTGCTCATGAACCTGCCCCCGGTCCGTAGGGTCGTGGAAGGAGCTCTCGAGTCTTCAAACCAACTTCGAGGCACGTTTGAGCAGCCCGGTCGAGGACAACCTCCACAACGTGGAAGCGAGAAGAAGGAGAGTCATTGCTGCGACTATATCCGGCGCTTCGGTCAGTCCGCAATACCATCCCCGACATCTCCATCGACGCCGTTGTCACGGCATTCAGAGAGGCGCCGAGACCCTAGGGTCAAGGAGAAGATGGCCACCAAGAAGATCAAGGCGACGGAAGAGCCCTTCACCTGCGACAAGTCGCCCTTCAGCGAGGCTCGCTTCCGCCCATTTACCTGGCGAGGGGACAAACATGGAGGCGAGGCCGGACTTCAAAAATCCCGGCGGCAAGGACAAGAAGAAGCGCAAAGCGCCGAGACCGGCAGGTCATAGCCGCCGAAAGCGACGACGACGACGACTTAACGGTAGCGGCGGCAGCGCGATGGGCGCGACAGCGAAAAAGGAGGAGGTCACGGCGCCGGGCGGCGAGCGGCCCCACAGGGGTGGCTGCGGCGGCGCCATGGCGACGCCGTGGCGCGACGGCCCCGCGGCGCGATGAGGGGCGAGACCGTCGTCCCCGCGAGTGGAGCGGAGGGGCTTACTGCCCCATCCACCGCAACAGTTCTCACGACTTGGCCGATTGCCATGTCGTCAACAAGTTGGTGGACAAGCGCGTCCAGAGCAGCAGCAGGCGTCCGGCAGCGGCAAGGGCAAGTGAAGCGGCTTCGCTTGGTTTTCAGCAGGCGGAGCGCGAAGTCGCCGTCATCCACGGCGGATCGGCCACCTATCCGTCCCACGCTAGCTTTAAGCGTGCGATGAGGAGGTGCGCCGCGCCGCGTTCGCTTTGGGTCGTGAGGCGGTGGCGTGGTCGAAGTAGCCGATCGCGTTCGGTCGAGCCGATCACCCGGCAAGATCACCGCCCGACATCTCCCGATCGTGGTTGCGCCCACGGTCCGGAATGTAAAGCCGGGCGGTGTTGGTAGACGGAGGAGTTCCCTCAACCTCCTGTCCGCCGGGTCGCCAAGGCTCCCAGATCCAAAGCAGCGAGCTTCCGCCGGCGCTCCGTTCTTGATCGCGCGGCCGAGTCCGTCCGTCATTGCGCGCGTCGACCTCCGTGACGTTGGAGGTTCGACAATTTCCGCACCGAGATGCTCGAGTTCGAGGTGGCGGACTTGATCTCCCATACAACGCCATCTTTGGGTGGCCGCGGCGACCAAGTTCATGGCGACTTGCTACTATGCGTACATGGTGGTGAAGATCCGGGGCCACCGCCCCATCGTTTTGAAAGTGGACCGCCGGGCGCTCCGGCTGTGACAAGGACGCTCTCGCTTTGGCGGGGGCAATCGGCCTATGAAGGCGAGGCTTCGACTCTGGGAGCTCCTCGGCGACCGTGCCTCCCCCGGTTCGTCCGTGGAGATTAAGGCGGTCTCCCTGAGTGAGTCAGACCCGGCGAAGACCGTTCGGGTGGGCGCCTCTCTCAGCGCCAAATAGGAAGGCGCGCTCGTCTCCTTCCTCCAGTCTAACGCAGACGTGTTTGCGTGGCAACCGTCCGACATGGCTGGGGTCCCCAAGGAGGTGATTGAGCACAAGTTGGCAACGTTCCCCGGCGCGCGACCGGTCATGCAAAAGGTCCGGAAGCAGTCGGTGGAGCGTCAGGAAGTTATCCGCCAGGAGGTGGACAAGCTCTTAAGGGCGGGGGTCGTTCGGAGCGTCGCCCATCCCAGGTGGCTCGCGAACCCCGTCCTCGTCAAGAAATCCAACGGACGGTGAAGGATGTGCGTGGACTTCACCGACCTCAACAGGGCGTGCTCGAAGGATCCGTACTCGCTGCCCCGCATTGATCTCATCGTCGACTCCACGGCGAGTGCGGCGGTGTGCTTTACGGATCGTACTCTGGGTACCACCAGTTAGCATGGCGAAGAAGATGAAGACAAGATCGCTTTCGTGGCGCCCATGGGCGCTCATCGCTACACAAGGATGGCGTTCGGACTGAAGAATACGGGCCCAACTGTAAGGATCCTAGGCCGAGAGGGGGGGTGAATCGGCTCTTTTCAAATTTTACTTCTCTCGATTAAGCTTGATTTACTTAGTCAAATCAAGAACCCAAGCTATCGATTGATCTAGAGTCTAGTTATGAAGTGATCACACTAATGCACATGCGACTACTAGGAGGCTCGATGGCACTCACACGCAAGTGATTAATTCAAAGTCTTGAGTAAATGGGTGAGAAGGGAGATAAACCAAGTTGTTTATCAAGTTCGGTGCTCAACACATGAGCACCTCGTCTCCGTTGAGGAAACTTCTCACACAGAGAAGTCGGGACCCTTTCGTCCCTAGCCCTCAATCCACTCGTGGTAACTCTTCACCAACACATGGTAGGCGAGCTCCAAACCTTCACACGGAGGCGAGTTCTCTCACACGCGAGAGTTCTCACACCCACGGCGCCGACACACGGCACCGACCACCGACACACAGTGGGTTTCACCTCAACACATGAGGTACCCCCAACACATGGAGGATTTGGATCCGACACACGGACACCTTGGCACCTCCGACACACGGAGATGGCCGCCGACACACGGCGGACTTTGCACACCCCGACGAACGGAGAGGAAACACTGTGGGAAGCACGGTGACCTTCACGGAGAAGGGTTTGCTTGCGGTATGCTTGATGAAGCTCGGCGACGACGATGTCTCCCGGTGGCAAGAATCCCAAGAGCACAAGACCGGTGACACTCACTCAACCCTCATCCTACCATGGAGGATGGCAAGACAACCATGGAGAGGGCACAAACCTTGGAGATGACGAGGAGGAGGCTAGGGGATGCTCTCTTCTTCTTCCTCACTCTCTCTTCAATCTCTCAAGCACATGGAACCCTAGATGGAGGTGGGAACCATGGGAGAAGCTCTCTAGGTGGCTAGGGCAAAAGGTGGGCTGCTAGGGTAGGCTCTCTCAAGTTTCTCCGTGCTCCTAGCCCCTATTTATAGCCCCAAGGCGAAACCCTAGAAATGGACGGTCCAGATTAAATCGCGAGATTCAGATCGCTCGTCGGACTCCGTCCGTCGCCGTCGGACGCCGTCCGGCTGAAGGTTTGGGACGTTTTGTGCTGCGTCGGGCGCCGTCCGTAGCTTATCGGACGCGTCCGACAGGTGGGTGGCGGCGTCGGGCCTTCAGACGCCGCCCGATGCCCATCGCCGTCGATTTTCTACTTCACCGGACGCTGTCCGGTCCCCGATCGGACGCCGTCCGAGCGAGACGATTCGTTGGGACTTAGCCATTTTTCAAGCTCTCTCTTTGGGAAATCCATCTTTGTCGGACCCCGTCCGGTTGTGGTCGGACGCCATCCGACAGAGAGGGTGCGTCTCGGACTTAGCCCAAATTTTGGCTTGGGCTCACCGGACGCCGTCTGATGGCTATCGGACGCTGTCCGACAGAGGCTAAATTTACCGACTTCGCCTCGCTCGCCTCTCTCGTCACCACGCTCGGTCAAGGGACAATTTGTCGATTTGTGGACACAATGGAGGTTCAAATCATTTAGGCGGGAGGTTTCGCGCCTAAATGAATATTTGGCTTGGGAACTTGGCGGCTCTGAAACCACGAACAGTGCCACTCCCGAACTCTCCCGAACTCTCTCGAACCTAGGCGGGTGGACTCGCTCTAGATGATTCGCTAAAGGCTAATACAGCACTCTAGGAACCCCTATGACACAGTGCTCGGTGGGACCACGCAACCGAGAGATGTAGTTGAGCTAAAGACGCACACAAGGAAAATAGAAGAACTATTAAACAAAGGTCCTTATCCTTGGCGCTTCAAATTGCATGCGGCCTAGTTGCCATCAATTACCAAAATCAATTAGCCCATGGGAGGCTTGATCTTACAATCTCCCCCTTCTTGGTAATTGATGACAACACCTGCAAATCCAGCATGACAAGGCACAAATACAATCTTTGGTGCAATGGGTTAGCTCAGAAGCATTGTATCCCAGCAAAAACACAGTATCAAAGACTAGGCCAAAGAATGAAATGCAATGTATATGTAGAAAAGAGCTCCCCCTAAATCAATGCATACCACTTGTAAGACACGATAGTACCATCACATCACATGGAGCAAAGCATCTCCATCCTAATTTTTTCGTCCTAGGAGCAAAGCATCTCCTAAGTCTACCACCTGTAACATGATAGTACCATCACATCACATGGAGCAAAGCATCTCCATCCTAATTTTTTGTCCTAGGGGCAAAGCATCTCCTAAGTCTACCACCTGTAACCTAACACATTTTCTTTCTAGGAGCAAAGCATCTCCTGAATCTACCACTTATAAACACCCCAAATTCCATTCTCCCATCTTTGCATCCCAAAACATGATTATGCCCAAAACATGGATTTGCACTAATTTCTCCCCCTTTGGCATCAATAACCAGAAAGTAACAAAGTATGGGATTAGCAAATGAAGCGCTTTGGAAGTTGTACTAGTGCACGTATGCCCATAAGTTCATCACACTCAAAATCTAGCCATCTCAAGGTCACAATGTCACAAGATCAACTAAAGCTCAATTATTAAATGTGTGATTCAAGTTATTTATGACCTAGAGCAAGTATAAGATGAACAATAGCGAGAAGTGTCAAGAGTTGCTCCAAAACTTGAAGGGACACATGATGCACCATAGCACTAGAAAATGCGCTCCAAGCTACACTAACTATCACCAAGCCTATTTGAGACCAAAACATTTTGGTTGAGCTCATTTTGAAAGGTTTCACATTTTGAACCTTGAATTTTCTCAAATTTGCCATGTCTCAAACCATAGGCAACGCCACCCAAAGATGACATCAAGGTGAGCGTCTCGGTCATCCAAAGCTCCCCTAAGTTCATGCCTAGTGCAATGACAAGCTATCTCATCGAGAGACATTGGTGAGACATGCATTCTCGTTTAGCACATTTACAAGTTTTGCTCAACATTTTCTCAAAATTGCTCAAATTAGCGAAGTAAAGATATGTGCAAAATGAAGAGACACACTCTAGACTAAGAAGCACATGATCAATCAAAGAGTTCAGAGCAATCAAATGAGACTAGAAGCTATAGCTCTCCTAACACAAGCTCATGGTTTTTCAATTACATGATATGTTGAGTTAAGCACCAGTTGAGCTAGTGACAAGGTAAACACATGCTATAGCGATCAATTTAATGTGATGAAAGTATAGGCAATGAATAACCTCCAGTATAACAAGCAAGGCACCTAAATGCTCAAACTGGCTTCAAAAGATTTGCAATGAATGACATAGCCACGCGACCAACTCATGCTATGTTTGACTTGTCTAAAATGTTCAGTTCATTTCTCAATTTGCAGAAGCGTGCCTCATCGAGTGGCTTGGTGAATATGTCGGCAAAATTTGGTCCCTGTCCATGCGTGCTCAAGCACAATGTAAGCCCTTTGTCACATGATCCCGAAGGAAATGGTGACGGACATCAATGTGCTTGGTCCGTGAGTGTTGGACCGGGTTGCACGCTATCTTCACCAGCTCTCGTTATCGCATAGAAGAGGCACATGGTCAAGTTTTAGCCCAAAGTCAAGCGATGGATCGTGTCGTAAAGCAACAGTATGCAACAACTCTCTCCGCTATATACTCGGCCTCGGCGGTAGATAGCGCCACGTAGTTCTGTTTCTTTGGCGCCCATTACACAAGACACCTACCCAAAAGTGACATGCCGGAAGTGCTTTTGCGATCGATCTTGCACCCGCATAATCTGAGTCGAGAATAGCCTAGGAGCTCAAACCGCGCACCCTTCGGGAACCAAAGGCCTATGCTAGGTGTGTGTTTGGTATCTAAGTATTCATTTCACAAAGATCATATGCATTTCTCTAGGGAGGCTTGAAATCTAGCGCACATGCACACACTAAACATGATATCCGGCCTAGATGCGATCAAGTAGAGCAAAGCACCAATCATGGAGCGATAAAGCTTTTGGTCGACATATTTACCTTCTTTGTCGAGGTCGAGGTGGCGCTTCGTTCCCATTGGTGTCCGGATAAACTGCGGTCATCCATGTCGAAGCGCTTGAGGAGGTCGTGGATGTACTTCTCTTGGCATATGAAAGTCCGGTCTTGAGTTGCTTGATTTGAAATCCCAAGAAGAAGTTCAACTCGCCCATCATCGACATCTCGAACTCCTTGCTCATCATGTCGCGAACTCTTTGACCAAGGTCTCATTTGTCTTTGCCAAGATGATGTCATCCACATACACCTGGCACAGGAATAGGTCTCCATCCACTACCTTGGTGAATAGTGTCGAGTCGACCCTTCCAACCGTGAATCCCTTGCCAATGAGGAAGTCCCTCAGTCTTTCATACCATACCCTGGGTGCTTGCTTGAGACCATACAAAGTCTTTGACAATTTGTACACATGATCAGGGTGACGTGAATCTTCAAACCCCGGAGGCTGCTCCACATACACTAGCTCTCCTATGTACCCGTTGAGGAAAGCACTCTTCACATCCATCTGCTTGAGAGCGATGTTGTGGCACGTAGAGAACGCCACAAGCAGTCTAATAGCGTCCAGACGGGCCACGGGAGCATAGGTGTCTCCACAATCTATACCCTCGATCTGTGTGAAGCCCTGAGCGACCAACCTAGCCTTGTTGCGCACCACCAATCCAAACTCATCTTGCTTGTTCTTGAATACCCACTTGGTGCCAATCACGTTGCAGTCGCTCGGCCTCTTTACCAAAGTCCAGACTTTGTTTCTCTCAAAGTTGTTCGACTCCTCGTGCATCGCATTGATCCGATCTGGGTCATTCGATGCCTCCTCCACTTTCTTTGGCTCAAGCTCGGACACAAACGCCGTGTGCTCACGGTGGTGGTGTCCTAGACCTTGTTTGCACACCGTGAGTCAAGTCCCCAATCACTTGATCAACTGGGTGATCACGAGCAATGGTGTGATGGGTCTTGATCAAGCTGGGGTGGTAGCTCATCGATTCTGATCCGCTCACATGCTTTGTCTCGCCTCGAATCGATCAAGGCTTGAGCTAACCGCCGAGAGTGAAGCTCCCCGACTCTGTACTCGCCAGTGTGAGGGGTGGAGCAACAACCTCGGTCTCCTCTGAACCTCTACTGGTCTCACATCACCAGCTGGCATCTCCTCCACCGCTCTAGCCAACTGCTCACCATCCACATCATCCAGGTTCTCATGCTCCCCTTGACTTCCATTTGACTCGTCGAACTTCACATCACAGGTCTCTTCAATCTGACCACTGCTCTCATTGTACACCCTGAAGGAAGACCCTCTGGCTGAATATCCCAAGAAGACCCCTGTGTCTACTCTACTCTGGAACTTGCCCAAGTGCTCCCGCTTCTTCTTGATGTAGACCTTGCATCCAAAAACTCTGAAGTAGGAGACATTGGGTCGTCTTCCCACCAGCAGCTCATAGGGCGTCTTCTTCAGGAGCTTGTGAAGGTACAACTGTTGATGCGATGGATGTGTGTGTTGATTGCTTCACCCGAGCAGATCACGAAGTCTTGTACTCATCCAACATTGTCCTCGCCATCTCAATGAGCGTCCTGTTCTTCCTCTCAACCACCCCATTTTGCTGAGGAGTGTAGGTGGTGAGGCGGTGATCAATCCTAACTCATCACGTAATGCTCAACGAAGTGTTAGTGAACTCCGTTCCATTGTCACTTCTCACCTTCTTGAGGGTACACTCAAAAGCATTTTGGGCTTTCTTTACAAACTTTTTGAAAACATCTCCAGTTGAAGTTTTATCAGGTAAAAAGAAAACCCAAGTGTATCGGGAGAAGTCATCGACAATGACCAGGCAATAAAGATTTCCCCCGATACTCACATATGTTGTTGGCCCAAAAAGATCCATGTGTATAAGCTCGAGAGGTCGAGATGTAGACATGACATTCTTGGCAGGATGTGAGCTTGCCACTTGCTTGCCGGCCTGACAGGCACTGCATAGCTTGTCTTTGTCGAATGTCACATCTTGCACCCCGAGAATCAACTCATTTTTGAAAAGTTTCTTCAAATTAGCCACGCCGACATGCCCAAGACGCCTATGCCAAAGCCAACCAAGAGAGACTTTGGCGACAAGGCAAGTCGAGACGGATGCGGCAGGTTCATTAAAGTTCACAAGAAACAAGTTTTCAAACCGAAAGCCTTTAAACACAAGATTTTCATTTTTGTCCAAAACCAACAAGCCCTCAGGTGAGAAATTACAATGGAACCCTAAATCACATATTTGGGCAACAGAGAGAAGATTATAGCTCAAAGTTTTTACTAGCAGCACATTTTCAATTGAAAGATCAGAAGAGATTGCTACCTTTCCAACTCGGTACTTTGCTCTTGCTTCCATCTCCAAAAGTGACCTTGGGGAATCTTGCCTTCTCCCTATTGAGGTGAACAACCGGGGTTGCTTGGTCATGTGTTGGGTGCATCCACCGTCAATGATCCAATGGCACCCTCCACTCCAGTAGTTCACCCGTCATGAGAGAAGATCCTTATGTGACTCGAGGGACCCACACAGAGGTCCCCGAGGATTAACCTTCAAACCAGAAGCAACACGAGCAAAGCGATCAATCAATGACTTAGGCACCCAAACATGTGCCTTGTGCTCATTCTTAACCTTGAGCCCAACAAATCTAGCAGTCATCCTACCTTGATCATTTTTCTTGAGCAAGTAGTGACCGTATAGCTCAGAATGTGCTCGAGGAAGTCTTGGGTGTGTATGGTTGGGAGTGTTACGGTTTTGGTTCCTAGGAGGGTTTGGTCTACCATTGATGTGCCTAGGAGGACCATTCCAGAAGTTTTGCCTAGGTGAATGCCAAGTGATGAGCCTAGGACCTTGCCAGTTGTTGTGGAACCTAGGACCATTCCAAGTGTTATACTTAGGACCATATTGCCAAGCACTATGATTTCTTTGTTGCCATGTGGAGTTATAGTGCCTAGGGGGTCCTTGCCATGTCACGGTGTCCATTGTGCATCCTAGGAGCATTGTTCTTTGGTGTGCAAGTTGTTAGACCCAGAGTTGCTTCTCTTCTTGGGATGAGCATGATGATAACCTTGCCTACTGGCAGATGCTCGAGGGACACTAGATTTCTTCCTCCCCTTTGGCTTCTCAGGGGTAAAACCCAAGCCACCCTTTAGGGAAGGTTTTCTTTGTTCCTTGAGCATCTTATCCAAGGCTAGACTACCCTCATAGCACTTCCCAAGACCTTTATCAATCTCAATAGCTAGTTCCCTAGCAGCTAAAGCAAATTTGCAATTATCAGGAGTACAATCATGAGCATTGCTAGAGGAACCACTAGAGCTAGAAGCATTCAGGGTCAAATCAATCAAGTCATCACATGAAGTAGAGCTATCAATCCTAGGAGGTGCAACAATCATGGCACAAGCAGGAACATCATCAACAGTATCACTAGGAACAGGCAAGATAGCAGGCAAAACATCAACCAAAGCATGACAATCAGAATCATCAACAGATTGAGCAACAGGCAAAGCAATCATGGAAGCATTATCGGCTAGAAGCCGCTCATTACTAGCCCTAAGCTCATGAATTGTAGCAAGGAGATGTTCTACCGACTCATTCATAGCCCTATTCTCTTCTTCTAGCACACTTGTTTTCTTAGTCATAGCATTACTAGAACCCATTACGCAATCATATTCAGTTTCTAGTGATTCATGCTTAGACACAAGATCATTGAACCTAGCATTTAAGTCATTAAGACGCTCCTGAAGTCTCATGTTTCTTGATCTTTCCTTTTCAAGAAAGTCAAGTGCTTGAGCAAGGTAACCTCTAGCAACTTCCGCCTCATCTTCGGGTTCGGAGTCGGAGTCACAAACCTCATTTCTAGATGGCTTGACCATCAAGCACTTGGCGATGTCGGTCGGAGTCGATGTCGCCTCTGATGTAGTGGAAGTAGAGGAAGCAGACTCGTCATCATCGGAGAACCACTCCTGAGGCTCAGTGACGACCGTGAGACATCTTGGAGGGAAGGCTGGCGGTGGTGGCACAGCCTGAGTGATGGCCATGCCGGCCAATCCTTGGCCACTTGACTCCTCGTTATCACTTGAAGCTGACGAGTCGCTGGAGCTGTCATCGGTCACCCATTCTCCCACAAAGGCTATCCTCTTGCCTTGTGAGGAGCGACCCTTGAATCCTGACTTCTGAGGATTCTTCTTGTAGTCCTTCTGTCTTGGCTTCTCGCCATCACCCTTCTCCCTTCCTTTGTCCTTGTACTTGGTACTGCCCTTCTGCGGACACATCGAAGCAATATGTCCCTTCTCCTGACACTCATAGCATCGGTATGATGCATGAGAGTTTCTGCTCATCCTCTTCCTGCCTCCATAGCCATTCTTGTTCATAAACCGCCAGCTTGCTTCATGAGCAGGCCAAGTGTTGAAGCCCTCCTCGAGCTCGCTCCATGACATCTCACAACCATCCCCGCTTGACTCGATTCGGGGCACTCGCTATGATCCACTAGCCTTGGTCGATCACTTGATTCTTCACGGGCAGGGAAACCTCGGGATCATTGAGGAGCATCATCTCATGTGCGGTGATCTTCTTGAAAGCGTAGTGTGGTGCCGCTTCCCACATCACCGCTGTTGGTGAGATAGGTAATGATGTCCCTAATCCTTCTTGGGAGGATCCGCACCACACTTCATCATTGGCAACAAGCAGTGACCGAGCCCTTAAGCTCGTTAAGGATGGGGTTAAGCCGAGTAAACATAGCATTGACATTCTCATTTGGAAGCATTCAGGAACTCGATCATAACGCCCTTGACAACTACTAGTCTACCCTCCTTAACAGCAGAAGTGCCCTCGTGAATCTCAATGAGTGTGATCCATATGTCGTGTGCACTAGTGAGATTGCTAACTCTATCAAAGACCTCCATGCTCAAACCACAAAACAAAGCGTTCATAGCCTTAGCATCGGTCTCTAAGAGTTTGTTTTGTGCGGGTGTGGCAGGTATGTTGTTAGTGAGTGTGACACCATGAGGAGACTCTACAACCCTCAAACATCCATTCCCATAGCACGGAGAAATACTTTCATGCGCAACTTCCAAAACCAAAATTAGTGCCACTAAACAGGAATCCTATTGGCAGCTACACTACCCCGTCACCATCTCTATGCGGTTAAGCAACTAGAGACCCGAGCTCGATACCACTTGTAAGGATCCTAGGCGAGAGGGGGTGAATCGGCTCTTTTCAAATTTTACTTCTCTCGATTAAGCTTGATTTACTTAGTCAAATCAAGAACCCAAGCTATCGATTGATCTAGAGTCTAGTTATGAAGTGATCACACTAATGCACATGCGACTACTAGGAGGCTCGATGGCACTCACACGCAAGTGATTAATTCAAAGTCTTGAAGTAAATGGGTGAGAAGGGAGACGCAAACCAAGTTGTTTATCAAGTTCGGTGCTCAACACATGAGCACCTCGTCTCCGCTTGAGGAACTTCTCACACAGAGAAGTCGGGACCCTTTCGTCCCTAGCCCTTAATCCACTCGTGGTAACTCTTCACCAACACATGGTAGGCGAGCTCCAAACCTTCACACGGAGGCGAAGTTCTCTCACACGCGAGAGTTCTCACACCCACGGCGCCGACACACACGCACCGACCACCGACACACACAAGTGGGTTTCACCTCAACACATGAGGTACCCTCAACACATGGAGGATTTGGATCCGACACACGGACACCTTGGCACCTCCGACACGGAGATGGCCACGACACACGGCGGACTTTGCACACCCCGACGAACGGAGAGGAAACACATGGGAAGCACGGTGACCTTCACGGAGAAGGGTTTGCTTATGTATGCTTGATGAAGCTCGGCGACGAGCGATGTCTCCGGTGGCAAGAATCCCAAGAGCACAAGACTGGTGACACTCACTCAACCCTCATCCTACCATGGAGGATGGCAAGACAACCATGGAGAGGGCACAAACCTTGGAGACGATGAGGAGGAGGCTAGGGAATGCTCTCTTCTTCTTCCTCACTCTCTCTTCAATCTCTCAAGCACATGGAACCCTAGATGGAGGTGGGAACCATGGGAGGAGCTCTCTAGGTGGCTAGGGCAAAAGGTGGCTGCTAGGGTAGGCTCTCTCAAGTTTCTCCCGTGCTCCTAGCCCCTATTTATAGCCCCAAGGCGAAACCCTAGAAATGGACGGTCCAGATTAAATCGCGAGATTCAGATCGCTCGATCGGACGCCGTCCGGTCGCCGTCGGACGCCGTCCGACAGAAGGTTTGGGACATTTTTGTGCTTCGTCGGACGCCGTCCGGTAGCTTACCGGACGCGTCCGACAGTGTGGGTGGCGGCCGTCGGACGCTCGCCAGACGCCGTCCGATGCCCATCGCCGTCGATTTTCTACTTCACGGGACGCCGTCCGGTCCTCATCGGACGCCGTCCGACAGGGACGGTTCGTTTGGGACTTAGCCATTTTTCAAGCTCTCTCTTTGGGAAATCCATGCTGTCGGACCCCGTCCGGTTGTGGTCGGACGCCGTCCGACAGAGAGGGTGCGTCTGGGACTTAGCCAAAATTTTGGCTTGGGCTCACCGGACGCCGTCCGATGGCTATCGGACGCTGTCCGACAGAGGCTAAATTTACCGACTTCGCCTCGCTCGCCTCTCTCGTCACCACGCTTGGTCAAGGGACAATTTGTCGATTTGTGGACACAGCGGGAGGTTCAAATCATTTGGGCGGGAGGTTTCGCGCCTAAACAGAATATTTGGCTTGGGAACTTGGCGGCTACGAAACCCTGAACAGCTGTCACTCCCCCGAACTCTCCCGAACTCTCTCGAACCTAGACGGGTGGACTCGCTCTAGATGATTCACTAAAGGCTAATACCTGGCACTCTAGGAACCCCTATGACCTGTGCTCAGTGGGACCCTGCAACCAGAGAGATGTAGTTGAGCTAAAGACGCACACAAGGAAAATAGAAGAACTATTAAACAAAGGTCCTTATCCTTGGCGTTCCAGCTGTACGGCCTAGTTGCCATCAATTACCAAAATCAATTAGCCCATGGGAGGCTTGATCTTACAATCTCCCCCTTCTTGGTAATTGATGACAACACCTGCAAATCCAGCATGACAAGGCACAAATACAATCTTTGGTGCAATGGGTTAGCTCAGAAGCATTGCATCCCAGCAAAAACACAGTATCAAAGACTAGGCCAAAGAATGAAATGCAATGTATATGTAGAAAAGAGCTCCCCCTAAATCAATGCATACCACTTGTAAGACACGATAGTACCATCACATCACATGGAGCAAAGCATCTCCATCCTAATTTTTTCGTCCTAGGAGCAAAGCATCTCCTAAGTCTACCACCTGTAACACGATAGTACCATCACATCACATGGAGCAAAGCATCTCCATCCTAATTTTTCGTCCTAGGAGCAAAGCATCTCCTAAGTCTACCACCTGTAACCTAACACATTTTCTTTCTAGGAGCAAAGCATCTCCTGAATCTACCACTTATAAACACCCCAAATTCCATTCTCCCATCTTTGCAGCGTCAGGAGTTCCCTCGCCCACCTGCCTACCCACCACCGGTTCATTCTTGGGTGTACCCTCCTTCTGCCGGGCCTGCACCTTCCTTTGTGCCTCCACCACAGTCATATCCTCCTCCTGGTAAGATTCATTTTACTGGTGGAGAAATCGCTCGCCATCTCAACTTTTCTTTGCAAAATCCTCCTCCGACCCAGCTCTTTGATGATCAATCTTCTCCTCCGGTCGGTACCCTCTGCAGCACATATGCCTTTGTACAAGCGTCGCAGGATCCGGGTTCTTCTTCAAAGGCGGACATAACGGAGGCGCATTTACATGGACCAAGATCAGCAAGAGTAGGATCTTTTCCCGTTTGTGTCACTTGGTGACAAAGGGGGAGAAGTTAGAGAAGTTAGAGGGTTAGTAGTGGGTAGTGAGATCGAGGTTGTGTTTACCTGTAATATTATTTGATGCCTCGATACTCGTTGAAATTTGTGGTTGTTACCTTGGTTGTTTTTATGACATTTGAATCTTGTTGGCTTCTAAACTTAATTTTTGCATGAATTTAGGGGGAGCTTCCTTTACTTGCACATCCTTGTGGTCGAGTTGTGGTTGTCTTAAATTTAAAATTACTCGCATATTTGTATTGCACTAACCCTTTTGCAGCTCAAAAATTTTATTCTCTTTTGCGTTGTCATCAAGTGCCACAAAGGGGGAGATTGTGAGCATCGTTGAGCCCTAATTTTTATTAGTGGCATTGATGATAAATTTAATTAATTTAAAGGGCTAGGGGGTTTTTGGACTTCTCGGAACCCTAGCGAAGACTCGGCGCTTTTGCAAACCCTAATTCGAAGCGACGTAAATTTCCTGAGCTGCTCCAAGATTTCAAAGTGCGTGACCAAGGCGAGAGAAGAGGTCACGATAGATTACTGAGTAGTTAGGTTTATTTCTGTTTTTCAGATTTCAAAAGGGGTTCAATATCTCGAACCATGCCGATCTTTATGAATTCTCGAAAACTTCGGTTTCGTAGTCCACCACTTCTAAAAATACCCATATATATCCTTGTGAGATTTCTAGAGAGAGAAACCCACCTAAATTCCCCACAAATTTTAGCTCGAAAAATTCCTCTCTGTCGGACGGCGTGCTCGAAAAGCTGAGACGGCGTCCGACCAAACTCTTACCAAAACAGTACTCACTTGTCGGACGGCGTCCGTAGTTACCGGACGGCGTCCGATAAAGTTCAATTCGGGGCTTTCTCGCCGGTCGGACGGCGTCGAGGGTCCGGTCCTTTACATAAATCCTTTCGTCGGACGGCGTCCGTAGTTACGGACGGCGTCCGTCGTTAAAACCGAGGCCCTTTCTGGTCTGGACGGCGTCGGGGGCCGTCCGGTTAGCCTTTATCCAACGCATTCATCGCCGGACGGCGTCCGTAGTTACCGGACGGCGTCCGATCAGCTCTTTCAGTGGCGATTGCCTCGCCGGACGGCGTCCGGTGCCGTCGGACGGCGTCCGTGACAAAGCTAACGGCTAGTTTTTTTCCTCTTCCGAGGGGCAACGGCTAGTTTTGCTCTAGGGCTATAAATACCTATCTAGTGGCTGGCTATTTTGAGGTTTGCTGCTCCACTTCACCTACCACATTCATAGCTCATCAATTAGGTGATCTAGAGCCATTCCTCCACCCACAAATCATCGAAAGCCACAATCCATCAAACCCCAATACCGAGCTTCATGGAAGTCCTTCGATCCGGCATGATCGGGGCGTTTCGGGCTTGTTACCTTTGAAGATATCCTTCGTGGAGGCGAGGGCTTGGGAGTAGGCCTTGGCGTGTGGCTACTCTCGAGTCGGTGTACGGGTGACGGAGTCCACCTCGCCGGAGTGGCGGAACGACTACCGGGAGTGAGTGAGGCGGTAGGCTCGAGAGCGAGCCGGTCCTTGTCGCAAGGTAGCCTCAGCGAGAGTAGGAGTTGCGGCTCGAACTTCGGTCAAACAAACACCGTGTCACTCTCTCATTTAATTTCCGCATTTACTCTCTCGCATTGCTTTTGTTCATTTGAATGCCTTGTCATAGTTGCTTTGTGATTTATTTATAGCTTCCGCTTACTTGTCTTGCAACTAGGATTGGGTCATTCTTAACTTGTTGCTTAATTGAGAATAATTTAAGAAAAGAAATTAAAATTGCCTATTCACTCCCCTCTAGGCCTTAGGATCCTCTTTCAAGTGGTATCAGAGCGAGGTTCTCCGGTATTAGCTTAACCGCTAGGAGATGGCTCAGAGGGCCTAGGATAGAAATTGGAAAAGCTCCTATTTTCGATGGAACAAACTACAACTATTGGAGAATTAGGATGCAATGTTACTTAGAGGCACTTAGCTATGATGTGTGGGTCGCTTGAGACCAAGCTATCCGGAACCTCCGTGGAACTATTGCTCTTGATGAAGTTCATGCTAAGTACAAACGTTTTAATGCCATTGCTAGAAATGCTTTACTCTCTAGTGTGTCTTCCAAGTCTTTGATAGCATTGGCAATCTCTCTAAAGCTTATGACATTTGGAAGCATCTTAGAGAAATTCATGTTGGTAGTCCGAGATGCTTGAGGAGAAGCTATCTCGTGCTAGAAAAAGGTTTGATCAATTCAAGATGCTTCCTAATGAAAGTGTTAACGAAATGTTTCTTAGGTTGAACCCCATCGTAAATGAAATTGCCGGATGTTCGGAGAAGAAGGTCTTGGAAGACATTGACATTTGTCGGAAGATGCTTGACGTTGTGCCATTTAGTTTCAATCCACTTGTGACCTTAATTCGAGCATCTAAGTCAAAGCTCAAGAAGATGACACCGACAAAGCTCCTCGGACAACTCAACTCATATGAGATGCGGCTTTTTGAAAGTGAAGTGTCTCCGCTCAACAAAAAGTCAATCGCTCTCCCCGCCAAAGTCAAAAGTGGAAAGAAGAAAGTTGAAATTGAAGAAGATGATGAAGACTCCGATGATGCAATTCCGGAGATTGAAGAATTGGCCCTCCTTGTCAAGCGGTCAAGAAAGTTGATCAAGAAGATGAGCTTCATGGCGGATCATCCTCTTCAAGACAAAGACCTATCTCCGAGATGCGTTGCTATGAATGTGGAGAGAAGGGTCACTTGGCGGATTGCCCAAAAGTAAAAAGAACAAGCACAAGGCAAAGAATCAAGAGGAAGATGAGGAAGATGACAAGAAGAAATATCGTCACTACCGCAAGAGTGATCACAAATCAAAGGATAAGAAGAAAGCTCTTGCCGACAAAAGACTAAGAAGGAAGATAGCTTAAGCTCATCGTCCTCTCAATCCTCCTCCAAGAAGAAGATACTAGAGCTCATGGGCTAGCCGGACTTGCGATCAAGGAAAACGCCCTCCGGCTCTTCCCAAGCAAAAGCTTTGCCTCACCGCAAATATACAAGAAGAGGTGATTGGGGAATGGATCACCGATGATGAAGGTTCTTAGGCGGACTCCTCCGATAATGAAAACACGAAGATATCCGAGTCGCCATCGATAATCCTCACCTCCCATGTGTCTTATGGCACTAGAGGAGAAGGTAACACATGAGCACCTCTCTAAAAGTGAGCTTAAACTTTTGATTGATGATTTGAATAATGCTCTAGAGAAGGAAAAGTCTAAGAGAAAGAAGCTAGTAAAGGTGCATAAAGAGCTAGCAAATGAATTTGAGAACTTGTTAGAAAAGCATGAAACTTTAGAAGATGATTATGAAGCTCTAAATTTGCAAGTTGAAATTCTAGAAAATAAACTTGCTAGCTCTAATGTTGATGTTGAAACTTCGCTTAATTGCTCAATTGAAAAATGCAATGTTGGTGTGACGTGTGACTTGATAGACACTATAGATGGCTCACTTAGTTTATCGCATGACACATCCTTTACCATGTCACCCACTCACACACCCAATGCTAGCTCATCTTCATCCACTAGTACTACTCCTTCAATTGAGAATGTTTGTTCTATTGGTACTTGTGGTATTGCTAAATGTGCTAATGAGCTAGCTAAGGAAAATTTGCTTCTAAAGGATAGAATTGAGCAACTAGACTCTAGTTTGGCTAAATTGCTTGTGGGGAACAACTCTCTTGACAAGGTGCTTCGGGAGCAAAGGTACACCTTGGGTAAGCATGGTTTGGGATTTCATCCCGGGGATTTGCCCAAGGGCGGTTGGGGTAAGCCCAAGCTAACTTTTGTCAAGGGAGGAACCCGTTGCCATATTTGCAAAAATGATAAACACAAAGCCATTGCTTGTCCTCTTGCAAAATCATCTCAATTCATGTCTAAAACTCAAGTACTTAATGCTAGTTACATGCTTATGAGAAAGAATGGCTCTACTTATGCTAAGTATGTTGGTGCACCAAATAATAAGAAGAATGTAAAAGCCAATTGGGTGCCCAAATGTTTGATGACTAACTCCAAAGGACCCAAGATGAAGTCTTGGGTACGTAAAACCCAAGCTTAAAATTGTGTGTGTAGGTAAACTACAAGAGCGGCGGCCGGCATTGGATATTCGATAGCGGTTGCACTCAACACATGACCGGTAGCTCAAGTATGTTCACCTCACTAGAGGAGGAGAAGGACCCCGAACACAAGATCACATTTGGGGATAACTCCAAGCGAAAGGTAAAGGGTATAGGTAAAATTGCAATATCCAATGACCTATCCATCTCTAATGTGCTCTTGGTGGAAGCTTGCAACTTTAATCTCCTCTCCGTTGCTCAAGTGTGCGATTTGGGTTTTGATTGCTTCTTTTCGATCAACGGAGTTCGTGTTGTTTCCACTAAGGATCAAAGTGTTGCATTTGAAGGCACCCGTTTCAAAACTTATATTTGGTTGATTTTTCAAACCGTGAAACTTCTCAAATCAAGACTTGTCTTATCTCTCAAACCACTCTTGGTTGGTTGTGGCATAGACGCCTTGGACATGTTGGAATGGGCACTTTGAAAAGGTTTTAAAGATAACTTGGTTGTTGGAGTGAAGGATGTCAAATTCGAGAAGAATCGTTTATGTAGCTCATGCCAAGCCGGCAAGCAAGTGGCTAATTCTCATCCAACTAAGACTTTTATGTCTACATCCCACCACTTGAACTTTTGCATATGGATTTATTTGGCCCAACCACCTATGCGAGCATAGGCGGTAATTTTATTGTCATGTGATTGTCGATGATTTCTCTCGCTTCACTTGGGTGTTTTTCCTTGCAAATAAATCTCTTGCCGGTGATGTGTTTAAAAGATTTGCTTTAAAAGCTCAAAAGGAATTTGACTCTTTTATTAAAAAGGTGAGGAGGATAATGGCACCGAGTTTGCTAATACAAATGTTGAAGAATTTTGTGATGAGTTAGGTGTGAAGCACGAATTCTCGGCATACACTCCCCAACAAAATGGAGTGGTGGAGAGGAAGAACCGTACCTTGATAGAGATGGCAAGATCAATGCTTGACGAGTACAACACGCCAAGATGCTTTTTGGGCGAAGCCATCAACACGGCGTGCCATGCCATCAACCGCCTCTACCTCCAATCGACTCCTTCACAAGACCTCATATGAATTACTAGTGGGACGAAGGCCCAACATTTCAATTTTCGAGTCTTCGTTGCAAGGTATACATCTATAAGAAAAGGACTCATTTGGGTAAGTTCCAAAAGAGGTGTGACGTTGGTATTATGTTAGGGTACTCCTCTCGGTCAAAAGCTTTTCGAGTTTTTAACAATTCTACCGGGCTAGTTGAGGAAGCCTATGATGTCAAGTTTGATGAAACTAATGGCTCGCAAAATGAGCAAGATTTGATGAGAAATGTAGGTGATGAGCCACCGCATGATACTATGGAGATGGGGGAAATTCGACCCTCATCGGAGGCACCAAAAGATGAAGTAATCACCCCCACCACCTCCATCGATGATCAAGTTCAAGACACCTCTTCAACAACTCAAGATCAAGCGGTGGACGGAGATGTGAACTTTGAAGTTGATCAAGCTCAAGGGGGAGACGTTGATCTACAAGTACCCGTCCAACAACACCGCACTCTCTTCAGGGATCATCCCCTAGATCAAGTCATTGGCAATCTCAATCAAGGCGTAAGAACCCGTTCTCATACCGCTAATTATTGTGAGCATCACGCCTTTGTGTCTATTGTTGAGCCTAGGACCATTGATGAGGCATTGGCGGATGCGGATTGGGTGAACGCCATGCATGAAGAATTGAACAACTTCACCTGCAATAAAGTTTGGGAGCTTGTGGAAAGACCAAAAGATCACAATGTCATTGGAACCAAATGGGTCTTCCGCAACAAGCAAGATGAGAACGGTGAAGTGGTGCGAAACAAAGCAAGATTGGTGGCGCAAGGTTTCACACAAATCGAAGGACTTGACTATGGAGAAACCTACGCCTCGCTGTTCGACTTGAAGCTATTCGTTACTCTTGGCATTCGCTTCTCTTTATAACATAACTCTCTTTCAAATGGATGTTAAGAGTGCTTTTCTAAATGGTTTTATTGATGAACTCGTTTATGTCGAGCAACCGCCCGGTTTTGAAAACCTCAAACACCCAAACCATGTCTATAAGCTCACTAAGGCGCTTATACGGTCTCAAGCAAGCTCCAAGAGCATGGTATGAGCGCCTTAGGGACTTCCTCTTAGAAAAGGGATTTAAAACCGGTGCGATTGATTCCACATTGTTTCTAAAGCCAATTGAAAATGACTTATTTATTTGTCAAATATATGTGGATGATATTATTTTTGGATGCACTAACAAATCTAAATGCAAGGACTTTGGCGAGATGATGTCCAAGGAATTTGAAATGTCTATGATTGGAGAGCTCACCTTCTTCCTTGATTTCAAATCAAGCAACTTCGAGAAGGACCTTCATTTGTCAAGAGAAATATACAAAGGACCTTCTCAAGCGTTTTTCAATGGACGATTGCAAATCGATCAAAACACCAATGGCCACTAATGGGCATCTTGATTTGAACGAAGATGGAAAGCCCGTGGACCAAAAGCTTTATCGCCCATGATCGGTTCGCTTCTCTATCTTACCGCTTCTCGATTCGATATTATGTTTAGTGTGTGCATGTGTGCTCGCTTTCAAGCATCCCCTAAAGAAGTGCATCTTATTGCCGTTAAACGATTTTGAGATATCTAAAATCACTACTAGCCTAGGTCTTTGGTACCCCAAGGAGCGCGTGTTGAGCTTCTTGGCTACTCCGACTCGGATTATGCCGGTTGCAAAATTGATCGCAAGAGCACCTCGGGGGGTTGTCACTTGCTAGGACGCTCACTCGTGTCATGGACTTCGAGGAAGCAAAAGTCTCGTGGCGCTATCTACATGAAGCGGAATATGTAGCGGGGGGAGTTGTTGTGCTCAACTCTTGTACATGACTTCGGATGCTTAGTGACTTTGGGTTAAAATTTGAAAAGTGCCACTTCTATGCGATAATGAAAGTGCGGTGAAAATAGCCAACAATCCGTCCAACATTCCCGCATAAAGCACATCGACATTCGACATCACTTTATTCGTGACCATGTTGCAAAGGGTGACGTTGTGCTTGCCTCACGTCGTAACGGAAGACCAATTGGCGGATATTTTCACCAAACCCTTGGATGAGGCACGGTTTTGCAAATTAAGAAATGAACTCAACATACTAGATAGATCAAATGCGTGTTGATTGGTTTTTGTGACTTTTGGGTCTTATTTGATTTTTTTTTTATTTGCTTATGACCCTTGTCACATTTAGGGGGAGTTTAGTTTCAACTCATGATCTCAAAACTCCCTCTAGTGGTGAAAAGATAAATTTGATTTTGGGTGAGCACATTCTTGTCCTATTTCAAGCCAAAACAAATTTGAGCTTAATAGACTATCCTTATCCTCTTACCATTTCAAACTTCTAGTTTTGAAAATCTTACCTTTTTGAAAAATTTGCTCCATATGCATATTTCTTCTCTTGAAAATCATATGACATTAAAATTGTTGAAAATATTTGAAAAGAAACAAAAAATTCAAAAACATGTGCTTAAACTCTAAAGTGAACCCCTATGCTCGATTTTCATGCCTATATGAGAAATCAAGGCAAAATTTGGGTTCGCACATTTTGTTGATCTCTAAGATCAAAATTCGGCGTTTGAATTTGACTTGATTTCATTTGTCATATTATAATCTTATCCCCTCAAAATTAAATTTTAGAAAATCACTTCAAATTGCTCACATTTGAATCTTCGTTTGAATTTTGAGCAAAATGGAGATCCTCTCTTCAAAATATTATTTCTATATAATATCTTTCGCATTGGTGGGGCCCTCTCGTCGGCGTGCCGCAGCGTTTTCACCCTCTTCGGACGCCGTCCGTCACTCTCGACGCCGTCCGATCGTGTCTTTGCATGCGCCAGATACCTCCTGCTCGGACGCCGTCCGTAGCTATCGGACGCCGTCCGACAGAGCATTATCCGCTGCAACTCACTCGCTTGGACGCTGCTCGCTTCTCCGCGACCCGTCCCGACGAGGTTCCTCGTCTGCGCTGCACTTTGCTGCCGGACGCCGTCCGTGTAACTGCTTGACGCCGTCCGACAGACCTAATCGCTGAATCGCTATATCTTACCTCTCCGCCTCCCTCTTTCCTCGCTTTGATCTCCTTTCTCCTCCCAAACCGGCCCGCCCTGCCGCTTCTTCTCACCGGAAGACCTCCGGCGACCTCGGCGATCTCCACCACCACGGGCGGCATCCCTCGTCGTCCTCTTCGATCCCTCCGCGCGGATTGGGCCGGACGGCCCGCTCAGGCGCTTCTTCTCCGCCGAAGTTCCCTCCTTTCCCTACCAGAAGGGCCTTGGGGCGATCTCCTCGCGACGGCGCCTTCCTCCTTCGCTTCTAGGGCTCAAGAATGGCTTCCCGCCTTTCTTCCCGCCAAATTTCGTTATTTACCGAAGTTCTAGGTTTTGAATAGGTTTTTCCCGCTCGTGTTCGTGGTTGAACCGTGGTGGGTTGGCACCGTGTCGCTGGATCGCTGGTCGTGGCGGTTAGCGATAAGGTTGTTCAGTCGGTGATCACATTGTCAGAGGATTTGATTCGAGATGTCGAAATCTTTGAAGAAATTTGGGAAGGCTCTGGGCAGGACCCTCAGTGGTCGGCGCGATAGCGGCAGTAAGGGCGATCCGGATTATGTCGATGAGACGGCTAGCAGTGCCGCTCCTCCTCGCCCAAGCAAAGTGACTAGAGCGGACATTCAGCAGCAGCCTGATCAGGGAGTCCATTGGACTCGGATGGCGGGTTCTTCCTTTGCCACCACCGAGGATCTTGATGATGAGACATTCGCTGAGGACCCTATTGATGAGGATGTCACTGAGACCGTGGTCGCTGAGGACGACCCCGTGGATGATATGGTTCTAAAGCTATCTATGGAAACTTTGAGGAAGAAGAGGTCTGTTACTTATGCCAGATGGTACCCTCAGCGGCGAGAGGAGACCAGGGATTTCAGGTTCTATACCAAGTTTCAGAAACAATTGTACATGTGCTTCTCTGCTCCCGCGACTGGCCCTAGGGATCCTCACTGTAGATGGATGAGATATCCGCAGCAAGGCGACCGGAGGTACACACTATATTCAGCTCCACTCTGGTTTGGTGAATTGATTTCAAACAAGAAGTTGACTCGGAGCAAAGAGAGGAACTGTGAGTTCTTTGCCACTCTTCTAGTTGCCAAGATGGGTCGAGTCAAGCTATTATCATTCGCTTGATGGATGTGTTCGGGGATCACAAAGGGCACGATGAATCTTGCTTTGGGCACTCCTGATTCTGGCACTGATTTGAATGAGGTGTGCTATGAAGATGGTTTCTGGAGGGGCAAATATCCTCCTTTGGCTGAAGTCAGATTTATGTACCTAGATCTTGATGATGAAGAAATTAGTATTGATAAGGCAAATCGGTTCGACGAGCCCCGCCCTTATTAATCTTATACTCGTAAGTACAATGTTTGTTCGAGGTGGCAATCGCGATGTAATTCTTCCCATTTGCAATGGTTCATGTTATTTCTTCCGACAGCAAGACCATCAATGTTGGAGCTACCCTCTTGGGAGAATTTGATGACGCCATCTTCGAGAAGTTAATAGGGCACTACCTCTAGCCCCTATATTGGTCTATTGCTCTCCGTGACGAGCGAGTATCAAATGATGAAGTAAGGAGTTGGAACAACAGAATCAAAAAGCATCAGATGAAGAACTTCTTGAATTCTCTTGGGAGCAAGCCCAAGTTAGCTAGACCTGGTGATGATGCTCCTCCACCAGCTCCTCGTTTATGCTCCTATCGCCTAATGCAACCATTTGTGCCAAGACTGTGCGAGCTCCTCTTCAGCAGTCCCTCCTCCGTGGTTTGATGCTTTGATAGGTGAGATGAGGGGGCTGCGCATAGATATGAGAAATTTTCACACTGAAGTGAAAGAAGAATTAGCAGCCACCCGCAGGAGATGATGACTTGGCAGGCGTGCAGACATACTTGGCGATGAGTTCGCAGAATTCAAGTCACTGCTCAAGACATGGGGGCGATGTTTATGCCAAAGTGCTGAAGGGCAAATCCATATGCTTGGTATTCTCATGCCCACAACAGTTATCAAGCTTATGAGCAGCGTCGAGTTCCTCGCCCACCGCCTACCCACCACCGGTTCATTCTTGGGTGTACCTCCTTCTGCTGGCTGACCTTCCTTTGTGCCTCCACCACACCATATCCTCCTCCCGGTAAGATTCATTTTACTGGTGGAGAAATCGCCGCCATCTCAACTTTTCTTTGCAAAATCCTCCTCCGACCCAGCTCTTTGATGATCAATCTTCTCCTCGGTCGGTACCCTCTGCAAAGACATATGCCTTTGTACAAGCGCCGCAGGATCCGGGTTCTTCTTCAAAGGCGGACATAACGGAGGCGCATTTACATGGACCAAGATCAGCAAGAGTAGGATCTTTTCCGCTTGTGTCACTTGGTGACAAAGGGGAGAAGTTAGAGAAGTTAGAGGGTTAGTAGTGGGTAGTGAGATCGAGGTTGTGTTTACCTGTAATATTATTTGATGCCTCGATACTGCTGAAATTTGTGGTTGTTACCTTGGTTGTTTTTATGACATTTGAATCTTGTTGGCTTCTAAACTTAATTTTTGCATGAATTTAGGGGGAGCTTCCTTTACTTGCACATCCTTGTGGTCGAGTTGTGGTTGTCTTAAATTTAAAATTACTCGCATATTTGTATTGCACTAACCCTTTTGCACTCAAAAATTTTATTCTCTTTTGGGTTGTCATCAAGTGCCACAAAGGGGGAGATTGTGAGCATCGTTGAGCCCTAATTTTTATTAGTGGCATTGATGATAAATTTAATTAATTTAAAGGGCTAGGGGTTTTGGACTTCTCGAACCCTAGCGAAGACTCGACGCTTTTGCAAACCCTAATTCAAGCGACGAATTTCCGAGTGCTCCAAGATTTCAAAGTGCGGACCCAAGAGAGAAGAGGTCACGATAGATTACGAGTAGTTAGGTTTATTTCCTGTTTTCAGATTTCAAAAGGGGTTCAATATCTCAACCATGCCGGATCTTTGTGAATTCTCGAAAACTCGGCTCCGTAGTCCACCACTTCTAAAAATACCCATATATATCCTTGTGAGATTTCTAGAGAGAGAAACCCACCTAAATTCCCCACAAATTTTAGCTCGAAAAATTCTCTCTCTGTCGGACGGCGTGCTCGAAAGCGACGGCGTCCGACCACTTAACACCAAAACAAGATTATCGCTTGGACGGCGTCTGTAGTTACCGGACGGCGTCCGATAAAGTTCAATTTCGGGCTTTCGCCGCCGGACGGCGCCCGAGGATCGTCCGTCCTTTGTATCGCCACCGCTCGGACGGCGTCTCGTAGTTACCGGACGGCGTCCGTCGAGTTAAAACCGAGGTCTTTTTCTGGGTCTGGACGGCGCTCGGGGGGCGTCCCGTTAGCTTTTTTCCATCAAGATTATCGCTCGGACGGCGTCTGTAGTTACGGACGGCGTCCGATCAGCTTTTTTCAGTGAGCGATTGTTTCGCTGGACGGCGTCCCCAGACAGCTAACGGCTAGTTTTTTTGTCTCTTCCGAGGGGCAACGGCTAGTTTTGCTCTAGGGCTATAAATACCTATCTAGTGGTCGGCTATTTTGAGGTTTGCTGCTCCACTTCACCTACCACATTCATAGCTCATCAATTAGGTGATCTAGAGCCATTCCTCCACCCACAAATCATCGAAAGCCACAATCCATCAAACCCCAATACCGAAGCTTCATGGAAGTCCTTCGATCCGCATGATCGGGCGCTTGGCTTGTTACCTTTGAAGATATCCTTCGTGGAGGCGAGGGCTTGGGAGTAGGCCTTGGCGGTGGCTACTCTCGAGTCGGTGTACGGGTGATTTGAGTCCACCTCGCCGGAGTGGCGGAACGACTACCGGGAGTGAGTGAGGCGGTAGGCTCGAGAGCGAGCCGGTCCTTGTGCGCAAGGGGTAGCCTCAACGGAGAGTAGGAGTTGCGGCTCCGAACTTCGGTCAAACAGACACCGTGTCACTCTCTCATTTAATTTCCGCATTTACTCTCTCGCATTGCTTTTGTTCATTTGAATGCCTTGTCATAGTTGCTTTGTGATTTATTTATAGCTTCCGCTTACTTGTCTTGCAACTAGGATTGGGTCATTCTTAACTTGTTGCTTAATTGAGAATAATTTAAGAAAAGAAATTAAAATTGCCTATTCACCCCCCCTCTAGGCCTTAGGATCCTCTTTCACCTAGAAATGGACGGTCCAGATTAAATCGCGAGATTCAGATCGCTCGATCGGACGCCGTCCGGTCGCCGTCGGACGCCGTCCGACAGAAGGTTTGGGACGTTTTTGTGCTTCGTCGGACGCCGTCCGGTAGCTTACCGGACGCGTCCGACAGTGTGGGTGGTGGCCGTCGGACGCTCGCCAGACGCCGTCCGATGCCCATCGCCGTCGATTTTCTACTTCACCGGACGCCGTCCGGTCCTCATCGGACGCCGTCCGACAGGGACGGTTCGTTTGGGACTTAGCCATTTTTCAAGCTCTCTCTTTGGGAAATCCATGCTGTCGGACCCCGTCCGGTTGTGGTCGGACGCCGTCCGACAGAGAGGGTGCGTCTGGGACTTAGCCAAAATTTTGGCTTGGGCTCACCGGACGCCGTCCGATGGCTATCGGACGCTGTCCGACAGAGGCTAAATTTACCGACTCGCTTCGCCGCCTCTCTCGTCACCACGCTCGGTCAAGGGACAATTTGTCGATTTGTGGACACAAATGGAGGTTCAAATCATTTAAGCGGGTTTTTCGCGCCTAAACAGAATATTTGGCTTGGGAACTTGGCGGCTACGAAACCCTGAACAGCTGTCACTCCCGAACTCTCCCGAACTCTCTCGAACCTAGACGGGTGGACTCGCTCTAGATGATTCGCTAAAGGCTAATACCTGGCACTCTAGGAACCCCTATGACCTGTGCTCAGTGGGACCCTGCAACCAGAGAGATGTAGTTGAGCTAAAGACGCACACAAGGAAAATAGAAGAACTATTAAACAAAGGTCCTTATCCTTGCTCCAAATTGCACGGCCTAGTTGCCATCAATTACCAAAATCAATTAGCCCATGGGAGGCTTGATCTTACAATCTCCCCCTTCTTGGTAATTGATGACAACACCTGCAAATCCAGCATGACAAGGCACAAATACAATCTTTGGTGCAATGGGTTAGCTCAGAAGCATTGCATCCCAAAGAAAACACAAGATCAAAGACTAGGCCAAAGAATGAAATGCAATGTATATGTAGAAAAGAGCTCCCCCTAAATCAATGCATACCACTTGTAAGACACGATAGTACCATCACATCACATGGAGCAAAGCATCTCCATCCTAATTTTTTCGTCCTAGGAGCAAAGCATCTCCTAAGTCTACCACCTGTAACACGATAGTACCATCACATCACATGGAGCAAAGCATCTCCATCCTAATTTTTCGTCCTAGGAGCAAAGCATCTCCTAAGTCTACCACCTGTAACCTAACACATTTTCTTTCTAGGAGCAAAGCATCTCCTGAATCTACCACTTATAAACACCCCAAATTCCATTCTCCCATCTTTGCATCCCAAAACATGATTATGCCCAAAACATGGATTTGCACTAATTTCTCCCCCTTTGGCATCAATAACCAGAAAGTAACAAAGTATGGGATTAGCAAATGAAGCGCTTTGAAGTTGTACTAGTGCACGATGCCCATAAGTTCATCACACTCAAAATCTAGCCATCTCAAGGTCACAATGTCACAAGATCAACTAAAGCTCAATTATTAAATGTGTGATTCAAGTTATTTATGACCTAGAGCAAGTATAAGATGAACAATAGCGAGAAGTGTCAAGAGTTGCTCCAAAACTTCAAGGGACACATGATGCACCATAGCACTAGAAAATGCGCTCCAAGCTACACTAACTATCACCAAGCCTATTTGAGACCAAAACATTTTGGTTGAGCTCATTTTGAAAGGTTTCACATTTTGAACCTTGAATTTTCTCAAATTTGCTATGTCTCAAACCATAGGCAACGCCACCCAAAGATGACACCAAGGTGAACGCCTCGGTCATCCAAAGCTCCCCTAAGTTCATGCCTAGTGCAATGACAAGCTATCTCATCGAGGAGACATTGGTGAGACATGCATTCTCGTTTTAGCACATTTCCAGGCGTTGGTTGGGAAAGCTTTCCGCCACGGCTTCTATTGGCCTATTGCCCTCCAGGATGCCTTCGAGCTGGTGAGGAGATGCGAAGTGTGCCAATTTCACGCTAAGCAGATCCACCGACCGCCCAGCGCCGCAAACCATTCCGCTTCCCGCCGCCGCGGTCTGGGCTCGATATCCGGCCCGCTCAGCGGGCGCACGGAGGTTATACGACTGCTCGTGGCCATCGACAAGTTCACCAAGTGGTAGAGGTATCGCCGGTCCCGCGATCACGCCCGCCGCCATAAAGTTTATGAAAAGCATCTTCGTCCGTTCGCGCCACCAACAGATCATCACCGACAACGGCGCCGCCTCAAGAGCGCCGATTTCAAGATCGTGCGAAGAGCTGGGTACTGTTGCCGCCTCCGCTGTACATCCAAGAGCAATGGGCAAGTGGAGCGGCAAACGCAGAAGTGCTCGAGGACTCAAGACCAGGCTTTCGACCGCTTGGAGAAGCGCTGCAAGTGCTGGGCGGAAGAGGTCCCCACCATATTGTGGGCGCCGCGACAACTCCCAACAGAGCCACCGGCGAGACCCTTTCTTCCCGTGTATGGCTCAAGCGGTGCTCCCATCGAACTCGCTTTGGGTCCCCAAGGGTGGCGGCGTTCAGCGAAGATGAGACCGACCGGCCAGATGAAGTAAATCTCTTGGAGGAGATCAGAGACAGGGCGGCGATCCGGGCCGCCAAGTATCAGCAGGCACTGCGCCGTTATCAAGCAAGACGGGTGTGTGAGAGGACACTAGCAGTGGGCGACCTCGTTCTGCACAAAATCCAAGCGCAGGCTGGGCGCAACAAACTGTCTCCCCTGTGGCAGGGCCCCCTTCAAGGTGGTTTCAGTCTCCTGCCCAGGCTCAGTCAGGCTCGCCTTCGAGGATAGTCACGAATTGGCGAACACTTGGAACATCGAGCAACTGAGGAAGTTCTACCCGTAGGTAGCTGTTCCAAGAGCTTTTTTGGCCTTCCTTTGGAGTCAAGCGGCGAGGTCTTCCTCCTTCCCCGCTCGCCTCGGGGGCTGCATTGTACAAGGCCATCTTCAGTATAAAGATAAGTTCTGCTCTCTCAGGCATCCGTTTTTTCGCTTTAAGTCCGTTAGAAAGCATTCTGCTGAAAGTCGGTAGCGAAAAGTACTAAGGCTGATGGCCCCTTAGTTGCAAGAGCGAACGCTTAACTTGCGGCAGGGCGAGGTGAGGCGGACGGAAGGCGGTTCTAGCCCGGTGTGTCTCGCCGGTTCAGGCAACGCGCCAACGACGGCACCAAATGACTAGACCACTTCCGAAACCGAAGTTCTCGCCACGCAACGCTCAAGGTCGGTTTGCCAAGAGGCCGTAAGGGTTGAAGTAACCTGATGCCTAAGGAAAAAGCGCTCACTTGCAGCAGAACGTTCTGTCTAAAACTTTTCGCGATCAGTTGTTTAGCCGCAAAAAAGTCCGTTAGAAAGCATTCTGTTGAAAGCTGGTAGCGAAAAAGTACTGAAGGCTGATGGCCCCTTAGTTGCAAGAGCGAACGCTTAACTTGCGGCTGGGTGAGGCGAGGCGGACGGAAGGCGGTTCTAGCTCGTGTGTTCGCCGGTTCAGGCAACGTGCCAACGACGGCACCAGCGACTAGACCACTTCCGGAAGCTGAGTTCTCGCCACGCAACGTTCAAGGTCGGTTCGCCAAGAGGCCGTAAGGGTTGAAGTAACCTGATGCCTAAGGAAAAAGCGCTCACTTTTAATAGAACGCTCTGTCTAAAAGCTTTTTGCGTGCGGGTGCCCCAGTTCTTTTCGCAACTAAGAGTTTGCGCGAAGTTTGATCGAGATTCAAGGCAGAAAAGCAAAAGTTTGCATTAACAAGATTTGTACATGACAAAAACATATGAAGGAGTTCGTCTACTCCTCGTCCTCATCTTCGTCGCCTTCTGCCGGTCCAGCGCCGCCCATCATAGAGACGCGGTTGGCGGCGGTGTCAACCTGCGACTGCTCAATCCGGTTGGCGACTGCCGCGGACATTCCCCGGTGGCGGCGTCGAGGTCAAACACGGCGTTTTGAGCAAGGCAGTTGCCCAAGACGAACCGCGCTGCTTCGAGAGCGCCGTGGCGACCATCTTCGATCGTCCGCGCCCGCATCACCACCGGCAGATCGCGCAGGGCCTCGGCGGCGCGCCCCACGGCCCCAGCGTACTGCGCGGCGGTCTCTTCCAGCGGCGAGTACAAGGTAACGCCCAGCGGGTATAGGACGTCCCTGTAGCTGTGGTAGGCGGCGCGCAGCATGTCGGCGAGGACCCGGCGCCAGAGTGCTCGCTGGGTCTTCGACGTTTTGGTGGCCGAGGCGGCGGCGGCTTGCGCCACCTCAGCCTCGCTCGCTGCTTCTCAAGGGCGACCTCCCGCTCAAGCGCTGCCGCAGCCGCCGACGGTCCGCGACGCTGAAGCCGTAGCGCTTTCGGCCGCCTGTGTGGGCGAGGGCGTGAGCGCTGCGGCGAGCGACCAACGCCGGCGGCGATGGCACCCACGGCGTTAGCGTAATCGCCGCGAACGATCGGAGGTTCCCCACTCGCCTCCGGGCGATCTCCGCAAGGGCGGCCTCGCTCTCCGCTAAAGGAGCTGCGGCGAGCCGGGCGAGCCGGGGCTGGCGTGTCGTCGCGGATGGAGCTGGCCCCAGCCCCGCTTCCGCCCTATGAAGATGAATGTAAACAGGTTCGTATGCAAAACATGCAGCATGCTAACCCTAACATAAAGTGTGCATAAGTGCAGAGAAGCTACCGGCGCGCGCGCCCGTAAAGCGGCGGTTGAAGGGGCAGCGCTGCCGCTTGGTCGCGAAGCGGGCGCGCACCGCCACGGTTGGCGCTGCCGGAGCAGGCCGGGCGAGTGGCGCAAGTCAGGAAGCGCCGCGCGACGGCGGGTCGGCGGCGGGCGGGCGTCAGCGCAGGAGCGCCGGCGCAGCAGAGGAGCAGAAGAAACCGCGCAGCGGCGCCAGCCCTAAGAGTCGCCAAGCCTCTCGCCCGGGTGGAGCGGCGGCGGCAGCAGCAGGCTCCCCACCGGAGGGGGCCGGAGGAGGCGGCAGGCTCAGACTCGAGGTGAGCTCTCTTGGGCTCGCTCTCCTCCTCGCCCTCGCTTTCGTGAGGATGAGGCGGCGCTTCCCGAGAGCGCGGCCGAGTCGGCCGCCACGCCAGAGCGGCAGCGGCCGCGGGAGCTTTGGCGGCAGCCGCTGGGGGCTGATCGCGGATCTGCAGTGGTCCCCGGGCCACTTGGACCGCAGGACCAGAGACCTCCATGGGGGGCAGCCCATGCAAGTATTGGTTGCGCTCCCGTGGATCCCAGTCGCAGAGGGGACGGATGGTCTCCGCAAAGAGATATCGCCGGGGCGCGTCAAGAGTCCCGCCACCATCGCCGAGCACGCTTCCCAAGACATTCTCGCGGTAAGGGCGCAGAGAGAAGAAGAAGCCGTAAGTCACAAGGATTCAAAGGGAAAGACATTCCGAAGAAACAAGAAACCCGAAAGATTGAAGTAACATTTACCTCTGGGGATAAGGCGGATTCCATCGTCCTCGCCATAGTACTGCCAAGCGGGGCGAACCCTCATGCGGAGTGGGCAGAGGCGGCGCCGCAAAAAATCCGCCGCAACGGGGTTCCGTGAGCCCGTTGCGGCGGAGCTCAGCGACGCGCCCCAAGATCTCCTCAGCCCACCGAAGTCGCCGCAAGGACCCCACCGCAAGGGATTCCGCAGACCTCGGAAGGTCAAGATCGCCGCAGCCGCCGGAGTCCTCCACGATAGCCATTGGCGGTGCTACTCCTTCCGCTTGACTTGACCGTGACCGGAGGAAGGCGGCGCGTCGCGAGCGTAAAGTAGCAGCTTCAATAGCCCCTGCTCGGGCGCGACTTGCATGCGCGTGAAGAGCCGCACCGTAGCTGGAGGTTCGCATCGCCCCCACGAACATCTCGCATAGGTGGACGAAGATGGTCAGCGCCACGATGGAATTGGGGGGAAGGTGCGTCGCCTGGATCTCGTAGAAGGCGAGCACCACCAAGAAGAACTTCGAGTACGGCGGAACGAGCCCCGCCAGCATCGCCCAGGTGAAGGTCACGATCTCCCCGTCGCGGGGGCTTGGCGCTATGGTGCCGGCGCGGAACCGGACGGAGGTGAGCGGCACAAACCCTTGGAGCCGCGTCGCCACGTCCTCGTCGACGGCGGAGGAAGGCAGAGCTGGCCCAGACGGTGGCGCATCCCCGCGGCGACCCTTGCTGCGTTTGGGCGCCATGGAAAACGGTGGAGGAGTTGGCGAAAAAAGAAGGTGGCAGCGGCAAAGAAGGCTCTGTGGCGGCGGCGAAGAAGGTGAAGGGCAGTTTTGAGGACTTAGCATGCGGAAGGATTAGCCGCGGCGCCAGTGGAAGTATTTATAAGCAAGGGATGCGAAAGCGACGGTTTGATTCCGCCCCACGCACAAGCTGCCATCATTACCCCGCTGCTTCAATTCCCGTGAAAAGCGGCGCGGTTGCCCAAGGAAGATAGTGCGCAGGTGGAGAATCAGGCGTACGGCCGCCGTAGAAGGAGGGCCCCCCACGATTCGTCTCCCGCCGCACAAGAAATGTAAAGTGTCCGCGCGACGGCTCACAGATCATGGTGGGCCCGGCTACTGCCGGTGTAATAAATACCGTGGTACAAAGAGTCCCGAGAAGATCGAGCAGCCCCACGCGTCAAAGGGCGACAAGGCCCCAAATAAGGCTGGCAAGCCCTCAGTGGCGCCGGGCGAGGGCCCCACACGCCGACGGGCGATCAGCCCCATCGTGTGGCGAGCCCCTCGGCGATCAAGCGGGCCCCACGCCGGTGGGCGACAAGGCCCCAAATGCTGGCGAGCCCTCAGGCGCCGGGCGAGGGCCCCACACGCCAGCGGGCGATCAGCCCCAGCAGGGCGAGCCCCTCGACGATCAAGCGGGCCCCATGCGCCGCGGGTGACAAGGCCCCAGCGTGGGCGAAGCCCTCGGCGCCGAGCGAGGGCCCCACACGCCGCGGGCGCATGGGCGAGCCCCTCGGCGCTGTAGGGTCTCCCATCGCTGCTGGGCCCATGTGGCGTGGAGTGTTGCGGAAGGAGTCTTCGGGCGAAGGCTTCCCTAACGCGAAGGACGAGCGATTTAATGCGACATCACGCGATAGACAACAAGAAATGATTACCGCCATAAAGACCCGCAGTCTCGAAAGCGGCACCACTGTGGGCGCAGCGGAATTGACCGCAGAGAGAGGTTTGTTAAGATGGCCGCCTGCGCCGGAGGAGCAGGTGGGCCCCGCCTGTAGTCTCACCGGTGTGTTCGCGGGTCGAGGCCACTTGGCGGCACGCGAGGCGAGCGCGCCGGCGTAAACAGCTGCACGCTGCCTCTCTGCCGTCGTGTCTCGCTGCTGTATCGAGAGTATCAGATCGCTTACCCTCGCCCTCTCCGTTAGTTCGAGGCTTGTATAAAAGGAGCGGAGAGAGAGAGAGGGTACGGCGCTTGGAACACACACCACAAGCATTCTCAGAAACACATTCCATTCAACCACAACAAGAAAAGAGCTAAGGCTCAGCAGAGTAGGACTATTACCCGCGAGGGGTCCGAACTCGGTAATCCCTGTGTGTTGCTCTCGTCAAGGCCCCACGCCAATCGAATCGAAGCGGCCGATAGGTTAGCAGATAGAAATCGACTAGGTGTGATCCGCAGGGTTGAGCGGTAAACACGCCGCCGGGCCATTCAGACGGTGAATTATCTCCTCCTAAATTCAGCACTTCTTTGAGTCTGATCATTCCAATGCCTTTAACACATCTTTCAAAGGAGGCAGTAGGTAATGATTTAGTGAACATGTCAGCCAAATTCTCACAGGATTTGGTGTGCTGGATACTAATTTCGTTCAACTTATACAGTTCATGTGCATAAAAGAACTTGAGGTCAATATGCTTAGTAAGATTTCTTTTCACATAACCCATTTGCATTTGTGCAACACAAGCGACATTATCTTCATAGATAATTGTAAGGGTTTGCTCAATAGGTAATCCACATGACTGCAAGATGTGTTTTACCATTCTTCTCAATCATGCACATTCACGAGATGCTTCATATAATGCAATGATTTTCGAGTGGTTTGTGGACGTAGCCACTAGCGTCTGCTTGAACGATTTCCGTGACATTGCAAAGGCCACCACATAGGAAAACATAACCAGCTTTGTGATTTACTGTATCGCGGGTCCGAAGGTACCCAGCATTGGCATAACCAACAATATTCATATCTTGATTCTTCCTGTAAAAAGGGCCAAGGTCATAACTTCCACGGAGGTATCGAAAGATAACCTTTATTCCGTTCCAATGCCTCTTCGTGGGCGCTACACTGTATTAAGCCAACGTGTTTACGGCGAATGCAATATCAGGCCGTGTACTATTAGCAAGATACATGAGTGCTCCTATTGCACTCAAGTACGGGATTTCCTGTCCGAGGATTTTCTCCCCCTCTTCCCTGGTCGGAAGGGGTCTTTTTCTTTTTGCAAAGATCTCCCGATCATAGGGGTTCTGGAGAAATATGCTTTGTCAAAACCAAACTTCCCCAATACTTTCTGAGTATAGGTAGCCTGGTGTACTAAGATCCTATGAGGGAAATGCTCGAGCTGCAAGCCTAAGCAATACTTAGTTTTATCTAAGTCTTTCATTTCGAACTCAGACTTCAAATAAGCGCATGCTTCTTCAACTTCTTCGTTTGTCCTGATGATATTCAGATCATCTACATATACGGAGATTATGCAAAATCCATTCGAGGATCGCCATATAAAGACACAGGGGCAATCTTCATTATTTGCGTAGCCTTTCTTGCAGAGAAAGTCACTTAAGTGATTATACCACATCCTCCCAAACTGCTTTAGTCCATATAGCGACTTCACAAGTCTTATACTATATACATTTCTATTGACTCTATCGTCATTCGGGACGGGGATACCTTCAGGTACCTCCATATACATTTCAGAATCTAAATTACCATAAATATAAGCGGTCACAACATCCATCAATTTTATTCTTAAGTTCATATTAACTGCCATTGAGATAAGATATCTAAAGGTAATGCTGTCTATGACAGGGGAGTAAATTTCCTCATAGTCGATTTCAGGACGTTGAGTGAAACCTTGAGCTAACAGCCTTGCTTTGTACCTCACGACTTCATTACTTTCATTCCTCTTGCAAACAAATACCCACTTGTACCCTACAGGGCGTATGTGATTCGGTGTACGACATACAAGCCGAACACTTGTCTACTGTTCAGGGAGGTAAGTTCTGTTGTAATTGCCTTTTTCCATTCTTTCCAATATGGCATTGCTTTACATTCTGCTAGAGATGTAGGCTCTGGATCATTTTCAATGATGGAGGCAATTTTTTTTGCATAGTAAATATCGATTATGGCTGTGACTCTATTCATTACTTCCCCAGATAATTCATAATTTATGGCCATTTCATCATGGGTTTCTTCGGGCAATTATTTACCTTGCTCTTCACCGCGTATTCCCATAGCAGGAGCAAGTTCCTTTAATTTATTATAGCCGATGTGTGCGCTCATATTTGTTTTGGCATTATGCATGTGTTCCTCGCCAGAAACATTCTCTGGTTCCTGCAAGGGAACATTCAAATCTGAGAGGGCCTTGCTAGCAGGCTCCTTACCAGTACCGGGTCTCAACCGGCTCCCCTTCCCATGGTGGGGTGCTTTTTGTGACTGGTTGTGATAAGCTCTCTTTCCTCTTTTCCCAAAGGCCCTCTGCACTTGGGGTTGGAGTAACCTGACTCTCGGTCTTTTCTTAGGCCTTTGAGTAGGTTGAGGGGTACCTTCTATTTGCTTTGGTACTGCAACTCTCTGTGGTGCATTGCGTGCTGGCACATGCGACTTAATCACTCCCTGTGAGTCACAAAAGTGATCAAGCAGTGCATTTGCTAGTTTATTCAAGTCTAGGATCTTCGGACTCACCATTTACTTCACTAGTGCGAAGGTCTAATATCGCCAAGACCGATCGCTTGCTGTGTGATTTCTCGGATTCATCTTCCGATGGCTTATGTTTCCCCTAATGACGAAAAAATTATCCTCGTCAAATATACAACAATAACCGAAGTCAGATATGTAAATCTCCAAATATGGGTTCTAAATATCGGATTATTGAGATACTCTCATATCCAATATAAATCCCAGACTTTCGGAGAGGGCCTATAGCGGCACGCTGTGGGGATGGTATAGGTACATATAGCTCGCAGCCAAATTTTCTTAGATGCGAGATCTTGGGATCGTGCCCTGCACTAGTTGCATAGGTGAATGGATGTTGTGAAACAGTTGGTCTATAATTGATGAGATTTGATGCATGAAGGACTGCATGTCCCCAGCAAGAGTTCGGTAAGTTAGATTGCAAAAGAAGTGGCCGGAAAATGAATTTAATTCTCTTAATCAATGCTCGCTAGTCCGCTCAGATATGAACGCAAGGTACCGAAAGTGCTCAAGGTGAATCTCCGATGCATTGCAATAATCATCAAAGGCCTTTGAGATAAACTCTCCGGCGTTGTCCAGGCTAATGGATTTGATGTTATGTTCGAGGAACACATTTTTAAGCCGGATAATCTGCGACATTAGCTTCGCAAATGCGTGGTTCCTCGTCGAGAGTAAACTCACGTTCGACCACTTCGAAGAAGCGTCAATGAGCACCATAAAGTACCGAAACGGCCCTGACAGGGGCTGAATGGGGCCACATATCCTTTGAACCCGTTTAAGGAAAGCGGGGATTTCATCTCTAGCCTTCAGGACCGATGGCCTAGTAATCCTTCAGGCTGAACATCTTGTTGCTAGGTGCCTCACATTGTAAGCTACTTCAAACTGAATACTAGTTAAGAGCAAGACCGCTATATCCTCAGTTTAACTAGTTCATTATTTGTTGACAATTGTTGAAAGAAGCACAAGTTAGGAAGTGGCCCGTTGCATTTTTTATCCCGAATTTATTTCAAGCACGACAATGAAGGTGGACCCACAAATACACTAAGGAGTATGTCACAAAAGTTCTAATTGAGAATTTCAAAAGAGACTTTTTTATTGGCGCCCACAATCTCGATGGCCATTGGATTCTTCTGGTCATTTCTATCAAGTGGAACGTGGTGTTGTACATAGAGTTATTAAGACCGGCCGGACCAGGAGGCAAACCCAGAGAACGTTATTACAACTATGTAAAAGAAGTACTTGACGCGTATGTTTCCTAACTTTGTTTGCACATTTAACATTTCAACCAATCAAATGCTGCCTAACTAATCGATTCTTCTTGCAGGTCACGTGCTCAATATGTTAAAGAAGATCGATTCTTCTTTCAGGTCACATGCTCAATATGTTAAAGAAGTCGACAAATTGTCCAAACCGTCATGCCGCAAACTAACACACAAGACATTATTTGAGGTAAATTAACGCTACCAAAAAGATTACATTTATGGCTTGCATTTTTTATCTTATGATGTTACAATATTTTTTATTCCACGGTGTACCAACAACCACTAGCCAACGCTTGCGGATTTTTTGGAGCGCACAAAATGATCCAAATAATGCTCACATAAAAAAAGATCACTATCCTAAAGTAAGTAGAACACATATGGTTATATTTTTAGCACATGGTAATAACATATTTCTTCAAAGTTAATGTGAATATGATTGGATATAGTTCATTCAGGATTGTGCAAATTTTAGGGTCAACAATGATGTCCTATCGGTGATTCGACGACGGATCGCCCATTTTTTGTTGTCCGAAGTCCTTAATCCAAAAGGTGAGTTCGTCGACTCAACCTAGCTACCTAGGACGATGTAAGAACTTGCTTGGCATTATATTGTGGAATATATTTGTACATAAGTTTATAACTTGTTAATATGTACCGTGCGTTTATAACTTGCAAATGTGTACTGCGTGTTTTGTTGATGCAAATAAAGATTTTTAAAATTATGAATGTATTCTATTCACTACAGGAATAGAAACTTCTGTCGGTGGCTAGAACCGTCGACGGAAATAAGAATACCGCTGACATAGCTAGTTGTCGGCGGCCAGCCGCCGACACAGCTCCGCCGACGTTGCGTCGCCGACACAGACCAAAATTGTCGGTGGCCCCGCCGACAAAGATGCATGCAAAGCAAGCCACCTGGGGTTACCTCTGTGTCGGCGGCAAAACTAGCCGACCACACAAGGTCCCCCTGACGAAAACGGCGCTCTGGCAAGTGGACCCCACATTGCAACGATGGGCCGACACATGGCACAAAGCTGTGGTCGGTTTGCACAAGAGTCGCCGACACAAATAAGAACGGCGAGGGTCAGATTGCCGCCATCTATGTCGGCGGCCTCATGGGTTACCGCCGACACAGGATTTGCTCTATGTCGGCGGCCAAGCTAATACCGACGGCATTAGTTCTGGCTAGGAGGGGGCTCCAGGATATATCAGTGTGGTCGGTTATAGGAATGGCCGATGACATAGATAGTTTTCCAAAAAAAAAATCCTGGTAAATGTTAATAAAATTCATCTTCACTGCAAAAAATAACCCAAGATACCCCATGATTCATACCCCGATTCAATTCGATGACATACAAACGTAATTAAATACACAATCACATTTTCACCACAAACACATCCACCAAATGAACAAATACCGACAAATCTCGCCTCAACGCTCACAAATTATCGAACAATCTCGCCTCAACGCTCACAAATTTCATACAAAATCACAAAAGCACTTCTATGGGTTTTGTGAACCGCCACCTAGGTCCGGATCTCGTTAAGCAACCACACGAATTGCTCTAGCGGAGTCGACCTTGTGGCACCGTTGCCACCTCCTGCGTGCAATGATTGCAAAGCGCAGCGTAGCTGAACCGACATCCGCAAGAGTTGAGAAAACGGTGAAATTTTGAAAACTTTATGCATTTCAGATTATTATGAATATGTTGTGCAAAATGGTTTAAATGCATTACCCTAGAGAAGTCATGGAGCATGTGGAAACTGCACTATAGGGAATCAATGCGGCGGCGCGAACGGAGGAAGTGTGTTGGTTTATGTCGCCGGGCCCCCGACGTGAAGGCAAGCGGCGGCGAGAAGGCATTCAGGTTTAATCGAGGACCCCGCCTCGAGGACACTGCAGATATAATATCTTAGCTTGTAAAACCGAAATGACTAGCTAGAAAGCAAGCTACACGATCTTAATTACCCTTTGCATGTAATCGCATCATGTACATGTTATGTTCTTGTATGGCTCGTGATCCGCCGGTTGTTCTCCTCTTGTTCGCTTCCACCGCTGCTCGTCCGCCTCCTCCGTTGTTTCAACTCCACGATAAGTTTGTTCTCAAGGCCCAACTGGCACGAGCGAAGCCGAGGCAGATCGTCGACGCGTCCTAACCTCGGCTTGTATGAGGCAAAGCGCACGACGGGCGCTCATGACGCCAGATTGCCGTGGAGCCCGCCCACCAAACTCATCGATATGAGCATAGGGTCGGCTGGCATGCTGTTGGGGTCACAGTCGGCATCGTGCTTTTCCCTCATGGCCGCATTATAGATATCCTGCGAACAAATCAGATATATAGGGGATTACTTCGAAAATGCTCAAAGTAGGTGTACAGAGGGAATAGAGATAGACACTTACAAGCTTCTCCGGGCACCATGCGCGCATCGGTGGTTGTGTGCCGTCTGGCCGACACGGACGCAGTGTAATTCTCCACACGGCGATCCCCGAGGGCTCAAGTCCCGCCTCGTGCTCCTATATGAAATCAAATAGTGATATATGTACTAATAATATTCTTAAAGTTATATTATTGTAGGTAGAGAAGAAGTGTACTTACGATGTCTCGTGCGATGTGACCCATGCCGAGCCCTCCAAGACAGTGGAGCAGATTTGTGGTTGGCATCCCTATTGCCCCCTGCTTCGCTTAGACATCTCGATCCAAATCGATGATTCCCACATTAGACATAGGTCCCTTCAGCGCTGGGCACTTGTCCATCCAATTGGACGGTAATCAATATATCGCTTACGCCGAGGTACTCCAAATACTACCCTTCCTCGACATCTGTTGGCCCCTCTTCTTGTGGTGCTTGATCACCGCATCCAAGCGGGCCAGCCTTAAGACGTCCTTGACCTTCTTTGTCGCCATTCTATTGAGGACATGGCGACAGGACTCGTAGTCCTCTGGAGTCGCGTCAGACGTTGAGAGATTGGAAAGAAACAAAAGGTTTTATGAGCCACTGTCGTCTGTCTAATCACACCATCTCTTCCTTTACCTTCCACATGAAACCAGGTCAGCCAACAGAGTGGGGCCCGCAAGACAGTGAGACACAGATCGACGATCTATGTCGGCGGTATAACGAAAACCGACCACAAATAGCACCTATGTCGGCGGCCTAACATTGGCCGACCAGATAGACCCATAGACACTGCGCACCCGCCGCTTTCTCACCCGCCCTCGGCTTGATCCGAAGAATTTCTTTGTGCAAAGTTAGAGTTTATAGCATACCCAACATAAAATATACCAATCCACAAGGTTTTCCCGCCCTTCCGTACACTTTCGACACAAGTTCATTCCTAACCCGAACAAGTCCGTTACGAAACTAATACAACCTCAGCGTTATAAAGGGACTGTGTGTCGAAAGTGCAACAAAGGGCGTGGCAACCATATGGAATGACTTGTTATGGATTGTGCATGCCTTAGAACCTTACGTTGCACAAAACAATGCCTCGGATCGAGCGGAGGGATGGTTGGAATTGAAAGAGGAATGGGTCTGTGTGGTCGGCATGAGTTTCAGCCGCCGACACAGACTACGTAACCGTGATTTGCTCAGGGAGGCCCACAAGTCAGTTGCATTCAGCAGTGTCGGAGGTTTCCGGAAGACCGCCTAAATAGATTATCTGTGTCGGTGGTTTTTCCTCAAGCCGACCACATAGCTCCTGGCTGCCCTACCCGTGAGTTCTCCCTTGTTGGCCCCATTGGCAGACACGCCGACTTTTCTACTAAACTTAACAGCGACTGTTAGGGACGTTAAGTTACCGTTAATGCGAGATACAATGTGGTTAGCCTATGTGGGGCCGACGACATAGACCTGTATGGCGGGCTCGTAAATTTAAAATTTGCGGACGCACGCAGTATGGATCGGGCGTATTGTCGGCGGTTTTGATGATACCGACGACATAGCTGTTCGTCATATATGTTTGTCGGCGGGTTTATTTCTGACCGTCGACATTGTGTTATCGTCGGTATTGTGGCCGCCGATACTGAGTTTCCGGCCGCCCACACCGATTTCATTTCCTGTAGTGATCGTGTACATGTTTCTGGATCTACGCTAGGATGCAGCCTGTACTACATGCCCTAGGGCTCATAACACTAGTGATGAGTCAAACTAAAGCCCGTCGCTATCATCAGAAAAAAAAAGTGACCGAGAAACATTTTATCCGTCACTTATATTCACTTAGGGGGCGATTGGGGGACAGGATCCCGTCCCCCCGACGGGATAGCTCCCCCGCCCCCCTCGTTCCGCCGCCTCCTTCCTCCGCCTCCCCATCCCCCTCGCCTCCCGCCTCGGCCGCCCGCCTCTTGCTCCGCCCCGCTCCCGCCCGCCCGCCGCCTCCTTCCTCGCCGGCCGGTGCTCGCCACGGCCGCCAGCTCGCTTCTGCCTCACTTGCCATTCCCTAACCCAAGGGTGAGGTGGTCCCTCACGATGCCGCCCACCGCCTTTCCTCCTCGGCTCTGGCGGCGCCACCGCCGCCGACGAGCCCCACCCACCGCCGATCCGCCGCCTGACCTCCTCTACACCTGGAGGAACCCCACATATTCCCTAACCCAAACCCCAACCCGACGGCGGCGACAGCGAGGGCGACGGCGGCGACGGCGAGGGCGAGGCCGTCGAGGTATGCCTCTTCCTTCCTCCTCCTCCTTCCCTGCATAGCGCGCGCTCGTGGTCGACGGGGAGCAAGGCGCGGGCGAAGGGGAGCGGCGAGCGGGCGAAGGGGAGCACAGCGAGGACACGTGTCGCTAGGGGAGGGATCCCGTCCGGGACGGGATCCCGTTGCTAGGAATTTCCCATTCACTTATATGCTCTATGAGGAACCTACGAGGTCATCCGGAAGGCAATGATAAGTGACGTACCATATTAAAAACTGTCATTTATCTTATTAACTCGGGTGATGGGTTGTATTGTAAGCGTCATTTGTATAACAATCACGAGTGACGGTTATAATATACACCCGTCACTTATCTAGTTACCATGGGTGACGACTTATCTATTACCCATCAGTTATAGCGACATCAGGAACCTATGGGGACCTTGGGAGGCGAAGATAAGTGATGGATTGTATAAAGACCCGTCACGTATTTCGATAATTACTGACGGTTGGACACCTATCACTAATATTCACACATCAGTGTCTTGTCCGGGGTGACGGTTTCTTTATCTGTCACTGTTGTTCGTTGTAACTCGTCATTAATGTGTAATTTTGACGTAGTGAATGACTTGTCGTAAACGCAGTCTTCCGGTCATCCGGACAGGCCTTCTGTTCCAACGATGTAGGCGTTCGGATCTAACGCAACAAATAAACACACAATTACTGCAACATACAAAATATGGATTCAAACAATGCAAATGACATTTTTAAATTAAGGTACGCATTTTTAAGAAATTATTGAAATTTATTTCACTGAAAATGGATTTATATTTTTGAAGATATATAAATAATAAATCTGGCAGCTAAATTAAATACGAAAAAGGTCAATGGGCCTGCTCTTATAGTGCCAGCCCAAGGAAATGTGCTCGGCCCGACTCAGCGTTAGGCATGTGGCCTAGCCGGTTCGGGCTTGGCTGATGGGCCGGCCTCGGCATGGGCCATTTGCACGCGAGCGCGGCCTACAACCAAGCAAGGGTGGGTGGGGGCGACTAACGGCGCAGACCCACCTATCGACGAGACAAAGCAGGAGAGGAGGGGCGCACGGCTCGGGCGGCAAGATTCCAATGACGCCGCACTCCAACCGTGGGGGTTAGAAGGGAAAGCAAGAGGGTGAGGAGGGGTGCTCAAGAGGGCTCAAGAAGACGTGAGGGCTCGCTCCGGCTCTACAAGGCGAACCACAAATGGGAAGCAATGGTGGAAAGGAGAAAAGGAAATAAATTTTTATTTTCAATTTTAAAATTTCAAACTTTTATTTAAAACAACTATTGCTAAATTAAATTTTCATAAAATCCAAATCAAAATATTAATTAAAATGGAAAATACCCAAATAATCAACAGCTTAAATAAAAATTAATAAAATAATCCAATCGTAAAAGGAAATTACAAAAATATCCTCGTCCCGCCACCCGGGTGGTCGCCACCATCGGGCACGGTCAAGAATTGAGCCGCCACCCGGACGGTCAGAGCCGAGCCGCCACCACCGGGGTGGCTTGGCTGAAGCCGCCACCACCCGGCATGTTGCAGCCACCGCCACCACCTGGTGGTCATGCCTCACGTCTCCGACCGCGCCCTAATTACCCAAGCTGCATGCAAAAGTACGGGAAAAAAATTATTAAAATAATACCTGCCGACAATAGAGTGTGTAAAAAAATATTAAAATAATCTTCCACCGACAAAACAGTGTCGAAAAAAAATAATAAAAAAATCCTCACCGACAAAATAGTGTCCAAAAAATAATAAAATAATCCTCACCGATAAAATAGTGTTGAGTTTTTAATTAATCAAATAGTAATTGCATGTTTTACGCTAATTAATACTGATTAGAGGTCACAGTGATCACAAAATTGAGTCTATATATATCGCGTCCCCGCCGCTCGCCTTCACACACGCATCACTCGCTTTCGCTTAATTTCAGACACGCCACAGTTTACACGCAGAGCGGCCTTGACACACGACTCTCTCGCTTTCAGCTTCTTTTCGCCTTGCTCGATTCAGTATATTATTCACGATACCTCGCTTGAGGATTCACCAGAGTGTCATCACGATATTTTTTGCTTTCAAATATGAGGGAATATTTTGGAATTTAAATTTGATGTACTTGCTAATAATTAGTTATTATGCGTATATGCAAGAGTTAATTTTGGCATAATAATATTCTATGCTAATATTATTTGCGTGTTGTATGCTAATCTTGCCATATTAGTACTTAATATTGTATGTATATATTATATACACGCTTGATAATCTTGATATGTGAGGGCTATCTCGACTATACCGATGTTGGCATAGTATGTTGTTAATGGTAATTAAACTAATCACCATCACGTAATTAATTAATTAAACTAAGCACCAAAGACTCTAGGTCTTGCTTCTATTTTGTTATTAATTTTGCAATCAAGAAGCAATCAGTAGCACGCACCAATGTCAGAGAGCAAAGAATAAGATGCACCAGATTTATTTAAGGTAACAAGTACATACGGTGATAGTTTAATATGACCACTTAATTTCGTATATTCTATGTAATTTACACGCTTGTTTTAATTTTTTCAGGAACTTTGAACCGATCGATCTTATAACCGTCAGGTACGCATTTTAATTTTCTTATTAGCTTAATTAAACATAATAGGGAAATGAATCTATATTTAACATGCAAATAGTAATACAATTGTACGTATTTTAGTGACATTTTAGTTAATAATTAGGGTGTTTGGAGTATTAGTAGAGTTGCTATATTGTATGTTCAGCCCTTATTTACACGTATTATGTATTAAACACGTAAGCTAACATTTTATGTAATGTTTGAAATAATAGTTAAATATAAAACAAACTTATATTTAATATTAATATGAATGAACACGCATGTTACGACGTAAATGGAGACAAGATCGACTATTTTTACGGAGATGCACCCGCCCAATGCAAGGGAATTTTGTAAGCATGCACAAATGCAGCCATTTGCGCACTATAATAACATTGTCAATAGAGTCGCCAATGTCAAGCGAGGTTATAGCTCGAAATCTCCGTGATAAACCGTCATGAATACAAACTTGTTCTACACGGTGTTAGGCCATGTCGTTCCAAATAGTTCGATGTACGATACAACCCGTGGCCACTAAGAAATAAGTCCGCTTGGACGCATTTATGTTAATAAGGCGTAGAGAAGAGGGTACCACTTAGGTGTGTACGTCTTTGCTGAGGCAAGACAATCGGAGGCGGGCCTAGCAACACCGTGAAGAGAGTGCACATGAGGAAGTGCCTAAAGGGTATGCGGAGGACCCAATTGGTAGTATGGCATCGTCCGTGTCGAGGCATTCGGCATGGGCACGGATCCGGATATCTCAATGGAGGAGGAGAGATAGATGCACATGCGTTAGGGGATGATTTCGGCGAAGGGGTGAAGACGATGTTGAAGAAGAGGACGATCCGATGCCCGCCATTGCAGATATCGCCTCTCTGGATGTTTGAATTGGGTGATCGGGGATCACTCGAATATTTCCGTATGGGGTATATGCATAATGACATAACAAAGGTCAAGAGTTTAGCACGGCGATGAGGTCATACACTTCATCAAGAACTTTGGTGTCACAACACGGCGCGAGCAGACTCGTGTGGCACGGTCCGGGCCGCCGTGTACGAGGTGAAGTGCGTAAAGAAGCCGGAGTGCTCATTCCATATTCGGGCCCATCGCCCAAAACATAAGCACCACTTCATAATCAGTAGGTACAAGCCGCACACTTGTACGGAGGAGTTGGTATGCAATATTAGCAGTAATGTGGACTCGAAGTTCATAGCGCAGGTGTTGCTAACTGCTATTCAAGCCGATATCTCCATAAAACCACACTCCATAATGACCGAGGTGCAGAACCGCACTGGCATGTCGATTACATATCACCAAGCATGGCGAGCCAAGCAAAAAGCACTCAAATTGTTGTTCGGGGATTATAAGGAGTCATACAACTTAGCTCCCCGTCTCCTCCGCAAGATACAGGAGACCAATCCTGGGACATGCTATGTGTCGACGGTTAAGATATCGATCTCAAGTCGCTAAGGTTCTTTAAGATTGAGATAGGAGACACGCCAAACAACGCTAACAAAGAACGAATCAGGAGATGTGGGTTTTATCCCGGTTCAGCCTCTCGAGAGATAATAGCCCTCACGCCCAAATTTTCTTATATATCGAGATGAATACAAGAGATGGCTCGGCGAGACGAACAAGTCTCGGGGAGATTATGGTGTACAAGAAGCAATAATGCGAAGATCAAGTGCCAGGAGCCTTAAGCTAGATGCTAAGATGTAAAACTCAATGCCGTGGATCCTCTAAACGCCGTAGGGCCCCTGCTTATATAGTGCTTGAGCAAACCGACCTACCGAGGGAATATCGGGCGGGCTAACTACGAGATCGCAACGAACTCATACATGCCAAATATATCCCGAGGCGATAAGGCATACTCCTAGTCTTGAGGATCACGACTCTAATCCAATCCGGAAACTAACGTCCGGGTCTTCACGTAGCCGCGTAACTTCTTGTTCGAGTCGGACTTAAACACGATTCCTTGGCCACTACGCACCACGCCACCAGAAGTCGTTGGCGCAGATGCATATGGGCCGATAGAACCTTCTAGGAGCCGGGCCTGGTAGGTCGCTTTGATCGGGCCGTCGAGGAGCGGGCCATGGCAATGGGCCGTGATTTAATCCCGACACTATGTTTCGCGCCCATGAGCTCAGATATCTCCCGATGGAAGTGTCGCACCCAACCACTTCTACCGATGCTTTGTTTTGGTCTTTTGGCGATTCATAGAGGCCTTCCGCATTGTCGCCCTGTCATTTGTGTGGATGGGACATTCTCACCCAGTAGGTACTATGGTGCTCTACTGACGGCACTTGGAGTTGACGGGAACAACCAGATATTGCCTCTCGCATTTGCTTTTGTGGAGAGTGAGAACAATGACAGCTGGTTGTGATTTCTATCTCTTCTGAAGATTCACGTTGTCATGGATCGTCCTAGAGTGTGCGTCATTTCTGACCGCCACCAGGGAATCCTACATGGTGTAACTGTATTGTCCACCAGTGATGTCCCAATGTGGCAAGACGTTCGTTCTCGATGGTGCATGCGTCATCTGAGGGCAAACCTATACACTGCATTCAAGAATAAGCCCCTAGTGAAGAAGTTCAAGACAATGTGCATGCAAAACCAACAGCGCAAATTCAATGCGCTTTTCAATGATATTAACGAACGTACCGGCAGTGAGGCTGGCGAGCCTCAAGGACAAGCTGGCGGCGTGGAGCTCGCTGCCACCGGCTCCGAAAGCGATCGACGCTACCAAAGACGCGTGAAGCTACCGAGGCAAAAGTAACGGCGGTGGCGCCACGGACTTGAGGCCAAGGCGATGGCTCGGAGCTGCCAGCATGGACCGAGCAGCCGGTCTCGCTGCACCGTCGCGAGGGCTCACCCACCGAGGCGACGGATTCTCCGGCGATCGTGGTGAAATCCCGACGCCAGGAGCAAGAAGAGCCCCGAGCGTGTCGAAAGGTGTCGTCTGCGCCGGTGGAAACAACGGCGCCACCGAGCGGAGTGGCTTCGCCTCGCAAGACGTTCGGGCGGAGAGGAAGAGGAAGAGGAGAAGGGCGCGAGACGAAAGCGCCGCCTGCCGCTTCCCGCCTCCCGAAAGTGTACGCCCCGCAAGAAGAAGGAGCGAACAAGGCGGCGACGGCAAGGACGCGCCGCCTCATCCCGCATGAGCGGGCTTCGTGGACGATGGCTCGAGGACCGCTGCGTCGCGGATTGAAGCGCCGACTTGGCAAGGTAAACACCAAGACCAAATTTTGCTCGGTTTGAATGTGTTGTCGCAAAGTGTTACGAGTTGATCTTCTCCTCGTGTCTTTAGGGATACCATGGCGAGCTCGAGGATGGGGTTACCATCGAACGGGACGCCAGATCGGGCGTCCTCCGGAGCATCTCCAGACGGGGACCTCGGGGCAGAAGGCTCATACCGCCCAAAGCCGAGCAGTCAAGGCGAAGCGAGAGGCTCAAGGCCAAGTCGACCAAGGAGAGGCATTCTCTGAGGCTCTCCTAAAGGAAGCCGAGGAGCTTCGGCGCAAGCCGTGAAGGCGAAAGCACCGGAGGAGAAGCCGGGCCGCACGGCGGCTTGAAGAGCAATTTGTCGACGATCCCATCGGGCGGAACCACCATGGAGGAAGCCAAGAAGCTAAAAGCCTAGCTCGCCAAGGAGGAGCGGACATCCGCGGGACTCTGTGCTAGGATCTCAACCCCGGGCTTCACAGAAGAGATCGAGGAGATGCGCGGGATGACGCGAGGGCGATCTCCGCCAAAAAAAAGGTCAAGGAGCCGGACGAGCAGCTCAAGACGGCCGAAAGGCCGAGTCACCCAGAGCGAGGCTCGAACGATCAACAAGGCCAAGACCGAGGAGGTCGGGCCATCCGGCAGAGGGCGCGCGCAAGCCAAGCGGAGCAAGGAGGAGATCGAACGCCCGAGCCGAAGCCCGGAAGGAATCAAGGCTCGAGTATAAGTCGCGCCTCAAGTTAGAAGTTGAGGAGTGAAGGAGCGCTTGCTCCTAAGTAGCACCGCTGTTGTAACCCAAAGGGCCTTGTACCAGACCTTGAGTAATGCAATAAAGTATTCTTACCTTTTTTTCCCGCAAAAAGAGCAAAGAAAAGACAAGAACGAATGTAAACTAAGAGAAAAGCCAACAAGGCTAGGAAGTTTAAGAAAATCGATAGAGCGCTTAGCCTAGCTCCTCCCTTGGGCCAGTATCCGCCGAAACCCGAGTTTGCGAACCCAACAGTGCACAAGAGAAAGAGCGACACCTAGCCCCGTGCAGACGGTGCTCGAGAACCTAAGCTATGAACTCGAGCACGCATGTAGAGAGAAAGAGCGACACCCTAACCTTGCTCGATTAGCTCCGTAGTCCGCTCGTTGACGTAAGTTAGGCGCCCGAGAGTAACCGAACAAGGAAAGTGCCTCCGCCATGGGGCTTACGAGAGCGAGCTTTGCTAAGTGGTCGCGCCCGGCGATAAGTGCCTCCGCCATGAGGGCTTACGAGCGCACTTAGCCGCAAGGTGGAAAGGCCGTGTTACGCAACCCCGAGTTTAGGAACCTATCGAGACTAGACACGGTAGGAAAAAATCCTTAAGATTGCGGAGCCAAGAGTTCGCAAGACCGGCACCATCAAGTGTTACCAGAGAGAAAGTAGTCCGAGTAGACAAAGCGGTGAAAAGGGCACAGAGGCCGCGAGGATTCATCAAGAATTGGATTGAACTTTACATGGTGCCCGAGAGACTTGGACGAACTAAGGCGCCGAAGTTTACAAAAGCGCAGCTAAGCAAACACGTAAAAGACCTACACAAAGAACTTACGGTCGGTCGATGTTCCAAGTGCTGGTCAACTCTCTCCCGCCCTCCATAGCCAGGCGAACAGCCCCTCTGGACGAAAGCGTAAGAAACGACCGTGAACGGGCCTCCCAACGAGGAGTTAGCTTGTTGGCATTGGATAAGTTCTCGACACGGCGCAGAACGCAGGTCGCCCGCCTTCAAAGCCCTAGGTCGAATCGACTTGGCAGCTGGCGTCGGGCGAAGATCTTGCCGGTAGCGTGCCATTCGACTTGTGCCCGGCCGCGTGTGCCTTCGAGGAGATCGAGATCGAGGAGGCTCTTGCTCGTCCGTCAACTAAGTTGACCGAAGCTCGTCTTGAAGCGAACCGAGTCTGATTTCGGGCGGCGTGATGGCTTCGCACCATAGACCAATTGAAAGGAGTTTCCCGCCGCCTTACCGGCAGAAAAGCGAATCGCCCAGAGGACGGAAGGACTTCGTCAACCCGAGCCTTCTTGTGCTCGCGGAGCAAAAATACCCGCCGCTTAATACCTCGACTATCTGTCTGTTAGCTCGCCGATTGCTTCCATTGCTCGTGGGTGTGCCATGGAGGCGAAGAGACTTGGTACCCACTATTCGCGAGATTCTCGAATAGCTCGCCGAATCGGTACCGTTATCCGTGATCGCCTTATGGGGAATCCCAAAGCGCGTGACCACGTTGCTTTTGAAAAGCGAACACCGCTTTGGCGTGAAGAGGCGACACGGGCTCGCCTCAATCCACTTTGTAAAAGTGTCTATGGCGACGAGCGGTGTGTATAGCCCTTGTACCCCTTAGGGAATGGACCGAGCGATCCGCACCCCATGTGGAAAAAGGCCAAGATGGGGGATCGCTTGGAGCTCTTGGGCGGGCTTGTGTGTCTTCCCGGCGTGAAATTGGCAAGCCTTGCACTTAGTCACGATGTCCCGGCATCTTGTAACGCAGGGCCAATAATAGCCCATGCGAAACGCCTTGCCGACGTAGTTCTCAAGGGCGTGGTTGCCCGAGCACCCTCGTGTATGTCCCTAAGAAGGAACATACCTCTCATATGAGATGCACTTGGAGAGAACTCCCAGCACCTTGACGGTAAAGGATGCCATCCATAAGCTTGTATGGAGCAAAGACGCCTTATAAGCCGGAACGCTAGGCTTCGTCGGGCGTGGTCCCATCTGCAAGGTACCGGACAAATGGCGTTGTCCATCCGGCACCGCCGATAACGGAGACAAGACCACTGCCTCTGCTTGCCTCGTCCGGAGACGTGATTGAGGGCTTGTGAAGGTGCTCGACGAGCACCCTGCCGAAAGCGAGTTCGCGGAGGATCCATACTTGATAGTTGGTCGCCGTAAAGTTGTCCTTCCCGGCACGAAGAGCACTTCAAAAATCGAAAATGCCACTCCAACTTCCTCACTTCAACCGGTATCGCGCCATTGAGTCATCGCAAGATCGATACTCCTTGTTAACTCGATTGATGACCACCGTGAATCTCTCTTCCGATCGGCCGTTGGACACCAAGCGACTTGCACGCTCTTAGTCCGTGAGGAGGGCCTCGTACTCAAAGATTGTTAGTCGCCGCAAAGTGTAGTTGGATAGAATATCGGAGTTGCTCTCCTTGGGGAGATGAGAACAAAACCAGCCCCGAGTTTCCAAAGCGAGCCATCGAAAAACATGGTCCAAGAGGGTTCATCAGGTTGCTCGGGAGCTTCACGAGATTTGGTAGGCAGTCCATTCAATGACAAAGTCACTTAGGACACGTGACTTAATAGCGATTCGGGCAAGAAATAACAGATCAAACTCGCTAGTTCCATTGCCCACTTAGCTATACGTCTGCTAGATTCCTTGTTCCAGTAGGATTTCTCCCGAGGGAACGTGGTCGGGACCAGATTTGATGCGCTCGAAGTAGTGGCGAAGCTTCCCGGAGGACATGAGCAAGGCATAGAGGAGCTTCGACCTCGTGGTAACGCCCTTTGATCCGTGAAGTACCTCGCCACGTAATAGATTGGTCAGATGCCTTCCTTTCGACCGCCAAGACCGCCACCGCTTGTGGCGTGTAACCTAGGTACAAGCAGAGCTGCCGCCATGCCGCGGGTAGTCAAGACGGAGGATTGGGCAGTATCGCTCAGATCCCGGAAGGATCTATCGCTTCTTCCGCCCACTCGAAACCATTGTGCTTGCGCAGGCCTTAAAGAAGGGCAGCCGCGTCGCCTTGACGGAAATAAATCGCTTAGAGCAACCATCCGCCCATGAGGCTTTGTACTTCCTTTATGGTAGTTGGAGCTCGCATATTTTCAATGGCCTCGATTTTTTCAGGGTTGGCGTAAATACCTTGCGAGCCAATGACATAACCGAGCAACATTCCGATCGAACACCAAAGGTACACTTCTCTCGATTTAATTTTATTCGATGTCCGTGAGATTACGAAAAGTCTCTGCCGTGTCTTTACATGATTTGGAGCATACTTGTTTTTACAACTATGTCGCCGACATAGACCTCCGTGTTTTTCCGCACAGCTCGGGAAGGTCTTCTCCATTGTTACCGAACGTGGCACCAAATTCTTGCGCAGACCGAAAGACATGGTCGAGCAGCGTAAAGTGCCGAAAGGGGTGATGAAGGCGCTTTTTCTTCATCTCGGGAGATGCTTATTTGGTGGTAACCGAGTAAGCATCTAAAAACTCAGAGTTACGCGTCAATGATCGATCGACCGATCAATACGAGGCGCTGGAAATTGTCCTTAGGACAAGCGGCGTTGATCCGTGTGATCGACACACATCCTCCACTTGTCGCCTTTCTTCTTTACAATGACAGGTTGGCTAACCACTCGGTGTGATCAACCTCGCGGATGAACCCAATGGCGGCGCGCTTGCTGTCGATCTTTGATGATCCCCGCTTGAATTCGGAAGCGACGAAGCTTCGGGCGAAACAGCTTTTGTCCGTCGGACACCCGGTTTGTGCTCGATCACCTCCCTGGGACTCGGGCATGTCGATGGTTCCCAGCGAATACATCCGATTAGCTCGGAGGAAGGCAATGAGCTCGCTTTCCTATTTGGGGTCTAGATTGGCCCCAAGTGAACTCTTGGAAGTATCGCTGTTTACAATGAACTTCCTTGGTTTCTCCCCTGGTGAAGGAGAGACCCTAGGGCGTCGAGACTTGGTCTGCGGAACTTCAGATCAGGCGGAAGTTGGTCGACCAGTATGCGGGATCGCCGTCGCAATCCAAAGGCAGCTTTGTAGTTGCCCTTGACCGTGATCACACCGTTAGGACCGGTATCTTCACGCAATGGTAAGCGTGGTGGGATACAACCGAAACTTACCGAGATGGCTCGCCCAAGATTGCGTTATCTGCCGACGGAAGTCGACCACGCCAAAAGTGATCAACTCGTCCGGAAGTTGCACAGGTTGTCAAGGTGACAGGCGTGACAACTCGCCTAACGGCTTGATGCTTCTCCGGAACAATTCCGTAGAAGGGCATAGCGATTTCCTTCACTTGGAACGAGGAATTTGCATCTCGCCCAAGACTTTAGCAAAAGCAAGTCCAAAGCGCCCCGCCGTCCACTAAGACACGGCTCTTGATATTCATCATCATTTTCCGATCACCATCGCCGGTTTGGCGCTTGGCCTTTCCTAAGATCACCTTGTTCGGCAGGGTGGGCATTGGGCCCTTGCTTGTAGAAATCTTCGAGCTTTGCGGCCCAAGTTCTCTGATGGCGATATCGTGTCCGTAGTCTTTGGTGGAACTTGCAAAATCGGTCGCCGACCTTTCTTGCCTTGTCGCCTCCCCGAAAGGTGCTTTTTGCCCTTGTAGTTATTGTTGGGCTTCTTCGCCCGTCCTTGGGAGGAGGTGCGCGATCCATACCGCGACGGTATTGTTCGCATCACCTTTGTTTTTCTTCTTCCGGGACTTCTTGTCACCGTGAACATTGTTCTTCGCTCTTCTTCTTCTCATCCACACTCAGTCGGGCGGCTTGCCCTTGTCAAACGCCTTTTTGTCTCAACGCGCTCTGCGCGCGTTAGCATATGATCGGCCGCCTTGAACAGTCGTTGGCGGTCCAGTCTCATTGATTTCGAGATCTGGGTGAGCAGCTCGTCATGACTCCGCTTTTGAAGGCGCGACAACAGATTCATCCGAGATGTTCGGATCGTGTTGCGGATCTTAATGAAACGCTTCACGGTTGCGGAGGGTCTCCCGCTCATCCGGATCATCCGTGCAGATCATCCTCCTTGCCCGAGCGCGCACGTAATGCCTCCGAAATTAACGATCGAGGCGTCACAAAGTCGGGTTCCATGAGTGATGGAACCTCTTGTCGATTGAACGACCACGTCCGAGCAAAGACCTCAAGGACGGTCGGAGGTAATTGACCATAACAAGCTCGTCACCCCCACCGCCATGATAGCCGAAGCGTAGATGGAAAGGAATTCCTCCGGGTTACGAGTCCCATTGTACCTCTCCATGTGACCGGCTTGAATTTTGAGGGCCACCGACACCCAAACTCGCCGGAGAAAGCCCTGCAGCCTGAGCATATGATCGCCACCTTCCCGCCTGTAACCTAGTCTTGAGAAGACGTTGGTCTTATTGCGCGGGAACTCCTCGCTGAACGGATGACTCGGCCGGAGAAACTCTCTCGGGACAATCCACCACGCCTTCCTCGTGGTGGCGACGACGCGCCTCACGAGGGACCGTCCGTGATCATCGCGTCGCTGCGCTTGCCCCGTGGTCGCGATGACTACGAGGACTCGGCGAGCGACGGCGACCACGGTAGCTCGCTCATGGACAAGGATCGCCGATGGTGACGGGTCACGCGATCGATCGAGCTGTCCGAATCATTCCGGCAGCTTGGTTGCTGCCGCTCGAGGAGTTGTTGACTTCTCCTAGAGACTTTAGGCCTTCACCCGCCGCTCTAGGTTAGTCGCAATAAGACGCCTATCGCGGCGAGATCGCTTGATTGGTGGATCTAAGGACCGCTGCTATAGCTTCGAGCCGCTCCGACTCGATCTATGGGTCCCGGGATCCTCGAACCATTCGCGTTCGCCTCGACCGAGTCCGGTCACGTGGGAATTGACCCGAGCAGGAAGCTTCGCCGGAGACTTAGCGCCGACATGCGAGGTGGGTCGCGACGCGCCGCTAATCGGTCGCGAAACCGCGCTAAGGTCGATTGATGGAATCGCCGAGGTCGCGGCGAATGACGCCTTGCTCGGCGACACATGCGGTACCTCGCCTTGATGCCGAAAGCGAGTTAATCTGCCCGACCGACGGCCGCCATACGGCCGTCGGCAGATCCTCGAGGTTCCTACATCGCCATGTTAATGCCGCGGGGCCATGCGAAGGTATGCTAGACGGTGTCATCGCTGTGTCTCCACAGTGGAATCTACCGACATAGCCTTGGAGTCCGACAAATCTAAACCGTCGTAAAGATCATCGCCTGTAGTCGCTGCCGATGACGGAGTGCGATCCGAGGCTATCTACGCTATATAAGCGAGACATCCGCCCGGATGCGGAAAGTGTTCGAGACCGAACAGATCGATCCGAATCGACGAGGATGAGACATCCCGCCCTTCCGAGTCGTAGCCCTCGTGAAGTATCTCAGATCGCGACGAGTTCGACATGCTCGATCTGCGTGTCCCCACGGTCGGCGCCACGGCCGACGGTTGAGATATCGATCTCAAGTCGCTAAGGTTCTTTAAGATTGAGATAGAGACACGCCAAACAACGCTAACGAACGAGCAGAGACATGGGTTTTATCCTGGTTCAGCCTCTCGGGAGATAATAGCCCTCGTCCGGCCTTTCTTATATATCGAGAGATGAATACAAGAGATGGCTCGGCGAGACGAACAAGTCTCGGGAGATTATGGTGTCTGAGAAGCAATAATGCGAAGATCAAGTGCCGTGAGCCTTAAGCTAGATGCTAAGATGTAAAACTCAATGCCGTGGATCCTCTAAACGCCGTAGGGCCGGTTTATATAGTCTTGAGCAAACCGACCTACCGAGGGAATATCGGGCCGCTAACTACGAGATCGCAATCGAACTCATACATGCCAAATATATCCCGAGGCGTATAAGGCATACCCTAGTCTTGAGGATCACGACTCCTAATCCAATCCGAAACCAACGTCCGGTCTTCACGTAGCCGTGGAGAACTTCTTGTTCGAGTCGGACTCAAACATTTATTCCTTGGCCACTCGCACCACGCCAACCAGAAGTCGTTCGGCAGATGCATATGGGCCGATAGAACCTTCCAAGGAGCCGGGCCCCGTAGGTCGCTTGATCGGGCCGTCGTGGAGCGGGCCATGGCAATGGGCCGTGATTTAATCCCCGACACTATGTTTCTGCCCATGAGCCTGTATATCTCCCCGATGGAAGTGTCGCACCCAACCACTTCTACCGATCTACTGTTTTGGTCTTTTGGCGATGCATAGAGGCCTTCCCAAGCATTGTCGTCCGTCATTTGTGTGGATGGGACATTCCTCACCGGTAGGTACTATGGTGCTCTACTGACGGCACTTGGAGTTGACGGGAACAACCAGATATTGCCTCTCGCATTTGCTTTTGTGGAGAGTGAGAACAATGACAGCGGTTGTGATTTCTATCTCTTCAAGATTCACGTTGTCATGGATCGCCCTAGAGTGTCGGCTATTTCGACCGCCACCGTGAATCCTACATGGTGTAACCGTATTGTCCACCGATGATGTCCCAATGTGGCAAGACGTTCGCTCGATGGTGCATGCGCTATCCGAGGGCAAACCTATACACCGCATTCAAGAATAAGCCCTAGTGAAGAAGTTCAAGACAATGTGCATGCAAAACCAACAAAAGAAATTCAATGCGCTTTTCAATGATATTAACGAATGTACCAGAAAATAGTCGCCAAGAGCAAAGCACATCGGGGTTCAAATACTAGAGGCGAGCAAGTCGACTCTTCAGAAAATTACTTTTTGCTCGATGGATAGCGCAAAAATCGGCGAAGAAATGGGCTCTCGACATGACAACGATGGCGCCTTGAAGTCGGTAGATTTATTTACAATGTTAGTTTCCATTCCGCTCGATCGTAAATTTAAGAAGTCTTGTATTGCGATACACGGTGATGACGATTTAACATAGTCGAAGTCGATAATAATGTGCTACGAGATGCGTCTGCCCGCCAATATGCACTATCATTGAGATGATCTTTTTAGAACAAGAGATTATTTCCGCGACGAGAAATGGCGGCCATGCAAATCACAAGCACTTTCTCCCTCGTGTCGGGCCATCTTACAGAGGCGCCGATGTAAATCTCGATTCCACCGCGTCAATATATGACCGTATGAATAACATATTCAATGTGGATCGCAAGAGAAAGTACATGACAGATTTAGCGCGGAGATAATCAACAAAAGTGCCAACTTGGCCAAGATGAGGTCAGATGCACTTGCAATAAACCCCGCCGAACACATCCCACGCCAAGACGTCATGGCGGCATGTCGAGATCTTGCCGCAACGATGGCACACAATCTCTCCGCATTATTCGATGAATGCAATTAGGCAAATATGAGCATCCAAGATGCACCAATTAATCGAGGGGATATAAAACTCGAAGGGCCTACCTTCCATCCATTCCCCACTACGAAACGTGTTGCACAAGGTAGACCGCGTCGCGCGTTCAAGGTGACATGGATGTTTGCCGATGGAGGAGATGGTTTGCGTCATTGCCGGCTATGTAAATGTACCAGACATGACCGTGGTATTTGTCCAAATCAGGATGAGTCCTACAATATCATTCTCGCAATTCTTGTATCACCGCATATTTTTTAAAAGAGTTGTATTCGTTATATCCTCACTTCTTGTTTCACACGTCATATTTTAATAAAAGAGTTGTATTCGTTATATCCTCGCTTCTTGTTTCACTGTCGTATAATATTATTCTCGCTATCGCCACTTGTAAGTTTTAATAAAAGACTTGTATTCGTCACTGTCACATGATGTTTTAATATTTGTCGATGTAATAACTATAATATTTTCTTGCAAGATAGACAATGGAGGTTCCACAGCTTCTTCTCCACACGGATAACTCCGCCATAGTTTTTAAATGGGTGCGAGGGCCTCGAATGTGTTTGCATGTTTCATACAAATTATCTCATATTAACATGGTTAGTTAACATTATGATATTGTTATTTGTAAATGCAAACATTACGATTGAGGGCATCACGACAGATCAAACAATTGGATGCCCGCTTTTGGATGTTCCTTGCCTGTGCCGGACTATTGCCATGGGCCCTCACTGTTAATAGGGTCCCATAAGGAAATGACCGTCTGACACCGTTACCAAGACTAGACCCGGGTTGCATGCGAGGTTGCGATGGTTGAGAGAATTAGTAGACAGGGCGTCTTACACGCGGCTTGTGTCAGACCTAGACCTTCTGGTACATGACCAAGTTACGTGGGAACCATTCTGCCATCTTGCAACCTATGATGTTGCCACGGGGGGCTTGCTGGCTAGCACGTGTACTGAGAGTGTAGACTATTGGATGACGACCTGTTATCTAGTCTGCATGAATGACGTGGAAGGATACTCGCCGGAACGCATTCAACGGCAATTTGGCTACCGGCAAACATTTCTACTTCCACCTTCTCGGCATCCGAGCAACTCTCATGGGTATGCATCATAAGTTAAATATTTCGAATATATTTCTACCACTCATAATGTAACGTATAAGTGTTTTTTCAGCTTAGTTCAACCGGCGCAACTGCGGATCGGGCCCACGCCCACGCCCCACATCGAAGCGGTGAACCGAAAGTTAGCTATCGACGAAGTATGGTACCGACAGAGCCACGACGAGATCGATATTTGGGGTACATGGAATGGTACCGCCTAAGGATCGATGTCACCTGCGATACCACAGTAGCAAAGAAGACCGCCCGACAACCGTAGGGCTATGCCCAACGAGTCCATGTTACGCACGACGTGCGCCTCCGATAGTTTCATCTATATTATGTGCTTCATACCTCCTTCCAATACCATATGACATGGTTGATGCGCATACGAGGTCGATTCGCTGTATGGCCATGCAACGGAGCTTCTATCGCAAAACACAATGGACCGCCAATCTTCTTCAAATTCATTGAGGCCCTCATTAGGGCGGATCTCGCCACGGAGCGATTAGGGGTTTGCGGGCATAGATCGCGCCTGATCGCGAAGGGATACCCCGATCCGAGAAGAATCATGCACCGCATAACCGAAGTCACCACCTCCTCCAAGATTCGCCGCCTCATGAGATCACACCCATGGACAAAGCGTACACCACCGGGTTCGGGCTTCCACGCGACAATCTCAACCTCCCCGAGCCTCTACAACGACACCCTTCCAATACAAATACCACCATTCTTCAACTCCACCGGGCAGTCACGAGGAGGATTGATATTAACGAAGGCCGTCTTCGTAAACCTCGATGACTATCGCAACACACAAGATACCTAATTTGATGCAAATTGGGCAAACATGGGAGCATCAATGTTTGAATAGTGCATTTGCATCCAACCTTAGCTTTCAAGATATCTTGGCGGATGCAACATTTCTATACCAGATCCGACCTGCCTTAGGGGTCTAATCGCAAACTCCCCATAGGTCCCTTCAAATTTGCAACACGGGAGCAAACCCCTACGCGTCCCTTCACAGTTGTGCACGGCCAGCGACCTCTTATGAACAAAGCATGATGGGGTTTTTCATACTTTAGTGGAATCACAGACGCCATAAGTTCACAACCTAGGTATATCCCAACCGCGACCAAACGAGGATCAAATTCGGTTTGACCTTCTCAGTCACCGGACGTCAGACGACGATCCACGACCATTACACCCCAAGTGCATACACGACAAGGGGTCGTCGGCGCTAAGTGTAATAATGTAATTGATGGACTTATGTTATTATGTGCATTCGGCGGTTTGACCATAAAATTATTCTCCATACAATTATTGACATTACATTTACCATTATGACGATTAGTGACACAATGGAACGAGGACAAATACTCATTTTCATCGGAATAAGTGAATTTTTCTTGTAATCATCATCTGCAAACAGGTGCGGGGCACATATTCCTTCCTCTCTAAATCCAAAATATCACTAGAGGTCGTCATGGAGCCTGGATGCTCTGCAGACTAACATTGCCTTGGAATACATAAACCACCCAACAATGTCCCAGCAGCAAGGCAATAATTAGGGACATCAAGGACTCACTGTGGAAGTGTGGATGATGGATTAAGCATAAGTGTCCTCTTAAGAGTATACTTTGTTAGCCAAGGTTGAAGTTTGTCATTGGCATGAGACAGACAACCAATTTCTAAGGGGTTGCCCCGTGGAGGCAAACCTCGCGGAGCAGCTCGGGAGCGGAGCTGAGACAAATAAGTTAGCATCCCAATTTTTGTTTTGTCCTTTTATTATTCTTGGGCCTCCTTATTTATATGAGGGCTTCGGGGGGAGGGCATCCCTCCCCTAAGGTTTGCACAAATGCGTTATTACACAACTGCCCTCGCCAACTTAGCAAAAGCAAGGTTACAAGGGGGATTACAAGGAGACCGGGTTGTTGCGCTCTGTACGGGTATCTTCCTGCCGCGTGGTACAATCCTTGGCACATGCGAGGCCCTATGTACTCTTTGTCTCCGACCTTCTTGGCGATCAAGGAAATTCCGCTCCTTCACATCCCTCGGACCATCATTCCCTTGATCCGCCATTGCTCCACCTTCGAAAGGCGAGACTTCCCTCGGGCCGCCCCCTGGGTCAAGGCGACCCCTCCTTCGGGTCGCCGTCCCTCTGATCTGCCATTGTGTTGCCGTCCCTCTGATCCACCATTGGTTCGCCCTCAAAAAGCGAGACTTCCTACGGGCCGCCGCCCCCGGGGTCAGGGTGACACCTCCTTCGGGTAGCTGTCCCTCTGATCCGCAATTGCTTCGCCTTCGGATGGCGAAGCTCCCCTCGAGCCGCCACTCCTCTGGTCGGGGTGACCCTTCCTTGGGGTCCCCGTCCTTCTGACCCGCCATTGCCTCGCCTTGGGGTGGCAATGCTCCCTTCGGTCCACCGTCCCTTGGGTCTGCTATATCTACTCTAGTTTGTCTGTCCCAAGTTCGTGGTGGATGGGTGTCCCCTGCTACAACAAAGTTCATTGCTTGATGCTGAGAATCTACTGCCCGATTGCTATGACTGCATAGGTGAGACCTGTGTGAGACGTGGAACCAAATATGGTATTCACCCAGGTTAAACAGTGATCTGAAATGGGGACAAAAGTTTTTTTAAATTTATGGGGGAAATAGCAGAAATTCGAGGAAATGAGGAAAATGGAATTGCAAAACACAATAAAATTTGTTGTTGACACCATGGAATGAGGACGAATACTCATTTTCATCAAAATAAGTGGAATTTTCTTGATATCCAAACTTAGGAATGGCAGATCCTAGTGTTTTTTATTGAAAAAAGAACAAAAATCCTCTCATTTGTACACAGCATTTCGGAAATTTGTACAATGACTAAAAGAAAATATTGTTTGATGACAAAACTGCAGCTTGGGGACAAAAGGGACTTCCTATCACACTCACGAGCTAAGGACCAGCTATACGGGAATGCAGGCTGGGACACCATCCATAGTTCCATACATCTGACAAGGATGCAAAACATGTATGCTCTTTCTCTCACTCTATAGTTCACGTGCAGGAGTGCAAAACACAGGAAGGGCCATTCCATTGATGGATTCTGTTGAGCTCAGACCAGCGAGGACAACCACAAGGGCAACATGCAAGCAGTAAAATGGAACCGCCGCATTGGCAACCATCCAACAGGTGACGATGGTCAGATAGTGAGGCTGGACAAGGCCCTATGGAGGTGTCTACAATGGCCATGATCACAACAGCACCATACAGGTCAGCAAGCAGCTCATCAACGTGCTGATGGTCGATGCTAGGATATCGTAATACTAATAGCAGATCAGCTGAGCTAGCCAGCTAGGTGAAGAGTAGGTGTCGGGACCAAAAGTCCTTAGAGCGGAGACACCATGGACACCTAAGAATGCAATCAAGAATAGCAGAATAGGAAAAGCATCAGCATCAGCATGGCAGGAGCTCACAGGTGTAGCCAGTAATGGAAGAGGAGGACGGTGGCGAGGCAGTCTAATGATGCCGATGCAGTGGCAACAGTGCTAGGGTGAAAGTGAGCACAACTTAGAAGTAAGTGGCGATATAAGATGGTATAGAAATGCTTCATGTGGAAGAAATTGAATTGCAGCTTATCTGTTCGAGAATGGTGGTGGTGATGGCGAGTTTTAATAGTAACTGGAGAAGATGATGGCACCAACATGCTCCTTTGACCAAGAGTAAAGACCGAAATTGATTTGAGGGGAAATGGAGTTCAACACTTCAACATGTGGAACACATTTCGATGCGAGGAGATTGAGATGGACCTCACCTGGTTGACGGGGATGACAAGGTTGATACATCCAATGCGACAACAGTCTCAACGCATCACGATTTGTTTCCCCAGAAATCCTGTATGGGAGAGAGGGAACGAAGCTAGGGCATGGAAGGAGGAATCTGAGGTGAGCTTGGAGGGCAAAATGATGGTGGAGAAAGCTCACCTAAGCAACCAAATCGAAGAAGTGGCTAGGATAACAACCTTCCGCTCGAGCAACAGCCAGCCCTCCTGCACAAGACACAATGTTGAGGATGGAGTTTCGCTCGGCTTCTCAATCCCTGGAGCACGACATGCTGGCACAAGTTCCACCTTACTTGCAGCAGCATGTGATTCTGCTCAGCTAGCTTGTCACGCAACACCTGTGACTCCTTCAGCTAGCTTGTCAGAGGTTTTCAAAAGGTTGCAGCAAGACGGTGGTTACACTAAAGCTGAAATTCTGTGAAATTTACCCTTATTTTTTTTAATGTGTGATAATTAAAAGTTATAGTCAAATCTTGCATTGGAGAATGGTGTCTGTAAAATATCAAAATAACTTATCTGCTCTGGATGAAGTGTAAACTGTACAAACCACAGAACATTAATACTGGAAAGTTTCAATCAACAAATTCATGTCACATAAAAATTGGTGTTCTACTGCAAACACCAATATATATAAACAACTCAAAATTCAATAGAAGCAGAGCAAATAACTGGAATGTTGTAACATAATTGTACTGCAATAGCCAGTAGTCCAATAGGTGACACAGCAAAGTAAGATGAAGAAAACCTCCAGGTAAGGATCAATTTTAAGCAAATGAACAGTGATGTTATGGAAAAATAGTCATTGCATGGGAAGCAGCTCTTCAGTAATTGATAATCTCACCAGATATTCAGTACTGTTAATTATGGAGTACTGACCAATGCAAGGTAGCCAATGTCAACTAATCCTGCTTGATGGCACTAGTGATGTGATTACAGACAAGCTTAGTCTTCAGGTCCAGCACAAATTTACTTGTAAGAGTCTTAAGGGGTAGATATCATATGGCATGTAAGATGAACATATAGTAAAATCAACGGTCAGGTTTGGATATCAAAGGGGTCAATTAAAGATAAGTTACTCGCGTGCTTCCTAAATCTAATATGGCTCTTCTTGTGAATCTCGAAAAGAGCTTGAACTCGAAAAGATGCTCTATTGTCCAAGCGAAGTCGCTTTTTTTGGCTTGCAAGCCATGCTGGCTTGCATTCATTTTCACACAAAAATTTCACAACCTGTAGCACCCTTGCATTAGAAATAAGAAACATGGCAAGCTGTAGCTCACGCTTTCGACCTTTACACCTAAAAGCACCACTTTCTTGAGATGGTGGTGAAGGCATTGAGTGGCATAGCCAGTTGAATTGTCACAACTCGTTGTTTCCATGATCCGCGGTACCACCATAGTAGACTGTAAAGGAGTCATCGATTCCATCAGCAAAAGCTCTAGCCAGGAGGAAATGGAGAATCACTCGGTTGTCCGTAAGCATCAACTTACCGTGATATGCAGAGCTTCCAAGCAGGGAAAGCACCGAAGGAAGTCAACCACAGGCTTCACCTGCGGGTCAACCATCTCTAGCGCCAGCGTCTTCAAGCTCCAGAACTCGGCAGCCAATCTGACAGCACGCATTGAGTGAAACAAGGCGGAGCCGAGCTGCAGCGATGGGATGCCGACCCCCAAGTAGCCGAGAACCTCCACCCTTGGGGCGTTGACGACATTTATTGACGGCCCCCAATTGACGTCGTGCGCGAGTAGCCTCTCCAGGGCGGGTGCATCCTCGACGACGGGATCCTCCAGCTCGTCGATCTCCGACGAGCGCCGCACCAGCGAGGTTGATACGGTGAGGCTGCGCAGGCTCCAGGAGCGCACGCGGAGGCTCCGGCAGCCGAAGACGCGGTCCAGCGACAGGCTCAGGAGCGCGGGGCAGCCGGCGAGCACGCCGTGGAGCGCGTCGGGGGACGCGTAGGCGAAACGGAGTGTGAGGCTGCCGAGGTAGGGGGAATGAGACCGCGGCGTCCTCGGGCAGGCGGCAGTTGGTGAGGTCGGCGGAGGAGAGGGAGCGGCAGGCGAGGAAGCACGGCGGGAGGCGAAGGGGCTCGGAGGGCGGGGCGAGGACGAGCTCTTGGATGCGTTTGAGGGCCAGGGTTCGGAGCCAGGAGTCGATGTCGGCGGTGGAGGGACGGATGAGGAGGAGGTGGAAGCGGGCGGCGCTGCCGTGGTGGGAGGCGAGGATTTCGGTGACGACGGAGGCAGACGGCGATCGGAGCTGTGAGTCCAGGAGGTGGAGCGGCGCGGATGTCCAAAGGCGGCGCCAGCGGCGGGAGATGGTCGTAGTGCGCGCCGCGGCGTCGAGTGGGAGGAGGGAAATGATGGTTGTCAGGATGCAGTCAGGTAGGAGGCTGATCAGGTCGGGGTCCTCGCCGCCGCTGCCGGCCAGGACTGAGTTCACCCTCGCCTCTGTCATTGGAACACGTTCCCCATTTTCGCCGGCGTGGAGGGCTGGAGCCTGGAGGCCCCGTACTGGGTCGTCCTAGATCTGCGAGATGCGTGCGGAGGGCAGCAATAGTGTAGCGTAGCATAACATCTCACCAGAATTTATCTTTTTTTATATAGCCTATTTGATGTAATAATTTGTAATGATTTTTCTCAACTTTTTAGTAGTTCTCATAAACATCCTAAAACTATTTTTAAATTATTTTTTACAATATTTAAATCACTTTTTAAATACTCTTAAATTTTGCTAAAACGCTACGCTACGTGATGATGACATTATTGATGAGCTTGCTGTTCCTAACGAGCTTGCTGATGGAGTAGGAAAGCGTCAAGAAGGCATGAATCATCATGCCATACCATTCAAGTGTTTATCAATGAAAGTTCAGCAAGTTAGTTACAAGATTAAAGAAGTCCTCGACCACGAGCCCAAGTCGAGAGGACGTCGAAGTTGCTACCGAGAACGGTTCGGACTTCCAGGACCACTACACCTTCAAACGGATGTCCAGATCACATACGACGTTCAAACGAGGAAAATAAGGAATCTACGGAAAGCTTACGAGATAAGCTTTCCAACGGATCGAACCACACCTCCAAATTTCATTCGAGTCAACGGGAATCGCGAAAACAAGTTGACGGACAGAAACTTTCCGGTGTTGCGTCACCGTATTTTTGGGCTCAAAGCCCGTGTACCCCTAGAGTTAGAGTTGAGCATGTGTGGGCACCTATTTGGACGTCCCTCCTCTGACCGCCGTCCTATATAAGTCCCACGCGGTGCTTCGTTTTAGTTGGGTTTTGTTTAGTTGATTTCGTCATGGTTGTGTGAGATTTCGCCTTATTCTTCTTGTGTCAGCTAGACCAACAGGATCAAGTTTCTGAACCTCATTATCCTTAATATATATTCGCAATTGAGATTGCTTATCTTGTGTTCTTACTGCTCATGGGTTGCTTGCGAGAACCGGCCCTTCGTGGATGTGTCGATCGTGCCTCTGGTTCGATCTATAACAATCGTTGTGGTGGTTTAGCGATCGCCGGGATTTCCAGTTCTTTTGCGGGGTTGGAAGCCGGATCGTTTACGTCTCCGTGACACCTACCGAGTTATCCTTGTCATTTCTCACCAGAAGATCGGGACCCCGCGTCCACGCCCATCAAGTGGTATTAGAACATCCGATTGCCTGGTGAGAATTCTTGTTTACTCCCTCCGTATCAAAATGTTTGTCACTTTTGACTTTTAAATAAACGTTTGACCATTCGTCTTATTCAAAAAATTATGTAAATGTCATTTATTTTATTGTGACTTGTTTTATCACTAAATATATTTTAAGTATGACTTATTTTTTTTATATATTTGTGCTAATTTGTTAAATAAGACGAATGGTCAAACGTTTGTTCAAAAGTCAAAAGTGACAAACATTTTGATACGGAAGGAGTAGTAGATTGATTTCATACCTAGAGTTCAGAAAATTGTGACACAAAAAAATTCCAAGCCCTTTGAGCCTTTACTATTACCGCATAGTTTAATTCTTGTTGAATTTGCATTGCATCGTCGAGTCGTTGCTGGTCTTAGTGTTTGATCTTTAGAGTTTCGAGTTCGATTCATATTTTTGTCACAGCGTTCGTCGTGTTCTTATTTGTAGCTGTCCTACTATATTCCACCCGATCATATCTTCCCAAAAAATAGCACATTGGTTTCTCAAAAAATAGCGGATTGGTTACCTTGCAAGAATCGAACACTTTCCACCTACCAAAACAACTTTCATATCCCCCTGGCCGAGCCCCACCCCTCCCCCATTTCGGCCAAGCCCAAACAGGATACTCCAAAACCGTTTCTAATTCGTCATCGTGTGCAATTTTGTGACTGCTGCAGTACAACAGTCATAACTTTTGCATACAAACTCAGATTTGAACGTACTTGTGCTCATTGAAAAGATCTCGAAATTTTCTATCAGATCTAACGTTTCCAAATACGAAATTAAGATTCGCAAATTAGGCCTCTAACAGTGAGAAAACTTGTCATCTTTGTTAGGCTAATTTCGTGTTCACTTGTATCCAGTTCGATGTTTTGCCCATATCTCACTCATATGAACTCGAATTTTGATGATCTTGGATGTTCTGGAAAGATTAAAAGATCCTCTACATTTTTTGTATAGAAGTTTTTCTCATATTCGTAGTGTTTGGGGTCCGTAATTGCGTATAAAGAATTGTTTCTTCTGCTGTCCCGTTTGAAAAGTTGATAAAAAAGAGAAAACTGCAAAGAAAAGCCGCACTATAAAAATAAGAAAAGACAAGTGCAAAAAAAAGAAAAGAAAAGAAAAGAAAAACCATACGAAGGAAGTGAAAAAAATTGAGCTTGTTTTGAAGTGTACTAGTTGGATTCTCGTGACGACGTCTGTGATTAGCCTCGCGTCTCTATTACGGTCTAGTCTAGAACCAGCATAGTACTGCCGTTGAACACTTATTCGACTTGTATTAACTAATGTGGTTTCAGTACTTCTTTTGCTACATATTAAAATCTGTCCAAGCTCCACTTTCTACTAACCAAGCAGGGACGGAATTCTAGCCATCGCTTTACCACCTCGTGATTCGAAGTTATCACCGACCAGTTGCTGTTCGTACCTACTGCTTGCGTGGTAAGAACTTGTAAGAGCAAAAGATAGGTTAGAGAGAGTTTTGCCACTCACATAACCCAGTAGAGCATAAGATATATATACATCTGTATAATTTCCTTGTTTCTGCTAACAATGATGGTTCACATTGAAAGAAAGATAACGAAGATGACAAAGAACAATTGAAAGATGTGTCGCCTGCAGGACTTGAGAACAAGGATGATGACATCGAAGAGAGGAGTCAACGACATAATCATTTTCAAACAAGATTCGTTGTCAAGGATCACGTTGTCCAAGTCATTATTGATGGAGGTAATCACAATAACCTTGCTAGCATGCATATGGATGAGAAGCTTGGCTGGATACTGAGTCCACATCCACATTCTTACGTGATTAAATTGTTCAACTCTTGTGGTAAGCTGAAGGTAACAAAAACTGCTCGAGTACCCATCTCTATTGGTTCTTATCATGATCATATTAATTGTGATGTTGTACCCATGGATACATGTTCACTTTTATTAGGTAAGCTATGGTTATATGATAGAGATGTTGTTCATCATGGTAGAACTAATAAATATACATTCAAATTTAAAGGTAAGAAAATTGTGCTATAACCTATGACCCCTGCTGAAATAACCAAAGCTAATGTTGAAAGAGAGAAAAGAGAAAAGCAGGAATGTGCTATAATTGAGAAACATGATGTTGCTAAAAAGAATGAACCATGTGAAAATAAATATGAAATTACATTGAAAAGTCATGTTCCCTTAGCAAAATGAATTGTGTAGATCATGAATTTGCTAAACAACCATGCAATGATTTAAAAGATCTATCTATTTGTTGGTGATTGATAAGCTGTCCATCCCGAGACGGGCCTTGGGCCGATTCCGTACCGGCCCACCACATGTTCAGAAGGTCCAAAAGGCCGCCCCCTGGCCGTACTAAAGGAAGCGTTTAGCCCGCCAGGGTCTTCCCTGGGCTTGACCAGGTAAACCGCGCCTCCCTGGTTCCCAACCAGGAGCGTAGCGCACCTCCCGGGCTATCTTTAGCCCGTGAAAGGATCCCGCGGGTAGCCCGCCTATCCATGGGCAGGTGGCGACAACTGTCATGTCCCGCCACACTTTCCCCGGCCATGACCGGGAAGAACTGCGTCTCCCCACGAATCCACAGCCCGGGGAGAAGCACGCGGGCAACCCGGTTTGTCGTTTCCCCTTTAGCAGGCGACGACGGTTGTTACGCTACGCGACGCCCCCAACGGGTGGCGCGAGGCTGGTCCGGTCCAGTCAATGCTATATTGGGGATAAAGGGAAAGTGCTTTCTCCCTAAAGCATCCTTCTCCCCTGTATCGGCATTCCAAGACAAACATGTGTCTAGTACTAACTTGACCAATTTTCTCCTCGCAGTTCCGGACCAGATAGAGCCCCAAATGAGACAAGGCGCCGCCCGCTAGTAGACAAAGCGCAGGGCCACCAGATCAACTCCGGCGACCCGCCGCGCTTATAAAAGGAAGGGCCCTGCACTGGCCGAGGCCAAAGTGAGGTGATCAAGGTGATTCAAGCGCCTCAAGCCACCCAAGTAACATACGATCCGGCTTAGCAATAGCCTTAGTCCTTAGCCACCGAGTGTCCAAACTCCCCAGAAGCTCTGGATCGGTGCTGCAAGCCCGGCCTCTTGACTGCTTGTAATAAATACCAGGTACAAAGAGTCCCGAGAAGATCGAGCGGCCCCACGCGTCAAAGGGCGACAAGGCCAGCCACGTGCTGGCGAGCCCCTCAAGCGCCGAGCGAGGGCCCTACACGCCAGCGGGCGATCAGCCCCAGCAGTGTGGACGAGCCCCTCGGCGATTGCTGGCCCCACGCGTCAAAGGGCGACAAGGCCCCAGCGTGGGCGAGCCCCTCAATCTCGCCGAGCGAGGGCCCCACACGTCAAAGCGAGCGATCAGCCCCAACGTGTGGGCGATCTCCCCACAGATCAAGCTGGCCCCATGCGCCAAAGGGCGACAAAGGCCCGGCGGGGCGAGCCCTCAAGGCACCGGCGAGGCCCCACATGTCAAGCGAGCGATCAGCCCCAGCGTGTGGGCGAGCCCCCACAGATCAAGCTGGCCCCACACGCCAAAGGGCGACAAGGCCCCTGAGCGTGGCGAGCCCCTCAGCGCGGGCGAGGGCCCCACATGTCAGCGGGCGATCAGCCCTCAACAGTGGCGAGCCCCTCGGCAGATCAAGCGGGCCCCACGCGTCGAGCAGCGACAAGGCCTCGGCGTGGGCGAAGCTCTCAATCGCCGGGCGAGGGCCCCACACGCCGGCGGGCGATCAGCCCCCAACAGGCGGGCGAGCCCCCTCGGCGATCAGCGGGCCCCACACGCCGACGGGCGACGGGCGAGCCCTCGGCGTGTAGGGTCTCCCATCGCTGCTGGGGCCCATGTGGCGTGGAGTGTTGCGGAAGGAGTCTTCGAGCGAAGGCTTCCCCGCCGCAGCGACGAGCGATTGTCGCGACATCACGCGCGGATAGACAAAAAAAATGATTACCGCCTGAAGGACCCTGCAGTCTCGAAAGCGGCATCACCGTGGCGCAGCCGAATTGATCGGCAGAGAGAGGGTTTGCTTAAGATGGCCGCCCACGCCGAGGAGGCGGTCGGGCCCCACCCGCAGCCTCACCGGTGTGTCACGGTCGAGGCCACTTATGGCACGCGAGGGCGGCGGCCGCTCGGCGTAGCAAGACGCGTTCATCTCTCTGCCGTGTCTCGTCGCTGTACCGAGAGTATCAGATCGCTTACCCCTCGGCTCTCTCCGTCGGCTTGAGGCTTGTATAAAAGGAGCGGAGAGAGAGAGAGGAGAGGGGGTACGTGCGCTTGGAACACACAGTTCACAAGCATTCTGTAAACACATTCCATTAAACCACAACAAGAAAAGAGCTAAGGCTCTGCAGGAGTAGGACTATTACCCGCGAGGGGTCCAACTCGGGTAATCCCGTGTGTTGCTCTTCTGCGTCCCCACGCCAATCGAATCGAAAGGCCTTGGCCGATAGGCTAGCAGGATAGAAATCTGACTAGGGGTGTGATCCGTAGTGGTTGAGCGGTGAACACGCCGTCAGGCACCTTTGTACTGTTTTCCACCATATAATCAACAAGGCTGAAGTAGAGCTATTACCCGGCAGTGTGGGCTCAAAACAGGGTAAATAGCTTATGTCTTCACAGTTTGTATTGCTTTCTCTCCCTCTTCCTCACCGTACGAAGGATCCGTACTCGGATCGCCAAATCACACCAGCCCCGTCTGAAGACCACATGGCTGAGCCCCTCAAGAGCTAGGGCGCATGCCCCTGCATCGCTGAGAAGGGTAGTCGTTGGGCCTCACACCAACTACAAATTCGTCTGCCAGTCTGTGGACCCGCTTCCCTTCAAGGGCGCGTTTCCCAGGCACCGACAGCTGGCGCCCACCGTGGGGCCCATGAGCAGCCCTCGGCACTCCGTTCCCTCGGACATGCCTGAGATTCCGAGCAGCAACGAGGTCCTGGACCTCGAGTTCGATGAGTGCGATGATCTGGACGACTTAGTCCCATCGTACGAGGGCTGGGGAGAGGAGTACCTCATCAAAGCCGGGGCTGACGAGATGGAGGTTGACGCCTCTCTCGCCCAAGGGGCAGATCTTCACCCCGAGGAGTCGCTCCCTGAGCTGGACCCCTCCGAAACCCATGTCAGCGAGACTCCCATGGAGTTCGAGCTGTTGGGTGACTTCGCTCACCGGCGACACCGGACGCTTCCCGCTCACGATGTCTCCTCAAGATCTTCGCAGCCATGCGACGACGATGACGTTGGGAATGAGGAGGCCCAAGAGCAGCTGTGCCGCCGCGCTACCGCCTGAGACTTCTTGAACGATGCCGTCCGCCGCCTCATGGATGGGATTCGCCATGAGGATACCGCCAACAAGCAGCCACCGACGCCGTACCGTTGACTCTCTCATTGAGACGATGACCAACCCGCTCCTACGCAGCCAACAGAAGGCGCGCGCCATCACCACGGTCGTCCGCGACTTGGAAAAGGATCGTCGTGGCTTCACCATGGTGGACCTGGGTCCAGCCATCGCTGAGGGCCTCGGTGCCATCACCTGCGGCATCGCCCAGCACGAGGAGCAAAACGGCGGCGGACGCCTGGACATCTGGCTCACGGACCGCCCGCCACAACAGACTCAAAACCGCCAGACCAAGAACCGCAGCCGCTCGCGCTGCACCTGCATGCCTCCTCCGCCAGAGGTTCGCTGCCCCAAAGTGAGTATTTTCCCGCCTAGGCCTGCTTCGGGATGTCTCTCCCCCAAAGGCCGCACCGGGGTGCCCAGCCTTCTCTCGCGCTCTCCATGAGGCGCCCTGGCCGCCGAGGTTCAAACCCGGGCCAATTGAGAAGTTTGACTGGGAGCAAGAATCCTGAGGAGTTCCTGTCCATCTACACCACCGCCATCCGGGCTATGGGGAGAGACGAGGCCGTCTTGGTCAACTACTTCCCTGCCATGCTTGAGGGCATGGCCCGAACCTGGCTGTTCAACCAACGGCCTGATTCCATCCGTAGCTGGGCCCAGCTGCAGGATGCCCTCCGCACGAGCTTCCAGGGGTGTTATGCCCGCTCTGGGCGCCTTAGGACCTCAAGCTTGTGGTGCAACGAGACGATGAAAGTCTTCTGGATTTTGTGTGCCGGTTCGTCAGAGCCCGGAACACAATTCCCTGCATCTCAGATGAAGCCATCATTGAGGCCTTTAAGGATGGTGTGAGGAACCGGCGCTACACAGAGGACCTCGAGCTCCACCCGGTCAATACCGCAAGTTAGCTTTTCCGCACTGTGGCCCTCTACGTCAACGCCTCCGAGGCGATTGAGCGCAAGAGGGGCCGTGCGAAGAAAAAGGCTAAGGTCGGTGACAGCCCGTGCAAGGCCAAGGCGGACAAGAAGAAGAAGAAGAGGCCGAAGCAGCCCGTTAAGTTCATCGCTGCCGTCGAGCCTAGGCCTGCTAATGGGGTCAAACCCACCCCAAATCACACCCCAACCCACGCTTACGGGCAGAAATTCCAAACCCAACCCAACCCTATCCAAAATTTCTGAAACCCAACCCAACCCAACCCAACCCATTTAACATTTTTCCCCAAACAAAACCCACCCCATATCGTTTCCATGGGTTCTACACCACTTCAACCCATTCCCAACCCGATTCCCCCTCGCCTCCTCCCCGTACGGCCGCACCCCACACCGAAGAACAGAAAGAACAGAACGAAGAATAGAAAGAACAATAGAACTCCAATCTGAAGGTGGTACTGCCCCTTCTTCCTCGTCAAGGAAGACGGCGTCCCCCTTAAGATCCAGATGGACCGCACCACGTTCTACGAGGTTGTCCTGGAGCAGCGATGGGAGGCGGCGGCCATCGTGCAGGCGAGCAAGCGGGTGCTCGTCGGTGGGAGCGTCGAGGGGAGGCAGGAGCCGGTGAACCGCACGCCCCACGGCGATTGGTACGTGTGGTTCGCCGCCGGAGCGGCGTCCACCGGGCAGAGGGTAGGGGTGTGCGCGAGCGTGTGGGAGAGGATGCGGGAGGAGGAGCACCGAGGCGGGTGGGTTGACGAGGACGGCGGCGCTGGGAAGAAGGTCGCCAACGGGGCGATGGCGCCACCTCCTTCTTGTCCCGTCTCCATGCACCCCTTCCTCCCGTGCCTCCTCTGCCGCCCACCTCCTCTCCCTCCCCAACCCGGCGCCGCACCTCCTCGCGCTGCTCTCCTCCCCCACCGGCATGTCCCCCACTCGGCGGCCCACCTCCTGCTCTTCCTCCGGGCGCCTGTGATGCCTCCCCAAGATGCACGATGAGATGCCGCGGCTGGCGCTCCGCCTGCCGTTCCCCGACAACAAGCGCCAGCTGGAGGCCGGGAGGTCGCCGCCAGCCGAGCCGAGGCGGAGAAGGCGGCGCGGAGGGAGGGTGAGCTCGCGCGGCGGACACCCATGCAGGAGTGCCGCGGCGGGTGGACGGAGAGGGCGCCGCGGCCGGCGAAGCACCAGCCATGGTACTCCCAGATCCAATCGGGCCTCGAGGCATTGGGGATTTGGGGTAAGGCATCGGGGTTTAACCCGAATGAACCCGAAGAATTCCGACCCCAACCCGCCCCAAACCAGCCCGGTTTAAGCATAAACCCAAACCAAAACCCACCCCTTTATCATCTCAACCCGTTTTCACCCACCCCAGGACAACCCGAACTAAAACCCACCCCATTAAACCCATTTAAACCCACCCCATTATCAGGCCTAGTCGAGCCCGACCAGCCCGAGTGCCCGCCTCCCAGCGCCCTCCACCGGTACGCCCGCCCAGCCAGCCGCCGCCAGCAGCGGCCGATCGCAGTGACCTTCCCAGTGGAGGTAGGCAGGCGTGCCGGGCCTCCTCAGGGCTGGCCTCCCATCCACAACAGCAGAACAGAGGTGAGGACCCGTTCCATGACCCCAGCCTCTTCTGCCGCCTCCACCAGCGCCCCAGCATGACCTGCGCAACTGCCGCACGTGGGCTCGCCAGTTGGATGACTTCTACGCTGGCCGCGGTCCCATGCCCGAGCTACCTGAGGGCACGGCCGTAGTACCTCCTCCGCACGGCGGCCAGGACCAGGGCTTCCCTGAGGTCCGCGATCACGTTGCCGTCATCTTCGGCGGCACGTCAGCGTACAGCTCCCGCCGCGAGCTAAAGGCCGCATCCCGCGAGGTCCTCCACATCTCCCGCGGCGAGTCCACAGCGGAGTCCCTGCCTTGGTCCAGCTAGGCCATCACCTTTTCAGTGACGGACTGCCCGGCCGGGCTCTCCAAGCCGCAGCGCCTCCCGCTGGTCCTGTGCCCCACCATTGGCAACACTCTAGTTGACCGCGTCCTCGTGGACAGCGGGAGCTCGCTGGACATTATTATGGCGCGCGTTCTGGTCCTCATGCAGGTCCCACGCTCCAAGATCAGGGACATCACTGTCCCTTTCCACGGATCGCCCCTGTGGTCGCCCCTCCGCCTCGCCGGCAAGTCGTCCGCCTGTGACGTTTGGCTCCTCTGCCAACTTCCGGACGGAGTACATCACCTTTGAGGTGATGGAAACCGAGCTCCCCTACAACGCCATCTTGGGCCTCCCCGCGCTCTCCAAGTTCATGGCGGTCTCCCACCACGCCTACCATTGCCTGAAGATGCCGGCACCAAAGGGAGTCATCACCGTTCGGGGGAACCGCAAGACGGCCCTCGACTGCGACGAGACCGCGCTGGCCATGGTAGGCAAGCTCCCTACCCGTGGTCCCAGCAGCAAGGAGCGCCCCACAGCGCGTCCGAAGGTGGCCCTACAGCCGCATGAGCCCACCAAAAAACCATCATCCTCACGGAGATAGACCCCTCTATGGTGGTCCACGTGGGGACAAACCTCGAGCCTCAATAGGAACTCGAGCTCATTACCTTCCTCCGAGCTAACAAGGACGCGTTTGCATGGGAACCGTCTGATATGCCCGGTGTCCCAAAGGAGGTGATCGAGCATAGGCTAGCTGTCCGCCGACAAAAACTCCGCAAGGCGAAGTCGAGGCGGTTCCCGATCGAAGGTCAAGATCATCCAAGACCAGCTCGGCAAGCTGCTTCGAGCGGGCTTCATCCGCGAAGTACAGCACTCTGATTGGTTTGCGAACCTAGTCGTAGTCCAGAAGAAGGGCGGCAAATGGCGCATGTGTGTTAACCATCGCGACCTTAATTCCGCCTGCCCAAGGATAACTTTTCCCTTCCACGCATATATCAGCTAGTTGACTCTACGGCGGATTCAGCGTTGATGAGTTTCCCGGATGCTTATTTCGGTTACCATCAGATCGCGTTGTGTGACGAGGACGAAGAGAAAACCGCCTTTGTAACGCCTTTCGGCACATTTTGCTATACGACCATGTCTTTTGGTATCAGAAATGCTGGCGCCACGTTCCAGCGTCTCATGCAAAAAAACTCTCCCTGATCAAATAGGGCGCAACGTAGAAGTCTACGTGCACGATATCGTAGTCAAGAGAAAGGACGCCCGTGACCACGTGTCCGACCTACGGGAAACCTTTGACAGCCTAAGACAGCACCGGGTAAAGCTAAACCCCGAGAAATGCGTCTTTGGCGTCAAGTCCAGCATGCTCCTAGGCTATGTAATCAGCAGGGCGAGCATCAGTGCTAACCCCGAGAAGATCGAGGCCATCGAAAAGATGAGGTCGCCGACCTGTGTGAAGGACATCCAATCCCTCACAGGCAAAATGGCGGACTTAAGCCGTTTCATCTCCCGCCTTGGAGACCGAAGCGCGCTTTTCTGCAAGTTGCTCCTCAAGCACGATAGTTTCGAGTGGTCTGAGGAGGCTGAGGCCGCGTTCCTGCAGCTGAAGCAGTACCTCGCCTCGCCACCCGTCCTCACCACTCCCAAGCTCGGGAAAGTCCTCCTACTGTACCTCTTAGTGACACCAAACGCCGTAAGCGCGGTGCTAGCAGTGGAACGAGAAGGGAATCAACAGCCCGTCTACTACGTGAGCGAGGTTCTCACTGGGCCGAAGGAGCGCTATCCCGACCTTTAGAAACTGTGCTATGCCTTGCTGATGGCCTCGCGCAAGTTGTGGCACTCTTTCCAAGCCCACCAGATCATTGTCCCGACCACTTACCCAATCAAGGACATTCTCCGAAACCTGGAGGCCACAGGCCGGGTCGCAAAGTGGGGAGTCGAGCTGGGTGAGTTTGACATCCAGTTTGTATCCCGTACCGCGATCAAGGCCCAGGCCCTGGCTGATTTCGTTGCAGAGTTGATCAGGCTGGATGAGCAAGAGAGAAGGTCTCCAGGTCAGGATAGGGAAGAAGGTCGGTGGACTCTGTTCTTCGACGGTTCACACCAGTCCGGGCGATCAGGATGCGGTCTCGTTCTCATCTCCCCCAACGGAGAGCGACTCCAGCACGTCATACAAATACTCTTCGCGACGACAAACAATGCCGCGGAGTATGAAGCCCTAATTGCGGGCCTAAGAGCATGCGCTGCGCTCGACATCAAACGGCTTGCTGCGAAAGGGGATTCGCAACTCGTCGTCCACCAGGTCAGGGAGGAATTTCAGACAACTGACGACTCGATGGCACGGTACCTGGCGGAAGTGAGGAAATTGGAGAAGCGTCTCACGAGTTTCAAAATTAGCTTCATTCCCAGGGAAGAGAACGGCGAAGCCGACAAGTTCGCAAGCTCGGATCCTCACAAGAACCGGCTCCGCCGGGGGTGCTAGTGCAGCACCTTTTAAAGCCCTCCATTCCCTCCGGAGAGGAGGCCACGGTGACACCTTCTACCCCCAAACCGAGACATCCGGTATTGTCTCATTCCTCGAGCAAAGCACCTCCTGGATGACGCCATTCATCCAGTTCTTAGAGCTGGAGACATTGCCCGAGGACGCTGCTGAGTGTTCCCAGCTAAAAATGCGAGCCCGAGCTTACCGTCTGCATGGGGGCCCGTTGTACCGAAGGGGTGCTAATGGCGTGCTTTGTAAGTGCGTTACCCAAGAAGAAGATAAGTACCTTCTGTCCGACATACACGAGAGCATCTGCGGCTCACACGCCTCACACAGAACCCTTGTCGGCAAAGCATTCTGCATGGGCTACTACTAGCCCATTGCGATGAGCGACGCAGAAGCCTTGGTTAAGCACTGCGAAGCTTGCCAGTACCATGCGCGGATGACGCACCAGCCTGCGTATGAGCTGCAAACAATTCCACTAACGTGGCTCGGTGGCAAAACGTACTTGTTCGTAGCCATCGACACCTTCACTAAGTGGATCGAGGCCGAACCGGTCTCCAACATCACCGCAACTGCCGCGGTACGTTTCTTCCGGAGCATCGTTGCAAGATTCGGAGTGGCCAGCAAATCATCGCTGACAATGGCACCCAATTCACGAGCCGGGAGTTCAACGATTACTGCGAAGAAATTGGCATGATGCTCTCCTCGCCTCTCGTGGGCTCCACCCACGAGTAATCTGAGCGGTGAGCGAGCTAACTGACAGCTAGTCCGGACATCAAAAGCTTAGTCTCACGACGCCTCAAGGCTAAACAACAAGGTTGGGTCGACGAGTTACCGCTGGCCTTTAGGCGCCCCGACAACGCCCAAATGGGTACAGGAGAAACTCCTTTTCGACTATGGCTCAGAGGCCGTCCTCCCAACAGAAATGAGACTAGGATCCGATCGCGTTGACTTCGCCAGCTTCGTGGTCAATGACGAGGAGCGGCAGCTTGACCTCGATCTACTTGAGGTGCGTAATGAGCAATCCCTACTCCGGGCTGCAGCCTACCAGCAGAGCCTGCGTCGCTACACGGCACGAAACGTACATACAAGAACCCTGCAAGTAGGAGACCTGGTTCTACGTTGTATTCAAAACCTCGCGGGTTCTAACAAGCTCAGCCCTAAGTGGGTGGGACCGTACAAAGTAGTCAGCTCAGCTCGCACGGGCTCGGTACGTCTTGCCGACAAGGATGGGAACGTGCTCCCTAGCTCATGGAACATCTCCCTTCTACGACGCTTCTACGCTTAAACAGGTCATAAGTTTCCTTCAATTCCATTCAATTCAATTCCAAAAAAAACTTTCCCCCATCTACGAGTCACGCTGGGATCAGTCATGACCATCTCAAGCAAGCCCGTGGCTAAAATCCGACGGCTAAGGATAAAGCACTCCGCGGCACTTCTACGACGGGATAAGCCGACCTCTCGCACCCTAGTAAGGCTCCGCGCAGTGTGGAACTCCTGCGGCCTAAGGTACAATAAGCCCACGTCAGGTTTGTTTGAATGGCTAACTTGGGCCTCGCAGCACTCGGGGGCTGAGAGATTTTGTGCCCAAACTTTTCCTAAGACCTTAACTTCGCCTAGCCCGCACCGCTGCGCGGCCTAACGAAGCTCGGGGGCTAGGGAGTTGCGCGAATTTTTTCTATGTCCTTAACTTCGCCAAGCCCGCACCGTCGTCAGGCGCCTAACGGCTCGGGCCGGAGTTCAAGCAAATTTTTTCTAAGTAACTTAGTTTTAGATCATACCAACCCAAGATCATACTTGGACTTGGCCACGGCCCGGGGGCTGGATGATTAGGCGCACCAAAAACAATCTTTCCAAAGCAACCTGTTTGCCTAAATTTCCTAAGTTCGCCTCAGAGCTTCGTTACTGTTCATCTATTTCTCCTACTTTTGCATTACAGATTCGCGGAGGAAAGGAGAATGAACGAGCTTAACGAGACGGATTCACTAAAGGAGCTTGCATTTCACAAGGGAAGATCTTACAACGACGGAGATTTTACAAGCAAAGGGGAACCCAATTCCTGACTATCAGCAAAAAGGGCGCCACGCGCCACAGCCACAATGACGCCTAAGTCCTAGTTACCTCACAAGACCTAGCAACAAGGCCATGGCGACGAGCCGGCAGAGCAGCAGACTCCGCCGACGGCGACGATGATGACGACGACGGCGTCAATGGGTCCGGCGCGGGCACCGACAGTCCCGGCGCGCTCGGGTGCCACCTCCGTCGGTGGCGGATGCTGTTGCCTATGAGCACCCACGGAGCCACCACGGGAGCCTTTGCTGCCGCCTCGGCCTCCTCTGCCGCGGGCTCCGGCGGAGCTTCCTCTTCCGCATCCCAGCCATGGCGGCGAGGGCTGCGTCGGCGGCGATCTACGCCGCCACCCCGTCCCTCCTCCTCCTCCGCCGCAGCGCGACGGCGAAGCGCCACACGTCCCTCATCGCCGACGCGACTGGGCATGCGCCGCCAACAAGGCCGCTGCATTCGCGACGACGGGGTCCCGCGGTCCACCTCCTCCGCTGCGGCCGGATCGGCGGCGATAGAAGGCGGCGGCAGATCCTCCGTTGCTGCCACCAGCCAAGCGTGCAGATAGTTGGAGTCGGCGTCAGAGGACATGGTTCCTCCCCCTTTCTGTTTTCTCTCGCTGATTCTTCCTCTGCTCTCTCTCGGCCGCGAGCTTGCCGCTTAAGACCGAGAAGACTAAGATGGGGCAGACAACAGATCAAGGCCACTTTATATAGCCCGACGGCTATGCAACGTCCCATCGCGCTGCGGGCTACCTGAAGCGTCGCTACACGCGAAGGGACGAGTAATTAAAGCCCACTACGCGAGCTGAAGAGACGCGCGCGCACGCGATGTCTCGCATAATACCAATCGCGCTAGTCGCCACGCGACGCGTGTCCTGGCCCCACTGTCAGCAGGGAGACAAATCGCCGTCCTTCAGGGCCCAACGCGCAGATCTGGCACAACAGTGCGAAAAAAACCCAAAGGCGTCAAATTGGCTTGATGCGTGGCTCGCCAAAGCGTGAACTGTCAGCCGGTGGTTTCGCCTCGATCCGCGTTCGCAAGCGTGTTTCGCCATTATGGAACATCGTGCCTGCCAGAGAGCCTACAAAGGCACGGATTTGACACAAAACGGAAAAATGGCTAAGTACTACGGCCACGACGCACTGCGCATATTCATTAAACAAAAAAAAAGATATGTATAAATGTTTATGGCACAGAGCCCGGAACAAAGTAGCCCGGGTCAAACTATGACCCACGTTGCAGCAGAAGCTTTTTCAGCTCGGTTTGTAGGTCGCGGATCCGCTTCCGCGCCTGAAGTAGCTCTATAGCCTGCGAGTCCACCTCCTTTTGCTCCTGGCGCCATTTAGCCCGGGCTTCAACGAGCTCTTGCTCCTGTTTCCGCAGGGATTCCATCTCGGCCCTGGACTTCGTCCCGGCCTCCCGAAGCGCAGCAATCTCTGTCGTGAGCATATCACGAGCTTTCTCAAGTCCGCGTACGGTGGAGTTGCACTCGGACAGAGTGGATTCCAGCTCCTTAGAGGCCGCCTCCCTGCACTTGCGCTATTCATCGAGCCCGGGCATGCGCGAGCTCGGCAGAGTGGCGTTCGATCTTCGCCGCGTCGTCGTCTGACCGCCCACTCGCTGCCTCCATCAGCGAGGACGTGCCGGCGATGAGGGCGTATAACTGAAACAAGGGAAAACAAATCAAGTCGCCGGAGGGCCAACGCGTAAGCATAACGTACGGATTCAAGGATGTTACCTTCTTGTTGAGAGCGAGCATGCTCTTCACCCTCTCCTCAATGGCGTGGCACACGGTTTGATCGAATCCACGGACGTGCGCCTCGTGGAACGACAAGGGTGAGCAGCCTACTGACTCTTGACTGCTCTCCTCCAACGGCGTGGGACGCGACGCCGCCGCCACGGATCGTGCTGGTGATGCAACTGGAGTCTGGGCAATCGCTCCAGCTGCAGCCGCCCGCCTCTCGGCGTCCTCCACCTTGGCTGCAAGCTCGGCCTTCGCCGCTGTCGCTTGCTCCACGGCCAGTCTGGCTGTGCTAAGCTCAGCCCGAATATGCGCCAGCGCGGTTTCTAGCTCGTCCACCCTCAGCTTGGCACCCGTGAGCTCGGTCTCCTCCTCCAGCCAGGGAATAGGATAGATCTTTATGGGCAGCCGGCCTCTCCGGCGGCTCCCTGCGCCCTGGCGGAGTCCTATTGCTCTACCCATTCCGAGGTGGCAAAGATCCAGCCCACGGACGCCAGTGGGACCACGCTGGGTATCGAGACGCTTAACCAGCTTGACGGCACGAGCTCGCGCACCAGCCAGACCCAACCAGCTAGCAGCATGCGCCGGTCGAGCACCGAGGGCGCTCTGCCAATCGGAGTCTTGAAGTAATCAGCGATCACCCAGCGATCAATCGGCCACCATCCGTGCGCCGTGCGTCCTTCGACGAGCAGAGGCGTGACCAACAGGGAGTCCGTGCTGGCGTCTACCTTCACCGTCTCCACTACCTCATCCGACGCGTCCAGCGCCGCCATCGGTAGGCAAGTCGATGACCCTCCGTGGACCGGTTGACTCTTGCCCCGCGCGTCCATTGGCCACATCAGCCCGGCGGCGTCTAGCCGCTGCGACAAGGATATCCCTCCTTCGGCTCGACCGATCGCTTCGCCACCTGGCTTCATCGAGGGTGGCAAGACTCAATCGCCACCTCAAAGACTACGACCGCAATCGAAAACACACATAACATTCAGACACAGAAACATAGTGGTAACAAACAGCGCGGGAAACTTACGCGCTGGTTCAAGCTCTGTGTTCCCGTACACCCCCAGTGTAGGACACAGGAAGAGCTCCGTCTCGAGCCCGCCGACGCGACTTGTGGTGGGCACGGCTGTCTTCTTCCAGCCCGCAGGGATCTTCTTCGCAGGATCGCCCAGGTCTGCTGGCATCGGGCAATGAATCCGCCCGGGCGCGACGCCCTCGCTGTCATCGCCGAACAGCCGCAGACGTCCCCTTTTCTTTCAAAGCGCCATACTCGACGCTGCGCAGAGAATAGAGCTTAAGGGCCGCTGAATGCCCAACACTCGATCTACAACATGCATCTCCGCGCCTACTCGCGCCGCACTTGCCACGGTCGATGCCGGCGCCGGGCTCCCCTCGCCCGACATCACCGACAGAACTGACGCTCCGCCAGACGCCGTCGGCGACCTCCCTGGCGGTGAGCACGTCGCCAACGGTTGCACAGCCAAAGGCTCCCCAGTGGAGCCCGTGGCTTGCGTGGTCTCCTTGGCCACCTTCCACGTCCGCTGCAAATAACCGGCACAATCCGTCAAGGCCTCAAGGGCGCGCGCTGCCAGAAATTTAATCAAACGCCTCCAGGGCACCTACTACGGACAATTTATCCCTCACAAGTCTCTTGGGATGAGGATTCTTGTCTATGGGCAACAGCATGCCCGTTATGCTTGCAGCATCACTGGCCGAGAGTCCTGCAGGAAGCCGCGAATTATCACAACATACGCCGACCTAAGATCAAACATAGCGGTGCGGCCCGCACTTACCTTGATGGAAATCCCGATCCGGTCCTCCTCGCCGCCTATCTCGCCGACGATCGTCATGGCGCCCAAAGAAGTCGATCCGTGCTTGGGACGGTTAATGACAACATCATAGCCTGTCAGGCCCTTCTTGGCGAGCCCCTCGATCTCGTGCGCCGGCAGGGTCTCGCTGCGCAAAGAACAGAGTATCCGGCCCGGCCGAAGAATACTCCAAGTTTGAGCCCCCGCGGTTCAGGTAGAACCACCGCCGGGCCTAACCGTCTACCTTAGTCCATACGTCGTACTACAGGTACGATTGGTTCCCCCGGGCCCAACGCGGTCAGGTAGAAGAATCCGCCATTGCCCACGCGGTGGCCGACGGACTTCAGCTCGAAGTAGTGCTGGAGGAAGCTCACCGTGGGCCGCACCCCGCAAAACGCTTCGCACAGGTGCGCGAAGATAGACAAATGGACGGAGGACTGCGGGGATAGATTATTCGGTCACAGCTCCGTGAAGGCGAAGAAGTCCGTCATGAACTACGACTCCGGCTCGCGGAACCCGCAGATGGCCGAACTCTCGAAGCATACCAGCTCGTCGGGCTCGGCTCTTGCTCCTGGTCTGCGCCAGGAAGCCTCCATGAGCCCGGCTTCATGAAGCTGTCCCTCTTGAGCTCCGCCATCCTCTCCCTTGTAAGAGCACTGTCTCTGATGAACACCATGGCGGCAGGAAGCGAGAAGGCAAGAAGCGAGATGGGGAGACGAGGACAAATGCCAAGGGGATAATTTGGCAGTAAGAGTTCCCCCTGAAAAACACTGCCTTATCAAGGAAGCCAACGGTCGAAGCGGAGGTCGTGGGAGTCGTGCCCAAGGGGACGTAACTGCCCCACCTTTCCGTCAAATCGAATTCAATGCTCAGACTTTGGCTCCCACAGCTCCCAAAAACCCGAGCCGAATCTTCCCGCGCAGCGTGTGAGGGAGATTTTTTCTAAGCCTCAGATCGGCTCGCCTTGCGACCCGCTCGAGGCTCGGGGGCTGGCTGTTGGTGATTGCTAAGCGGACCATCCCGAGACGGGCCTTGGGCCAATTCTGTACCGGCCCACCACACGTTCAAAAGGTCCAAAAGGCCGCCCTTGGCCGTACTAAAGGAAGCGTTTAGCCCGCCAGGGTCTTCCCCGGGCTTGACCAGGTCAACCGCGCCTCCCTGGGTCCCAACCATGAGCGTGGCGCACCTCCCGGGCTATCTTTAGCCCGGGAAAGGATCCCACAGGTAGCCTGCCTATCCGTGGGAAGGTGGAGACAACTGTTATGTCCCGCCACACTTTCCCCCGCCTTGACCGAGAAGAACTGCGTCTCCCCGCGAATCCACAACCCGGGGAGAAGCACGCGGGCAACCCGGTTTGTCGTTTGCCCCTTTGGCAGGCGGCGATGATTGTTACGCTACGCGACGCCCCCAACGAGGCGCGAGGCTGGCCCGGTCCAGTCAATGCTATATTGGGGATAAAGGAAAATTGCTTTCTCCCTAAAGCATCCTTCTCCCTGTATCGGCATTCCAAGACAAACATGTGTCTAGTACTAAGCTGACCAGCTTCTCCCTGCAGGCTTCGGACCAGACAGAGCCTTGGAATGAGACAAGGGCGCCGCCGCTAAAGCAGAGACGGGCGCGAGGCCCACCGTATCAGCTCCGGGCGACCCGCTGTTGACGTCAAATAAACACCAATTCTATACGTCGAGTCGTCAACATATTTCGGAATTCCGGCATTTCGGAGGGAAAATCAAGGTTTATACTAACATTTTATTTATTCTAATAAAGTTCCACAAGTTTCGGTGAGTTGTGGGTCTACAGGTACAAAATGGAAAAAAACAGAGCAGTCGGGGATAAAATCACGGCCCATCGCCATGTCCCACTCCCTGACGGCTTAACCGAACAGCGTCCTAGGGCCTTGCTCCCTAGAGGGCTCTATGAGGCCCATGTGCATCCTGCCGAACAGCCTCATGGTTGGCACCGTGCGTTACGGCCAAGGCTTCCTGTTCGAGTCCGACTCGAACAGAGTTCCACACGGCTACGTGAAGACCCGGACGCAGGTTTTCCGGATTGGAGCAGACGTCGTGATCCTCAAGAATTGGAGATATACCTTATCTACCTCAGGATATATTTGGCATGTGTACGAGTCTGTTACGCCCTCGCGGCCAGCCCGGCCCGATTATCCCCCAGTAGGTCGGTTGTTCGACACTATATAAACCAGGCCCCTACGGCATGTAGGGGGAGAAGAAAATTAGCCAGATTTGAGTAGATCGAATACTACTTCTTGTACACCCAGAATCTCGCCGAGGCCTGCTCGTCTCGTCGAGTTTTTTCTTGTAATCCTTTTTCATACAAAGAAGCACTGGATGTAGGGTTATTATCTCCTCGGAGAGGCCTGAACCAGTATAAAAATCCTGTGTCTGTCCGCTACTCGTTGATTGCTGTTTGCCTTGCTCGGCAGTGTCTTCTATCTCCCCTTCTCAAGAACCTTAATTGACTTGGGACCGATATCCCAACCGTGGACAGTTGGCGCCGTCCGTGGGGACTTAGTAGATCAAGCCTGTTTGAGCATGTCGAACTCATTCAGCGACCAATAAACTCTTTCTGAGGGCTATGACTCAGAAGGGTAGGATTGTCGGGGATAAAATCAAAGCCCATTGCCATGGCCCACTCTCCCTGACGGCCCAATCGAACAGCCAACTAGGGCCTAGCTCCCTGGAAGGTTCTATCAGGCCCATGTGCATCCTGCCGAACAGCTTCCTGGCTGGCATGGTGCGTAACGGCCTAGGATTCCTGTTTGAGTCCGACTCGAACAGAGTTCTGCACGGCTACGAGAAGACCCAGACGTTGGTTTCCCAGATTGGAGTAGACGCCGTGATCCCCAAGAATTGGAGTATACTTTATCTACCGCGGGATGTATTTGGCATGCATACGAGTTCATTACGGACTCGTGGTCAGCCCGGCCCGATTATCCCTTGGTAGGTCGGTTGTTCAACACTATATAAGCAGGGCCCCTACGGCATGTAGAGGGGCCAGAAGATCGAGACTTAGCATATTATCGCATATTGCTTTCCTGTACACACATAATCTCGCCAAGACCTGTTCGTCTCCTCAAGTTTCCTCCTCGTAATCCTCTTTGATATAAAGAAAGGCTGGACGTAGGGTTGTTATCTCCCCGGAGAGGCCTCGAACTGTAATAAAACCCCGTGGTCTCCTCGTTGCTTGTTGATTGCTGTTTGCCTTGCTCGGCAGGTCTTCTATCTCCCTTTCTCAAGAACCTTAGTTAACTTGGGACCGATATCCCAACCGTCGACAAGGATGTTACATCCCCTGTCAGATCGGATCGACCCCTTCGATCTCGATCGCCTTCCAGATCTGGGACGGAAATCTCCGGCTACGTTCCGGAGATGGTCTTAGATCACGCTCCCATCATTGACGATGATTACGGAACCGACGATCTTTACGCTGGTTTAGATCTCTCGGAATCCAAGGCTATGTCGGCCGATTCCTCCTGTGGCGACACAGTGATGACACCGTCTGGTGTGCCACTGCGCGGCCATCGCAGCGTCAACATGGCCGGCGCAGAAACCTTTGAGGATCATGCGCGGGCCGCGGCGGCCGAGGAGGTCGAGCAGTCAATTCGCCGGGCAGGATGGGGTCATACGGCCGCCACAGACAAGAAGTTGTTCGCCACAGTATGGACGCCTAATTAATCAAACCTTGGCGCAGATTCGTGATCGGCGCAAGTGACAACGACGCGACCTGCCTCACGCATTCGCTTAAGTCCCCGCAGACGTTTCTACCGCTCGGGCGAATCCTCGCTAACCAGACTTTGGCCAGCAAATGCAGACGCCTCGTGGATCCGAGGACCCTTGAGCAAAGGTCGAACGACTTCAAGCCATGGTAACGGTGATCAGATCCACCAACCAGGCCAACCTCGCCCTCATGGGTGACGCTGTTGCTTCTCACCTAGAGCGATTGGCTGAAGGCCTTAACCTCATAGGCGAAGTTAACACCTCCTCCGGGCAACGCAGTTAGCCTGCCCGAAAGGACTCGGACAGCGAGCGCTCCGATCGATCGCTACGAGCAAGATTCCTGTGGTCGACAACGCTCACCAAGTCCGCGTGGTCGCCGCGACCACAAGGTCAAGCGGGCGCGCGTCGATCACGGACGATCCCCTAGGGATGAACACATTGTCACGACCACAAGGAAGGAGCGCGGAGGACTATCTCGGAGAGAATACCATTAGGCAGAGTCTTCCCGTTCAACTAGAGTCCATCCGAGCAACAGGACTAATGTCTTTTCAAGACTAGGGTCTGCAGGAGAAGGTGGTCGGGCGTACGGCTTGGGCTACAAGGCTTTTTCTGACAAGCTCCGCGATGTCAGGTGGCCTTCCAAGTTCAAACCTGGCCACATGGAGAGGTACAATGGGGCCCAAAACCCAGAGGAGTTCCTTCCCATTTACGCTACCGCCATCATGGCAGCCGGGGGTGATGAGTTAGTCATGGCTAATTACCTTCCGATCGTTTTAAGGGTATCGCTTTCGACGTGGTCGTTCAATCGCCAGGAAGGTTCCATCCACTTGGAACCAACTTTGTGACGCCTCGATCGCCAATTTCCGAGTCATTACGCAAGGCCTCGACAAGGAGGATGTCGTACACCAGATGATGCAGATGAACGGGAAACCCTCCGTAACTTCGTGAAGCGTTTCATCAAGATCCGCAACACGATCCTGAACATCTCGGATGAGTCAGTTGTCCGCGCCTTCAAAAACGGTGTCCGCAACGAGCGGCTCACCCAGGATCTCAAGATCAATGAGACCTGGACCGCCAATGATCTTTTCAAGGCAGATGATCACTATGCTAACGCGGCAGAGCGTGTTCAGTATAAAAAAGGCGTTTGATAAGGGCGAGCTTTCCGCCCAGCCTGGTGTGGATGAGAAGAAGAACAACACCAATCCTGGCGACAAGAAGTCCCGGAAGAAAAACAAACAACAAAGGTGCGCCGAACAATACCGTTGCGGGTATAGATCGCGCACCTCCTCCTAAGAACGGGCAGAAGAAACCCGCCAATAACTACAAGGGCAAGAAGCTTGCCCAGGGAGGCAATCAAGGCAAGAAAGGTCTGGGTGACCGATATTGCTAGTTCCACCAGGGCTACGGCCACGATATCCGCCATTGCAGGATCTGGGCTGCAAAGCTCGATGATTTCTACAACGGTAAAGGCCCCATGCCCACCCTGTTCGAAAAAGGTGATGCCGGCAAGGCCAAGCGCCAAGCCGATAATGGTGATCGGGACGATGAGGATGACTATCCTGAGCCCGTAAACCACATAGCCGTTATCTTTGGCAGATCCTCGGCCTATCCCTCTCGGCGCAGCCTCAAGGAAGCTGCTCGGGAGGTCCACAACATCGAGAAGGGAAAACCAAAGCCTGAGTCGATGAAGTGGACCGAGGTTTCCATCTCCTTCTCTAAGGAGGATTGCCCCACTGGGATGACCAAGCCTCAGCGGCTTCCGCTGGTGGTTGCTCCGACCATTAGCAATGCTAGAGTCGGGCGTGTCCTGATGGATGGCGGGAGTGCGCTAGACTTGCTTTCCGCGAAAGTCTTGGACGAGATGCAGATTCCTCGTTCCAAACTCAAAGAGGTCGCGATGCCCTTCTATGGGATTGTACCAGGAGAAGCTGTTCGGCCGCTGGGGCAAATTGTTCTGCCTGTTACTTTCGACAGCCCAAGCAACTTCCGGACAGAGTTGATCACGTTTGACGTGGTGGACTTTTCGTCCGCCTACAACGCAATCTTGGGTCGGCCATCACTGGGAAAATTCATGGCCATGTCCCACCATGCCTACCACTGCGTGAAGATTCCGAGCCCCAACAGCGTGATCACGGTCAAGGGCAATTACAAGGCTGCTCTAGATTGCGATGAGCAGTCCCTTGCCCTGGTCGACCAACTTCCCCCGCGTGGTCCCGAAGAGGCGCAGACCAAGTCTGTCCATCCCAAGGTTTCTCTCCAGCCAGGGGGAGAGACCAAGGAAGTTCCGTTGTCTCTTGACAATCCTTTCAAGACAGCTCATATGGGGGCCAATCTAGAACCCCAATAGGAAATCGAGCTCGTTGCCTTCCTCCGAGCTTATGCAGACGTGTTTGCCTAGAAGCCGTCTGACATGCCCAGGGTCCCACAGGAGGTTATCGAGCACAAACAGGCAGTCCGGCCGGACAAAAAGCCTGTTCGCCCGAAGCTTCGTCGCATTTCGGATTTCAAGCAGGGGATCATAAAGGATCAGCTTGGAAAGCTGCTAGCCGCTGGGTTCATCCGTGAGGTTGATCATACCGAGTGGCTGGCCAACCCTGTGATCGTAAAGAAGAAAGGCGGCAAGTGGAGGATGTGTGTCGGTCATACTGACTTGAACGCGGCTTGTCCTAAGGACAATTTCCCGCTGCCTCGCATAGACAAGCTGGTCGACGCGACTGCGGCTGCCCAGCTTTTCAGTTTTTTGGATGCTTACTCCGGCTATCACCAAATAAGCATCTCCCAGTAGGATGAAGAGAAAACTGCCTTCATCACCCCCTTCGGCACTTTCTGCTATACGACCATGTCTTTCTGTCTGCGCAATGCTGGTGCCACCTTCCAACGCTTAATGGAGAAAACTTTCCCAGAACAGCGCGGAAGAAACCTGGAGGTCTATGTTGACGACATAGTAGTAAAGGGCAAGCATGCTTAGGATCATGTAAAAGACCTGGCCGAGACATTTCATAATCTCACTAGGCACAGAATTAAATTGAATCAAGAGAAGTGTACTCTTGGTGTCCGATCCGGCATGCTGCTCGGCTATGTGATCGGTTCGCAAGGAATTTCTGCTAACCCAGAAAAAATCGAGGCCATTGAAAACATGAAGGTTCACCATCATAAGGAAGTCCAGAGCCTCACAGATTTGGATGGTCGCTAAGGTGTTTATTTCGTCAAGATTTAACGCGGCTGCCCTTCTTTAAGACCCTGCGCAAGTACAATGGGTTTGAATGGACAGAGGAGGATGACAAATCTTTCAAGGATCTAAAGCAATACCTATCCAACCCACCTATCTTGACTACCAGACGACATGGCGAACAACTTTTGTTGTATCTTTGTTGCACGCCAAAAGCGGTGAGCGCGGTCTTGATGGTGGAGAGGTTAGGCGTCCAGCGGCCAATCTATTATGTGAGTGAGGTACATCATGGATCAAAGGAGTGCTACCCTGAGGTCCAAAAGTTGCTCTACGCCTTGCTCATGTCCTCCAGTAAGCTTCGGCATTATTTTCAGGCGCACCAAATACTGGTCCCGACCAAGTTCCCTCTGAGAGAAATCCTACGGAACAAGGAAGCCGGCGGACGCATAGCTAAGTGGGCAATGAAACAACCAGAGTGCGACATTTTGTTTTCTGCCCGGACTGCTATTAAATCCCAGGTCCTGGCTAACTTTGTCGCTGAATGGATCTTCCCGCCCAAATCCCAGGAAGCTTCTGAACAACCTGAAGAAACCCCTGGACCATGTTTTTCGACGGCTCGCGCACTGGAAACTCGGGGGCTGGTTTTGTTCTCATCTCCTCTCAAGGAGAGCAACTCCAGTATTCTATCCAACTACACTTTATGGCAACTAACAACGCCATGAATATGAGGCCTCCTCAAGGGACTAGGAGCGCAAGTCGCCGGCGTCCAACGACTAACTGTGAAGAGAGATTCACAGCTGGTCATCAATCAGGTAAACAAGGAGTATCAGTACTGCGATGACTCAATGGCGCGATACCTGATTGAAGTGAGGAAGTTGGATTGGCACTTTCGATTCTTCGAGGTGCTCTTCGTGCCCAGGAAGGACAACTTCTTGGCCGACCAGCTGTCCAAATTTGGATCCTCACACGAACATGCCCCGGCAAGGGTGCTCGTCGAGCACCTTTATAAACCCTCTATCATGTCTCCGGACGAGGCAAAAGAGACAGGTGGTGCTGTCTCCTTCATTGAGCAGGTTGCGGACTGGATAACGCCATTTGTCCGGTACCTTGCAGATAGGACCCTGCCCTGACAGGCGTGCTAGTCCATACAAGCTTGTGAACGGCATCCATTATCGGCAAGGTGCTTTAGGAGTACTTTCCAAGTGCATCTCGCAGCAGGAGGGTGTGTTCCTTCTTAGGGACATACACGAGGGTGCCTGCGGCAACCACGCCTTCTTCAGGACTCTGGTCGGCAAAGCGTTTCGCATGGGATATTACTGGCCCACAGCGCTACAGGATGTTCGGGATGTGGTAACTAAGTGCAAGGCATGTCAATTTTGCGCCCGGAAGGCCTATAAGCCCACCTAATATCTCCAAACGATCCCCCATCATAGCCTTTCTCCACATGGGGTCTGGATCTGCTCGGCCCGTTCCCCAAGGGGTTCAAGGGCTGCACGCACTTGCTCATCGCCATCAACACCTTTACAAAGTGAATTGAGACAGAACCTGTGTCATCTCTTCACGCCAAAACGGCTGTGCGTTTCTTCAAAAGCAATGTGATCACGCACTTCGGGATTCCCTACAAGCTGATCACCGATAACGGTCCCCAGTTCAAAAGCGAGCTGTTCCAGGAATACTGCGAACAGATGGGCATCAAGGTCTACTTCGCCTTTGTGGCACATCCACAGAGCAATGGGGCAGTCGAGCGAGCTAACGGACAGATCGTCCAGGGTATCAAACGGCGGGTGTTCGCAACACTCAAAGAGCACAAAAGCTCGGTCAACGGTTCCTTCCGTCCCTTCGGGCAGGCGCACTACGCCCACCGCAACCGGGAAACTTTTTCCAACTCGTCTCACGTGCGTGCCATCTTGCTCACTGAAGTGGTACTCGGCTCGCCAAGACGAAGCTCGGTCAACATGGTTGACACAGAGCAAGAGTGCTTGCTCGAACTCGACCTCCTCGAAGGCACACGCGACCGGGCACAAGTCAGAATGGCGCGCTACTAGCAAGATCTTCGCTGGCACGCTGCCAAATCTGTCCGACCAAGGGCTTGGAAGGTGGGCGACCTCGCTCTGCGCCAAGGCCCGTAACTCCGTCCAATGCCAACAAGTTAACTCCTCGATGGGAGGACCCGCTCACTGTCCGCTTTTCTGCCGCCCGGGGCTGTTCGCCTGGCAATGGAGGACGGGAGAGAGCTGACTAGCACTTGAAACATCGACCAGCTTCGTAAGCTCTTTGTGTAGGTCTTTCAGTTGTTTTCCTAGCTCTTCGCTTTTGTCAAACTTCGCGCCTTGGTTCGTCCAAGTCTCTTGGACTGCCATGCAAAGTTCAATCCAATTAATAGTGAATGCTCGCGGGCCCCTGTGGCCCTTTTCACATCTTGTCTTCTTAGACTATTATCTCCCTGGTAACACTTGATGGCCGCCTGGTCTTGCGAATCCTTGGCTCCGCGATCTTCAGATTTCCGCCAAAGATCTAGTTTCAAAGAAGTTCTCGAACTCGTGGTTGCGTGTGAACACGGCCAAATCACCTTGCGGCTAAGCTCGCTCGTAAGGCCCCTCGTGGCAGAGGCACTTACCGCTTCGCACAACCACTCGGCAAAACCTCGCCAGAAGCCCCCACGGCACACTTTCCTTGTTCTCATTATTTTGAAATCGCCTACCTTACGTTAGCGAGCAGTTCATGGAATGAGTCGATCAGGAGACGGGTGTCACTCTATCTCTCTACGCACGTGCTTGAATTCGAAAACTTAGGTCTTCAAGCATCGTCCGAACCGGGGGCTAGGGTGTCGCTCTTCTACTTGTGCACCTGTTCGAGTTCGCAAACTCAGTGTTTTAACAGATGCACAATGGGCCGGGAGTTAGGTCAAGGCCCTAGCTTTTTCTGAAAACTCTCTAGCGCTGTTTTGCCTTGCTCTTAGTTTCCTGTTCCTTCTTGTCTTTTACTGCTCTTTTTTGAGGAAAAAGGTAATGCTTCATTTCAACTAACAAAATTTTACAGGTACAAAAGGCCCTTTCGAGTACAGCCCTACGGCTACTACTTAGAAGCAAGCTGCTCCTTCAGCTCCTCAATCTCTAGCTTGAGGCGCAGGGTTTCCCCTTGGGCTTTGATCCCTTCCTTCGCTTCAGCTCGGAGGTGCTCGGCTTCCTTCTTGCTGACTGTTCTGTGCTTGGGCTGCTCCTTGGCCTCTGCAAGGAGGGCTTCGACCTCCTTGGTCTTGGCCCGCAGCTGCTCGGTCAGAATTTTGTTCTGACTTTGGTGCTGCTCGGTGGTCTTGAGCTGCTCGGCCAGCTCCTGACCCTTCCTTCCGTGGTGCTCGCCCTCGTGGCCAGCGCGCAAAGCTCCTCGGCCTCTTCCTGTGAGATCCACAGGGTCGACAACCTCTCCTGGAGGGCCGCGGAGGACTGCCTCTCCTCGGACAGCTGGGCCCTGAGCTTCTTCACCTTCGCCTTGAGTCGGCTCCGGCTTTTGGCCGAGGTGATAAGTACCCCCTCGAGCTCCCTCATCTGGCGCTGCTCCTGGAAGGCTCCCAAAATGGCACCGCGCTCGATGGCGACGCCTTCTTCGAAGTCCTCCATGGTGCCCTGCAAGACCTGAATGAGAGAAGAACAAGTCCGTCACATTGGGTTGCTGGTTACTTAAACGGACAAGTTATGGTTGGGGGTTTACCTCTTGAAGCATGTGCTTCAAGTTCCGGCGTATGCGCTCTCCGAGGCCGTGGGTTGCGGAGCCCTAGCTACTCGTGAAAGGATCGCTATGCTACCTAGAGGGGGGGTGAACAGGCGAATAAAACGAAATTGCGGAATTAATACACTTGAACAAGAACCACCGGTCGGATGTTCCGATGCAGCCGGATGTTCCGATGTGGTACAAGACACCTCCGTCGGATGTTCGATCCTAGGTCGGATGTTCCGATGGCACCGGATGTTCCGATCCGGTGTTCTGGAATTTGTCGAAAACTCAGAGAAAAACTGATTTCTCGCAAAACCAAGGTTAGATCTATTCAAGAATACTCGTAATGTGCCAATACCAATAGTTTAAACACCAGATCAAGACCAAGACAAAACACGTTGATTTTGTTTACCGATGTTCGAATCTTTGAAGGAGATCCTACTCACCGTTAGGGAAGGCACAAAGCCCGGATCACCAAGACCCTAATCCCCTTACCAAATAAGCACAAAGCACTCACCGCGATCACTAGTTGAATCCTTTTCCTTGGAGGTAGATTCAAGACCTTCACAAACTCCCGAGGCACGCCACACAAAGATCGGCGACTCACCGGCGACACCTAGCCATCTAGGAGCCCTTCAAGCCTCCAAGAGTAACAAATGCGATGAAGAAAATAGGAATCGCTAAGTGCTCAAATTGAATCTCTAATTTGTGGAGCACTTGGGTTGCCTTGATCTCTCTAGATCTAGATCTCACAAGATGAACAAGAGAGAGACAAAGGCTAAATCTTTGAGAGAGGATGAACAGGAAGAATTAGGTTCAAATCAAGATGTGAACAGAGTGTAAACAGTGTCAGCAGCCTTTGGAAGGTATTAGAGACGGCTTTAAATAGGGAATCCGAAAACTAGCCACAGTGCTTAATCCCGATCGGATGTTCTGATCCCCCGTCGGATGTTCCGACCCGCATCGGATGTTCCGATGGAAGTTCCGATGGACCCTTTATTGGATGGCTTGGAAAACTGACAGGCTGGCTCACCATCGGATGTTCCGACCCTCGTCGGATGTTCTGATGGCATAGGTTCTGTATGAGGTGTATTTTGAGTGGAAAACTCACACGAACTTCGAGATACCTATTTTGAGCACTTATGAACCTTTATAAACTTCTCCATTTCCCTCTTCATAGTACGGCATCCCTAGGACTCAATAAATAAAGATTTCCAAATAAATACTAGTCTTGATGCCTTCTTGCAATACATCCATTTTGAGGGGTACACCAACACATGTAAACATGTACCTCATGGAATTAACCTGTATAGCATCTGTGCACAATTCTCCAATAGAAATATTAGCTCTATAATTGTAGCTCATTAATCACCAAAATCACATAAGGACCTAGATGCACTTTCAATCTCCCCCTTTTTGGTGTATTGATGACAACAATTATAGCTCACAAAAGAATTTAATAAATAAGAACATAGTCGAAAGCTCCCCCTGAAACTATGGCAAGTATACAACAGGAGCTCCCCCTATATCCTTGGCACAAATTGAATCTAGATGCAATATGACAGGATATATCACACAATTACGAAAAACTTAAATAACCAAGCAATTCACCATTACATCATCACAAAATAATTAAATAAAGTCTTACAGCCACAGCGTACCACATAAACATTGAGTTTAGAACATAACATAGTTTTGCACTTAGACAATCAAGTTTCAAACATAGGAAACTAAGAACAGAATGGAATGAGATAACAGATAAAACATTTCTCCAATTTCTTCCCTGTAACCTGTAATATTTCTCCCCTTTGGCATCAAAACGCCAAAAGAGACAAACAAACCGGATCACTCAATCCACTCGATCGCCGCCGCCGCCACCTCGACCACCAAGACCACCACCACCTCCACCGGTGACCTCATCATCGTCGTCGTTGTTGTTGCCGCCACCAGAAGGAGGAAGTCCAAACAGTCCTCGAGTATAGGTGTCAATGGTGGAGTAGGAGGACGCAGAATCATCAGAAGAAAGAGGCAGAAGGGGTAAAAGCTCTAGGGTAAAACCCGTGGGTAAAAGGAAAGGAACAGGGCCCACGCGGTTAAAAGAGAAAAACGGACACAGATCTGAGTCGCGTCGGAACATCCGACGGAAGTTCCGACGGAACATCCGACGGACCCCTTGCTGAACTCTTCGGAAGTTTCGACGCCGGTCGGAACATTCGACGGGACCCTCACTGGATACCACCGGAAGTTCCGATGCCGAGCGGAACATCCGATCCCCCTCTTGCTGGATTGAGAGTTTTGAACTCCAGACACCTCGAGAATAGATAAGATAGCTCCGGGAGGATAGAGGGGAGTTCTAAGACTTGAATTTACCCAAGGATGACCCGTAAGCATATCAATCAATCAAATTAAGGTCATCCGTGAATAAATAGGATATGAATATCCGAAGAACCAAATCAATCAATGTATTTATAATATAATCCTATATAGCTATAGCAAAATAAATAACAAGATAAAAAAAACCTTTTCAATCACCAAACAATGTGTGCAATAGGTCAAGCAACATTCCGAGAGTCAAGGATATTCAATTCACTTCGCAACTCACAGAATTTTCTCTTATCAAGTGGTTTGGTGAAAATATCAGCTAGCTAGTTGGTTTTCGGTTCTCACATGGGTAATATCGATATCACCTTTGGTTGAATGGTCTCTTAGAAAGTGGTGGCGAATATCGATATGTTTGGTTCGAGAGTGTTGAATAGGATTGTTGGCTATTTTTATGGCACTCTCATTGTCACACAAAAGTGGGATGTGGTTGAGGTTAAGGCCATAATCTCTCAAAGTTTGCCTCATCCAAAGTAGTTGAGCACAACAATGTCCTACGGCAATGTATTCACTTTCTACCGTGGATAGGCAATGTATCGTTGTTTCTTGGACGCCTACCTAAACGAGCGACCTTCCAAGGAATTGTCAAGTACCGGAGGTACTCTTCCTATCCACTTTACAACCGGCATAATCCGCATCCGAATAGCCGATTAGGTCAAAGTTTGACCCTCTAGAATACCAAAGGCCAAAGTTGGGAGTGTGTATCAAATATCTCAAGATTCTCTTGGCTGCCACTAAATGACAATCCTTGGGTGCAGCTTGAAATCTTGCACACATGCACACACTAAGCATAATATCATGCCTAGATGCACAAAGGTAAAGCAGAGAGCCAATGATAGAACGATATACCTTTTGATCGACATCCTTACCATTTACATTTAAATCAAGGTGACCATTTGTTGGCATAGGAGTCTTGATTGGTTTGGCGCCGCTCATATCAAACTTCTTAAGCATATCCTTCACGTACTTTGATTGGCTAATAAAAGTTCATTCCTTCATTTGTTTCACTTGTAGTCCAAGGAAGAACTTCAGCTCTCCCATCATAGACATCTCAAACCGTTTAGTCATTAAGCTGCTAAACTCCTCGCAAAAACTCTCATTAGTTGATCTAAATATGATATCATCAACATAAACTTGACATACAAAGATATCACCATCTACTAACTTAGTAAAGAGTGTAGGATCAGATTTACCCATTTCAAAACCTTTTCTCACCAGAAAATCTTTCAGGCACTCATACCATGCACGAGGTGATTGCTTCAACCCATAAAGTGCCTTGTTGAGTTTGTAGACATGATTTGGATACTTTGTGTCTTCGAAACCCGGTGGTTGCTCAACGTAGACAAGCTCGAAAAGTGGACCATTAAGAAAAGCGCTCTTGACATCCATTTGCCACAACTTAAAGCCATGGTTAGTAGCAAAAGCAATTAAAATTTTAATAGCATCTACTCTTGCTACGGGAGCGTAAGTCTCACCACAATCCAAACCTTCGATTTGCGTGAAGCCTTGTGCAACCAACCGTGCTTTGTTTCTTGTCACTATACCATGTTCGTCTTGTTTGTTGCGGAAGACCCATTTCGTACCAATAATATTTTGCTTTGGTCTTTCCACCAACTCCCACACTTCATTCCTAGTGAAGTTGTTTAACTCCTCTTGCATGGCAATAATCCAATCGGGATCTTTGATAGCTTGATCTATATTTAGTGGCTCAAGAGAGGAGACAAACGAGTAAAATGCACAAAAATTTGAAAAACGAGATCTAGTAGTTACTCCCTTGTTTATATCACCAATGATACTTTCGACGGTATGATCTCGTTGAATATTTTGACGAACTCTTGGATGTGCATTTGGTGGGTTAGGATCTTCATCATTACCTTCACTTGACTTATCATCCTCCTCTTCTTGAATAGTCGTTGGAGGTTCAACTTGAGTTGACAAGGGTAGTGAGTCTTCATCTTCTACACCTTCTTGAGGTTTGACATCACCGATAGCCATTTTCTTGATCGCTTCACAAGGTGGCTCTTCTTTATCTAACACACATTGATCAACTTGCTCTGCTTGAGAGCCATTAGTCTCATCAAATATCACGTCATGCGAGATTTCAACCACACCGGAGGTATTGTTGAAAACTCGATAGCATAAGTATTTGATCCATAACCAAGCATAAAACCTTCATCGACCTTAGGAGCAAACTTAGAACTTCTAGATTTCTTATTCAAAATATAACACTTACTGCCAAAAACTCTGAAGTATGAAATATTTGGCTTGTTACCGATAAGAATCTCATACGAAGTTTTCTTCGGTAGCTTGTGTAGATAAAGTCGGTTGATGGCATGATAGGCGGTGTTCACAGCTTCCGCCCAATAAATGTCCGAAACCTTGTATTCATTCAGCATGGTTCTCGCCATCTCGATGAGGGTACGATTCTTCCTCTCGACCACCCCGTTTTGTTGAGGGGAGTAGGGGCCGAGAACTCGTGCTTAATGCCTTCCTCATCAAGATATTCTTTAACATCGGTGTTTTTGAATTCCTTTCCATTATCACTTCGAATCTTCTTAATCTTCACTTCAAACTCATTTTGAGATCTTCTCATAAACTTCTTTAAAATTTCTTTTGCCTCTGTCTTATCATGCAAAAAGAATACCCACGTGAAGCGTGAAAAGTCATCAACAATAACAAGACCATATTTGTTACCTCCTATACTTATGTATGCAATCGGTCCAAAGAGGTCTATATGTAATAGTTGTAGAGGTCTTGTTGTGGTCATCACGTTCTTCGAAGGATGGGATGCTCCAACTTATTTTCCCGCTTGACATGCGCTACAAGGCCTGTCTTTCTCAAACTTCACATTTGTTAGTCCAATAATGTGATTCCCTTTCGAGAGTTTGTGAAGGTTTCTCATACCAACATGGGCTAGTCGGCGATGCCAAAGCCAACCCATGCTAGATTTAGCCAGTAGGCATATCCCAAGGCTAGGTCTATCCGTAGAAAAATCCACGAGATAGAGCTTTCACTTTCGATGAGCTTTAAAGGCTATTAAACCATCATTCCTTCGAATGACATTCACACCATCACAAGAAAAGATACAATCATAACCGGTAGCACAAAATTGTTGTACCGATAATAGATTGTATTTCAATAAATCAACAAGTAATACATTTGTAAGAAAAAGATTTTCAGAAATTGCAATCTTACCAAGACCTAGTACATCACCTTTACTGTCATCCCCAAAAGTAATGCTCTCACTTGGTTGATTATAAAAATTGATTTGAGAGAACATTTCCTTCTCTCCGGTCATATGATGAGTGCACCCGCTGTCAAGTACCCAACTAGGGCCACCGGAGAGATATTCCTACAAAGTTCAAGCTTTGGTCTTAGATACCCAAATTTGATTGGGTCCTTTGAGGTTAGTCACAAGAGCCTTCGGGACCCAAATGGATCTCACCAAAGGTGCATTAGTACGCTTCGGTCCAACATGATAAGCAAGCACTCTACCAAAATTATTCTTTTTAAGAATGTAAGAGACATTAAAAGTAGAGTGAGAAATGTGAGCCTTTGAGCTTTGCTCTTTCACAAAATGAATTGGCTTAGTGACCGGAGTCACCACAACATGTGCTTTCTTGCCCTTAGGTGGAACGTAGCCAAGTCCGGCCTTCTTGAAGTTTTCTCTTCTCTTATCCAGTATCTCATCAAGCCCCTTACTCGACTTGTAAGATTTTTGAATACCATCTTCAAGTAGACCCTTCAACTTTTCATTCTCACTAGCAAGATCTTGCAAGGTTGCGAAATTTGTTGCACAAGCATTTACATCCACATTGTAACACGTTGCACAACCATTGCTCGTGGAAGGAGGTGAGGCATAAGTTGCATTTGAAAGAGTAAAGGTGCTCTTCAAAAGATCATCAAACTTTACCCTAAGAGTCTCATGTGCTTCCTTTGCACCAATGAGTTCTTCCTTGAGTGAAGCATTGTTGATCTCAAGAGAGCTTGCTTTAGATGTGACCTTAGAGAATTCTTTGGTCATCTCCTCAACCCTTTTCTTTTCCAATGCTAGTTCCTTCTCAAGTTGGAGGTTTATCTCCTTTTCAAGGATAAGCAAGTCTTCTCCTTTCTCAAGAAGGTCCTCTTGTTGCTCAACTCTCTCCATAAGCTCGGTCAACTTACCCATATCAAAATTTCTCATCATCTTGACCAAACTAGCATGACTCATATCATCCTCATCATCACTAGAGTTGTTAGTATAAGAATTGACTAGAGATTTAGAGGATCTTGATGATACCTTAGGGCCCTTGGCCATGAAGCACATAGATGGTTCATCATCATCCGTCAATTCGTCAAATAGAGATGAGGTTCTTTTTAGAATAGCCATTCCAAGATATGCTACACTCTCATCATCGGACTCGGAGTCGGATTCGGAGTTGGATTTGGAGTCCCACTCCTCACCAAGGTGAGCTTCACTTCTTGAACTTCTCTTGTGTCTCTTGCTCTTTTCTTTGTCTTTCTTGTAACTCTTTTCTTTCTTCTTATCTTACTTGTCCTTATCCTTCTTATGTGGACAATCGGCAATGAAATGTTCGGTTTCACCACATTCATAGCACTTTCTTCTTGAACTTCTTGAAGAGTTAGATTTGCCGGAATCCTTCTTGCCTTTGCTATTGTAGCCATTCTTCTTGAGAAATTTGTTGAATCTTCTCACAAAGAACGCTATTTCTTCCATGTTCATTTGCCCATCTTCATCACTGTTTGAGCTATCATCTTTTGCCTTTGACACTTTGCTCATACCTTCAATGCAATGCTCTTCTTCCTGCTTGATTGAGCCATCTCTTTAATGTTCGAGGCCTCTTGGTCCATCAACTCATCACTAAGAATTCTTCCAAGCACTTCATGCGGTGTGATTGAGTGATAGTTGTCTCTATCTCGAATCATTTGCACTAAATGGCGATTGGTTGGAGTGATAGCCCGGAGTAGAATTTTGACCACCTCATGATCAGTGAGAGACTTGCAACCAAGCCCCTTTGCCTCATTTACCAATACCATGAGTCGATCAAAAATTGTCTTGTAGTCTTCTCCTTCTTCTAGAATGAACCTTCCAAGCTTGCCATTGATAAGCTCGATCTTGGTTTCCCTCACACTTGATGTGCCTTCGTGAACAACCTTGAGGGTATCCCAAATTGTTTTAGCTTCTTCAAGTCCATCAACCCGATTGAACTCACTTGGGCTCAAGGCACCAAATAATGCATTGACGGCTTGATAGTTGCGAAAGGAGTCTCTTTCCTCATCGGCAGTGAGGTTCTCTGGTTCTTTGAGCTTGAAACCTGTTTCTACAATTCTCCAAATAGAAGGATGAATAGACATTAGATACATCTTTATCTTATGTCTCCATTGTGGGTAGTATGTGCCATCGAAGTGAGGCGCACGCCCAGTGGGAACAGAGACATGAGATGAGGATGTAGAATCAGGATAAACATAAGGAATGGAAGCCTTTTTGTTGCCTTCACTTGAAGTCTCGATCTCGTCTTTGTTGTTAGGCATGTTTCTCCAAGCTGTTAAGCTCAAAACAGGAGGTTAGGCTCTGATACCAATTGAAAGGATCGCTATGCTGCTTAGAGGGGTGAATAGGCGAATAAAACGAAATTATGGAATTAATACACTTGAACAAGAACGATCGGTCGGATGTTCCGATGCAGCGTCGGATGTTCGATGTGGTACAAGACACCCTCCGTCGGATGTTCTCGATCTGGGTCGGATGTTCCGATGGCCGCCGGATGTTCCGATCCGAGGTGTTCGAATTTGTCGAAAACCTCAGAGAAAAACGATTTCAGAAACCAAGGTTAGATCTATTCAAGAATACCGTAATGTGCCAATACCAATAGTTTAAACACCAGATCAAGACCAAGACAAAAACACAAATGATTTTTGTTTACCGATGTTCGGATCTTTGAAGGAGATCCTACTCACCGCTAGGAAAGGCACAAAGCCCGAATCACCAAGACCCTAATCCCCTTACCAAATAAGCACAAAGCACTCACCGCGATCACTAGTTGAATCCTTTTCCTTATGGAGGTAGATTCAAGACCTTCACAAACTCCGAGGCACGCCACACAAAGATCGGCGACTCACCGGCGACACCTAGCCGTCTAGGAGCCCTTCAAGCCTCCAAGAGTAACAAATGCGATGAAGAAAATAGGAATCGCTAAGTGTTCAAATTGAATCTCTAATTTGTGGAGCACTTGGGTTGCCTTGATCTCTCTAGATCTAGATCTCACAAGATGAACAAGAGAGAGACAAAGGCTAAATCTTTGAGAGAGGATGAACAGGAAGAATTAGGTTCAAATCAAGATGTGAACAGAGTGTAAACAGTGTCAGCAGCCTTTGGAAGGTATTAGAGACGGCTTTAAATAGGGAATCCCGAAAACTAGCCGTTGTGCAGTTAATCCCGCATCGGATGTTCTGATCCCCCGTCGGATGTTCCGACCCGCATCGGATGTTCCGATGGAAGTTCCAATGGACCCTTTACTGGATGGCTCGGAAAACTGACAGGCTGGCTCACCATCGGATGTTCTGACCCTCGTCGGATGTTCTGATGGCATAGGTTCTGTATGAGGTGTATTTTGAGTGGAAAACTCACACGAACTTCGAGATACCTATTTTGAGCACTTAGGAACCTTTATAAACTTCTCCATTTCATCCATCTTCATAGTACGGCATCCCTAGGACTCAATAAATAAAGATTTACAAATAAATACTAGTCTTGATGCCTTCTTGCAATACATCCATTTTGAGGGGTACACCAACACATGTAAACATGTACCTCATGGAATTAACCTGTATAGCATCTGTGCACAATTCTCCAATAGAAATATTAGCTCTATAATTGTAGCTCATTAATCACCAAAATCACATAAGGACCTAGATGCACTTTCAACTCGGAACGACCGTAGGACGTTGTTCTCTCCGCTGTGCCTTCTCCTTGCAGGAGCTCGCCCGCCTGGGGGCTCGCCTCCTCTCCTTGGCACCTTCAGTCCTAGGAGGGCTGGCAGCGCATCCTTGTCGCCTCTGAGCTCCTCGACTCCAGCCGGCGAGATCGTGCTCGCCAATGCCGTGTTAACAGGAGGCACGATCTCCAACGCTGCCGCGATGGCCTGCCCGACGGCTGCGGCGGAGCTGGTCGTCCCCAGATCCATCACTGTTGGCTTGGGGGCAGTGTCGACGGGCGAGGATTTTTCACCCCCGAGCTCCTTCCCTTCTTCTTCTTGCTCCTCCCGATTACCCTCAGGCAAGACCGGCGTTGCTATGCTTGGCGACGTCGGTGGGACCGCGGACAGGGCGACTTGTGCCCCCTGCTCGCGGCCATCTCTCTGCTCCCTGGTGGCAGATCTCTCGCCCTGCTCGCTAGAAGTTTCCATCGCCACAGAGATGAGTTGCCCCTGCGACGAAGTACCCAGCTAGACCACCTGCTCGGTACCGTCCTGGGCAGCCGGCGGAGCCAACTCCTTGGCCCCGCTCCTCGTGGCCTTGTGCCCCGCCTCTTCGGCTTCGAGCCGCTCTGTAAGGATCCTAGGCCGAGAGGGGGGTGAACGGCTCTTTTTAAATTTTATTTCACTCAGTTCGCTTGCTTAATTAGTCAAATTAGGAACCCAAGCTATCGATGGATTTAGAGTCTAGTTGCGGAAGCAATCACAATGAGACACAAGCGACTACTAGGAGACTCGAAGGCTCTCACATGCAAACGATCAAGTTAATGTGCGGAAGTAAATGAATGAGACAAGAAGGCGCAAACCGAAGAGTTTCAAGTTCGTGCTCAACACATGAACACCTACGCCTCCGCTGAGGAAACTTCACACAGAGAAGTCGAACCCTTTCGCTCCTAGCCCTCAATCCACTTGTGGTACCTCTTCACCAATACATGGTAGGCGAGCTCCAAACCTTCACACTAAGCGAGTTCTCTCACACACGAGCTCTCACACCCCACCGCACCGACACACGGTACCACCACCGACACACGGTGGATTTCACCTCAACACATGAGGCACCCCCAACACATGGAGGATTTGGCTCCGACACACGGACACCTTGGCACCACCGACACACGGAGGTGGCCGCTGACACACGGCGGACTTGTGGCTCCAACGGATGGAGAGGATGCACCCCTACACAAGGCGGTGACCACCAACGGATGGTGGGTTTGCGGCACGGTTGATGTAGTTGTTCGGTTGACGAAGCTCGTGGCGTGATGACGATCTCTCCGGCGGCGAAGTCCCAAGAGCACAAGATCGGAGATCGTCTCTCACCACTACCCCTTCTCTCCCACCATGGAAACTAGGGCAAGAACACCATGGGAGAAGGGGCAAATCTTGGGAATGGATGAGAGGAGGTAGGGGTCACCTTCTTCTTCCTCTTCCTCTCTTCTTCTCCCTCTCAATCTCTCAAGCACATGGAACCCTAGGTGGAGATGGGAACCATGGGAGGAGCTCTCTTGGTGGCTAGGGCAAAGGGTGGCTGCTAGATTAGGCTCTCTCAAGTTTCTCCCGTGCTCCAAGCCCCTATTTATAGGCACAAGGCGAAACCCTAACAATGGACGGCTCAGATTCATTTTCTCGAGATCCAGATCAATCCATCGGACCCCGTTCGGAGCTCATCGGACGCCGTCCGATTAGATTTTGTCCCAAATTCGTACTCTGTTGGACGCCGTTCGACGGCTTATCGGACTCCGTCCGACCAGGTTCATAACTTTTGCTCCCGAACTCCGTTTTTTATGATCTTGGGCATTCTGGAAAGCTAAGAGAAAGGGCTATCCAACTAACTAAGTTTCACCACCTATTTCTAAAAGGATAGACCCTAAATTCTATAGAAACCACTCTCCGGCACCCTCGGACACCTCTCTCTCTCTCGGCTTCGTCTAGGGCTTCGATTTTTGGACTTTGTCGCTTTGTGGACTCGGCGGGAACACTTCGAATAGCTTAGGCGGGAACCCAGGTGACTTAGGCGCTAAGAAAACCTTGGACAATTGAAAGTGGCTTTCGAGACTTCCTAGCACTTTCAAGACTTAGGCGCTAAGAAACCCGAACCTTGGACAAACATCCCACTCAGAACTCTCTCGAACCCCGACACTGCATCTCTAGAACCCGCCGAACTCACTCGGATGAACTGGAACTTGTGCTCGTGGGACCTACAATCGAGAGATGAGCTTGAGACATCAATGGGCGGATGGGCCGTATGCATACTGGACACAAGGAAAATAGAAGAACTAGCAAATAACATCCTTAGCATTGATGCGATCCGTCGAGGCCCAGTTGGCATCAATTACCAAAACATTAAGCCCATGGGAGGCTTGATCTTACACGCTCCACTGCGCCCTTCAGCGCCTCGACCTGGTCGGTGGAGCCCGGTAGGACCACTGTCCACGCAGCCAGCTTGTCCTTGAGGGCGGCCAACCTCATTGTCCGTGACGCACCGTGTAGGTGCTCTGGCAACAGGGACCTCTCGATCGCCGCGTCCACGTCATCGCTGGCGATCTCCTCCTCGGCAGCTAATGAAAAAATACGTTAAGACCTGGGCGATTCGGTAGAATGTAAGGGGAGAACGTCGCCATTGCATACCTACCGTGCCCGCCGCGGGAAGCCTGATCTTCCTCGTTGCTCCGCGACGGACCTTGCGCATCTTGCTCGGCGGTTCCTCGGCTTCTGGTTCACCTTGGCCTCCGGGCGCCCGTGGCGACAAACTCAGCTCCTTGGTGAGCTGAGCGCTCTTTTTGCGCAACGCAAGGTGAGCCTCCTTGCGCGCGACCTCCTCCTCGAGCCTCCTCTGCTCGGCGATCTGTTGCAGCCATTCCATGTGGCCCGGGTGAGCCTGTGCATAGCGCTTTAACCATTGGGTCAGGTTTCGTACCTCCTCGTCGCCTTGCTCGGTGAGGAAGGAGGAGATTGGGCGTTCGCCCCTTGGCTGGCTGCGCGCGCTTGGCCTGCTCTGCGCGGATCGTCGCCGCAGGGGGCTTCGGAGGCAGTTGGCATCGGCTCAGCGGCCACCTTGGGCTTCTCGGCCACCTTGCCTTGCCCTTCCCCGCTCCCTCCTTGGCGGACTCTGTGACCTCATCGACGATCCCGTCGATGATCAACTGCTCGTCCTGCGTATTTGGAGGCGATGTGAGCATGCCATGATTGTGTAAGTCTAGCGACTCGGATGGGGGCTCTGCGTATGTTACCTCTGTTGAGCGGACAAGCACGATCCTTGGGCATGTGTAGGCCACCACTCGAGTCACCTCAGTGTCTTAGCGGCCTTCAGCATGGCGTCGACCTGCTCGGCCACCCATGCGTCGGTGGGTTTCACTGCCTGAACAGAAGAAATGTTTAGTCTCTGTTCGGATGAATCACCAAAAAAGGGTGAGCGTTTGAGGAACTTACCCGAGCTCTCCCTGGTGATGTCCTCCCAATCTTCTATCTTGTAGAATGGGTAGGACCTCCTCCGTAGCGGACAAATCCTGTTCGCTACGATGTCCCGGATGATCTCTATACCCGTGAGCCCGAGGCCCACGAGGGAGGCGATCTTTCTGGTCAGGTACCACTCTTCGCCGGTCAGTTCCGGCCGAGGCATCTGCGTCCCCTTTGCCGGCGATTGTTCGGTGAAGGAGAGCTTGGTGTCGCCGCTCCGCTTGGTGTAGAACCACCTCATCCACCATGCTCCCATCGAGTCGAGCAGCGGTGGACGAGGGTATGGCGCGTCTTCGGCAGTTGCCCGGAGCTTGAGGTAATAGCACCCCAGCCCGGAAGCGGCAGAGATGCTCCTCGTTACTGCGTGTAATGGAGGAACAACCCCACCGACAAATCTACACCCAGATAGCCCTCGCACAGGTGTGCGAAGACGGCTATCTGGAGGAACGAGTTGGGATTGAGATTCACAACTTCCAGCCCGCTGATGTTCAGGAGGGCCTCCACGAAATCACTTTCGGGAGACCACAACCCAAACAGTGCGAAGAGCTTGAAGTTGACGACTCATCTTCGAGCGGCTTCGACATCTCCTCTTCCCCAGGCAGCCTCCAGCTGCCGGCGTCGACATGTCCTTCTGCCTCCAAAGTCTTCATGTCCTCCTTGGTAATGCTAGTGCCCGCGAACTTGGCCATAGCAATCCCCAGGTTTGGCGAACGGCTTCGGAGGTGGGCTGCAGGCTGCAGCTGATTGATGCTAGTGCCGTTGGAATAGGGCTTGGGAAGGAAAGACGTGCAAGAGCGGAAGTGGCAAGCCGCGGGCGGCTTGGGTGCTCTTTATAGCCCTGGTCCGAGCAGCTCTGCGACGGTTTTTTTGCCACAAAAAGGCTAGTTTTCTACTGTAGCGGCTAGTAAAAACTGTCGCCCGTTTTGACTACGCAGCGAAAGCTACCGTTGGAATCTGCCAACGGCTACTTTTTCCAATTTCTGCATTGAGGGTTGGGTGCTCTGCTCGGACAGATATGGTTCCCTGTTCCACGCAACAGAGTTGCTCAGCACTGGGCTGGTTTGTTCGGTCCCAAACAAGACTTTTTCAGTTGAACCATAACCTGTTCGGTCGCCTGTTGCACGTCTATGTAGCAGGAAAATTACCCTCTTTGTGACTTGGAGTCTCAAGAGGAAGACCCTACTCTAGTGAGAACTTCCACTTGAGTCTCAGGGGCTAGCTGTCGGGGATAAAATCACGGCCCATCGCCATGGCCCACTCCCTGACGGCCTAACCGAACAGCCTCCTAGGGCCTGGCTCCCTAGAGGGCTCTATTAGGCCCATGTGCATCCTGCCGAACAGCCTCATGGTTGGCACAGTGCGTGGTGGCCTAGGCTTCCTATTCGAGTCCGACTCGAACAGAGTTCCGCACGGCTACGTGAAGACCCGAATGCAGGTTTCCCGGATTGGAGCAGACGTTGTGATCCTCAAGAATTGGAGATATACCTTATCTACCTCGGGATATATTTGGCATGTATACTAGTCTGTTACGCCCTCGTGGCCAGCCCGGCCTAATTATCCCCCGGTAGGTCGGTTGTTCGACACTATATAAAACAGGCCCCTACGGAGTGTAGGGGGCGAAGAAAATTAGCCAGATTTGAGTAGATCGAATACTACTTCTTGTACACCCAGAATCTCACTGAGACCTGTTCATCTCGTCGAGTTCTTTCTTGTAATCCTTTTTCATACAAAGAAGCACTGGACGTAGGGTTATTATCTTCCCGGAGAGGCCTGAACCAGTATAAAAATCCTGTTTCTGTCCACTGCTCGTTGATTGTTGTTTGCCTTGCTCGGCAGTGTCTTCTATCTCCCCTTCTCAAGAACCTTAGTTGACTTGGGACCGATATCCCAACCGTCGACAAGAGCCAGACTGGGCAAAATGCCAGGCAGGCCGACCCACCCTAGGCCAGCCGACCTGGCCACGTCACCAATCCGGCTGTCTTCTCCGCAGTGGCATAAAAGCACAAAATAAGGACATCTAAGCCGTCCACGATAGTCTCGGTTTGATCGAATGGACATGGTTGCTTCATAAAAGAGCATAGGATTCCCTTGGATTCCTTTCTTGCGCATGTCCACTTGATCTACCGGCTTAAGGGGTTAATCTACACCATCAAGGGAGCATCCTAGAAGAAATCCACGACCGAGAGGTGAAGAAGGTGGGTCGGCCGACCCACCCTAGGCCGGCCGACCCACTCTTGAGCCCCTTTGGATTCCCCTTTAGACGAGGGTTGGATGACAAGTGTCCCTACACGTGGAGCACCTCGGTTGGCTGCGAAAAACTATAAAAGGACCCATATATACACCTCACTTGTAACACAACACACAACACATTTTCACACTTTCATTCCACTTAGTAGAGTAGCTCTTAGTTAGTAGTTGTTGGGAGATAGAGTCAAGTCGGGCTGAAGCTCGGAGTTCCAAAAGTGTCTTCGGAAATTCGGGTAATAGCTCTTGTACCCTTTCCTAATTGTTTCAATTAGTGAGATCACTTTATTCATTGCTTAAGTGTTGAACTTTATTTGAGCTGAGTATATCTACATAAATGAGATGTGTAGATTTGCCTTACCGGTAGCTTGTATTCGTCTAGAATCAGTTTAGGTTCTCACTCATATACTGTTAGAGCCAGGCATTGAACCTAGATCAACTTCTTTTTTGTACTGAGGAAGATTGATTAGAAATAGTAGCAGACGTGGTGTCTGACACTAGGACTAACTCGGTTTACACCCGGGGCCACATATATGTGGTAGGTGGATGGTGGTGACAGCCCTATCAATCCGTAGATACTAAGTATCTCGTGCGTAACCCACAGCGTCCGACTTTGGACCAGTAGAGCCCTATCGGAATGATCATAACCGTTCGGGACTCCAATTCAGGATAGCGGGTGGTTGTGAATGTCCGAGCTCCGACGATGAACATCAAGTGAACCACTGCGAGATTATCCCAAGCCCGCTCAATAAACTAAATGACACGATTTTGTGAACTTATTAAACTTGTCTCGTTGTCCTCCTAACTGTCTATCTAGCTAGAGTAGCTTTCTCTTTATTTGTGTGGATATTTATCGTGTGTGTGTGTCCCGGTCTTTTTATTTATCCTAACCCCCGTTACCTAGACTGGCTGGTATTTTAAATAATTACGATATAGAGGTTTATCTCTTTAAACACTCGTTCCCTGTGGATTCGATAACTCTAGGAATACTCCTGATGAAAACTACAAGCGATATCAGTCCGCTTGCGGATTAATTTCTTTGAGCGTAAGTATCGCCAACACCCGCCGCGCCTATAAAAGGAAGGGCCCCGGACTAGTCGAGGCTAGGTGATCAAGGTGATTCAAGCAGTCTCAAGCCACCCAAGCAACATACGCATCCGAAGCTTCCTTAGCAATAGCCTTAGTCCTTAGCCACCTGAGTGTCCGAAACTCCCCTGTAAGCTCGGGATCGGTGCCTTCAAGCCCGGTCTCGGTACCTCTGTACTGTTTTCCACCATATAATCAACAAGGCTGGAGTAGAGCTATTACTCGGCAGTGGGGGCTCGAACCAGGGTAAATCGCTTGTGTCTTCACGGTTTGTATGCTTTCTCTCTTTCTCAACCTCTTCCTCACCGTACGAACGATCCGTACCCGGATCGTCAAATTGCACCAGGCCCTGTCCGAGAAGACCGCGTGGCCTGAGCCCCCGCAGGCTCGGCCGCCGTCCCAGGCTACTGAGAAGGGTGGTCATTGGGCCTCACAACAACTACAAATTCATCTGCCGGTCCGTGGACCCGCTGCCCTTCAGGGGCGTGTTTCGCAGACACCGACACTAATGTTTTGCCCCCTGTTGCTCCTAACCTTTTACAGGACAATATGCTCGAGTCGATGATGACTCAAATTCAAGAAAGGGGGATGATGAGGACATCATTGATGAGCTTGCTGTTTCTGACGAGCTTGCTGATGGAGTAGGAAAGCGTCAAGACGGCATGAATCCTCATGCCATACCATTCAAGTGTTTATCAATGAAAGTTCAGCAAGTTAGCTACAAGATTAAAGAAGTCCCCGACCACCGAGCCCAAGTCGAGAGGATGTCGAAGTCGCTGCCGAGTCCGGTTCGGACTTCCAGGACCAATACAACTTCAAAAGGATTCCCAGATCACATACGACATCCAAACGAGGCAAATAAGGACTCTACGGAAAGCTTACGAGATAAGCTTTCCAACGGATCCAACCACACCTCCAAATTTCATCCGAGTCAACGGGAATCGCAAAAACAAGTTGACGGACAAAAACTTCCTGGCGTTGCGTCGCCGTATTTTTGGGCCCAAAGCCCGTGTACCCCTAGAGTTAGGGTTGAGCACGTGTGGGCACCTATTTGGGCGCCCTCCTCTGGCCGCTGCCCTATATAAGTCCACGCCGTGATTCATTTTTGTTGGGTTTTGTTTAGTTGATTTCGTCACGGTTGTGTGAGATTTCGTCTTGTTCTTCTTGTGTCAGCTAGACCAACAGGACTAAGTTTCTAAACCCCATTATCCTTAATATATATTCGAAATTGAGATTGCTTATCTTGTGTTCTTGCTCGTTCTTTGGTTGCTTGCAGGAACCGTCCTTCGTGGACAAGACGATTGTGCCTCTGGTTCGGTCGATAACAATCGTCGTGGTGGTTTAGCGATCACCGGCATTTCCAATTCCTTTGCGGGGTTGGAAGCCGGATCGTTTAGGTCTCCGTGACACCCACCGAGTTATATATCCTTGTCGTTTCTCACCAGAAGATCGGGACCCCGCTATTTGGGCGCCCATCACTACGCTACGTAAAGCTGAAATGTACAAGGCCCCCTAGTGTTTCTCTAATTTTGAGTCACGAACCCAAGTGGTGTTATAACCCATATATGTGGCAACATATACAGTGCAAATGGTTATTCAGTGCTAATATACTAACAGTAGATCTGGACAATCATATCCACAAGGAGTGGCCTAGATCTGAAAAGGTGGAAGCCCCTTTATATTTAAAAAGTCAGAGGGTTCTTCATAAAAGTGTTCAAGTGAGAAAAGTGGCTTACACCTTTCTAGATCTTGGCCGCTCCTGATGGATCCGATGGTCTAAATTTGTTGTTAACATGTTAGCACTCAATAGGTATTTGCACCGGATACGTCCTCCCTATATGTTAGCACGCAAAGTAAATCTAGAAAATACGCTTCCAATGCGTGCGTGATGGAGGTTTCCCATTGTGTGCAAACATTTATTTTGTGCGTCCATCAGGCCAAGCAAACAATTTGGCCAGCCCGATTTGGAAGGTGGATGTAGGGCTGGAACCTGAGCTCGAAGCTCGCGAGCTGCTCAGGCTCGGCTCGGTCCGAGCTCGGCTCGAGCTTGGCTCGTGTAGAAACGAGCATGAGCCGAGCGCCGTTTCCAGCTCGTTGACATTACCGAGCCGAGCTGAGCCAGAGGCCGGCTCGCTCGGGTTCGGCTCGTTTACAACTTCATTTATTTTAAATATATTTTATGCAATAAGCATTTAATCGTGTATGACAAAGTATCCAACGTGTATTTAATTTGTCGACATTGTTTGCACAGATCAACCATGGCTCCAACTAAAATAAACCCATAATTTTTTTCAGGAAGGATATAGTCACCTTGTTCGTGCCAACATGTTCATATGGAAGAAACAACAATGCGCAGCAGCACAATCGATAGTGTAAATTCACTAGACCCCGCCATTGCAGCATCGAAATAGATCAAAGAGCCAGCCCACACCATTTTAAGCACACGCCATTGCTCGGAACCGAGATCACCTACTGCCGGTGGGAGAGGAGCTCTGCGGGGTCGTCAGAGTCGTGGTCCGCGAAGACGTACTCGGCGTCGCCCTCGTTGCTGGCGGTGAGTCCGAGCTCCCCGCCGCTGTAGAAGTTGTCGTCAGCGGAGTCGTCCGCGCCGTGCTCGTGCATGCCATCCTAGGAGTCTATCCCCGCCCTCCGGCTGCCGCCGCCCGACCCCGCTCGCCAGAGCCCGAGGAGCAGCGCCGATCGGAGCATCGCCCACCACGAGGAGGGAGCAATCGGGCAAAGGTCGAGGGGTGCCCGCACAGATTGAGGGATTTGGGAATTGGGGATCGTGAGGGGATTTGGGAATTGGGGAATTGGGGACGGGGTAGGAATTTGGGAATTGGGGATCGTGACTCGTGAGGGGATTGAGGGCTAGGCTTATACAATTGTACTAAAGTCCCCTTAAGTGCCAAGGCGCCAAGGCCCATAGGCCATCAGCCGCAAGCCCGTGACCGTCACCGCCTGTGCTTGTGCCTTGGCTCGCGAGCGCTCCCGAGCTACTCATGAGCCGGCTGCGAGCCGAGCCGAGCTCTTTTTACAGCTCGGAGTCAATGCTGAGCTCGGATCGGATCGGCTCGGTTGCGAATGAGCCGAGCCGAGCTGAAGGTTGGCTAGCTCGAATTCGGCTCGTTTCCACTCCTAGGTAGATGTGCTTGAACTTGGGATTTGAGGGTTCGTATGGATTGCAGTATGGCGATAATGGCCAATTTGGGGATTTTAGTTCTCAAAATAGAACCGAGGGATTGTAGTGCACATAGAACCGATGGAGTTAAAATTAGTTGAGGTACAACCTACACACTTCGCTCGCGCGCCGGCTCCCAGATTTGCGCCACCATCTCTCCCCTCGATCTGGGGAAGTTAGGGGTTGTTTGATACGCGGACCGACCTGTCCAGGACCATTCTATCGAAAATCCTAGGTTTGCATCACCGGATAACTTCGTTCCCGACCAAGGCATCACTAGAGATGCCAAGCCAAATCCCGTGACCCCCTCATTCCTCCATATTCATCGGATGACGCCATGACTCAAGGGCGGCGCACGATGCTTCTCTACCATCGTCGGCGCTGCCCCTCCACCGCTCGTCAACGCCGCCCATCCACCTCTCCTGGTGTCCCTTCACTGCTCGCCGACAACGCTCCTCAACCACCAGTACCCATCTCCGGCCTTCCCCCACCCTGCTCCATCCGTCCTTCTTCCGGACCCGTCTCCGTTCGCCGCCACCGCTCGTCGGCCCCCCTGCTCGTCAACGCCGCCGCCGCCCATCGGCACCAACCACCTGATTCGGTACATCCTCGAGTCCCCCATGTCCTTCGATCAAATCCAACCCTAGTACGAGAGTGGCTAGTTGTGATTTGTTCTGATCCAAAGAAAGAGGTTTGCATTTCAGAGCAACAACGTGCCTTTGAACTAGTTTTGGCAGTTTTGAATCCGAGCCAAATCATTCTCACGAACAGATGTAGAATGGCTAGATAATCTTGAGACGACGATTTCTTGCTGCAAAACGATTGATTTGTTCCCCTATTACTGTATAATTGATTTCTTGAACTTCTTTTCACTCGCACAGGTTGCTCCCCTTGGATCTCATCCATCGAGATTTTCCTTCCTGTCTTGGTTAGATATAAATTTACATATAGATTATTTTGCTTCCTTCCTTTTCTCTTTAAATTATTTAGTCCATAAGACAATACTCTTGGTTTGATTTTAATCTTACATTACATTTGATTTTGTGAACAGGTTTGTTTATCTTTTTGGAATTTTCTAGGGTGGCTCTACCAATCTGGCAAGTAAGATCAATATGCTTTTTTTATATTGCTAATTTTTCTCTAGTTACTACTTTGTTCTATTTGGTGGAAGAGAGGGCACATCTAACTCATGTTTGCTGATCAATCTATTGCAATCATTATTTTTATAGCTTTTAAATCTTTTAAATGTGTGCAACATTTATCTTCACTTATTTTTAATCCAGAAATTTTCATTCAAAATTGCTGTAGATGGATGCTAATGACATGCGAAGGCATTTAATTATTAGAGTTGCTTCCCTTGCTGTTGCCACATTTGAATATATACAAATTGTTAGGAGGAAAAGAAAAAGAAAACAGAGAATTTCATATGCCCTAATGATAAATATGGAACTAAGGAGAAATGAGTACCTTGCTTCTATTTACCAAGATGATAATAGTTGCCTACGCATGTTAAGGTTAAAGAAAGTTCCTTTCTTCAAACTATGCGATACTTTGAAGCACAGAAATCTTCTTTGTGACACCATTCATTGTTGTGTTGAGGAACAAGTAGCAATGTTTGTTCACACTGTCGGTCATAATGTGAGGAACAGAGTAATAGGGAAAATTTTCAAAAGGTCACCTAAGACAGTTAGTCGTTACTTTAAGGTGGTTCTCAAAGCAATTGGCGAGCTATGATGACCATATTAGGCCCCCATCTCTTGATACTCCAGCCAAAATTGAAGGGAGTACCAAGTGGTATCCATACTTTTAGGTACGATCGAGCTAGGTGCTCGGTACTGTTTCAAAATAATTCATGTGAAACTATTATTTTCTTTTTATAAATTACAATTTAGAACTGTGTCGGAGCAATTGATGGTACTCATATACGGGCTAGTGTTCCCATGTCACATGATGCAGCGTTTCGAGGCAAAAAGAATTTTCCAACCAAAAACGTGATGGCTGCAGTCAACTTTGATCTTCGCCTCACATATGTGTTAGCTGGTTGGGTAGGCTCAGCACATGATGCTAGGATTCTTGTTAACGCCTTGGAACGACCAAATGGTTTTGTTGTCCCAGAAGGTAGCATCTAGTATGCATATATCTACAATTAGAATACCTGTAAAATGTAATTTACCTCATCTCTACTCCTTTAAAGAGGGAGTAGGCCGTGCGTCGGCTCGCCCCCGAGCCGCCCGCCCCCGAGCCGTGAGCCGCTCTACCCATGCCTTTGCTTCGTTCCCATGCCCCATCTCCTTCTCAACCGCCATGGCCTCTCCCTCACAAGACGCCTCCCATCGCCTCCCGAGCCACGCCTCCCCGCGCTCCCTGCCCTCCCCACGCCGCCTCCCCGCTTAGCACCTCCCATGCCGCCCCCCTCCCCCAACAAGGCACCTCCACCCCAACCCCACTGCCTCCTCCCGAACGCCAGGCCTCCTGCTCACAAGACGCTCCCTCCTCGGCGCCGCCTCTTCCTCCCCGATGCTGGCCTCCTCCTCACAAGACGCCCGCCTCCTCAGCGCTTCTCCTCACAGCCGCCCTCCCCGACGCCGCCCCTCCTCTCTCACCGCCAGACCGCGCCTCCCAGCACCACCTCCTCCTCCCAAACTCCTCTGCGTCCCTCTCCTGCCCCGTCAATGCCTTGTGCCTCCCTCCTGCCAAGGCGTCCTCCCCCCGCCGCCTCTCGCCCTCGTGATGCCGCTGCCGCTTTCTCCTCTTGCTCCCTTGCGTCGCTGGTTTCGGTGCCACCTCCCTTCCTTGCCTCTCCTCCTCTCTTGCTTCCTTGCGGCATGCCGATTATGTGGTTAGGGGTTGTTCAATTGAATCGGTGTTTTGTTTGCAAGATTTCAAATTGTTTTCCGATGTTTTCATGTGGTTGTTTTATATATAGGGGAATTTATTTACTGCAGATCGGAGACATCATCGGTCGATTTAAGAAGAAAGGATTCTACTTGAATGGTAAGGATTTTGTTCCTTCTCAATTTGATTGCAGGATTTTTTTTTCTTTTTTGCTGCCTGGTCGTGCTTGCGCCGGACAACCAGGGGATGGTAGTCGTCGTCCCCGAGCCCAAGCCGCATATATGTTCAATTCTATGGTAAAAATAAGGATTTGGTGCAGTTCTTTCAGTTTAAACGAAAATGTATGCCCCAAGAATGCTTTAGATTTTGAGCAGGTACAATTACAATTAATGTTGATTGATCCTCTTAAATTTTCTGGTATTGCGCTCCTTTCCATGAGATGAGCATGTTCCTGTTTGCAGTTTTGTTAGTTTTTGGGGAAGCAAATTTTATGCTGACTATATATTACGGGTATGCAGATCCAATAAGGATTCTAAAGAGACTTACTTAGTAAAGTTGCTACTGCTTTATTATTAGAAACTCTATTCTCTTTATTATTAGGTATAGATAAATGTGGAGGTTAATGCTCTAGCATGATATGCTCTCATCCAGATTTTGGATATGTTTTAAAGATATAAATGCATGTGTGTATCACTATATGCCCAATGTTGAGATTGTGAAGTATGCCATTCGGTGCACAAGCTCGGAGCTTAATACACCAATCTGACCTCTTTATGAATTTTTTGGTTTTATGTTGGGACTATAAATGCAGCTATGTTGGCTATTTATGAATTATTATGGTGTTTGCCAGTATTAATCTTATGCCAACCTATTGTGTTGATGGTGCAAAGGTTCATGTTTTATAGGTTTTGCGTTTAGATTGCATGGGCCCAGTTTTAAGTCATCTACAGTTTGATTTTTCATATGCTAATGCAGTTCTATGCTATGATATCTAATTTCAATTGTGCTCACAATGCTAAAGTTTGATAATAGATTCAATGAAATACTGCTAATACATGTTTATCCAAGCGGTCTAATAGCTTGGCTGGCAGTTAAGGGTGCAAACTCTGATTTTTTATGGTCATACCAACTAGCATTCTTATGTAATTATTAAACATCGTGGCCCCATGACCCACATGTAATTGACACTGGGAGTGATAGATCATTATATGGAAACCTTTGGAGTGTCAAATCTTGCTGAATCATTCCTTTACTCAATATTGTTTTTTTGGAATCAACTGTTGTTTCACTAATCCTGTATATTATTTTTGCATCAGGATCGGAGGATTAAAGATATTGTTCTGAAGGCTATGGGGCAGACAATCAGTAAGTCTATTGCTGTTGCGGAGATTATCAAGATAAATGTTCATTTTTGTTTTCTCATATTTGTCACATTGAATACAACCATACCTAACATTTTAAAAAATATAGAAAAAATACAAGACACCTTTGAGATGCACCTACTGTTAGAATCTTCCTGTTTACATATCATGTAAATAGTGTTTTAGTTTATGAGCAGGGATGATTCATTGTTGCTATACCTATGGCAAAACTGACGAGAAATGATTAAATCTTGTTTAGGACCGACATACTAAAATGCATGGCTTAATGACATGTTATGCTTAGATTATGAGGTCTCTTGACTAGCATATAATGTAATTTGGTTAGAAGAAACTCTTATATTGTTCATCTATCAGATGTGACACAGATATGAAAACTACGCCGGATCTTATTAAGGTATATATGATTACACATGCTTCTGATTTCTCAAGAGCTCCATGTATGCTTGTTTATATGTGCTATTAATTTGAGCCTTGAACAATGATAGATTTGGAAGACATGCAAAATGTGAGAAGCTTGCTGCTCAATAAGAGAGAAAAAAAGTAAAGGTACGGTGACATGTGCACTGCAAATGTTTATACATCAGACATTAGTCTCTGCATCATCTACCTTGAACCTGCCCATTCAAGAATCACTGTGCTCATTAGTTTAGGCGTCATCTACCTTCAACTTGCCCATGTTAAACTCGATCTTGTCCGCAATGAAATTATTATCAACTTTATTATCTTGTGCCTCGATTTATGTTTTCCTTCTCATCCCTTTAGTTCCGTTGCAAAGCACGGGCAATGTACTAGTAAAACTATAATTATTTGATGTTGTAGGAAAATACTACTTAGTTGACCTTGGTTACGGAGCAAAGCCTGGCTTCTTACCACCCTTCCGTGGTGTTCGATAGCACCTAAAAGAGTGGGGTAACGATAACAATCCAGAAGATGAGAATGAATTATTTAATCTAAGACACTCACAATTAAGGGTTACAATTAAACGTGCTTAGGCATCACAGAAAACATATTTAAATTTCTAGATGATGCTCGACCCTTTTTTCCATTTAATACGCAAGTTGATGTTATCCTTGCTTGTTGTATTTTACACAACTGGATTCTTGGGCATGGAGTAGATATTTTTATTCCATTTGAGACAAATTGGATGCCAAACCCAACCAGCATGCCAAAGACACACCGAGAACAAATGCAAGAAAATAGAGAATGGCTTGAACAGAGACAAGAACTTGCTAATTGGATGTGGGAAACAGGGGCAGTTCCTAATGTTTGATAGCATCCTATTATGTCACATTAGTTATGTAATGTATAGCTGGTATCTGCAGTTTTAATAATAGTTATGCAATTTTTTTTCTCATGCCTATTTCAAATTTGTTCTTTATTGTTTAGTACTTGAAATATGTTAAGACACATTTTTCATACTAATTTTTTGCTCATGCAGTAGGAAAAATATATAAATGCTATAAAAGAAGTAGAGCAGAGGGACCTGGAAAAAGCTATCTGGACATCGGACATGTTAGCATTTGTTTTATGTCACTTAACTCATCTTATTGTTGCGGGTAACAGAATCAACAAAGGATTCAAAACTTTCCTAGATGTGTTTTGTTATAGGATTTAATATTCCTTTCACTTCAGACTGTGTCTTGTTCTAAGTGTTAAGTAGACTTGTGCATTTTAGACTATGACTATATGTTAAGTGAACTTGTACACTTCGGACTACGCCATATTCTAGGATTAAGTTATGCGAATTTGGACTTGTACACTTCAGACTATGACTATGTTATGCGAATTTAAACTCTATCATTAACTATTGTTATTATCGTAAACTTGTTCGTGATAATATTTATGGTTGAAGTTAAATTATTCAGTCAAGAGTAACTGTTTTTCCTATCATAATAGAGTACGTGACTATTTTTTTTTGCTTGTATTCAATCTTGTACGTCTTTATATGCAGCCTGGAAATTCATGGTTGAAGTTAAATTATGTTGGTGTACACTCTACTAATTTGCTTGTAAATTCATGTTCCATTACGCCTTTGTATTCAACCTAGAAAATTAGGTAGGATCATTTCAATCCTCAAACCAAACAGAAAATAGAATCATTCCGTTCCTCAAACCAAACAAAAAATTGAACCATTTCATTCCACAAACCAAACAAAGGACAAAGACTAATCTATGCTGGGTGGAGTGATCCCATAATAGACCACTGAATTATGGATGGAGCCACTCCTAAACCACACACACCCTTAGGGTTCTCATGGTTTGCTATGGCCTTATTTGTTTCAGCTTAAATTAAATTAAATTAAATTAAATAAAAATTTGTTATTTTTTATAAGCCAAACGATGTACTACCTCCGTTTTTTTTACGGCTTTGACTTTTCGATACGCCTTTGACCATTCGTCTTATTCAAATTATTTTTGTAAATATCATTTATTTTGTTGTGATTTGTTTTATCAATAGAGGTACTTTAAATATGTCTTATTTTTTAAAATATTTGCACTAAATTTTTGAATAAAACGAATGGTCAAGGCATGCCAAAAAGTCAAAGCCGTCAAACCAAAAAAAACGGAGGGAGTAATATTTTGTAGTCATTTTTATGGTGTTTTAAATAGTTATTTTAAGGTTCGTAAAATATTTTTTAATATTTTTTTGAACTCTTTAAACGTATTTCGAGAGATCATAAATTTACTGTAGTAAACTCAACTCAACTTTAAACTAAAACACACCCACTATATACATGGATAATGGGCGAAATGGGAGGTGCAGGTGTAAAGATGGAACTGAGGTATTCAAGGGAATGTAAACCGATCGAATGAAGGTTAGGTCACTCGGTGGTTTCATTAATATGGACTATGGTGCGAAGAAAATTTAGAAAAACTCCATCAAAATTATGAAGCTAAAATTTGTTCGAACTGCATATTGAATTACAACGGGCGGCATTGCTGGCCGCATTATCTGCCATCCGGCATCACCTATCGTGCATCGAAATGCAGTAGCTTCATTGATCAAACCAAGCGTCCATTTTTGGTTTGTGCGCTCCGCGGAGGCTATCACCCAACACATTTCCAACCTTCCCATGCATGGTACAGGAGATATGTATATATGTATTTTGATTTGTAGGATCTTTAATAACACCACAATATACCATATGAATGTTCCATTAACTGAAATACATATATATACTAACGATCTATATAATTTGATTAATTTATAGTCAAAGTTTATTAAGTTTGATTTTTTTGAAGTCAAACTACACCTTATATTTTGGAATGGAGTGAGTATTAATTTGATGAAGTGAACCTTTGTCTCGATGTCTAACTCTCCGGTGTTGACGCAAAAAGTTCTCATTTCTCTAATCGATGCCGTCGGAGACACTATTGCCAAGTTGAATAAACTCGTTGAGCATCACTTTGATCCATCGTGTACCACATCTGCCATGTTGGTCAACCCCGTTGTGCTGGACATGGAAGCACTTGCAGGACAGCTGGACCAACTTACCTTGATAGCGAGAACCACGCCAGTAGGGTTGACAACCAGGTAGTCCCGGACCAGCAAGTACAATTATTGCCCGCTGCAGTGCCATCCCATTGCAATGATCACAATCCATGGGATTACATTGATTCGTATGACATTGTAAACTCTAATGGGCACTCATACACACATGGGTATGGGGGGCTAGTATCCAAGGTGTTTTCAAGGATAATGGTGTTGACTACAATAGTGACCAATATCGTGTTGTGTGAGTAGTCATTACGTGTGTTGATGCAACCTATATAATGCATTCATGTGTTGGTTTTTATTTGTAACAAGTTAGTGTTGTCTACGTACGTGTGTCACTGTATGTTGCAGTTAACAAGCACTTTGCTAAATATTATTATGTGCAATGAACAACCCTAAGCACGATGGTTTAACATTGTTTATAATGCGTTCATTTATGTGGCACAAATGGTCAATCTTTCAATCATGCTACACTATTGATGAAAAAGCTTTCTACCATTTGGTGAGTATTGAAGGCGGCCGATGTCAATTCCCTTCTGCCCCTATCCTAGAACCAGCATCGGTAGGAAGCAAACACAACACCAGCGCCAGGTCACCCTACCCTCCCATTCAGTTCACGGCAATACCTCATGGGGCAACAGGTATTGCAACTGCTACAAGCTCGCAGGCATAACCTTTCCCTGCTGTCTAATTCCCATTCATTTCTCTAGGGGCATATCAAGGCATGCCACTACACATGTTCATGATGACTTAGACACTTGCACCGATGGTAGTGCAAGGGGTACCTTTTGCTCAACCTTGAGGTTTGTAGCCCACATTTCCATTTTCGGTGCCACCTTCGAGTGCTAGTGGATCATGCAATGTTGTTTCCGTATCCCAGCACACGTCAAACAAGCACTGCTTGGATGACAATGAGACTGAAGAGGTAGGAGAGGTGGTACCTAATGTTGGAAGACGACGGGAAGGGAAGTTGAGAGGGAGGCAACCATGGACTAGTAATGGATCTTTCGTAGGGAGAAATGGTAAATACTCTGTCAACTGGGATCAAATATTAATGTTGTTTGGTTGAATATTTCCTATGATGCGGTTGATGGTAACAACCAGACTTCCGTGAATTTCTGGGCACAATTTAGAAAGATTTGATCACTGCAACGAGAGAGTAGAACCCAGGAACCAGAAGTTCGTGGAATGCCGCTGGGCCAAGATTAACAAGAATGTGGGACTGTTTGTTGGATGCCACCATCGAATAGAGAACCACAACGAGAGTGGAAAAAATGAAGAATACAAGGTAATTTATGTGTTATTGTTTTTGCTTCAATGATTCTGTCGGTGTAATAAATACCGGGGTGCAAAGAGCCTCTGAAGGTCGAGAGGCCCCACGCCGTCAAAGGGCGAGCAAGGCCCAGCCATGCGGGCGAGCCCCTCGAAGGCCGGAGGGCCCCACGCGTCAGTGGCGAGCAAGGTCCCAGTGGCGTGGCGAGCCCCTGAAGGCCGGGAGGGCTCCACGCGTCACAAAGGGCGAGCAAGGTCCCAACACAGGCGGCGAGCCCCGGAAGGTCGAGAGGGCCCCACGCCCAAAGCGGGCGAGCAAGGCCCCAGCAGCTGGGCGAGCCCCTTAGAGGCCGGAGGGCCCCACGCCAGCGGGCGAGCAAGGCCCAGTGGCGTGGCGCGAGCCTCAGAGGCAAGCGAGGCCCCACGCCCAGCGGGCGCGTGGCGAGCCCCTCCGAAGGTGAGGCGAGGGCCCCACGCGCCAAAGTGCGTGGGCGAGCCCTCTCAAGACCAGCGAGGCCCCCGCGCACAGGGGCCAGCCTGCAGGGAGCATTGCGTATGAGTCTTGGACGAAGGCCCCCCGCTGCTGAAGGACGGCGATTTAATGAGACATCACGCGCGGATAGACAGAGGAAGAAATGATTACCGCTACAGTGACCCTTGCAGGTCTGAGCGGCTGTCACTGTGGCGCAGAAGAATTGACCGGCAGAGAGAAGAGTTGCTTGAGGAGGCCGCCCGTGTCAGGAGGAGCAGGCAGGGCCCCACCCGCAGACTCACCGGTGTGACTATGCGGGTCAGAGGCCACTTGCGAAGCACGCGAGGGCGGCTAGGCAAGGCGTGGGCAAGGCAGCGCGTTGCCTCTTCTGTCGTGTCTTGTCGATTACCGAGAGCATCAGACGCTTACTCCTCGGCTCTCCGCCAAACCCCAAAGCTTGTATAAAAGGAGGGGAGAGAGAGGAGAAAAGGGGGGAGATAGACGAACACACACAGTCGCCGAAGCATTCGTGCATTCGAGACACTCAGAAACACATTCCCTTTCAACCACAATCGAGAAAAGAGCTAAGGCTCAGCAGAGTAGGACTATTACCCGCGAGGGGTCCGAACTCGGTAAATCGGCGAAGTCGCTCCTTGTTGTGCCCGACGCCAAATCGAATCGAGCTTGATCGAGTTGGCTAGCGACTAAAAATCTGACCAGGTGTGATCCGCAGATGGTTGAGCGGAGAACACGCCGCGATGGCCGCCAGTAGGGAGCGCTTAGCATCGGTTCAAGCTCTTGACCTTTCTTCAGAGGCGATGGCGGAGCGGCAATCGCGACGGAGCGAAGCGGCCGCTAGAGCCGCTGGGCAATGAGTCGGCCGCGGCGATGGCGGTGGATCACCCGGCGGTGGCCGCCCGCCTAGGTTGGAGCCTGGCGAAAGCACCGCCTCGGCCAAGCTAAGCGGCGCTGGCCTTGGAGGAGTGCACTCCAAGACAGAACCTCCACGCGGCGTGGCCTTGCTGGAAAACCCACCGTTCCGTAACTCGACTCCCGGCGGCGCCGTGGTTGGCAACTTGGCCCTTCATGCCGCCGCCGCCACGGCGCGTGGTGCAGCCGGGGCGGGGAACCGCGCTTCCGCTTCCTCCGTTCTTTGTTGCCCTCGCACTCCTCGCAGATCTCCCCGGTGAGGGGGGGCCAAGACGACAAGAGCGCGATTTCACGGGGGCTCGGTCGGGCAGGCGTGTGTGGCGCGATCTCCGGTCCCATCTGGAGGACCGCCACTTGCTACATGGAGAAGACTCAGTGACAAGCTCCGCAGGGTCGCGATCACACCAGGCATGACATGTTGCTGCCGCCGCCGTCGCTGGGACCAACAAGAGGGTTCCTGAGCTGCCCGCCGCGAGGGTGGCGCTTCTTCGGCGCCGCCTAGGCGACGGGGGCGGCGGGGCGAGGACCGCGTCCAGGAGCAGGAGGCTCCCGACGTCGGGTGCCGCGCCTTTTCTAAGGAGCTGCGCCGCGTCCAGTGGCCGGAACGGTTTCGTCCGGCCCCCATCGAAAAGTACGACGGCTCCACCAACCCCGGCGAATTTTTACAGATCTATACGACGGTGATGCAGCCGACAGGAGGGTCGGGGAAGGTTCTGGCGAACTACTTCCCCGCGGTCCTCACCGGCGGAGCCCGCCAGGCTCATGAACCTGCCCCCGGAGTCCGTGGGGTCATGGAAGGAGCTCTCGGAGCTCTTCGTCACCAACTTCCAGGGCACCTTCGAGCAGCCCGGGGTAGAAGACGACCTCCACAACGTGGAGCAGAAGAAAGGAGAGTCGCTGCGCGACTATATTCGGCGCTTCAGTCAGGTCCGCAACACCATCCCTGACATCTCCATCGACGCCGTGGTCACGGCATTCAGGAGAGGCGCCCGAGACCCCAAGGTCAAAGAGAAGATGGCCACCCGCAAGATCAAAACTACGGAGGAGCTCTTCACCTTGGCGCTGAAGGCGCCCTTCAGCGAGCTCGCATCCGCCCATTGTCTTGGCGGGGGCCACCATGGGCGGCGAGGCCGGAACCTCGAGGAACCCCGCGGCAAGGACAAGAAGAAGCGCAAAGGCGGCCGAGACCGGCAGGTCATGGCCGCCCGAGCGACGACGACGACGACGACGACGACGACAGGCCAGCGCAATGAATGGGCGCGCGGGCGAAAAGAGGAGGAGGTCGCGGCGCCCGGCGGGTACGGTCCCGCGAGGGCGGCCGAGGCGGCGGCTATGGCGATCGCCCGTGGCGCGACGGCCCCATGCCGCCGACGAAGGGCGAGATCATCGCCCCGTGAGTGGGACGGAAGGCCCCACTCGTCCCCATTCACCGCAACAACTCCCACGACTTGGCGATTGCCATGTCGTCGACAAATGGTGGACAAGCGAGTCCACGAGCAAAGCAAAGCAGAGAAGCGTCCGGCAGTGGCAAGGGCAAGGAGACGGCTTCGCTTGGTTTTCAGCAGGCGGAGCGCGAGGTTGCCGTCATTTATTGAAAACAAAACACAGATTTATTGAAAATAAATAGGACATTTCAAAACATCCACTGAAGGTACATGTAACTTCGAAATGAAATATAATGACTCCAAACCCTGCCCACCGATATCTTGATAAGGTCGGCCTTCGAATGCCTATGTGTTGCACGATAACTAATCATGACATGTGCTGCCATGAAATCCTGTAGGAGCTGGCTATCCCACGAGATGAGTCGATCGCCTGGCCCTTACCCTCAAAGTCGGGATGGGCAGCTCACAACCCTCCATCATCCTCGACGATCATGTTATGCAATTATTATGCATGCACTCATGATGTATCAGTGTTGGAATGTCCCACATGCGGGCTAGCTCGATAGAATGTGCCATTGACACTGCAACAGACAAAAGCCCTCTCGATGTCCTTCAGTACGGCTTCGACGACATTTGCGAAGTTTATGTCCTTGTTATCAATTGGCAGAGGCACATGCTTCATGATAGTAGCCCACTTAGGATATATACCGTCCACTAGGTAATAGCCCATGGAGTATTCCCTTCTATTGGCGGAGTACTTCACCTGTGGTGCCTCGCCCATTGCTAGCCTGTTGAACAGGGGAGATCGGTGCAAGACGTTGATGTCTGTGTTCAAATCTGGCACTCCAAAAAAGGAATGCATGTGAGCTCAATTTTAGCCTAGTCATATTAGTGGTATTGATGACGGGGTATTAAAATTGATCAAGTCTCTAGGGTGTTCTCCGAGGTTCATGAAACCCTAGTGAGGCATCGGCAAGCTTCGGAATTGCTCCAAATAAGTTAAAGGCATGGTGGGGCATGTGTTGAAGCCATGTCACCCAAACTCCAACACCAAACCTGCTCGTCCAACTCTAGGGACCGCTATGGCCAAGTTCTCTGGCACTAGCTTGACCGAGGAGGACCTGAAGGTCTGGGAGGAAGAGGGGCACATCGACACCGGTAGCTGGAGGCTGCCCGAAGAGGAGGAAACTCCGGAGCCGCTCGAGGGCGAGTTCGTCAACTTCGAACAGTTCGCATTGTTCGGGTTGATGTCTCCCAAGAGCGACTTCGTCGAGGCCTTCTTTAACATCAGCGGATTGGAGGTGGCTAACCTCAATCCGAACTCGATCCTCCAGATGGCCGTCTTCGCACACCTGTGCGAGGGCTACCTGGGAATTGATCCGCCGGTGGGGCTGTTCCTCCATTACTACACGGTAACGAGGAGCAGCTCCGCCGCTTCGGCGCTTGGGTGCTACTACCTCAAGCTCCGGGCCACCGCCGACGACGCGCCGTACCCCCGTCCGCCGCTGCTCGACTCAATGGGCGCGTGGTGGACGAGGTGGTTCTACACCCGGCGGAGCGACGACAGCAAGCTCTTCTTCACCGGGAAGGCGCCGGCGAAGGGAACGCCAATGCCTCGGCCGGAGATGTCCGCCGAGTACTGGTACTTGACCAGGAAGATCCTCTCCCTCGTGAGCCTTAGGCTCATGGGCAGGGAGATCATCCGGGACTACACAACGAACATGATCTGTCCGCTGCGGAGAAGACCCTATCCCTTCTATAAGATAGAGGGATGGGAAGACATCTCCAGGGAGAGCACGGGTAAGTGCCTTTAAGACTCAACCTTTCTTTGATGTCTCCTCCGAACAGGAACTAACAGGTTCTCCTGCTTGGGCAGAAAAACCAACCGACGCATGGGTGACCGAGCGGGTCGACGCCATGCTGAAGGCAGCCAAGAAGGACGGCGAGGTCACCGGCGAGGTGGCCTACACCTGTCCGAGGAACGTGCTCGTCCGCACAGCCGAGGTAAGTTGCTCGAACCCTCGTCTGTGTCGCTGGATTCGCACCGTTGTAAATGCTAACATTCCCATTCCGAACACGCAGGAGGACCAGCTGATCCTCGGAGGGATTGTGGAGGAGCTCTCTGGGTCGAAGAAGGAGAGAGCGAAGAAGGGCAAGGCCAAGGTGGCCACAAAGCCCAAGGTGGCGGCTGAGCCAACGCGGAGCTCGCCGCGCCATGGCGGCCGCCAGCCCTCGAAGAAGCCCGCTGCGGCAACGGAGCGCGTCGAGCAAGCCAAACGCGCGCATGGCCAACCGAGGGGGAAGCGACCAAGCCCCTCCCTCCTCGCCGAGCAAAGCGACGAAGAGGTAAGGATCACGGCCCTCTGGCTGAGGCGTTGTACGCGGGCTCACCCGGGCCACATAATGCGACTGCAACAGGTCGCCGAGCAGAGGAGGCTCGAGGAAGAAGTCGCGCGCAAGGAAAAACTTCTTGCGTTCTTGCGAGAAAGTGCTCACCAAAGAGGAGCCGAGTTCGCCGCCACCTAGCGTCCGGGGCCGAGGCGAGCAAGGCGCCAAGGAGCCCCCGAGGAAGAGGCGGAAAGTTCTGGCAACGAAGATTAAAATCAAGCCTTCCACGGCACGTATGTTGTAATGAATCCTTCGACCTTACAACTCTCCTGACCGCGCCTGGCTTAACTAACCCCTTTCTCATCAGCTGCCCAGGAGGAGATCACCATGGACAATGTCGACGCGGCAATCGAGCGATCTCTGCGCTGAGCACCCTGCAGTCGTCGCGAAGCGATGAGTTGGCCAGCCTCAAGGACAAGCTGGCAGCGTGGAGCTTGCTCCCGCCAGGCTCCAGCGAGCAGCTCGATGCGCTGAAGGGCGCGGTAGCACGGCTGGAGGCGGAAGAAGCGGCGCACAGCGCCACGGATAGCGGGGCCAAGGCGATGGCTCCGCAAGCTGCCCGAGGCGGGACCGAGCAGGCGGTCCTACCGGGCACCACGTCGCAGGGGCAGCCCGCCCCTGAGGCGACGGAGATGACTGGCAAGCAGGGCGAAAGCCCCGCCGCCAAGGTGCAAGAAGAAACCCACGAGCAGGGCGCACAAGTTGCCCCGCCAGTGGAAGCTCCGGTGCCGCCCGGTGGAGCGGCTCCGACCTTGCCCGAAGGTGATCGGGTGGAAGAGGAAGGAGGGCAGGAGCGAGGGGACGAAAGTTCTTGGCCCGCCGCTCCTGCTCCCGAGCAAATGGGCTCCCGCAGGAAGAAGGAGCAAACGAGACGGCGGCGAGGGCAACGCGCCAGTCTCATCCCGCACGAGCGAGGCTTCGTGACGCACGGTCTCGAAGATCGTCTACGCCGGGGACTGAAGCGTTGTCTTGGCAAGGTAAGTTTCAAAACCAAACCTAGTCCAGTCGAGCAACATCATCGCAAAGCGGCTAACTGGTCTTCTCCCTCAGGTCTTTAAAGATACCATGGAGGAGCTCGAGGATGGAGTCACCGTCGAACGCAGCGCTGTTCTAGCGGGTTTCGAGAGACTCCGAATGAGGGGGCTCGAAGGGAGCTATACATGCCGACCAAGAGCCCGAGCAAGTTGGCGCCAAGATAAAGAAGCTCAAGGCTCGGTTGACCGAGGAGAGGCAATCCTCCGGGCTCTTCGAGAAGAGGTCGAGGAGCTGCGCAGCCCGCGAGGGCGAACGTCACGAAGCGGGCTGGCCGCACGGTGGCTGGAGGAGCAACTCAACGACGTGTCCGAATGGCGAAAATCTTTCGTGATGCGGTGAAGCGGCTCGAGGCCCACGCCAAGAGAAGTTGACTTCAGCGGCACTCAGAGAAAATCTCCATACATGGGCGCCACAGAGGAGGCCGAGGAGATCGCGGGCTGGCCGCAAAGGCGAGGACCGTGGAGAAGAGGGTCGAGGAGCTGGACGAGCAGCTCAAGACCGCTGAGCAATGAGCAGTCCAGAGCGAAAATCTGACCGCAATCAGGACCAAGACCGAAGAGGTCGAGGCTCTCGATGTGAAACGGAGCGAGGCTAGGAGCAGCAAGGAGGAAGCCGACTGTCTCAGCCGAGGCCGAGAGGGTTTTAAAGCCCAAGGGAAGTCTGCGCCTCAAGGAAGTGATCGAGGAGCTCAAGGAGCAACTCGCTCAAGTAGTCAGAGGGTCAGAAACTCGAAAGGGACTTTTGTACCTGCAAATTTTGGTTAACGTAAATAAAGAAACTTACCTTTTCCTTGCAAAAAAGAGCAGCAAAAAAACAAGAACGAACAGAAACTAAGAGCAAGGCACGAAAGCGCTAGAAAGTTTAAGAAAACCGGTAGAACGCTTAGCCTAACTCCCAGCCCCCGTTGTGCAGCTGCTCGAAAACCTGAGTTTTGTGAAGTCGAGCAGGCGCACAAGAGAAAGAGCGACACCCTAGCCCCTGTACGGACGTTGCTCGAACACCTGAGTTTGCGAATTCGAGTACGTGAGTAGAGAGATAGAGCGACACCCGTATCCTGATCGACTCATTCCAGGAACTGCTCGTTAACGTAAGTTAGGCAATCCCCAAGGTAACCGAACAAGGAAAGTGCCTCTGCCGCGGAGGGCTTACGAGAGCGGGCTTTGCCAAGTGGTTGTGCCGTGAGCGGTAAGTGCCTCTGCCGCGGAGGGCTTACGAGAGCAGACTTTGCCGCGAGGCGAGAAAGCCTTTTTACGCAATCTTGAGTTTAGGAATGTCGGTACAATAAATACCGGGGTATGAAGAGTCCTAAGGAAGGCCAAGAGTACATCAGGCGGGCCCCACGCGTCAGGCGGGCGACTGGCCCCAAAGACGTGGGCGAGCCTCAACAAGATCCGGCGGGCCTCGCGTCGGCGGGCGACCGTGCCCCAAATATGGGCGAAGCCTCCGAGGCCCTCTCTCAGCGGGGCCCACGTGGCAGGGAGCGTCCCGAAAGGAGTCTTCTCGGCGAAGGCTCCCCTTGCTGCGGAGGACAAGGCACATTCAATGCGACATGACGCACGGATGGACAGATGAAGAGATGATTACCACCACAGGAACCTCTGCAGGTCTGATCAACTGTCACTGTGGCGCGGAGGAATTGACCAGCAGAGGGAGAGTTCACCGTCGTTAAGATGGCCGCCCGCGTCGAAGAACAAGCCGGGCCCGCCCTTGCCTCACCGGCGTGTTCACACGGGTCGGCCACTTATGAACACGCGCGTAAGCGGCACCGTCTGCGCGCGCATGGCGAGCAAAGACGCGTCTCTCCTATCCCGTCCCTCACGTCTTATCGGTGTACTAAGTGTACTGTACTGCCTACCTCCTCGGCTCTCTCCGCTAGCTCAAGGCTTGTATAAAAGGGGAGGAGAGAGAAGCGAGAAGGGGGTTCGAAACATTCTGTAATCGCATTCCACACAACCACAACACGGAAAAGAGCTAAGGCTCGGCAAGAGTAGGACTATTACCCGCGAGGGGGTCCGAACCTGGGTAAACCCTGTGTGTCGCTCCTTGCCGCGTTCTACGCTCAAATCGAACTGAGCTCGACCTGATCGGCTAGCAGGATAGAAATCTGATAGGGGTGTGATCCGCAGTGGTTGAGCGGAGAGCAAGCCGTCAAGGAACTTGTTGAAATTGGATACGAGCAGGAAAAAATCCTTAAGCTTGCGGAGCCAAGTGTTCGCAAGGCCGGGCAGCCATCAAGTGTTACCAGAAAGAGGGTAGTCTGAGAAGACAGAGATGTGAAAAGGGCTGCAGGGGGCCGCGAAAATTCACTGTTTATTGGATTGAACTTTACATGGCAGCCCGAGAGACTTGGACGAACAAAGGCACGAGGTTTGACAAAATGCGCAAAGCCAAGCGAACACACGAAAGACCTACACAAAGAACTTGACAGCGTGTTCACCGCTCAACCACTGCGGATCACACCCCTAGTCAGATTTCTATCCTGCTAGCCTACCAGCCGCGCTCGGTTTGATTGAGCGTGGGACGCAGCAAGAGCAACACACGGGGATTACCTAGGTTCGGACCCCCTCGCGGGTAATAGTCCTACTCCTGCTGAGCCTTAGCTCTTTTCTTGTTGTGGTTGAATGGAATGTGGTTACAGAAAGCTTGCGAACTGTGTGTTCCAAGCGCTCGTATGCTCCCAACGTAACGTAACCTAACCTGCCACCTCCCCTCTCTCTCCTCTCCTTTTATACAAGCCTCGCACCGACGGAGAGAGCCGGGTAGGCGGATCTGATTTCTCGACATTGACAAGACATGACAGAGAGACGCAAACGCGTCTGCTTGCGCCCGGCGGCAGCGCGCCTCGCGTGCCATCGCAGTGGCCTCGACCCGCACAGTCACACCGGTGAGTCTGCGGGTGGGGCCCAGCCTGCTCCTCCTGACGCGGGCGGCTATCTTAAGCAAACCTTCTCTCTGCCGGTCAAATCCGCTGCGCCACAGTGACAACCGCTCAGACGTGCAGGGGTCACGGTAGCGGTAATCATCTCTTCAGCTGTCTATCCGCGCGTGATGTCGCATTAAATGCGCTCGTCCTTCGCAGCAGGGAGAGCCTTCGCTCAGAAGACTCCTTCCGCAACGCTCCCTGCCATGCGGGCCCCGCTTGACAGTGGGGGGCCTTACGCGCGCCGAGGGGCTCGCCCACGCGCCCGCCTGACGCGTGGGGCCCTCGCTCGGCGCACCGACGGGCTTCGCCCACACGCTGAGGCTGATCGCCCGCCGACGTGTGGGGCCTCGCTGGTCTTCGAGGGCTCACCCAAGCCCGGGGCCTTTGTCGTCTGCTCGACGTGTGGGGCTGTTCGATCTGCCGAGGGGCTCGCCCCACGCTGGGCTCGATCACCCGCTGGCGTGTGGGGCCCTCGCTGGCGCTGAGGGCTTTCGCCACGCCACTGGGCCTTGTCGTCCGCTTTGACGATGGGGCCCGCTCGATCTGTGGAGGGCTCACCCACACGCTGGGGCCTGATCGCCCGCCTGACGTGTGAGGCCCTCGCCTGGCGCCTAGAGGAGCTCGCCCACGCGCTGGGGCCTTGTCGCCCGCCTGACGCGTGGGGCCCGCTTGATACACTCAGGACTCTTTGTACCCTGGTATTTATTACACCGACAGAACTTATGAAGCTGGTCGATGTTCCAAATGCTGGTCAGCTCTCTCCCGTCCTCCATTGCCAGGCGAACAGCCCTCGGGCGAGTAGATGAAACGACCGTGAACGGGCCCTCCCAACGAGGAGTTAACTTGTTGGCATTGGATAGGTTCTGGACACGGCGCAGAACGAGGTCGCCCGCCTTCAAAGCCCTTGGTCGAATCGACTTGGCGCTGCGTCGACGAAGATCTTGCTTGGTAGCGCCATTCGACTTGTGCCCGTTCGCGTGTGCCTTGAGGAGGTCGAGATCGAGTAAGCGCTCTTACTCGTCGTCAACCAAGTTGACCGAGCTCGTCTTGGCGAACCGAGTACTATTTCGTGAGCGGGATGGCTTCGCACCGTAGACCAATTGGAAAGGAGTTTCCCGGTTGCGGTGGTCAGTAGTCTGAATCGCCCGGAGGACGAAGGGACCTCTTCAACCCAGGCATTGTTGTGCTCGCGGAGAGCAGCAAATACCCGACGTTTAATACCTGGACTATCCGTCCGTTGGCTCGCTTGATCGCTCCATTGCTCGTGGATGTGCCACGGTAAACAGAACCTTGGTGCCCAAATGTTTGCGGTATTCTCGAATAGCTAAACTTCGAATCGAAAGTACCGATTATCGGTGATCGACTTGTGGGATCTGAATCACGTGACCACATTGCTTTTGAAAAAGCGCACAACCGTTTTGGCGTGAAGAGATGACACAGGCTCTGCCTCAATCCACTTTGTAAAAGTGTCGATAGCGACGAGCAAGTGTGTGTAGCCCTTGTACTCCTTAGGGAATGGGCTGGGCAGATCCAGACCCCATGTGGAAAAAGGCCAAGATGGGGGGATCGTTTGGAGCTCTTGGGCGGGCTTATGTGCCTTCCAGGCGTGAAATTGGCAAGCCTTGCACTTAGTCACGATGTCCCGGGCATCTTTTAACGCTGTGGGCCAGTAATAGCCCATGCGAAACGCTTTGTCGATCAGAGTTCTGAAGAAGGCGTGGTTGCCGCAGGCACCCTCGTGTATGTCCCAAAGAAGGAACGCACCCTCCTGCTGCGAGATGCACTTGGAGAGGACTCCCAGATCACCTCGACGGTAAAGGATGCCGTCCACAAGCTTGTATGGACTAGCACGCCTTGTAAGCCGGAGCACGCTCACTTGTCGTCGGCCGGGTCCCATTCGCAAGGTCTTGGACAAATGGCGTTGTCGATCCAGCACTGCTTCGATGATGGAGACAAGACCACTGTCTCTGTTGCCTCGTCCGGAGACGTGATTGAGGGCTTAGGTAATGTAGGTGCTCGACGAGCACCCTGCCGAGCAGTTCGTATGAGGATCAAACTTGGACGGTGGTCGGCCAGAAGTTGTCCTTCACAGGCACGAAGAGCACCTCGAAAAATCGAAAGTGCCGCTCCAACTTCCTCACTTCAACCAGGTATCGCGCCATTGAGTCATCGCAGCACTGATACTCCTTGTTAACCTGGTTGATGACCAGCTGTGAATCTCCCTTCACAGTTAGCCGTTGGACACCGAGCAACTTGCACGCTCTTAGTCCCGCGAGGAGGGCCTCGTACTCCGCGGCGTTGTTAGTCGCCGCAAAGTATAGTTGGATAGAATACTGGAGTTGCTCTCCTTGAGGGGAGATGAGAACAAAACCAGCTCCCGAGTTTCCAGTGCGCGAGCCATCAAAGAACATGATCCATGGGGGTTCGTCAGGTTGCTCGGTAGCTTCATGGGATTTAGCGGGCGAGTCCATTCAATGACAAAGTCACCGGGACACAGGATTTAATAGCGATTCGAGGCGACAAATGAATGTCGAATTCTACCAATTCCATTGCCCATTTAGCTATACGTCAGCCAGCTTCCTTGTTCCTTAGGATTTCTCCAAGAGGGAACTTGGTCAGGACCAGTATTTGATGCACCTGGAAATAATGGCGAAGTTTTCTTGAGGACATGAGCAAGGCGTAGAGCAACTTCTGGACCTCAGGGTAACTCTCCTTAGATCCGTGAAGCACCTCGCTCACGTAATAGATTGGCCGATGTATGCCTTCCCTTTCTACTGTCAAGACCGCGCTCACCGCTTGCGGCATGCAGCCAAGGTACAGCAAGAGCTGCTCGCCGTGGCGTGGGGTAGTCAAGACAGGTGGGTTGGACAGGTATTGCTTTAGATCTTGGAAAGATCGATCAGCCTCCTCATCCCACTGAAACCATTGTGCTTACTGCAGGCCTTAAAGAAGGGCAGCCAGCTGTTTGCGACAGAGATAAACTCGCTCAAAGCGACCATCCGTCCGGTGAGGCTCTGAACTTCCTTGACGGTAATTGAGCCTGCATGTTTTCAATGGCCTCGATTTTATGCAGGTTGGTAGAGATTCCTTGCAACCAATTACATAACCGAGCAACATTCGGATCGAACACCAAAGGTACACTTCTCTGGATTTAATTTTATTCGATGCTGGTGAGATTACGAAAAGTCTCAGCCAGGTCTTTTACATGATCTGGAGCATACTTGCTCTTTACAACTTTGTAAATCGACATAGACCTCCAAGTTTTTTCATTTGCTCGGGAAAGTCTTCTCCATTAAAGCTACTGAACGTGGCACCAAACATTCTTGCGAGACCGAAAGACATGGTCGATAGCGAAAAATACGAAAGGGGTGATGAAGGCAGTTTTCTCTTCATCCTCGGGGGAGATGCTTATTTGGTGATAACCGGAGTAAGCATCCAAAAAACACAAGAGCTGGGCATCCGCAGTTGCATCGACCAGCTGGTCTATGCGAGGCAGCAGGAAATTGTCCTTAGGACAAGCAGCGTTCAGATCTGTGTGATCGACACACATCCTCCACTTGCCGCCTTTCTTCTTTACAATGATAGGGTTGGCTAACCACTCGGTGTGATCAACCTCACGGATAAAACCAGCAGCGAGTAGCTTGCCAAGCTGATCTTTGATGATCCCCTGCTTGAAGTCAAAAAAGCGACGAAGCTTCTGGCGGACAGGCTTTTTGTCCGGCCGGACGACCAGTTTGTGCTCGATAACCTCCCTTGGGACTCCGGGCATGTCATATGGCTCCCAGGAAAACACATCTGCATTAGCTCGGAGGAAGGCAATGAGCTCGCTTTCCTATTTGGGGTCCAGATTGGCCCCCAGGTGAACTGTCTTGGAAGTATCATCAAGGGACAGCGGAACTTCCTTGGTCTCTCCTCCTGGCTGAAGGGAAACCCTAGGGCGTGCAGACTTGGTCTGCGGAACATCGGGGCCACGCGGCGGGAGCTGGTCGATCATAGCAAGGGACTGCTCGTCGCAGTGCAGAGCAGCTTTGTAGTTGCCCTTGACCGTGATCACACCGTTGGGACCCGGTATCTTCACGCAATGGTAAGCGTGGTGGGACACGGCTATAAACTTGCCAAGAGATGGCCTGCCCAAGATCGCGTTGTAGGCGGATGGGAAGTCGACCACGTCAAACGTGATCAACTCTGTCCGGAAGTTGCTTGGACTGCCGAAGGTAACAGGCAGAACGATCTGCCCCAACGGCCGAACAGCTTCTCCGGGAACAATGCCATAGAAGGGCATCGCGACCTCTTTAAGCTTAGAACGAGGGATTTGCATCTCGTCCAAGACCTTAGCAGAAAGCAAGTCCAGAGCGCTCCCGCCGTCAATCAAGACACGGGCAACTCTGGCGTTGCTGATGGTCGGAGCAACCACCAGTGGGAGCCGCTGGGGCTTGGTCATCCCAGTGGGGCAATCCTCCTGAGAGAAGGAGATGGGAACCTCGGCCCACTTCATCGATTCGGGCTGAGGTTTGCCCTTCTCAACGTTGTGGACCTACCGAGCAGCTTCCTTGTGGCTGCATCAAGAGGTATAAGCCGAGGAGCCGCCGAAGATGACAGCGATATGGTTCACGGGTTCCTGATAATCATCATCGTCGTCCCGATCGCCACCATCGGCTTGGCGCTTGTCCTTGCCGGCATCACATTTTTCGGGCAGGGTGGGCATTGGGCCCTTGCCGTTGTAGAAATCCTCGAGCTTTGCAGCCCAGGTCCTACAGTGGCGTGTATCATGCCCGTAGTGCTGGTGGAACTTGCAATATCGGTCACTTGGACCTTTCTTGCCTTGGTTGCCTCCCTGGGCGGGCTTCTTGCCCTTATAGTTATTGTTGGGCTTTTTCTGCCCATCCTTGGGAGGAGGCGTGCGATCTATACCAACGACGGTATTGTTCGCATCGCCCTTCTTTTTCTTCTGGGACTTCTTGTCACCAGGATTGTTGCTGCTCTTCTTCTTTTCTTCTACACCAGGCTGGGCGGGCATAGCGATCAGCAGCCTTGAACAGGTCATTGGCGGTCCAGGTCTCATTGATCTCGAGATCCTGGGTGAGCCGCTTGTCGCGGACTCCGTTTTGAAATGCGCGGACAACAGATTCATCCGAGATGTTCGGGATCGTGTTGCGAATCTTAATGAAACGCTTCACGAAGTTGCGGAGGGTCTCCCCGTTCATCTGGATCATCTGGTGCAGATCATCCTCCTTACCCAGACGCACGTAACAGCTCTGAAAATTGGCAATCAGAGCGTCACAAAGCTGGTTCCAAGAGCTGATGGAACCCTCTTGCTGATTAAACAGCCACGTCCGAGCAGCGTCCTCAAGGACAGCCGGGAGGTAATTAGCCATGACAAGCTCATCACCCCCGGCCGCCATGATGGCCGTTGCGTAGATGGAAAGGAACTCCTCTGGGTTCTCGCATCCCATTGTACCTCTCCATGTGTCCGGCTTGAACTTTGAGGGCCACCGACGAGGCGAAGCTTCGTCGAGAAAGGCCCTGCAGCCCAAGGCATAAAACCGGCCACCTTCCCCAGCAGAACCTAGCCTTAAAAAGACGTTGGTCCTGTTGGTTGGGGGAACTCTAGCTGAGCGGGAGGTTTTTGCCTAGAGGAATTCTCTCCGTGATAAGCCCCCGCGCTCCTTCCTCGTGGTTGCGACAACGCGCTCCTCGCGAGGGGATCGTCCGTGATCGTCGCGTACACGCTTGCCCCTGTGGTCGTGATGACTACGGGGACTTGGTGAGCGGCGGCGACCACGGGCAGCTTGCTCGTGGACAGTGATCCTCCGACGGTGACGGTGGTCACGCGATCGATCGGATCGTTCGCTGTCCGAATCCACCCGGACAGGCTCGCCGCGCTGCCCGGATGAAGCTTCACCTATAGATTTAAGGCTCTCGGCCAGTTTCTCATGGTGAGTTGCCACAGTATCGCCCACAAGGACGAGATTGTCCTGGTGAGCGGATCTGATTACGGTCGCCAGGGCCTGGAGCCGTTCCCTGCTCTGCTCAATTGGTCCTGGGATCCTTGAGGCATCCGTGTCTTGCCCGATTGGCGTCTGGGCACGCGGGGATTCCGTCCGGGCAGGCTGAACTTCTGCCGGGGGTCTTGGCGTAAGTGCGCGAGGCTGATCGCGTCACTGACGCTTGCGCTGATCGCGGATCTGCGCCAAGGTTTGGTCGATGGATTCGTCAAAAGTGCGGCGAACAATATCTTGCTCGCGAAAGCGATTGTCTTTGCTCCATCTTGGTGTCGGCGGAATTGACTTCGCTCGATCTCTTCGCCACCGTGACCCGTGCGGATCCCCGAGGTCCTGCGCCCGACCATGTTGATGATGCGGTGACCGTGCGTGTAATGCGCTAGACGGCGTCATTCTCGGTCGCCACAGGAAGAATCAACCGACATAGCCTCGAATCCGATAGATCTAAACTAGCGTAAAGATCGTCGGTTCCGTATTCATCGTCGATGACAGGAGCTCGACCAGAGATCATCTCCGAGGCGTATCCAGAGACCTCTGTCTCAGATACAGACATCGATCTAGGCTGATAAGATCGATTCGAGCTGGCAGGGGAAGAAACATCCTGCCCTTCTGAGTCGTAGTTCTCAGGGAGAATCTCCGTATCGCTGATGGAGTTCGACATGCTCGATCTGCGTGTCCCCACGGACGGCGCCAACTGTCGACGGTTGGGATATTGACCCAAGTCAACTGAGGTTCTTCAAGAGGGAGATAGGACACACGCCGAACAGAACGAACAACAACGAACAGGAGACAGGGGTTTTTATCCTGGTTCAGGCCTCTCGGGAGAGATAATAGCCCTACGTCCAGCCTTTCTTATATATCAGAGATGAATACAAGAGGGAACTCGACGAGATGAACAAGTCTCGGCGAGAATATGGGTGTACAGGAAGTATTATGCAAAAACCACGTCTAGGATTCCCCCCTTAACACGCCGTAGGGGCTTGGTTTATATAGTGGTGAGCAAACCGACCTACCGAGGGAATATCGGGCCGGGCTAACTATGAGATCGCAACGAACTCGACATGCCAAATATATCCCGAGGCAGATAAGGCATACTCCTAGTCTTGGGGACCACGACGTCTACTCCAATCCGGGAAACCAATGTCCGGGTCTTCACGTAGCCGTGCAGAACTCCTGTTCGAGACGGACTCAAACACTATTCCTTGGCCGTTACGCATCATGCCAGCCTAGAAGCTGTTCGGCAGGATGCATATGGGCCTGATAGAACCTTCTAGGGAGCTATGCCCTAGTAGGCTGTTCGAATGGGCCGTCAGGGAGTGGGCCATGGCAATGGGCCGTAATTTTATCCCCAACACTATGATTGGGTCATTCTTAATCTTAATGTTTAATTGAAGAACGACAAAAGTTTTAAATTTGCCTATTCACCCCTCCTCTAGGCTATAGAGTTCTTTTCAAGTGATATCAGAGCACAATTTCTCCCATTATAGCTTAATCGCTAGGAGATGGCCGCTAGAGAGGGGACTAAAATTGACATAGAAAAAGCTCCTACTTTTGATGGTACAAATTACTCTCATTAAAAACTTAGAATGCAATGCTATCTAGAGCCCCCTAGCCATGATGTTTGGGTGGCCTGTGAGACCGGGTATTTGGCTCTTTTCAATCATTTGTTTCTCACTACCATCGAGATGGAATTTTGATGCTTCAATGTCATAGTTAGAAATGCTTTGCTTTCCAATGTGAGTGTTGATGCTTTTAATCGCATTAGTAATCTAAGGCTTATGAAATTTGGAAAACTTTGAAAAAATCTATGTTGGTAGCTCGGAGCTAGTTGAGGAGAAATTAGCTTTTGCTAAAAGACAATTTGATCATTTCAATATGATACCTAACGAGAATGTAAATGACATGTATTCTAGGTTGAACCCGATCATAAATGACATTGGCATGTGCGGCAAGTCTATGGAGGATATTGACGTGTGTCGGAAAATTCTCGACATTTTTCCTTTCGAGTTCAACCCATTTGTTACTATACCTTTCGAGTTCAACCCATTTGTTACTATACCTCAAAATAGTACTAAAAGGATGAAGACTCTCATGCCAACCAAGCTACTCTGAAAGCTTGCCTCATATGAAATGAGGATCAATGGCTATGAAGATGCGCCCTATACCAAGAAGACTATTGCCCTTCCTGCTCAAGTCAAAGTAAAGAAGAAAAAAGGTTGAACAAAGTGATGACGATTGCTCCATGATGGGCTTCCGAAGATTGAACAATTGGCCGTTCTTGTTAAGCGCTCAAGGAAGTTAATCAAGAGGATAAGCTTTGGAAATGAAGGCCAATCAAGAAGTGGAAGACCCATCTCCAAAATGCGATGCTATGAGCGCAGTGAGAAGGGTCACTTGGCTACAGATTGTTCCAAGAAGAAAAATAGCAAGCACAAGTATAGAGATCAAGAGGGTGATGAGCATGATAAGAATAAGTACCGCCACTATCACAAGAGTGAGAACATGTACAAAGATAAGAAGAAGGATCTTGCCGTTGAGAAGTCCAAAAGGAAAGAGTCTTCAAGATCTTCACCATTATCCTCTTCATCCGATGAAGAAGAAGGCACAATAGCTCATGAGTTAGTCGGACTTGCCATCAAGAAGAATGCTCAACCAACTATCCCTAGGCAAAAGTTTTGTCTTATGGTTGACGAGCAAGGAGAGATCATTGGGGAGTGGATTATGATGATGAAGAATCTTGGGCGGACATCTCCGAGGATGAATCTCACACCGCCAAGATCTCCAGAGTTGCCATCAAACACTCTCCACGTCCAAATGTGCCTTATGGCCCGAAGGAGAAGGTAACAAAAGAGAAACCTTCTCTAATTGAGCTCACTTGTCTAATTAATGAATTGAATGATGCTATAGAGAAGAAAAAGTCCAAGTGCAATAAAAGTGTATAAAAAACTTACTAATGAATTTGAAACTTTAATTGAGAAACATGAGTCTCTACAAGATGATTATGATGCTCTCAATTGTCAAATTGAAATTCTAGAGAATGCTCAAGCTAAGGCCAAGTCTAATGGTGATAATGCTATCGTTAAATGCTCAATTGGTAGATGTGATGTTGTTGTGAATTGTGATTTACTACCTCTATTTTTTTTGTTTGACGCCTTTGACTTTTTGACACGCTTTTGACCATTCGTCTTATTCAAATTATTTTTGTAAATATCATTTATTTTGTTGTGATTTGCTTTATTAATAGAGGTACTTTAAATATGTCTTATTTTTTTTACACCTTTGCACAAAATTTTTGAATAAGACGAATGGTCAAAGACGTACCAAAAAGTCAAAGGCGTCAAATAAAAAAAACGTAGGGAGTAATTGACACTATTAATGGCCAGTTTATCATGTCACTTGACACTTTACTTGCTTTGTCTCCCAACATCACCCCTAATACTTGTTCTTCACCATTCAATAGTACCACACCCTCATTTGAAAATGCTTGTAAATCGGGTACTTGTGACATTGCTTTTTGTGCAAATGAGCTAGTTAATAAAAAACTTAATATTGAAAGATAGAATTGAGCAATTAGACTCTAATTTGGCTAAGTCGCTAGTTGGGACTCAAAACTTGACAAGGTGCTTCGGGAGCAAAGGTACACATTGGGTAAGCATGGATTGGGGTTCAACCCCGAGGAATTACCTAAGGGCGGTTGGGGTAAGCCCAAGCTCACCTTTGTCAAGGTTAGCACTCATTGTCATTTGTGCAAGGCAAAAGAGTATAGAGTCGTTGCTTGTCATTTGGCTAGATTATCTAAATTTATGTTGGACTTCGGATGCTCCCGGAACAATTACTGGGAGTATAGGATAAAACAGAAATTTCAGAAAAGAATAAACCGGATTAACCGAAGACAAACCGGTCAAACCGGTGGTTTGCGCGGTCCACGATGGCCAACAACGCTCTGATGGCTGTGGCGTAAACGCTGTGCAAGCGGATTAGCGGACAGCCTTGGCGGCAAGCAGCAATAACGCGACGTCGAAGCGGATTAAGCGGGGCCAGTAGCGGTCGCGTCGCGGCGAGTTGAAGGCAACGCGTGGTAGGCATAGGCCGACGCTGCGAGGAGCATGCAAGCGTGGGAATGCGGCAATGGGGCGGGAAAGGTGTCCGCGACCGATTGGCGGCAACGGCGGGCGGCGCGTGACAGCGTGGCAACAAGCAAGCGGTGGCGGCATCGGGCGAAAGCGGGCGCCGACACGTGGCGAAGACGCGTGCGCAGCGCATGCGCGCTGGTGTGGGCGGACAGCATGGCGGCGCGGGCCTGATTGCAAGGCATGATCCGCCAGCGCGGAAAGAGGGGCGGGGCATGGCGGGCGAGGCCGCTGGCGGCGATGTCGGTGCGACGGCGCCCGAAAGTTCGGCGAGCAATATATTCCTCGTTTCTTAGCAAACTTAGGCGATCCATATATCCATCTTGACCTTCTCGACAAGCTCTACAACATGGAAGCACCTAATCTTGGGTTTGGGCACAGAACAGAGAGAGATATTTAGAAAAGGGTTTCGGTGGCTAGGGTTTTGGCGGCTAGGGTTTGGGATTTGTGCAATTTCGAGTTGTGGTGCTGGGGGAGGGGTCTTGGCGGGTTTATATAGTGCCAGGGACGACCTGGGCTGGGCCTAGCGGTAAGAGCAAGCTCCCGAGGGGCTTATTTGGTTTTGGTAATTGATGGCAACTGAGTTGTAGAGATGAATCACGTCAAGATTAAGGACATTTGTTTCATAGTTCTTTTGATTTCTTGCGTGTGTGTAGTCTACGTCATCATGCCTGCCGATTGTCGAATCTCTGGCTGCAGGGTCCCACAGAGCACATATCCGGTCTCTTATCCTTATTCGTCTTCGAGAGAGTTGGGGATAGGTCCAGAGGATTCCAAGGGTAGCCACGCGTGTCCGAGGTTTCGTAGTCACTAAGCCATCCAAAACCGAAACTCTTTGTGGCGCGAAACTTCCCGCCTAAGCCTCTGAACCTTCCCTTTGTTTGAGCTTAAGTTTTGGCGCCAAATATTTCTAAATCCTCAAAAATACCTTTGTCCGCAATGCTACAAGATGCAGAGGGTCTTGTGGCTGCAGGTCGAGCCGGGAACAATTGGGCCCCGACAGTCCGCCCAAGTGCCCTGTTCGGCCTCCGTGGTGATCTGTGGTATTTCATTTTTTTGGAAGTCTTCCCGTACTCGGATTAAAATAATCAAAACATGAAAGTTGTAGAGAATTTCAAGGCGCATCTTTTTCGGTTGACAACTTTTTCATTTGAGCAACAGAAAAAATCATAAAAATTCGGGAAGCTCTCAGCCGCTTTGAAACACAGGGCCGCATCAAAATGATGCCTTAGGCGGACCGTCCGCCTCAGAGGCCGGACTGTCCGGTCAAGTGTTATTTTCCCCTGTGTTTCAAATTCAATTGTCGAAGAAACCCTGCCTTCGTCCGGACTGTCCGGCCTGGGAGTCCGGACCGTCCGCCCTAGTTGTGTCCCTCTGTCTCAATTGCATTTTCTCTGAGGAGCGCTTGCCTTTGTCCTGGATTGTCTGTGGGTTGTCCGGGGTTGTCGACCTAGGGTTTGAGTTTAGATCTGAGATCTATTTTGTTAGGGTTTCGAAGTGGGGATTATATAAGGGGATTCCTGGTCGGGAGAGAGGGGTGAGAGACTCATTTGCAACCCTAGCCACCATTCCTCAAGTGTGAGAGCTCTCCCCATGGATCCTTGCTCTAGGGTTCCATGTGCTTGAGAGATTGAGTGAGAGAGAGTGAGGGAGAAGGAGTGAGGAAGAAGAAGAGAGCATCCCTAGTCTCCTCCTTGTCATCCCCAAGGTTTGTGCCCTCTCCCATGGTTGTATTGCCATCCTCTATGGTGGGATGAGGGTGTGTGAGTTGTGGTGTCTCCGGTTTTGTGCTCTTGGGATTCTTGCTACCGGGATACGTCATCATCGCCAAGCTCCATCAACCGTACCACAAGCAAACCCTTCTTCGTGAAGGTCAGCATGCTTCCCACGGTGCTTCCTCTCCATTCGTCGGGGTGTGCAAAGCCCGTCGTCGTGTCGGCGGCCACCTTGCTTCTCAAGGTGCTCTTCTCCGTGCGTCGGAGATGTGCTAAATCCTCGGTGTGCTCGAGGTCGGCTTCGCTTATGAAGTCGGTGTTTCGGGTCCTTCGCGTGTGAAGGGTGCCGATTCGTGTGAAGGTTTGGAGCTCGCCTATCATGTGTTGGTGAAGAGCTACTATCGAGTGGATTGAGGGCTAGGGACGAGAGAGTCCCGACTTCTCTGTGTGAGAAGTTTCCTCAGCGGAGACGTGGGTGTTCATGTGTTCAAGACGAACTTGGTAAACAACTTGGTTTGCGCCTCTCTGTCTTATTTACTTAACCGCATCTTGATATCCACTTTGCTGTGAGTGCCTTCGTGCCTCCTACACTTGTGCATAGATTGCTTCCGCCAACTAGACTTGTGTAGGAATCCACGCTTAGTGGGTGCCTTAACTTGTTTAAGTGACTAAGTGCAACAAAAGTAAAAATTGAAATAGTCCGATTCACCCCCCCTCTCGGCCTTAGGTTCCATCAATTGGTATCAGAGCCAGGTTCTCTAATTTTTGCTTCACCGCATTAGAGATGGCCGACGGGGATAGTGTAGCTGCCAATAGGATTCCAATCTTTAATGGCTTACACTTTGACTTACGGAAGAAGCGCATGAAAATCTATCTTATTTCCATTGGCGCCGATGTTTGGGAATATTGTTGAGAATGGCATCACCATCACACGTGTTGAGAATGTACCACTCACACCAATTCAAAAAACACTTATGGCTAATGACGCTAAGGCTATGAATGCTATACTCACGGGGTTGAGTAGAGATGTGTTCGAGAGAGTTAGCAACCTCACTTCTGCCAAGGCTATTTGGGATTCTCTTATTGAGATTCATGAGGGCACGGCTGCTGTCAAGGAGGGTAGATTAGTGGTGGTTAAGGAGCAATTTGATAGATTCGAGATGCTTCCTAGTGAAAATGCAAATGCTATGTATACTCGCCTTAACCCCATAATCAATGAGCTCAAGGGGCTCAGACTCTCTATGCCTGATGTTGATGTGTGCAGGAAGATGATGAGGATTCTCCCAAGACAGAATCTGAGGACATTATCACTTATTCTCTCCAACACAATGATCTTGAGACAATGACTCCGGTGCTCTCCCAGTAAGCTCCGTGCACATGAGATGCTTATCATCGAGCCCCTAGCCACTCCATCGAGTTGAGAAGACCAAGACAATTGCTCTCAAGGCTCTTGGACACAAGCCAAGCAAGTCCAAGCCTACCATCTCCAAGGATCAAGAAGGATCGAGCTTCTTCCCACTTTGAGGCGCTTGAGGAGATCATGGAGTGCATTAGGGAGCGCCGACCTCAAGAGACGGACCAAGAACTCACACTATAGCTATCGATACTATGAGTGTCATGAAAATGGTCACATTGCCTCCATGTGCCCTCTCAAGGACAAGACCAAGCGCAAGGAGAAGAACAAGCAAGGTAGTGATGATGACAAGTGTCGGTGTAATAAATACCGGGGTACAAAGAGTCCTGAGAAGACAAGGCGGGCCCCACGCGTTAGGCGGGCGAGCAAGGCCCAGTAGCGTGGCGAGCCCCCTTAAGCGCCAGGGCGGGCCTCACGCGTCAAAGCAAGGAAAGCAAGGCCCAGTGGCGTGGCGAGCCCCTCGGCAAGACGAGGTGGGCCCCACGAGTCAAAGCGGGCGAGCAAGGCCCCAAAGACGTGGCGAGCCCTCGGCGCCACAAGGCGGGCCCCACGCGCGCGGTGGGTGCGTGGGCGAGCCCCTCTCGAACCGACCGGCGAGGGCCCCGCGCCCGAGGAGGTGCGTCGGCGAGCCCCTCTCAATACCAGGCGAGGGTCCCACGTCGAGGTGGGGCCAGCGTGGCGAGCGTTGCGAATGAGTCTTGAGACGAAGGCTCCCCTGCTGCGAAGGACGAGCACATTTAATGCGACATCACGCCGCGGATAGACAATGAAGAAATGATTACCTTCTGATGACCCTTGCAGTGTCGGCGGTACATCCTTGTATGAAGAATTGACCGTGAGAGGAGGTTTGCTTGAGGAGGCCGCCCGCGTCGGGAGGGCAGTGGGCCCCACCCGCAGCCTCACCGGGTGTGGTCTGGGTGGGTGGCCACCGGGCGGCACGCGAAGGCGGCGCCCATGTGGCGTGAAGCAGCAACACGTTTTCGTCTCTTCATCGTGTCTTGTCGAAATCTTGAGTATCTTGACCGCCTACCCTCCCCAGCTCTCTCCGTCGGTTTGAGGCTTGTATAAAAGGGGAGGAGGACGAGCAAGAGAGAGGTTCCAAGCACCGCAGCTTCACAAGCACCACAAAAACACATTCCTTTTCAACCACAATCGAGAAAAGAGCTAAGGCTCGGCGGGAGTAGGACTATTACCCGCAAGAAATCCAACACAGGTAAATCTGCGAAGTCGCTCCTCGTTGTGCCGCGCCAAATCGAACCGAGCTTGATCGAGTTGGCTAGCGAGTAAAAATCGACCGGGGTGTGATCCGCAGCGGTTGAGCGGAGAACACGCCCGTCGATGGCGCGCCCGTAGGTGCGCTAGCATCAGTTCAAGCTCTTGACCCTTCTTCAAGCGGCGATGGCGGAGCAAAGATCGCGATGGAGCGAGAAGCGGCCGCTAGAGCCGCTGCCACGGAGTCGGCAGCGGCAATGGCGATGGATCACCGAGGCGGTAGCCGCGGACTAGGGTCGGAACCTGGCGAAGCAGCCGCCCCGGCCAAGCTAGGCGGCGCCTGGCCTTTGAGGAGTGCACTCGACACAGAACCTCCATGCGGCGGGGGCCTTGCTGGAGAACCCACCGTTCCGGTGACTCGGACTCCCGGGCGCCGTGGTTGGCAACAGCCCTTCGTCGATGCGCCCGGGCGTGAAGGTGGTGCAAGTTTCAGGGGGCGTGGGAACCGGTGTTTCCGCTTCCTCCCGTTCTTTGTTGCCCTCGCACTCCTCTCGCAGATCTCCTAGTGAGGGGGGGCGGGGCCAAAACGACAAGAGCCAGGCGACCCCTATGGGGGCTCGGCGGGCAGGCGTGCAGGTGGCCGTGATCTCCGGTCCCACTTGGAGGACCGCCACTTGCTGCATGGAGAAGACCTGCGTGACAAGCTCCGCAGGGTCAGCGATCGAAGGCGATCACATGCTGTCCAGCCCAGCCGCTGAGGACCAGCAAGAGGGCTCCCGCAGAGCTGCCCGGCCAGTGAGGTGGCGCTTCTTGGCGCCGCCTAAGCGACGGCGGCGGCGGGCGAGGACGTCCCAGGCGCAGAGGCTCCGGCGTCGGGTGCCGCGCTTTTCTAAGGAGTGCGCCGCGTCGATGGCGGAACAGTTTCGTCCGCCCCCATCGAAAAGTATGAAGGCTCCACCAACCCCGATGAGTTTTTGCAGATCTACACGACGGTGATGCAGCCAACAGGAGGGTCGAGGAAGGTTCTGACGAACTACTTCCCCGCGGTCCTCACCGGCGGAGCCCGCTCGTGGCTCATGAACCTGCCCCCGGAGTCCGTGGGGTCATGGAGGGAGCTCTCGGAGCTCTTCATCACCAACTTCCAGGGCACCTTCGAGCAGCCCGGAGTAGAAAACGACCTCCACAACGTGGAGCAGAAGAAAGGAGAGTCGCTGCGCGACTATATTCGGCGCTTCAGTCAGGTCCGCAACACCATCCCTGACATCTCCATCGACGCCGTGGTTACGGCATTCAGGAGAGGCGCCCGAGACCCCAAGGTCAAGGAGAAGATGGCCACCCGCAAGATCAAAACGACGGAGGAGCTCTTCACCTTAGCGCACAAGTCGCCCTTGAGCGAGAGCTTCGCATCCGCCCAGCTGTGGCGAGGGCACAAATCGCGGTGGCGAGGCCGGACCTCGAGGAACCCCGCGCAAGGACAAGAAGAAGCGTAAAGCGGCGAGACCGGACAGGTCATGGCAGCCGGCCTTAACGATAACGACGACCATGCCGCTACCGCAATGGGCGCTTGGCGGGCGAAAAAGAGGAGGAGGTTGCGCGCCGACGGATACAGTCCCCGTAAAGCGGCCGAGGCGGCCGCGATGGCCCATGACGCTGACGAGGGCGAGATCGCCGCCCGTGAGTGGGACGGAAGGCCTTCTCGTCCCATTCACCGCAACAACTCCCACGACTTGGCGGTTGCCATGTCGTCGACAAAGATGGTGGACAAGCGAATCCACGAGCAGCGGCAGCGTCCGGCGATGGCAAGGGCAAGGAGGCGGCTTCGCTTGGTTTACAGCAGCGGGCGCCGGTTGCCGCCATCCACGGCGGTTCGCCATCTATCCGTCCCCACGCTAGCTTTAAGCGTCACGATGAGGGAAGTGTGCACCGCCGCGCGAGCTTGGTCAGCAAAGCGGTGGCGTGGTCGGGCAACCAATCGCGTTCGATCGGGCCGATCACCCACCAATCTGATCGACCTGGACATCTCCCGATCGTGGTTGCGCCCACGGTCCGGAATGTAAAGCTAGGGCGGGTGCTGGTAGACGGAGGGAGTTCCCTCAACCTCCTGTCCGCCTCGTCGCCAAGGCGCTTCAGATCCAAAGCAGCAGAGCTTCGCCCAACACTCCGTTCTTGACGCTCGGGCCGAGTCCGCTCTGGCCGGGCGCGTCGATCTCCGGTGACGTTTGAGGTTCGACAACTTCCGCACCGAGATGCTCGAGTTCGAGGTGGCGGACTTCGACCTCCCCTACAACGCCATACTAGGTCGGCCGGCGCTGACCAAGTTCATGGCGGTTTGCCACTATGCGTACATGGTGGTGAAGATCCCGGGGCCAGCCGGCCCCATCGTCTTGAAAGTGGACCGCCCGGAGGCGCTCCGCTGCGACAAGGACGCTCTCGCTTTGGCGAAGCGACGGTGCCGAAGGCCGAGGCTTCGACTGAGCTCCGGCGAAGACCCGTGCCTCCCGGTTCGTCCGCGGAGGTTAAGGCGGTCTCCCGAGCGAAGTCGACCCGCGAAGACCGTTCGGTGGGCGCCTCTCGGCGCCAAATAGGAAGGCGCGCTGCTCTCTTCCTCCGATCCTAACGCAGATGTGTTTGCGTGGCAACCGTCCGACATGGTGGGGTCCCGAGGATGTGATTGAGCACAAATTAGCGGCGTTCCCGCGCGCGACGGTCATCGAAGGTCCGAAGCGGTCGGTGGAGCGCCAGAAGTTATCCGCCAGAGGTGGACAAGCTCTTAAGGCGAAGTGCGTCCGCAGATGTCGCCCATCCTGGTGGCTCGCGAACCCGTCCTCGTCAAAGAAATCCAGCAGGCGGTGGAGGATGTGCGTGGACTTCACCGACCTCAACAAGGCGCGTTCGGCGATCCGTGACTACGCCCCGCGTCGATCTCATCGTCGACTCAACAAATAGTGCGGCAGTATGCTTTCGGATGCGTGCTCGGGTACCACCAGATTAGCATGGCGAAGAAGATGAAGACAAGATCGCTTTTCGTGGCGCCCATGGGCGCTTCATCGCTATACAAGGATGGCGTTGATCAAGAATGCAGGCCCAACCTATCGGCCGGGCCATGCATATCGCTCATCGCCCCAAATAGGGCGAAACACGAGGTGTATGTCGATGATCCGGTGGTGAAGTCCAAGAAGGCGGAGGAGTTGATCGGCGACCGGAAGAAACCTTCACCAACCCGAGGAAGTACTGCATCAAGCAATCACGAGAAATGCGTGTTCGCCGTTCCGTCAGACAAGCTATTTGGGATTCCTCGTCTCGAGGAGGATTGAGGCGAACCCCGACAAGATCGCAGCGATCGAGAACATGAAGCCCCGACGCGACTTGGCGGATCACGGTGCTTGGTGGGGTGCTTGACTTCGGGCCGCTTTATAGCTCGTCTGGGGGATAAAAGTCTCCCACTGCTCAAGCTCCTAAAGAAGACCAACCAGTTCGAGTGGACGGCGGAGGCGTAGGAGGCGTTCGACGGGTGAAGAAGTATCTCACCTCCCGCCCGTCTTGGTCGCCCCGGACCAGGCGAGCCAGCCGATCCTCTACGTAGGCAAACCCCGACGGTCAGCCGCAATCTTTGGTGGCGAAAGAGAAGGCGTTCAACGTCCCATTTACTATGTTAGCAAGGTCCTCCAGCCTTGAAACAAGGTATTCACAAGACCAGAAGATGCTCTCGCCCGTCTTGTGGCGTCCCGAAGCGCGCCACTACTTCGGGGCGAAGTCACGGTGTTGACCAAGTATCCCTTGCGGAGATCCTTCAACCGCGAGGCGACGGGTCGATCGCCAAGTGGCCATGGAGCCGGCAGATTCGATCTCAAGTTCGCTCCCGAACGGCCATCAAAGGGCAAGCTCGGCGGAGTTAAATCGACAAATGGACTCCGGTGGACCACAGGTGAAGACACCCCACCCTCGCCGTGGACTCTCTTCTTGACGGCTCATTCCGCCGGAGGGGCCGGAAATTTGGCGTCGTCTGGTGTCTCCACCGGTGATGTCGTCCCGCACTGGTGGTCTTGGACTTCCGCCACCAACAACGTCGCGAATCTGAAGGATTGCTCGCCGGGCTCAGGGTGGCTTCGACCCTTGGCATCCGGCGGCTACAAGTAAAAGGCGACTCTCTCCTGGTCATCAACCAGGCGAGGAAGGATTTCTCCTACTCGGATCCCGTCACGGCGGCCTACCTAGCGGAGGTGCGCCGGTTGGAGCGGCACTTTGAGGGTTTGGGCTTCGTGCACGTCCCTCGACACGACAATTACATGGCGGATGAACTGTCCCAGATTGCCTCGTCAAGGGCACCTGTTCCGGCTGGGGTCTTTGAAGAAAGACTTACGCGGCCGTCCGTCGCAGCCCCCAATCCTGGCGGGGACGACGCTTTCCCTGACGCAGCTCCCACTTCTGGAGGAGACGTCACCATTCCTGCTGCAGCTCCCCGGTTGGAGGGAGGAGGCGGAAGAACTGCTGAGGCGGTTGAGGCGGAAATGCCGCCAGCGAGTACGCCGCGGCGGCAATGTATGAACGTCGTCACACTCGTCCGGGAAGGTCGGTGGATGGATCCGATCCTAGCCTACTGCGGGATGGAGTGATCCCAACGCGACGCTGCGTCGGTGAGAAGATAGCGCGCAAGGCCAAGCGCCACGCTCGTAGGTGGGGACCAGATTGCCGGGCGCAAACGAGTTCTACCGGTCGTCACTCGGGAAGCGGGAGTGCAATTCTCTCGAGATCCATGGAGGCACGTCACGAGCCATTCGGGAGTCGGGCGTTGGTTGGGAAAGCTTTCCGCCACGGCTTCTATTGGCCTCTCGCCTCGGGATGCCTTCGTGGTGAGGAGATGCGAAGTGTGCCAATTTCATGCTAAGCGAGATCCACCGACCGCCCAGACGCCGTAAACCATTCCGCTCTCTGCCGTTCGCGATGCAGGGTTTGAACATTCTGGCGCGTTCATGGGCGGCAAGAGGTTACACACATCCGCTCGCCGCCATCGACAAGTTCACTAAGTGGGTTGAAGCCTCGCCAGCCCGGCGATCACATCCGCAGCTGCTATCAAGTTTATGAAGAGCATCTTCGTCCGTTCGGTGTCGCCAATGTAATCATCATCGACAACGGCGCCGCCTCAAAAGCGCTGATTTCCAAAACTAGTGCGAAGAACTGGGTACCAAGCTATGCTTTGCCTCCGTTGCGCATCCGAAGAGCAATGGGCAAGTTGAGCGGGCGAATGCGGAAGTACTCAGGGGGCTCAAGACAAGGGCGTTCGATCGCCTGGAGAAGCGTGTGCGTACTGGGGTGAAGAAGTCCCCATCGTGTTACAGGTGCTGCGGACAACTCCTAACAGAGCCACCGGCGAAACCCCCTTCTTCCTGGTGTATGGCTCTGAGGCGGTGCTCCCATCAGAGCTCGCCTTCGGCTCCCCAAGGGTGGCGGCGTTCAGCGAAGACAAAGACCACGACCGGCGTCGGGGCGAAGTGAATCTCTGGAGGAGATCCGAGACGAAGCGGCGATCCGGCCGCCAAGTATCGGCGAGCATCGCGCCATCATCAAGCAAGGCGGGTGTGTGTGAGAACACCGGCGTTGGGCGACCTCGTTCTGCAAAAATCCAAGCGCAGTGGGCGCAACAAAGCTGCTCCCACAATGGGAGGGCCCTTCAAGGTGGTCTCGGTCTCCCGCCTGGCTCGATCGGGCTCGCTTTCGAGGATGGTCGCGAATTGGCGAACACTTGGAACATCGGCGGTGAGGAAGTTCTACCCGAGGTAGCAGTTCGAAGCTTTTTGGCCTTCCTTTGGAGCCGAGCGGCGAGGTCTTCTTCCTTCACCGCCGCCTCGGGGCTGCATTGTACAAAGCCATCTTCAATAAGAGATAAGTTACATCTCCTTGTGGGCATCTGTTTCTTTTTCGCCTCAAATCTGTTAGAAAGCATTCATTGAAAGTCAGTAGCGAAAAAATACTTAAGGCAGATGGCCCTTAGTTGCAAGGATTTAACGCCACGACTCATGGTGGGCGAGGCGAAGCCGACGGAAGCGGGTTCTAACTGGTGTGTCGGCTCGGTCTAGGCAACACGCCAACAAATGCACCAAATGACTAGACCATTTTCGGAAGCTAAGTGCTCGCCACGACGCCTAGGGTCGGTTCAAAAGAGGCCATAAGGGTTGACGTAACGGATGCTGAGGAAAAAGCGCTCACTTTCAGTAAAGCTCGCTCTAAAGCTTTTTGGCGATCGGTGGCTTAGCCTTAAAAGGTCTCATTAGAAAGCATTCGCCGAAAGTCGGTAGCGAAAGTACTTATGGTGATGGCCCTTAGTTGCAAAGGCAAACGCTTATAACTTCTGTTGGTGCGAGGCGGCGCGGACGGAAGGCGGTTCTAGCCGGTGTGTCGGCTCGGTCAGGCAATGCGCCAACAATGCACCGCGACTAGACCACTTCCTAAGCTAAGCGCTCGCCACGTAATGTTTAAGTCGGGTTGCGAGAGGCCATAAGGGTTGAAGTAACCAGATGCCTAAGGAAACAGCGCTCACTTGCGTAAGCGTTCGATCTAAAGCCTTTGGCGGTCAGTGCCCCACCAATTTCGCAAGTTAAAATTGTGCGGTTCAAGTGAGACTCACAACAAAAGAGCAAAAGTTTGTTTGCATTGATAGGCAACATTTACAAGGCAAAATAGACAGGGGAGTTTCACTACTACTCCTCGTCTTCGTCTTCCGCTGGAGCGGCGCCGCCCATCATGGACACGCCGCCGGCGGCGGTGTCAACCCGCACCTGCTCAATTCGGTCCAGCTGGCGCGAAGGCTCCCCGGTGGCGGCGTCGACATCAAACGCGGCGTCTCGGGCAAGACAGTTGCCCAAGATGAACCGCGCTGCTTCAAGAGCGCCTTGGCGACCGTCTTCGATCGCCAGCGTCCATAGCGCCACCGGAAGACAGCGAGGCTTTGGCGGCTCGTCCCACGGGCGCCAGGCAGACTTGCGCAGCCCGTCTCCTCCGGCGAGAATACAAGATAACGCCCAGTGGATGTAGGGCGTCCTGAAAACCGTGGTAGGCGGTGCGCAGCATGTCGGCGACGGTTCGGAGACGCTCGAAGTGTTCCAGGCGAGGTCTTCGATCGCTTGGCGGCGAGGCGCGGTGCTTATCGCCGCACCTCGAAGTCATCGCCTCCTTCGCCGCGGTTTCTTGGCGGCCCGCCGCTTCAGCCGCGGATCGCTCCGCTAAAGCAAGGGCTTCCTCCCGCTGCTCAGTCGGGAGAGGTGCGGCGCCTCGAAGAGCGCCTTACGCCGGGCGATCACGGCCGAGATAAGGCGGCGCGCCAATGACGCGGTGGCGAGGGTTCTCCGCCGCGCGCCGGCGAACTCTCCGCCGCCATGAGCGACCTCCGTCGAAGGAGCGCGACAGTGAGGGTTGGCAAGTCGCGGAGCGGAGCTCGATGCTCAGCGCCCGCCTGCTCCAAGAAGGACAAACAGGTTCGTATGCAAAACGTGTAGCATACTAACCCCACGCGAAATGTGCGTAGCGCAGGAAAGCCAACTGAAGTGGCGCATACTGAAGCGAAAGCTGAAGGGGAGCTCAAGTCGCTGATTGCGGCGGCGGTGGTGGGCGGTCGCGATCACCGCCGTCAAGCAGGCTGGCGCGAGTGGTGCCGGTAGAAGCACCGCGCATAGCCGAGGTCAAGCGTCGGCAATCGCGCAGCAGAAGCGTCGGCGTAGAAGGAGCGGAAGAAACCGGGCGCAGCGGCGCGGTTCTGAAGAGTTGCCGCGCTCGCCCGGTGGCGGAAGCGGCGGCGGCGGCGGCAGCAGGCCCCGTTGGAGGGGGCGGCGGCGGCGAAGCTCAGATTGGAGGGCGAGCCTCTTTGGGCTCGTCTCTCTCCTCTTCGCCGCCGCCCACGGCGAGATAAGGCGGCGCTTCCGAAGCGCGTCGAGTCGGCCGCCACGGCAGAGGTAGCGGCGGCAGCGAAGCTTGGGCGCCGCCGGGCGGATCGAGATCTATAGTGGCCCGTGCCACTTGGACCGCAGACCGAGACCTCCATGGGGGCGGCGCCGCAAAGTGTTGGTTGCGCCCCGTGGATCCCGATCCGCAGAGAGGGATGATGCTGCAGCAAATGGAAGTGTCGCCGGTTGGTGGGGCGATAGTCTGCCACCGATCCGAGCACGCCGTCTCAAGACGTTCGCGGTGGCGAAAGAAGAAAGGAAGCCATAAGGATGGCAAGCAAAAGATTCCAAGAAAGACAAGAGACCCAAAAGACTAAAAGAGCACTCACCGCCGAGGGCGACGCGACTCCATCGTTGTCGCCATAGTACATCCAGCGGGCGAGTCCTCATCGGAGCGGCGTAGTCGGCGCCAAAAAAATCCGCCATGACGAGGGTTCCGTGAGCCAGCGGCGGCGAAGATCGACGATCGCGCCAAAGAACAAATCCAGCTCGGCTGAATCGTGGGCGTAGCCCCGGTTAGCGCGTGGGCTCAGGACCCTCGGAAGAGAAAGATCGTCGCAGTCGTTGGAGTCCTCCACGTACAGCCATTGTCGGTGCCAGTCCTTCCAGTTGGACTTGGACGCGATAGGGATGAAGGCGGCGACTTCGCGGAGCGTGAAGTAGCAGCTCCCGATGGCCCCGCTTCGGTGCGGCCTTGCGTGCAAAGACGAAGAGCCGGCGCCAGTGGGAGGCTTGGCATCGTCCCCACGAACATCTCGCAGAGGTGGGCGAAGATGGCAGCGAATGATGGAGTTGGGGAAGGTGCACCACCGATCTCGTAAACGCAAGCACCCCCAAGAAAAATTCAGAGTCTGACGGGATGAGCCCCACCTGCATTTAAGGTGATAATCTCCCGTCATGAGGGCTCGGCGCCATGGTCCCGTAGGCGGAACCGGCGGCGGTTGGCGGAGACGAACACTTGAAGCCGCCACCTGCGTCTTCGTTGGCGGCGGAGGTGGGAAAACTGCCCAGCGACGGCGCGCCCCCACGGCGATCCTTGCTGCGTTTGGGCGCCATTGGAAAGCGGTGGAGAAGTTAGCGAAAAGAAAGAAGGCTCTGTGGTGACAACGAAGGAGACAATTGGCAGTTTGTGAAGACTTAGCGTGCGGAAGGATTGACCGCAGCGCTGAGAGAAGTATTTATAGGCGTGGGGCGCGAGCACGACGGTTTGGATTCCGCCCCCACGCGCGCGCGGCGCCATCATTGCCCCGCGTGTTTTGGTTTCCCGCGAAAAGCGGCGTAGTTCCCCAAGGAAGATCGTGTGCAGATGGAGAATCAGGCGTACGGCCGCCGCAGGTGGTGGGCCCCCCACGATTCGTCTCCCGCCGCAGAAGAAACGGAAAAGTGTCTGCGCGACGGTTCGCGTATCATGGTGGACCCGGCTACTCTGTCGGTGTAATAAATACCGGTACAAAGAGTCCCGAGAAGACAAAGGCGGCCCCACGCGCCAAAGTGGAGTGCGTGGCGAGCCCCTCGAAGACCAGCGAGGGCCCCACGCCGAGCGGTGCGTGGGCGAGCCCTCTCAAGACCAGCGAGGTCCCAAGCGTCGGGTGGGGCCAGCGGCGAACGCTGCGATGAGTCTTGAGACGAAGGCTCCCTCGCTGCGAAGACGAGCGCATTTACGCGACATCACGCTACGGATAGACGGTGAAGAAATGATTACCGCTACGATGACCCTTGTGTCCGAAAGCGGCCATCATTGTGGCGCAAGAGTTGACCGTGAGAGAAAGGTTTGCTTGAGGAGGCCGTCCGCGTCGGAGGAGCAGTTGGCCCCACCCGCATGACCTCACCGGTGTGGATGTGCGGGTGGGTGGCCACCGGGCGGCACGCGAGGGCGGCACTCCATGGCGTGGGCAGCGCACGCGTTTAAATCTCTTCTGTCGTGTCTTGTTAGAATATCAGTAGTATCAGACGCTTACCTACCCCCCAGCTCTCTCCGTCGGTTTGAGGCTTGTATAAAAGGGGGAGGAGGACGAGCAAGAGAGAGGTTCCAAGCACACGCAGTTCACAAGCACCCTGTAAACACATTCCTTTTCAACCACAATCAGAAAAGAGCTAAGGCTCAGCAGGAGTAGGACTATTACCCGCAAGGGGTCCGAACTCAGGTAAATCTCGATCGCTCCTCGTTGTGCCCGACGCTCAAATCGAACCGAGCTTGATCGAGTTGGCTAGCAGAGTAAAAATCTGACCAGGGGTGTGATCCGCAGTGGTTGAGCGGAGAACACGCCGTCAACAAGCTTAGGCACAAAGATGGGAAGTACAAGAACTGGAAGAAGACCGAGTTTAAGGCCACCTCCAAGAATGGAAAGAAGTTGGCGTTCGTTGGAACTTGGGTCTCCGATGACAGTTCCAGTGACTCAGCCGCTTCTGAGGAGGATGAGGAGCCAAGTGGTGAAGGACTTGCCACCATGGCAATTGCTGAGATGAATCCTCCACCTCCAGCTTGCATCACAAAGTGCTTGGTGGCCTTTCCTGAACCACAAGAGCAAGTGTGGTGTTCTGATGGAGAAGAGTCTATCTCCACTACTTCCTCTACACCGAGAGCTTCATCACCATCTGCTTCAGCTTTCAAGTGCTTGATGGCTCGACCATCTGCTGAGGTATCTTCTGATTCTGACTCTGAAACTCTCTCTGAGTGGGATGAAGAGACTACTAGAGAGAATGTGGCTAAGTTGCTTGACGTTCTCCGAAAGGAGCATTTGAGAGCCACTACTCTTCAGGAGTCTCTGATTACCCTCACTGCTAAGCATGATTCTCTTGAGACTGAAGTTGATCTTTTGAATGGTGAGAAACTTAGCTTAGCTAGGAAGGTAGAGTTGCTTGATGTGGAAAATAAAGGCATGAATGAATCTGTAGATGGCTTGCTTGCTACTATTCTTGAGCTTAGGACAGAAAACAAATTGCTTACTGAAAAGAATGTTTCCATTGATGCTTTGCCAATTGCTCATGCCACTGATGATTTGATTGCTTCACCTGCTTTGATTGTGCCTCCTGTGATTGCACCATTTACTGCTTCTGTCACACCTGCTATCACCATGGCACCTGCTAGCACAGACATTTCTTCTGAATGTGCATTGATTGGCTCTAGTCCTAGTACTGTCATTAATTTGGTTGATTCTTGCTCTATGTGTGCCATGATTGCTTCTAGTTCCAATGGTTCCTCTAGTGTAGAGTGCACTCCTAATTCATGCAAATTTGCACTAGCTGCTAGGGAACTGGCCATTGAGCGTGATGAACTTGCCATTGAAAATGCTAGTCTCAAGGTCAAGCTTGAGAAATTTGACAAGGGTCTTGGCAAGTGTTATGAGGGGAGTCGTGTCCTTAACGGATACTTGAGGAACAGAGAATCCGCCCAAAGGCGGCTTGGGATTCACCCCTGAGAAGTTTATGGGAAAGAAAAAGAAAGGTCCTCAAGTGTCTAACAAAGGGCAAAACTCCCTTCATAACAAGCCCAAGGGAAACACCAACAATGCTAATAACTCTGGGCATAAAAACATGAACACTAGGAACAATCAACCTAGAAAGCACAATGTGCACAACACATGGCAAGGACCTCCTAGGCACTATGATTTCACGATATGGCAACCTAGGAACCAATATGCTTGGTAATATGCTTCTAGGTACAACAATTGGAATGGTACTCCTCCCATGCCATACAACAATTGGCAAGCTCCACCATCACCTAACTTTTGGAATGGTCCTCCTAGGAAAAACTTTGTTAGGCAAGCTCCACCTAGAAACCAAGTTAGGAACACTTTCAAGCACACCCAACCCAAGCTTCCAAAAGCTCATGCTGAGCTATATGATCACTACTTGCTTAGGATGAATGACAAGGGTAAAGTGGTTGCTAGATATGCTGGTTTGAGGGCTGAGAATGAGTATAAGGCACATGTTTGGGTGCCTAAATCTTTGATTGATCGATTTGCTCCTATTGCTTCTGGCTTGAAGGCTAACCCTCGGGGACCTCCTGTGTGGGTCCCTGAGTCACACAAGTGGAGGGTGCCATTGGATCGTTGACAGTGGGTGTACGCAACACATGACCGGCAACCCCCGGTTGTTCACCTCAATGGGGGAGGATGGATCAAATCCCCCCAAGGTCACTTTTGGAGATGGAAGCAAGGGCAAGGTAGTTGGAGCCGGAAAGGTAGCAATCTCTTTGGATCTCTCAATTGACAATGTGCTACTGGTAAACACTCTGAACTACAACCTACTTTCCGTTGCTCAGATTTGTGATTTAGGTTTCCATTGTAACTTCTCATCTGAGGGATTGTTGGTTCTGGATCAAAATGGAAAAACAGTGTTCAAAGGGTTTCGTTTTGAAAACTTGTTTCTTGTGAACTTTAATGAGCCTGCCGCATCCATCTCGGTTTGCCTCTCCGTCAAAGTCACACTTGGCTGGCTTTGGCATAGGCGCCTTGGGTATGCCGGCATGAGAAATTTAAAGAAACTTTTCAAAAACGAGTTGGTTCTTGTGGTGAAAGATGTGGTATTCGAGAAGGATAAGCTTTGCTCGGCATGTCAAGCCGGTAAACAAGTGGCAAGCGCTCATCCTGCCAAGAATGTCATGTCTACATCCCAACCACTTGAGCTCTTGCACATTGATCTTTTTGGGCCAACAAAATATGTGAGTATTGGGGGTAATCTCTACTGCTTGCTTATAGTTGATGATTACTCTCGATACACTTGGGTATTCTTTCTTCCAGACAAAACCCCAACTGGGGATGTTTTCAAGAAATTTGTAAAGAAAGCTCAAAACAAATTTGATCAGATCCTCAAGAAGGTGAGAAGTGACAATGGAACCGAAGTTTACTAATACTTCTTGAGTCGCTACGTGATGAGTTAGGTATTGACCATCAGTTCTCAATCACTTACACTCCTGAGCAAAATGGAGTGGTTGAGAGAAAGAACAGGACACTCATCGAAATGGCAAGGACAATGCTCAATGAGTATAGGACTTCTGAGGTCTTCTGGGCTGAGGCAATCAACACAGCATGTCACTGCATTAATAGGCTGTATCTTCACAAACTCCTGAAGAAGACATCCTATGAGCTGCTTGTGGGAAGACGACCCAATGTCTCCTACTTCAGGGTATTTGGATGCAAAGTCTACATCAAGAAGAAGAGGGAGCATTTGGGCAAGTTCCAGAGCAGAGTGGATAGTGGGATCTTCTTGGGGTACTCAGCCAGAGGGTCATCTTTCAGGGTGTTCAATGAAGCAAGTGGCCAGATTGAAGAATCGTGTGATGTAAAGTTTGATGAGTCAAACGGCAGTCAAGGGCACCATGAGAACTTGGATGACGCTGGTGGAGAGGAGTTGGCAAGGGCAGCTGAGCAGATAGAAGCTGAGGATGTGAGGCCAGTTGAAGCTCCAAGAGTGGTTGAGACAGTCACACCACCTCTCACTCCTGAGCCAGTGGCAGATTCAGGGGGAGTTGTGCCTCAAGATAGCTCAAGCTTTGAGCTAGCGTCAGAGGAAGAGATAGCTTGTGAGAAGGATGGAGAGACAGTTGAGCAGACAGTTGGACAACCTTCTCAGTTGATCAGGACCCATCACTCCATTGCTCGAGATCACCCAGCCGAGCAAGTGATTAGAGACCTGACTCATGGTGTGCAAACAAGGTCAAGGACGGCTAACTTCTGTGAGCACCATGCTTTTGTGTCTGAATTGGAGCCAAAGAAGGTGGAAGAGGCATTGGCCGACCCTGACTGGATCAATGCCATGCATGAGGAGTTAAATAACTTTGAAAGAAATAAGGTTTGGACACTTGTGGAGCGACCCAAGGATTGCAATGTGATTGGCACCAAGTGGGTATTCAAGAACAAGACAGATGAATTTGGATTGGTTGTCAGAAACAAGGCAAGACTTGTGGCTCAGGGTTTCACTCAGGTCGAGGGTGTGGATTGTGGAGACACTTATGCTCCTGTGGCCAGACACGATGCGATTAGACTACTTATGGCATTCTCCACTTGTCACAACATCACTTTGAAGCAAATGGATGTCAAGAGTGCTTTATTGAATGGCTACATTGAGGAGCTGGTCTATGTTGAGCAACCTCCAGGATTTGAAGACCCAAAACACTCCGATCATGTGTACAGATTATCCAAGGCTTTGTATGGGTTAAAGCAAGCTCCTAGGGCTTGGTATGAGAGACTCAGAGACTTCCTCATCTCCAAGGGTTTCAGTGTTGGGAGAGTGGATTCTACACTCTTCACCAAGGTGGATGATGGACACTTGTTCCTGTGCCAAGTTTATGTTGACGACATCATCTTTGGGAGCTCAAGTGAGAAGATGGTACAAGACTTCAGTGAGCTGATGGCTACAGAGTTCGAGATGTCGATGATGGGTGAGCTCAACTTCTTCTTGGGTTTTCAAATCAAACAACTCAAGACTGGAACTTTCATAAGCCAAGAGAAGTACACTCTGGACCTCCTCAAGCGTTTCGACATGGACGGATGCAAGCCACTTCGGACACCAATGGGTACAAGCGGCCACCTCGACCTCGACACAGAAGGTAATCCTGTTGATCCCAAGCTGTACCGTTCCATGATTGGTGCATTGCTCTACTTGACAGCATCTAGGCCGGATATCATGTTTAGTGTATGCATGTGCGCTAGGTACCAAGCATCCCCTAGAGAAATGCATTTGACTCCTAGTATAGGCCTCTGGTTCCCTAAGGGTGCGCGATTTGAGCTTTTTGGCTATTCTGACTCAGATTATGCCGGATGCAAGATTGATCGCAAGAGCACTTCAGGGGCTTGTCACTTTCTCGGGAGATGTCTTGTGTCGTGGGCTTCAAAGAAACAAAACTCCGTGGCGCTATTTATCACGAGGTTTGAGTACATAGCGGCAGGAGTAGTCAGTTCAAATTTTATTCTTGACACAATCCATGTATGACTTTGGCGTAAAACTTGATCATGTACCTCTTCTGTGTGATAATGAGAGTGCTGTTAACATAGCTAGCAATCCAGTCCAACATTCGCGCACCAAACACATAGACGTCCGACATCACTTCCTTAGGGATCATGTGATGAAGGGCGACGTCGTGATTGGATCTGTCTGACGGAGGACCAACTTGCTGATATCTTTACCAAGCCACTAGATGAGGTACGATTTTGCAAATTAAGAAATGAGCTGAACATACTAGATAGGTCAAATGTGATATGAGCTAGCCGTGGGGCTATGTGTGTGAACCTGACAAATCTAGCATTTGAGACAGTTGACTGAGCTTTGATTGTTATACTTAGTTCAAATTGTGCACTAGTGTGAAACTATATAATTTGAATAGCTTGCTCTCAGGAATACTGTCACTTAGCCCAATACATGCTTAATTCTAATTTACTATGCAAACTGTTACTTGGAGCATGTGCTAGGCAAACTCAAAGCCCTTATTGACTCTGTGTTGCTCAAACTTCATGTGAATGACATTGTACATCTAGTTCTAGGCATGCCATCAACTTGTTAAAAATTCTCTTGCCATAACTAGATAAGGGCAACATTTGAAGTGCTAAGCAAAACATAAAAAAAAATGGGCAAAATATCAAATAAGGTTGATCAACACAAAAGTGGGTCACGCATGTCTCACCAATGTCTTCCCAACGAGATGGCTTGCCATTGCACTAGGCATGAATTCGGGGGAAGCTTTGGATAATCAAGATGTTGAATCCTTCAGTGTAATGCTGGGCAACATCGCCGAAGGTTTGAGACATGAAAAATTTAAGAAAACTTAAGTTTGAGATGCCTTTTTCTTAACAATTACATGCAATGTGATTTCTATTGTTGAGCACATTTAGACACTAATGGCTTTGGTTCACCCACATTATGCTCTAAGTCCTTAATTACTTGAACTTCACGATAAATCAGCTTATATTGCTCTATGTGACATGTTGACCTAGAGTAGCTTGAAAATGAAATGTAGTGGATCATCCGTGCCATATGATTTTGTATAACTCTCAAAGCTCATGAAATCATTTCTTTTGCTATGCATTTTGTTCATGTTTGCCTCTATACCCTTTGTTGTTCATTGATGTCAAAGGGGGAGAAAGAATTGCAAATCTTGATCTTTATCAAGGAATAGATGGTTAGGGAGCGAATTGTGCATGTGAGGGTGAGATGAGAGAACTTGGCGTGAATTGAATTGCTCGGTTGCGTTCTTTCTCAATTGGTATCTCTTGCTTGCTATGCATTGATCTAGGGGGAGCTAGGTCTTAGCTTATCATTGTCCTGCACTTCAATTCTTATGCCTAGTTTGCTATCTCAAGTGAAGTCATGCCATTTCATTCATATTCATATGCGCTTGGTTGGAACTAATCCACTGCACTAGACACATATTTGCTTGTTGAGATGGCTATGCAGGAAGATTTGCAGGTGTTGTCATCAATTACCAAAAAGGGGGAGATTGTAAGAGCAAGCTCCCGGGGGGCTTATTTGGTTTTGGTAATTGATGGCAACTGAGTTGTAGAGATGAATCACGTCAAGATTAAGGACATTTGTTTCATAGTTCTTTTGATTTCTTGCGTGTGTGTAGTCTACGTCATCATGCCTGCTGATTGTCGAATCTCTGGCTGCAGGGTCCCACAGAGCACATATCCGGTCTCTTATCCTTATTCGTCTTCGAGAGAGTTGGGGATAGGTCCAGAGGATACCAAGGGGTAGCCACGTGTCCGAGGTTTCGTAGTCACTAAGCCATCCAAAAACCGAAACTCTTTGTGGGCGCGAAACTTCCCGCCTAAGCCTCTGAACCTTCCCTCTTTGTTTGAGCTTAAGTTTTGGCGCCAAATATTTCTAAATCCTCAAAAATACCTTTGTCCCGCAATGCTACAAGCACAGAGGGTCTTGTGGGCTGCAGGTAGAGCTGAGAACAATTGGGCAGACGACACCGCCCATGGGCCCGACAGTCCGACCCAAGTGCCCTTCGGCCTCCGTGATCGATCTGTGGTATTTAGTATTTTTGGGAGTCTTCCCGTACTCGGATTAAAAAAATCAAAACATAAAAGTTGTAGACAATTTCAAGGCGCATCTTTTTTCGTGTTGACAACTTTTTCATTTGAGCAACAGAAAAAATCATAAAAATTCGGAAGCTCTCAGACACTGAAACACAGGACGCAGATCAAAATGATGCCTTAGGCCGGATGTCTGGCCTCAGAGAGGCGGACCGTCTCGCCCAAGTGTTATTTTTCCCAGTTGCAAATTCAATTGACAAGAAAACCTTCTGTCCGGACTATCCTACTGGGAGTCCGGATTGTCTGGCCCTAGTTGTGTCCCCTCTGTCTCGAATTGCATTTTCTACAGGGAGCGCTTGCCTTCGTCCGGACTTTCCGGGGGTTGTCCGAGGGTTGTCCGGCCTAGGGTTTGAGTTTAGATCTGAGATCTATTTTGTTAGGGTTTCGAAGTGGGGAGTATATAAGGGGATTCCTGGTCGGGAGAGAGGGGTGAGAGGCTCATTTGCAACCCTAGCCACCATTCCTCAAGTGTGAGAGCTCTCCCCATGGATCCTTGCTCTAGGGTTCCATGTGCTTGAGAGATTGAGTGAGAGAGAGTGAGGGAGAAGGAGTGAGGAAGAAGAAGAGAGCATCCCTAGTCTCCTCCTTGTCATCCCCAAGGTTTGTGTCCTCTCCCATGGTTGTCTTGCCATCCTCCATGGTGGGATGATGGTGTGTGAGTTGTGGTGTCTCCGGTTTTGTGCTCTTGGGATTCTTGCTACCAGGATACGTCGTCATCGCCAAGCTCCATCAACCGTACCACAAGCAAACCCTTCTTCGTGAAGGTCAGCGTGCTTCCCACGGTGCTTCCTCTCCGTTCGTCAGGGTGTGCAAAGCCCGTCGTCGTGTCGGCGGCCACCTTGCTTCTCAAGGTGCTCTTCTCCGTGCGTCGGAGATGTGCTAAATCCTCGGTGTGCTCGAGGTCGGCTTCGCTTATGAAGTCGGTGTTTTGGGTCCTTCGCGTGTGAAGGGTGCCGATTCGTGTGAAGGTTTGGAGCTCGCCTATCATGTGTTGGTGAAGAGCTACCATCGAGTGGATTGAGGGCTAGGGACGAGAGAGTCCCGACTTCTTTGTGTGAGAAGTTTCCTCAACGGAGACGTAGGTGTTCATGTGTTGAGCACCGAACTTCGGTAAACAATTTGGTTTGCGCCTCTCTGTCTTATTTACTTAACCGCATCTTGATATCCACTGCCTGTGAGTGCCTTCGTGCCTCCTACACTTGTGCATAGATTGCTTTCGCCAACTAGACTTGTGTAGGAATCCACGCGCTAGCTGGGTGCCTTAACTTGTTTAAGTGACTAAGTGCAACAAAAGTAAAAATTGAAATAGTTCGATTCACCCCCCCCTCTCAGCCTTAGGTTCCTTCACTAGGGTTATGAGGGGTTGTATTAGAACTCAAATTCTAATCCGGGTAGGTTTCAGATGGAATTTAGGCTCGTTTAGCAAGAAAACGGAGTTACCATTAGAGGATAGGGCTAAAATTTGGAGAGTGTTCGGATTAGGCTTCTAGAAGCTCCCCTTTAAATTTGAGCACATGATTAATTCGTTTGCTCATTATTTCATGGGTCTTATGAGTTCCCGGTAAAACGACAACAATTTATGAAATCATGAGTTAGCTTTGGAATCTGGGCTTGAAATTTGGAGGGTGGCTGAATGATGGCTTCTAAGAATTACTGGAATTTTTTCAGAACTTTTTCTAAAAGGTTTTCTAGGATTTTGGCTTTAACTTAATTTAAAATAATTTAAATTAGGGTTTTGTATATAAAGATTCCCTTTTATTTTATTTTTAGAGTTTTAAAAATACAAGTGACATATGATAAAATAGAGGATGTCACATAGGGCCGAATGTGCATATGGATATGGGCTTGGTGATAGTTGAACGTTGGTCATGAACCTAGTCGAATCTAGCATAGGGACGTACTATATATAATATCTTTATCTTTATATATATATATATATATATATATATATATATATATATATATATATATATATATATATATATATATATATAGATAAACACTAGAATACTCCTAGGAGTATTTTAACTAAAATACTCCCACGTTTATAGCCCGCCACGTGTCCTCCCCCCCTTCCCCACCTTTCCGCACACACACGACATTTCGACGCATATATTATAGTAAATGTGCGTCTGATTGTAGTAAAACTACACGAAAAAAATAGTAAAGACGGGTAGAATCTGTACCCGACCCATGTGGTGGGGATGACGCGCAATTTAATCTAGTTTTTTGCTATAGTTTTTAATTGAAAGATGCGATTGATAAGCTGTTTTCACTATTGAATTCGTTGCATTTTTTCGAACAAAACTAGACCGGACTCACTTTTTAAAATTTTACTTTACTATAATCATGAACAAGCTTTACTATATTCTGTATATACTTTACTACTTCTCTGTGTACAGTGTTTCGCGTCTACAGTTACGTGTTTCGCGTGTACAGTACTGTTTACGTAACACGTTATAGTAAAGTGTCTCACAAGAAATAGTAAAGTACCGTTAGAATTATAGTAAAGCAAAGTTTTTACGAGCGAGAATAGTCTAGATTTGTTCGAAAAAATGTCAGGAATTCAATAGTGAAAACGGTTCGTCAATCTGAGATTTCTAAAAAAATTACAGCGGAAAAACGAAAGTAAATAAGGCTATTAAAGTTAGTTGCATGGATGATGGGGAGGGACACTTGTCATCATCTAAACATAGGAGTATCTTAGTTAAAATACTCCTAAGAGAAAATTACTTAAGGCTCCATGGAGCCTTGGCTCCAGCTTCCTCCACCGTTGATCCAATTTTCGATCAGAACTGTGCCTTTGTATTTTGTTATTGGGTTCAATCCGTATACCCGTTAGGTGCATTTTTTTTTGAAAAAAATCAAAGTAATTAATTGCATCATTAATATGTATCCTTTGACCAAATGCCTTCATCCTCACGGCCTCACCCCCATTGCGTATCAGAACCTCCCTGCTCCTCTGTCTTCCCGACGGCGAAACGCCGGCATAATCCAGTGAATCTCGGCGGCGTCCACCACATCACCGCAATGGAGCTCCTCCACGTCTCCCCGGCGGCGATACTCTCCAGCATCGGCAACCTCGACGAGGTCCTCCCCAGCACCAGCGCGGAGGCAGCGACGGAGGCGAGCGCCGGTGGCCCTGGATCCGGCCACCCCGGACGCCGCCGGCTCCACCAACCCCGGCGCCTTCCGCCACCGACCCCGGCTGCGTGTCGTCCGCTCCGCCGGCGACCTCGCCGTCCTCCGCGTCGGTGAGCTCGTGTCCTCCGCCCTGGCGACCTCGCCGTCCTCCGCCCGGGCGACTCCGCCGTCCTCCGCGCCGGTGACCTTGCGTCCTCCGCCCGGCGACCTCGCCGTCCTCCGCGCCGGTGAGTTCGCGTCCTCCGCCCCAGCGAGCTCTCCGACCTCCGCCCCGGCGAGCTCCCGGACCTCCCCCTCCCCCCAGCGAGCTCGCGTTGTCCGCCCCGGCAACCTCGATTTCGTTTTGGGATTTGGTGTTTTTTGGTATGAAATTTCCGGGCATTGGTTTGGGTGCATCGATCTGAGATTTTTGTGCGGGGATTTGAGTGTTTTAGGGTATGAGATTTTCGGGTATTGATTGGGGGGCATTTAGATTGCTGTTGGTTTGTGGCAAAGAAAGGAGTTGTTGTTTTCATGCAATTCCCCTTCCAGGCGCGGCGTTCAACCTGCGGGATCCTCTTCCGTGATGAAGAACACGGCGGTGCAAGGCAGTACGGCACCCCTACTAGTGGACGGTGCTGCGGTTCCGGCCGGACAACCGCGGCGAGTTTCCTGGCGAAGTGATGGTGGCGGCATCTAGAGCTCCACCCCGGTGACGGTGACCTCATCCTCACCCTGGCCGACGTCCGCCTAGGATCTACGGAGGGTGGTGTATACACTTTAATGCGTCTAATGGTCATGGTGGTGATACTGCCAACTTATGATCTGGACCATACAACAAATACGGATCTCTGCGAACCGTTGATCTCCGTAACAATCCCAGAGGAGCCGCTCCTGCTCCCACCTCCCACGATCCCCGCCCCGCATAACCGCCCCTCCCGTCATCCCCCTCCCTCTTCCTCACCCAAGACGCCCCCTCTCTTCCTCCGCAAATTCCCTCGGTGGCTTGCGACGACGCTTCCCCATGTCCTCCCCGCGGCCGGCGTTGTGCCTCCCTACCTCTACATCACGGTGGCGCGGATCTGGATGCTGCGACTTCGGCGGCCTCCACACAGATCTGATCGGCGATGCTTCCTCGATCCTCTCTTCTTCTTCTTCTTCTTCCTTTTCCTCTCTCTCCCTCCTCGTTTTCTCCCTTATCCTCTCTCCCCCTCCTCTTCTTATTCTCCCTCTCCCTAATCTACCTCTACTTAGGGATGAAAATGGTACGGATAATTTTCGACCGTCCAACCGACCGAGGCATAATAATATCCGAAAATATTGAGCCGGATAATATTATGGATATCCGAATCCGACAAGGCGGATACGGTACGGATACAAATAATATCCGATGGATATTATCCGAGCTTTTCTTGGATAATATCCGATGGATATTATCCGATTAGCTAAATCCATCTATAAACTATCTCTATTATATTTCTATAGGATGAATGACTAACACATATAACAACTAGATGCATGTGATTTTACATTTTTTTGCTTTATCGGGTATGATACTTACACACCATCATTTTCATGACTATGGGCCATAAAGTTGAGTCACAAAGAGATAACTATATGTATTTGGATATACTTATTTCTTTAGTATATGTTTTCGCGTATTATCCGAGAGAGTATCCGTGTCCGATCCGTATTTGTATCCGATATTATTCGTATCCGTATTTGTATCCGATATTATTCGTATCCGTATTTGTATCCGGTACTATCCGTATCCGAATCCGTATCCGATCAAACTAAATGGATCAAATACAATATGAGTGGTTTCCGATCCGTATCCGATCCGTTTCATCCCTACCTCTACTGCTTGACTAGCTCATGTCAACGGCAAGAAGAAGGCGAGCCTCGATGCCACCTTCATGCCAAGGTTCGACCTCGTCCAGATCGGTAAGAATTTCATCCGACCTCTTGGGGTTCTTCAAGGTAGGGTTGAGTCTGGGCCGGTTCGACCCACTGACCCACCGACCCAGCTTAAAGAAAATAAGAAAATGGGCCGCTGGACCAGACCGAAAATAAGAAAATGGGCCACTGGAATCGGATCCCTAGTACCCACCGGTTCCCCAAGGTCGACCCTATCGCTCCACCTCGCACTCTCCTCCCTCTGCTGTGGCGGCGCCTCCCTGCCGGTCGCCGCCTCGCCGGGCCGACCGCCGCTCCTCACCGCCAGCTGCCGCCTCGCCAGGCAGCTCTCCTCCTCGTCTTCCTCCTCCTCGCGCGCACGCCGCATCGCCGCCGAGGAGAGCCCGAGGGAAGGAGGCGCAGCACCCGGAGCCCCGTCTCTGCGCGCGGGGTTGACGGCCGGACAAGAGGGCGCTCCCAGCTTCGCTGAATGCCCTAATGTGAGCTCCTGTTCCTTTTTCTTTTAGCTCGATTTGGTTCTGGTCCTTTCGATTTGGTTCTGTGCTGTGATTCGGTGGATATGCGTGTAGTTCAAGAGAAATTTCGGTGGTTAACCCCATGATTTTTGTTTCACGGCTTCCTTCGGAAGTTCTTGTAACTGTGGTGGTCAATTAGTCGTTACTGTTTCTTCAATTGTTCTTGTTCGAAACAGTGAGCTTGTGTGAAGTTCTTATTACAGTTTCTTCAATTGTTCGAAATTTAACACTTACTTGTTAATTGAGCAATTGAAGAAACAGTGAGCTTGTTCGAAATCATAACACTTACTTGTTAATTGAACAATTGAAGAAACATATGTACAGCTGGTATTTCAATTTTCAATGGAATATTGCCTGGCATTTGTCTTACTGTGACTGTGACTGCGTCTGCAGATGTTTGATGTTGAATGCACCACTTTGTTTTGTTTTCTGCAATTCTCACTATAACTCTGGTTATCATCATGCAGGTTTCATTTCATGATTTCTTATGGTGTCTCAGAACCCATTGTGCTGGGTTCAGTAACAGGTTGAAACTTCAATCATTAACAGGTTCAGTAACAGGTCCTTTTGATTCCGAGCTTCATATATGTGCTGCTCACAAATACAAAGTGAAAAAAACCCCATGAATTCAGTCCAGCTTGTACAGTTATGTTTTTTGGACAATCTTACGTATGGCAGCTGATAAATCTTATGTATAGAAGTTACCTGGCTTTGCTAGTTTGCTTGTCATCCTGATTTATCTTCTTGCTTGTTTTGGTTTAGTCAAAATTGATCAGAAATGCTGCTCAGAAATCTTCCTATGTGTGTATATACACTTTATTGAGATATTTCTTTCATTAAGCATTGGTATGGATGAGTGTGGGTCAACTCTGATCGTGTACTGTATAAATGCAGCTTGTTTCCATTAATGCAGCTTGTTGGAGTAGTAAGTTAAATGTATAAATGGGCCGACCCTTGTGACCCATTGGGTCAAGGGGGTCACAAAGCATGACCCTTTGAGCCGACCCTGTTGACCCATTTTTCAGCAGTGGGTCATGTGGGTCGGACCCAATGGGTATTGGGCCGGCCCACGCTCATCCCTACTTCAGGTATTGGGAATTTTTTTTCAAAATTAGCCTTGAATCGTGAGTTTGGATTCAAATTTGAGGGATTTCAATGAATTAGAGTTTCAGGTTCCACTCTTTTGGGGAAAATTTTGGGTATTTTGCTTGATTCACCCAAATTTTGTTGGCAGTGCTGCGTGGAGAGGAGGAGGAGGAGCTCGAGCTACCCCTCGGTGGTGGCGGCAGCCAGTGATGGCCACCCGCCGGCCCTCCTCCATCTCCGCTGGTGGAGTTCTACCTGAAACTACAAAGGAGGGGGGTTGATGCTGGCACTGCATAGACAAGGATGTTGTTGCCATTGACGCCTGTCACAGAGAAGGACGGATGGTTCTTAGAGGTACCAATATACCATTACCACACTGAAGTACGGATCATGCATAGATCCTTGCCTGAATGTCGTACTTCCAAAATATAAAATCATTGGAGTACTCATTGTTGTGAATCTCAAGTTTAGATTACAATCACTAAATTGTTATCTTGTTCTTGTTCTTCGTAGTGTGAAGTAAATTAAAGCCTTGAACTTGATTTGCAATATTTGAGCGATTGAATTCCAAGATTAATAGCCGCATGGTACATATTGTTTCATTTATACTCATACATTGAAAAGATCGAATGCTGAAAATGATCCGGTTTTGTAGAATCCATGTGTGAAGTTTTCCTAGATTTGTCAAATTCACATGACTTTATTAGCTTTGTCATGAGTATACGACCTAGCCATAATTGCTAATATTTCCGATTTAATCAGATCAAATAAATAAGTGTGTATGTTGTTCTTGTTTAGTTACTACAACCTTTTTGTTTCTGCTGCCAAACTTTATATTTGTTCCTTTTCAGGTAGTTCAAACTTTATACACTGCAGGGAGATGTATGTGTGTGTCAATGTCATAGTTGCTTATCGAGCCTTCTGTGATCTTCCAGCGATGCTTAGCTCATTTTTACTTGAAAATACAACCAAGGGATATAGGCCATGTTTGAAATCGTGTTACGCTGCATCGCGTTGCGTTGTTGTCTGTGCTGATTTGAACGCGGCATACAGCTGCAGCGTCGCGTCGAATGCGACGCAACGCAACGCGACGCCGCAGCGAACAAGGCCATAATCGTTCATCATAATGTTCTGAGATAACAACACCTCATGATTTATGATCTTTTGTTCAAAACTGTAAAGATTCTATTGGAATTATTTAGGCTTTTGGAGACCATTTTTCTCAGCAAGAAAGCAGCTGTCCGATGAACAAAATAGGAACCTTGATGATTCATGATCTGTTGTTCCGACAGTGAAGATAATCATCGTGTCATAGTTTTTTTTTGTAGCAATTGATGAATCGGGTGTACAAAATCTTATTAATATTACTCATGTAAAACCGTATGTTAACAACCAATTTATAACCAATATAAGTTAGAAATTCCTTATATGTTAGGTTTTATGACTCCATGAATTTGGATTTCCTTCCACTGCTATTACTACTCAGTGGAGTCTCTACTAAAAGAAGGCCAATTTTGGAAGAATTCCCTTGATTTTGTGTGTGCCCCTAGGGTTTGCCTCTGTTACTGGTCCAATGGTCGTATTTTTCTTTTGCAGGCAAAAACTGAGCCAAAGCATGACACAGAGTTGGGGCCAAGCATCAGCATTGTTGATCAGGCAACCAGCGATGCACCTGAAGCTGATGGTCAAGCCAAGCTACATCAGAAACTGCGCTATATTGAATAAAAGGTGAACAGAAAGATTCACCTCATTATAAATGGAAAAAAACTACTCCAGCCCTTAGTTATATTGGACTGGATGGATTCTCCTGATCTAGAAAACCAGCTATTGGGTGCCAAATGTTAGTGCCTCAAGGGAGTGAATCCTTTGGAGATTTGGAGGTGCTATTATTTTTGTACCTTGTAGACCGATTAATTTGTTGTTTCTTTTTTTTGTATTCCTTTGTTATGGCACTCGCTACCTTGTATATATTCTTTTAAGTAACATGTCGGTGGTAACGCTGGAGTCAAGCTCATTGAATTAGGTTAGAAGTTTACAATTAAATGAAAATACAACGTGCCCTAAAGTCTAAGGCCACAAATTAACTTGTACTTCAATTTTTTTTCACATTATCTCACAGCTAGAGCCAGTGTTTTAAATAGCGCGCTAAACACTTTAGCCTCTTAGAAACGCTAAGACGTGCTATAGCGGCGCTAAGACATTTAGCGTTTTTTTTAAAAAAAAATGCAAAATGCAGGGAATCACACTGGCTATTTAAATCCAACAAGCCAACATAAATTAGTTCTGCAGCTCTCCTGCAGATTAGTCTAACAGCCTAACAACTTAATACTTAACAAGTCCAACAACAAGACAACAGGTAACAGCAGTACAAGCGTATATTGAGTGCGGTTTGGGATAGGGTTCTTGTTCCGGGTCAATTGAGTGAATGTGGGCCGTATATTGTGTGGATTTGGGCCGCTAGCCGCTGAATTTATCTCTGCACCAAATTTTGGTCCAAAGTGCTATAGCGACGCTAAATTGGTCTGTTTGCGGCGTGGTTTAGCGCGCTATTTCGCGCTATAGCGGTCTTAGCATCAATAGCGTCAAAATGGTTAAAAGCATAGCGCCAGTGTCTCCCAAACGCTATGGCGGTGCTATAGCGGCGCTATAGCGCGCTATTTTAATACATGGCTAGAGCACATCTACTTGTAATTTTAAATCTAATGGCCTGACCCACTAATGAGTGATTGATGAAATATTACCTCCAATATGTTTTGCATGTGCAACGTGTTTTGCATATGCGAGGATTTTTAATTCTCCCGTTGCAACGCACGTCCATGCTCAAGATTTGTCTCATATTTTTATCTAAGTTGCCATGCATTGCCTCACATTTTACCCTTTATAATTTTATAGATTCAATTTATGTTTTGGTCGACGGATGTTTAACCGGGGGTTATTGTCGGCAATGATTATATATGGGGCAATGCATAAGATCCAAACTCGATGGTAGCACAAAACAGGGGGTCTTTTTTATACAGGTTCGGGCCCTCGTGGTGGAGGTAATAGCCTAGTTCTGTGCTCTGGGATTATATCGTGATCTGATGATCAATGTGGGATTATATGGTGATCTAATGATCAATGTGGAAGGAGATGTCTCTCCATGTATGGGTGTGAAGATGAAGATATAGATGATGATGAAGATCATCTGGAGATGCCGAACCAGGGGCTCCCTGTCCGCCTTATATAGTGAGGGGCAGGGTTACATGGTAGAGTACTGGTCGGTTACGAGGTAGGATTCCTATCTCTATCCTCTAACCAGATACATAGTTATCCATGATTACAATTGTATCTTTCCTATTAATTAGGGATATACTTGTCGGTGTAATAAATACTGGGGTATGAAGAGTCCTAAGGAAGGCTAGGAGAGCGCCGGGCGAGGGCCCCACATGTCAGGCGGGCGACTGTGCCCCAACAGGCGTGTGAGCCCCTCGGCGTGTCCGACGGGCCCCACGCGTCGGGGGCGACTGTGCCCCAACAGGCGTGAGCCCTCGGCGTGTCCGACGGGCCCCACGCGTCAAAGGGCGACGTGCCCAAATAAGACGGGCGAGCTCCTCAGAGCGCCGGGCGAGGGCCCCACACGTCGGCGGGCGACCAGTGCCTCAGCGTGGGGTGAGCCCCTCAGTGTCCGGCGGGCCCCACGCGTCGGCGGCGACCAGACCCAGCGCTGGCGAAGCCCCTCAGAGCGCCGGACGAGGGCCCCACACGTCAGCGGGCGACCAGTGCCCCAACAGGTGGGCGAGCCCCTCGGCGTGTCCGGTGGGCCCCACGCCGCAGCGGCGACCAGCCCCGCAAATACGCTGGCGAAGCCTCTAAGGCCCCCATCGCTGCGGGGCCCACGTGGCGAGAGCGTCCCGAAGGAGTCTTCGAGCGAAGGCTCCTCGCTACGGCGACGAGCGATTCAATACGACACTACGCGCGGATAGATGATGAAGAGATGATTACCGCCACGCTGACCTCTGCAGCTCGATCAATCATCACCGTGGGCGCAGCCGGAATTGACCGGCAGAGAGAGAGTTTGCCATCTTCAAGCTAGCCACCGCATCGGCGGCAGCGCTGGGCCCCGCCAGCCTCACCGGGCGCTCTTCTGCGGGTCGGGCCACTTGGCGGCGCCAGATGGGCGCGCAGCGTGTGAGTAGCAAAGACGCTGCGTCTCTCTGTCTGCCCTCGCGTCTTATCGATGTACTAAGCGTCAGATCGCCTACCCCTCGCCTCTCCGCCGCTCAAGACTTGTATAAAAGGGAGGAGAGAGGAGGAGAGGGGTTCAAACATTCTCAGAATCGCATTCCACACAACCACAACACGGAAAAGAGCTAAGGCTCGACAGGAGGACTGTTACCCGCGAGGGGGTCCGAACCTGGGTAAATCCTGTGTGTTGCTCCTTGCCGTGTTCCAAGCTCAAATCGAACTGAGCTCGACCTGATTGGCTAGCAGGATAGAAATCTGATAAGGGTGTGATCCGCAGTGGTTGAGTGGAGAGCACGCCGTCAGTGGCGCGTCAGGTAGGGGAGCGCTAGCACCAGTTCGAGTTCTTCGACCTCTCTCCAGGCGGTGATGGCGGATCAGCAGTCCGCGATGGTCCAGGAAGCGGCCGCTAGAGTCGCGGCCGCGGCGTCGGCTGCGGCAATGGCGGTAGATCAACCGGGCGGCAGCCGTCCCAGTCTGGCTAGGCGGCGCCTGGCCTTGCAGGAGTGCACTCCAGCACAAAACCTCCATGCGGCCAGGGCCCTGCTGGACAACCCGCCGATTCCGGTAACTCCGGACTCTCCGGCGGCGCCGTGGCTGGCCAGTTTGGCCCGCTACGTGGATGCAGCCGCGGTGGTAGTGCAAGTCGCGGGGGGCGCGGGAACCGGTGTTTCCGCTTCTTTCCGCTCTTTGGTTTCTCCGCATCCCTCCCACGGATCTCTGGCGCGAGGAAGGGGCAGATTTACGAGCTGTGCAACTCCCACGGGTTCGCCAGCAGCGATAGGCGGCGGGATCTCCGGGCCCACTTGGAGAATCGCCATCTACGACACGGAGAAGACCTGCGCGACAAGCTCCGCAGGCGGCATGATCGAGAGCGCGACCGCGCCGACGCTGCCTCCCGTGGGGACCAAGAGGGTTCCCGCGATGCTGCCTCCGCCAGAGAAGGCGGCGCATCTTCGGCGCCGTCCGGACAAATGGGCACGGCGGACGGAGGCGATCCGTGAGTAGGAGGCTCCAGGTCGGCCGCGCCTTTTGAAGGAGGCGCGCGCGTCGCGATGGCGGAGAGGTTTCGACTGCCGCCATCGAGAAGTACGACAGTCTACCAACCCCGACGAAGTTTTTGCAGATCTACACTACGGTAATGCTGGCCGATCGAGGGTCGGGGAAGGTTCTCGCGAACTACTTCCCGCAGCCTCACCGGCGAGCCCGCTCGTGGCTCATGAACCTACCCCGAGTCACTGGGGTCGTGGAAGGAGCTCTCCGAGTTTTCATCACCAACTTCGAGGCACGCTCGAGCGGCCGGAGTTGAAGACGATCTCCACAATGTGGAGTAGAAGAAGAGTCGCCGCGCGACTACATCCGGGCGCTTCACCAGTTCGCAACACCATCCCCGGCATCTCCATCGACGCCGTTGTCACGGCCTTCGAGGGCGCTTCGGGACCCTAGGGTCAAGGAGAAGATGGCCACCCGCAAGATCAAGACGACGGAAGAGCTTTTCACCGCCCACAAGCGCGCTTCTTCAGCGGAGGTTCGCTTCGCCCGGCCGCAAGCGGCGGCGTCGCAGTGGGGCAGGCCGACTTCAAAACCCCGCGGTAAGGACAAGAAGAAGAGCAAAGCGGCCGAGACCGGACAGTCCCGCCGCCGAAAGCGACGACGACGACAATGGCCGCCGCGCGCGCGATGCGCGGCGGGCGAAGAAAGGAGGATGTCGCGGCGGCGGCGGCAGAGCGGCCCGCAGGGCGCCAAGGCGATCGCCGTGGTCACGGCGGCCTCGCGTCGCGACGAGGGCGAGACCGCCGTCCCGTGGAGTGGAACGGAGGGACTTATTGTCCCATTCACCGCAATAATTCCCGACTTGGCCGATTGCCATGTCGCCGAGAACCGATGGACAAGCGCGTCCATGAGCAAGCAGCAGAGCGCCCGGCAATGCAAGGGCAAGGAAGCGGCCGCTTGGTTTTCAGCAGCGGAGCGAAGTCGCCGTTATCCACGGCGGATCGCCACCTATCCGCCCCACGCTAGTTTTAAGCGTGCGATAAGGAGGTGTCGCCGCCGTGCCCGGCGTCGGGTCAGCAAGGCAGCTGGTGTGGTCGGAGCAACCGATCACATTCAGTCAGGCCGATCACCCGGCCAGTACCGTCGGCCCGAGTCATCTCCCGATCGTGGTAACGCCCACGGTCCAGAATGTCAAGCTCGGGCGGGTGCTGGTGGACGGAGGAAGCTCTCTCAACCTCTGTCTACCGAAGTCGCCAAGGCGCCCAGATTCAGCGGCAGAGCTTCACCAGCGCTCCGTTCTTCAAAGATCGTCTCGGGGATGAGTCCGTCCTCTCGGTAGCGTCGACCTCCGGTAACATTTGAGGTTCGACAACTTCCGCACGGAGATGCTCGAGTTCGAGGTGGTGACTTCGACCTCCGTCATAACGCCATCTTGGGTTGGCCGGCGCCGACCAAGTTCATGGCGGCTGCCACTATCGTACATGGTGGTGAAGATTCCGGCCACCGCCCCATCATCGTGAAAGTGGACCGTCCGGGCGCCCGCGCGACAAGGATGCTCTCGCTTTGGCGAAGCGGTCGGCGCCAGTGAGCCGAGGCTTTACTGGAGCTCCTCCGCGAAGATCTGCCTCATGTCCGCGGAGGTCAAGGCGATCTCCCCGAGCGAAGTCGACAGCGAAGACCGCTCAGGTGGGCGCCTCTCGGCGCCAAATAGAAAGGCGCGCTCGTCTCCTTCCTCCAGTCTAACGCAGACGTGTTTGCTTGGCAACCGTCCGACATGACTGGGGTCCCCAGGGAGGTGATTGAGCATAAGTTGGCAACGCTCTCGCGCGCGACCGTTATGCGAAGGTTCGAGCGATCGGTGGAGCGTCAGGCCGTTATCCGCCAGGAGGTGGACAAGCTTTTGCGGCCGGGGGTCGTTCGGAGCGTCGCCCATCCCAAGTGGCTCGCGAACCCCGTCCTCGTCAAGAAATCCAACGGGCGGTGGAGGATGTGCGCCGACTTCACCGACCTCAACAGCGTGCTGGCGATCGTACCACGCCCGCGTCGACCTCATCGAGACTCAATGGCGGTGCGGCGGCTATGCTTCGATGCGCTACTGGTACCACCAGATTAGCATGGTGAAGAAGACGAAGACAAGACAACCTTTGTGACGCCCATGGGCGCTCATCGCTACACGAGGATGGCGTTTGGATTGAAGAATGCAGGCCCAATCTACCAGAGGGCCATGCACATCGCTCACCGCTCCCAAATAGGGCGGAACTTGGAGGTGTCGTCGGCGACACCGTGGTGAAGTCCAAGAAGGCGGAGGAGTTGATCGGCGACCGGAGGAAACCTTCACCAACCCGAGAAAGTATCGCATCAAGCTCAATCTCGAGAATGTGTCTTCGCCGTCTGTCGGGCAAGTCACTGGGTTTCCTCGCCTCCTAGAGGGGATTGAGGCGAACCCCGACAAGATCGCGGCGATTGAGAACATGAAGCCCCAGACGCGACTTCGGCAGATGCAGTGCTTGGTGGGCTGCCTGACTTCCTTGGGCCGCTTTATAGCTCGCCTGGGGGACAAAAGTCTCCCTCTACTCAGGCTCTGAAGAAGACCAACCAATTGAGTGGACCACGGAGGCGAGGAGGCGCTCGACGGGTCAAGAAGTACCTCACTTCCCGCCTGTCTTTGGTCGCCCCGCACCCGGGCGAGCCGTGATCCTTTATGTCGCGTCGAACCCCGGTGGTCAAGACGCAGTCGGTGGCGTAAAGGGAAGGTGTTCAATACCCCCATCTATCATCAAGAAAGTCCTCCACGATGCGAAATAAGGTATTCGCAACACCGAAGATGCTTCACGCCGTCTTGTGGCGTCCCGGAGGCTACGTCACTACTTCCATGGGCGAGAAATCACAGTGCTGACCAAGTACCCCTTGCGGAGATCCTCTTCAACCGCGAGGCGACGGGTCAGACGCTCGCCAAGTGGGCCATGGAGCTGGCAGAGTTCGACCTCAAGTTCGCTCCCCGAACGGCCATCAAAGGGCAAGCTCTAGCGGAGTTCGTCAACAAGTGGACTCCGGCGGACGTAGAAGCTGAAGGCACCCCAGCACCCTCGCCGTGGACTCTCTTCTTCGACGGCTCTTTCCGGTTGGAGAAATTTGTCAATGGTGTCGTCCTGGTGTCTCCCACCGGCGACGTCGTCCGGCACCTGGTGGTGCTGGAGTTCCGCGCTACCAAAAACGTCGCGGAGTGCGAAGGACTACTCGCCGGGCTCAGGGTGGCTTCGACCCTGGGTATCCAGCGGCTGCAAGTCAAAGGCGACTCTCTCCTGGTCATCTACCAGCGAAAAATTCACTGTTCGATCCCGCATGGCGGCCTACCCGCGGAGGTGCGGCGGTTGAGCTGCATTCGAGGGTTTGGGCTTCGCGCACGTCCCTCACCGCGACAACTATATGGCGGATGAGCTATCCCAGATTGCCTCGTCGAGGGCACCTATTCCGGCCGGGGTCTTTGAAGAAAGACTCTTGCGGCCGTCTGTCGCAGCCCCCAATTCTGGTGGGGACGGCATGATGCTCGACGCAGCTCCCGCATTAGGAGGAGACGTCGGTGTCCCCGCAGCAGCTTCCAGATCGGAGGGAGGATGCGGAAGAACTGCCGAGGCGGTTGAGGCGGAAATGCCAGGCCAGACAGAGTACGTTGGCGACAATGCTAACGTCGCCACGCTCGTCCGGGAAGGTCAGTGGATGGATCAGATCCTAGCCTACCTGCGGGACGGAGTGATCCCCGACGATGACGCGTCGGCTGAGAAGATAGCGCGCAAGGCCAAGCGCTACGCCCTGGTAGGTAGGGACCTGTATCGCCTGGGCGCAAACGGAGTTCTACTGAAGTGCGACACTCGGGAAGCGGGGAGTGCAATCCTCTCTGAGATCCATGGAGGCATGTGCGGGAGCCATTCAGGGAGCCGGGCGTTGGTCGGAAAGGTCTTCCGCCACGGCTTCTATCGCCTCTGACCCTCGAGGATGCCTTCGTGGTGAGGAGATGCGAAGCGTGCCAGTTTCATGCTAAGCAGATCCACCGACCGGGCCAGGCGCTGCAAACCATTCCGCTCGCCTGGCCGTTCGCGGTCTAGGGGCTGGACATCCTAGGCCCGTTCCCACGGACGACCGGAGGCTACACGCATCTGTTCGTCGCCGTTGACAAGTTCACCAAGTGGGTTGAAGCCTCACCAGTTCCGGGGATCACGTCTGTCGCGGCCATAAAGTTCATGACAAGCATCTTCGTCCGGTTCGGCGTCGCCAGCAGGATCATCACCGACAACGGTGCACAGTTCAAAAATGCCGATTTTCAAGATTGGTGCGAAGTGCTGGGCACCAAGCTGTGCTTCGCCTCCGTTGCACATCCGAAGAGCAATTGGCAAGTAGAGCGGGCCAACGGGGAGGTGCTCAAAGGACTCAAGACAAGGGCGTTCGACCGCCTAGAGAAGCGTGGCAAGCGCTGGACGGAAGAAGTCCCCACTGTGTTGTGGGCGCTGTGGACAACTCCCAACAGAGCCACCAGCGAGACCCCTTTCTTCTTGGTGTACGGCTCCGAAGCGGTGCTCCCGTCGGAGCTCACCTTCGGCTCCCCAAGGGTGGCGGCGTTCAGCGAAGACGGAGACCCTGACCGGCGTTAGGATGAAGTAAATCTCCTGGAGGAGATCAGAGACAGGGCGGCGATCCGAGCCGCCAGGTATCAGCGAACCTTCGCCGTTATCAAGCAAAGGCGGTGTGTGAAGAACATCGGCGATGGGCGACCTCGTTCTGCAGAGAATTGGTATGCAGCGAGCCGCAACAAAAAGTCTCCCCCCGGGAGGCCCCTTCAAGGTGGTCTCGATCTCGCCCAGAGCTCGGTCGGGCTCGCATTCGAGGACGGTCGCGAATTGGCGAACATTTGGAACGTCGAGCAGCTGAGGAAATTCTACCCGTAGGTAGCTGTGCCAGGAGCTCTTTTTTTTGGCCTCCCTTTGGAGCCAAGCGGCGAGGTCTTCCTCCTTCCCCGCTCGCCTCGGGGGCTGCGATGTACAAAGCCATCTGCAAAATAAAGATAAGTTCTGTCTCTCTGTGGGCATCCGTTCTTTTTCGCTTCCAAAAGTCTGTTAGATAACATTCTGTTGAAAGATGGTAGTGAAAAAGTACTTAAGGCTGATGGCCCCTTAGTTGCAAGGGCGAACGCTTGAACTTACGACTGGGCGAGGCAAGGCGGACGGAAGACGGTACTACTAACTTTGTGTGTCTGCTTTCGGTCTAGGCAGCAGCCAACGACGGCACCAGCGACTAGACCACTTCCGGAAGCTAAGCTCTCGCCACGCAACGATCAAGGTCGGTTTGCGAGAGGCCATAAGGGTTGAAGTAACCAGATGCCTAAGAAAAAAGCGCTCACTTTCAACGAGCGTTACTTTAAAACTTTTGGCGGTCGATCGCTTAGCCTCAAAAGTCTCATTAGAAAGCATTCTTTGAAAGCTAGTAGCGAAAAAAGTACTTAAGGCTGATGGCCCCTTAGTTGCAAGGGCGAACCCTTAAACTTGCGGCTGGGCGAGGCGAGGCGAGGCGGACGGAAGGCGGGTTCTAGCCTGGTGTGTCTGTTCGGTCTGGGCAATGCGCCAACGACGGCACCAGCGACTAGACCACTTCCAGAAGCTAAGCTCTCGCCATGCAACGTTCAAGGTTGGTTTGCCAAGAGGCCATAAGGGTTGAAGTAACCAGATGCCTAAGGAAAAAGCGCTCACTTTCAGTAGAACGTGTTGTCTAAAGCTTTTGGCGTTTGGGTGCCTCAGTTCCTTTCGCAAGTAAGAATTTACGCAAAAGTTTAATCGAGACTCGTGGCAAAAGAGTAAAAGTTTGCATTGATAGGTTTTATATACAAGACGAGACAAACAAGGGAGTTCAGCTACTCCTCGTCGTCATCATCTTCTGCTGGAGCAGCGCCACCCATCATGGATACGCGGCCGGCGACGACCTCGACCCGGGATTGTTTGCCCGGGTCCAGCTGGCGTGAAGGTTCCCCGGTGGCGGCGTCGAGGTCGAACGCGGTGTTTTGGGCAAGGCAGTTGCCCAAGACGAACCGCGCTGCTTTGAAGGCGCCGTGGCGACCATCTTCGATTGCCCGCGTCCGCATCACCACCGGCGAGTTCTGCGCAGGGCCTCGGCGCGCGTCCCACGCCAACAGATCTTGGCCGTCTCCTCCAATGGGCGTCTGAGGTAACCCGAAGTACAAGACGTCTCGGAAATCGCGGTAGGCGGTCCGCAAAGATATCGGCGAGACCCGGAGGGCTCGAGTGCGCCAAGAAGTCTTCAACGTCTTTGGTGGCCGAGGCGGTGGCTCGTGCCGCCGCCTCGCTGTCGCCGTTTCCAGCGCCATGATCTCTGATCAAGGGCCCGCCGCAGCTTCCGGCTGCCCGCTCCGCCAAGCTGAGCGCTTTCACGCGCCGCCCAGGCGAGGGCGAGGGCGCGAAGCGCTTCGGAGGAACACTCGACGTCGGCGGCAATGGCGGAGTTGGCGTTGGTGTCGGCTGTGGCAGTGGCCTGAGGGTCCTCCAGCCTCGACGCCGGTGCACTCTCCATCGAAGGGGCCGCGGGCAAGCTGGGGGCTGGCGGATCGCGTGGGATGGAGCCTGAGGCCCTAGTGTCCGCTCTGTTCGGCGAAGAAAAACCAGAAGGGTTCAGGTATGCGAAAAACGTCTAGCATGCTAACCCTAACGCGAAACGTATATCAACGCAGAGAAAGTTACCTGAAGCGGCGCCCCCCGAAAGCGAAGGAAGAGGCGATGTCGATCCTCTGGTCGGCGCGAGTTCCGCCGCCTCCTCCGTTGTAGGAGGTAGACGAGGCGGTAGAATCGCCGCAGCCGCACCGTTAAACAAGCGCCGCACGGGAGGTGCAGCGCAAGAGGAGCCGCGCGCGACGAAGGGCCGCGGCGCAGGCGCGGCCGGCGACAACGAGTGTGCCGCACGAGGTGCCGGCGTGAAGAAACCGCGCAGAGGCGCCGGTTCCGGAAGAGTCGCCGCGCTCTCGCCAGGCGGCGGAGCGGCGGCGTCAGCAACAAGGCCCCCGCCGGAGGAGGCCAAAGGAGGCGGCTCAGGACTCGAAGGGCGGAGCCTTTTTGGGCTCACCTCTCTCCTCGTTATCATCGTCTTGGGAGAGGATGAGACGGCGCTTTCCGAGAGCGCGGTCGGAGTCGGCCGCCACGACAGGAGGAGCGGCGCCCGCAGGAGCTTCGGCGGTCGTCGGCAGAGGGTTACGGATTTGCAAGGGTCCCCGGGCCACTTGGACCGTGGGACCAGAAACCTCCATGGGAGGCAGCGTGCGCAAGAACATGTTGCGCTCCCGTGGGGGCCAGTCGCAGAGGGGGAGGATGCTCGCAGGCGGAGAAATGTCGCCGGCTGGCACGAACAATAGTCCCGCCAGCCACTGCCGGAGCACGTCATGCGGCACGTTCCCTGCGGCTGGGCAAAAAGAAGAAGCCGCAAGTTAGCAAGCAACCAAAAAAGAGGAAGGACGTTCCACGAAGTCAAGAAGACCCAAAAGAATGAAAGAACGCTCACCTCCAGGGGCAACACGGATTCCATCGTCGTCGCCATAATATTGCCAGCGGGCGCGCCTCAATGCGCGGCGAGGCGGCGGCGCCGCAAAAAGTCCGCCGCCACATGGGTTCCGGTGAGCCCGTTGTGGCGTAGCTCAGCAATGCGCTCCAGCATCGCATCCATTTCCGCTGAGTCGTTGGGAACGGACCCCTAGCTGGCGAGGGATTCTGCAGGACCCTCGGGGAAGACAAGATCATCGCAGCCGTTGGAATCCTCCCCGTACAGCCATTGTCGCGCCCAGTCCTTCCAATTGGACTTGGCCGCGACTGGGATGAAGGCGGCGGCATCGCGAAGCGTGAAGTAGCAGCTCCCAACCGCGCTCGGGCGCGAGCTAGAGTGCAGGGCGAAGAGCCGGCGCCAGAGCGGGAGACTTGGCATCGTCCCCACGAACATTTCGCAGAGGTGGGCGAAGATGGCCAGCATCACGATGGAGTTGGGGAAGGTCGCCGCTGGATCTCGTGAAAGGCGAGCACCCCCAAGAAGAATTCAGAGTATGGCGGAACAAGGCCCGCCAGCACCGCTCAGGTGAAGGTAATGATCTCCCCGTCGCGGGGGCTAGGCGTAATGGTCCCAGCGTGGAACCGGGCGGAGGCTGGCGGCACGAACACTCGGAGCCGCGCCACCATGTCCTCGTCGGCGGCGGAGGCAGGCAAAGCTGGACCAGTCGGCAGGGTGGCCGGAGCGGCGTCCCCGCGGCGACCCTTGCTGCGCTTAGGAGCCATGGGAAGATGGCGGAAGTGCGGTGGCGGGAGCTAAGGAGCAAAGGAACTTGGTGGCGGTGGCAAAGGAAAGCAGGAGGTAGCTCACAGCACCTTGGCGCGCGGAAGGATTCGTCGCGGCACCAAGGGACGAAGCATTTATAGGCAAGGAGCGCGAGCGTGACGGTTTGGATTCCGCTTCCACGCGCGCGCGCGGCACCATCATTGCCCCGCGCGCTTCGGTTTTCCTCGAAAAAGCGGTATGGTTCCCCAAGGAAGATCGTGCGCAGGTGGAGAATCAGGTGGTGGGCCCCCCACGATTCGTCTCCCGCCGCACAAGAAATGGTGGAGTGTCAGCGCGACGGTTCGCGCATCATGGTGGACCCGGGGGCTACTGTCGGTGTAATAAATACTGGGATATGAAGAGTTTTAAGGAAGGCTATGAGAGCGCCGGGCGAGGGCCCCACACGTCAGGCGGACGACCAGGCCCCAGCGTGTGGGCGAGCCCCTCGGCATGTCCGGTGGGCCCCACGCGTCAGGCGGGCGACCAGGCCCCAGCGCGTGGGCGAAACCCTCGAGCGCCGGGCGAGGCCCCACACGTCGAGCGGCGACCAGGCCCCAACGTGTGGCGAGCCCTCGGCGTGTCCGGCGGGCCCAGCGTCGTCGGGCGACTGTGCCCAGCCGCTGGCGAAGCCTCTAAGGCCCCCACCGCTGCCGGGGCCCACGTGGCAGGGAGCGTCCCGAAAGGAGTCTTCTGGGCGAAGGCTCCTCCTGCTGCGAAGGACGAGCGCATTCAATGCGACACTACGCGCGGATAGACAGATGAAGAGATGATTACCGCCACAGTGACCTCTGCAGCTCTGATCAATTGTCACTGTAGCGCAGCGGAATTGACCGGCAGAGAGAGAGTTAGCCATCTTCAAGCTGGCCGCCCGCGTCGGAAGAAGCGGTAGCTGGCCCCGCCAGCCTCACCGGGCGTGTTCTGCGAGTCGAAGCCACTTGCGGCGCGCGCATGGCGGCGCCGCGCGGCGTATAGCAACCGCTTTTCTTCTCTCTGTCTGTCCCTCGCGTCTTATCAGTGTACTAAGCGTATATCGTTTACCCTCGCTCTCTCCGCCAGCTCAAGGCTTGTATAAAAGGGGAGGAGAGAGGACGGAGAGGGGGTTCGAAACATTCTGTAATCGCATTCCACACAACCACAATACGGAAAAGAGTTAAGACTCGGCAGGAGTAGGACTGTTACCCGCGAGGGGGTCCGAATCTGGGTAAACCCTGTGTGTTGCTCCTTGCCGCGTTCCACACTCAAATCGAACTGAGCTCGACCTGATCAGCTAGCAGGATAGAAATCTGATTGCCATGTTTATGTTATCCACAATTTCCTTTCATCTCTTTGTAGAGTTCTGCACGGCTACGTGAAGACCCGGACGTTGGTTTCCCGGATTGGAATAGGAGTCGTGATCCTCAAGACTAGGAGTATGCCTTATCTGCCTCGGGATATATTTGGCATGTCGAGTTCGTTACGATCTCGTGGTTAGCCCGGCCCGATATTCCCTCGGTAGATCGGTTTGCTCTGCACTATATAAACAGAGCCTCTACGGCGTGTAGAGGGGAGAAGTTTATGCATCTGGTATCTCATAGACGCCTGATCTTCGCATCGTCGCACTTGTACACACATAATCTCGCCGAGACTTGATTAAATCTCATGAGCCACCTCTTGTAATCATCTTGATATATAAGAAAGGCCGGGCGTAGGGCTATTATCTCTCCCGAGAGGCTGAACAGGATAAAACCCCTGCTCCATTAGCTCTTTGTTAAGTGGTTGTTAAAGCGTGTCTCCTATCTCCTCTTTGAAGAACCTTAGCGACTTGAGATCGATATCCACAATTTCCTTTCATCTCTTTGTAGATCCATTGCAACGCATGGACATTGTACTAGTTATACTGTATAAAAGTAGACGTGGAGGCTTGAGAGACGGACCAGTTTAAGGTTCTCTCTATGTTTGCCATGTTTGCGGTACTATCTAAGCGGCCAGCCTAATAATTGTAAATTTGGTTGCAGTCTTATGATGTGACAGTTTTTTTCTTGTGGAAAAAGGCGCAGTTATTTTCGTGTGGAACAAGGCGCAGCAGATCATATCTTTCGCAATCAGCTAGCTTAAATTAATTACCCATACAATTGATTGTTTGTCATATATACGGTACAAGTAGTATGTTAACATGTGTAGCTTGGTTAGTTGGTTGCAGCTTCTTGAATTCGATGCTGTGCGTAAATGTTGAAGATAACACCAATTTGTGATGCAGTTGTGAATATATATTAGTGGTGAAAATCAATTTTTCGTCGCGTGACATTAAACTAAAAGCGAGGTACATATAGGTGCTTTTTTTCTTTTTGAGGGAAGGCCATCCGGCCATATATTACTTGGTCAAGGGGACACAGTACATTTTACAGGACAATCCTAAGCAAAAACCAAAAGTACATTGGAGACTGCCTAGGAACCAGCCTGCAAAACTACCACCACTCCCAAACCAGGTGGACGCTCACGGCTCACCCACCGGAGGGGAACAGGAAACCACCAGCTGCAGGAGCCACCGGAGGCGAATCCCCCCACCTTACTCACCAAGGTTTTGAGGACAGCGACATGCACCGAGACTATGCGCTGTAGACAAGCCACACCGGAGTAGAACGGAGAAAGACAATGACGCCACCAACCGTCCTGACGGCTCGCCTGGTCACCGCACTTCACCTCCGAGGGAATCGTCGACACCAAACCGTGCTGGCGGTTAGGGTTGCCTCCACCCCTAATTAACCCCACAAAAGGACCTCCACCATGACCGAAGCCATGGCAAGGGAGACAGATCCGCCACCGGAATCCCAGCGCCTACGACGTCGCTGCCACAGGAGCTAAGGTAGCCGGCGCAGAAGCTAGGCAAAAGATCACCAGCACACAAATCTATAGAGCTTGTCATCACTGCTGCGGTGGGGTCAGGGCTCAACCCCGCCCGCAATGCCAGGCCGGACGTCCGACGCCTGGCGCTTCGTCCGGACCTGCGTGCACCGTTGGATCACCGCTACGGAGCCAATCCTACGCGATGCCGTGCGCCCACGACCCAACTAGGCAGCGACTAGATAACTGGGCAGCGACTGGATAACTGGCAATGCATTAGATCAAATTTCTAATTTAACTTCTGATTTTTGTATAAAATTCAAACAGTGTTCAAAATTCGTGGAATAAATTTCATAATTCTTCTAAAATCGAGAACAACCCATTTTAAATACTTTTTGAATTTTTTATTTTTTTCACTTTTTCGATTTTTGATGTGAACTAGGAGAAGGCACCTATGAAACTTACATCTATACTAGTGAAACTTGGCCGTGTTCTGATGAAACTTGGTCGTGTTCTGTTGAAACCTGATGAAACTTCGATGTAACCTGATGAAACTTGGATGAAACTTGTTGAAACTTGATGAAACTTGAATTGATCTGATGAAACTTGAAGAAACTTGAAAAAACTTGGATAAAACCTGATGAAACTTGACAGTTCAGCAAAGTTTTACGAATATGAAACCCAAGTTTTACTAGGTGAAACCCAAGTTTCAGTAGGCGAGCCCTAAGTTTCACCAGATAAGTTTGAAGAGTTATATGGCAAAATATATCTTGTTTTGTTCGTAAAAATATGAGGAACATGTTGGCGCAAACGGTTTGTGGATTGGAGCACCCAGTCAAAAATTATGGACGCCGAAAAAATAAAATACCCGTGGGCCCCACTGCATGCGCCAAGACTGACTCTCCTCCCCGCTTTCATGCTTAAATCAGCGAGTCCGGACGCGCCGGCCTTACGATGGTAAGCCTTTCCGTAAAAAAAATCACAGCAAAATAAATAATAACTTACGCAGTTTTTTTTAATAAGACGGATAGTTAAATATGTGTCCAAAAATTAGTAACGACTTGTTTTTATGACTAGAGTGAGTAATTCAGTGGCAAGTGGCAGCGCATGTGCATGGACAGCAACGACTACACATACATTCCTAAAGCAACTCCAACTCCCCCTCTATATTTCCCCTCTAAAACACTATTAGCGTCCCCTCTATCTATCCCTCTAAAATTCCTTCACAAATTACACTACCCTTTAAAAGATTCATTCCCTCCAGCAGTTCCTTTATATCTGCTACAGTATTATATATAGAGAGGCTCCTAGATTTGCTTAAGCACTGATGGGTCACATGCACACTGGCATGTAATGGCGGGCCGCAGAGTTGCCACTTCCACCTTGGCTGCCGTGCAGGCCGTGGGTAGGAGTAGGACTCGGGAGATCAGGTTTTTTCACACAACATGATGAGCCCATGACAAATTGAAGGATGTTTTAGGCTCTACCTAATCCTATCGGCTAATCAGTGCAACGCTTTCTCTCATTTTCTCAATTCTGCCCTCACACCTTCACTTGATTTCTCAGTATCTTCGACACTTCATGTTAGTACCGTGGCCCAAACAGAAGCATATCCTATGACATAACTGTCCTTTGATTTTGAGTCACTGACATGTGGGTCCATGTGGTACTATCACCCATATGTCAGTGGCCAAATAAAGTCAGAGGATATGCTTCCGGCCCAAACACCAAGAGCAACCACGGCCCAACTGTAGGTGGCCAACAACGTTACAACCACTGCTATAGATATAAGGCCTTTAGAGCATCTCTAGCAGGTTTCTTAAAACGTTCCCTAAAATACTATTGTAGATAGTCTTAGTGTCTCTATCTCAGCTTCTAAATTTAGAAACTCCCTTCAGATTCTCTATATCTAGACTCTATAGAGAATCTCTATATCTTTTTGGGGATAAGGACTTTGTTGTCGATGAAGAAAATATAGAGATTGAATAGTGATTTATAGAAGGGATATAGGGGACGAAATATAGAGATACTGCTGGCCTATTAGTCCCGACTTAATTTCTTGGTATCTTCGGAACTTCATGTGAGTACCATGGACCCACCACCAAGAGCGACAACGGCCCAACCGCGGGAGGCCAACAACGTTACAACCACTGCTGTAGATAAGGCAATTAATCCCAGTTGGGAACGACTTTTAATCCTAGTTCCCAAACCGAGACAACCCAATTGGGACTATAGCCCCACGTGATGTAGAAAATATCCAAAAAATATGGGAGCATCCGAGATTCGAAGCTAGGACCTCCTGCACCACGTTACTCCCCATTCACCTTATAACCAACCAACCCACCCACACGTTTTCATTAGACTAGGATATGCATTTATTTTAAAGTATGCTAGAATGAGTCTTTAGTACGGGTTCGTAACACAAATCGGAACTAACGTGTGTACACGCCAAGGTTTACAAAACCGGGGGTTAACCGTGCTCCGTGGGTGGCCGGTTAGTAAAACCGCGGAGGCTAACTGTTTGAAATTCACGCAAATAAAATTTGAAATGAAAATTTGTACAAAATTTTTAAAAATAATATTGATTATTCTAAGCACTTTGGCTTAAACAGAATTTAAAAATTCAAATTTTTTATCATCATTTCATGTGTTTTTGTGTTAAAAAATACAAATTTGCCAAAAACCGTCCGAAACCGTAGCTAATCGCCAAAAACCGCCGGTTAACCGCCAAAATCCGCGGCTAACCGCGAACATAACCGGCAAGACGTAATTTTGAATTTATGGTTAAAACCGCTTAAAATAAGGTTAATCGCGATTAACATGTTAATCGTCTCAATAAAGACACGGTTCGAGCCACAGGGCGGTTTTGTAATCCCTGGTACAAGCCAGTTGGCCTTCTATCCGTATGCCTAAGGGCAGATCAGTCTGTGAGCATCGTTGAGCCCTAATTTTTATTAGTGGCATTGATGATAAAATTAATCAATTTAAAGGGCTAGGGGGTTTTTGGACTTCTCGGAACCCTAGCGAAGACTCGACGTTTTTTATAAACCCTAATTTGAAGCATCGACAATTTTCTGAGCTGCTCCAAGATTTCAAATGCGTGACCGGGCGAGAGAAGAGGTCATGTATAAATTAGGAGTAGTTAGGTTTATTTCTTGTTTTTTCGTCGGATTTCAAAAGGGGTTCGAATATCTCGAACCATGCCGGATCTTTGCGAATTCTCGAAAACTCGGTTTCCGTAGTCCAACACTTCTAAAAATACCCATATATATCCTTGTGAGATTTCTAGAGAGAGAGAAACCCACCTAAATTCCCCCACAAATTTTAGCTCGAAAAATTCCTCTCTGTCGGACGGCGTCTGGAAAAGCCAGACGGCGTCCGACCAGCCAAACACCAAAACAGTACTCACTGTCGGACGGCGTCCGGTAGTTACCGGACGGCGTCCGATAACGTTCAATTTCGGGGCTTTCTCGCTGTCGGACGGCGTCTGAGGGGCGTCCGGTCCTTTGCATCGTCACTGTCGGACGGCGTCCGGTAGTTACCGGACGGCGTCCGGTCAGGTTAAAAACCGAGGCCCTTTCCTGGTCGGACGGCGTCTGGGGGGCCGTCCGGTTAGCCTTTTTCCAACGCATTATCATTGCCGGACGGCGTCCGGTAGTTACCGGACGGCGTCCGATCAGCTCTTTTTCAGTGAGCAGTTGCCTCTATCGGACGGCGTCCGGTGCCCGTCGGACGGCGTCCGGTACAGGCTAACGGCTAGTTTTTTTGTCCTCTTCCGAGGGGCAACGGCTAGTTTTGCTCTAGGGGCTTTAAATACCTACCTAGTGGCTGGCTACTTTGAGGTTTGCTGCTCCACTTCACCTACCACATTCATAGCTCATCAATTAGGTGTTCTAGAGCCATTCCTCCACCCACAAAATCATCGAAAGCCACAATCCATCAAACCCCAATACCGAGCTTCATGGAAGTCCTTCGATCCGGCATGATCGGGGCGTTTCGGGCTCGTTACTTTTGAAGATATCCTTCGTGGAGGCGAGGGCTTGGGAGTAGGCCTTGGCGTGTGGCTACTCTCGAGTCGGTGTCACGGTGATGAGTCCACCTCGCGGAGTGGCGAACGACTACCGGGAGTGAGTGAGGCGGTAGGCTCGAGAGCGAGCCGGTCCTTGTCGCAAGGGTAGCCTCAACGGAGAGTAGGAGTTGCGGCTCCGAATTTCGGTCAAACAAACACCGTGTCACTCTCTCATTTAATTTCCGCATTTACTCTCTCGCATTGCTTGTGTTCTTTTGAATGCCATGTCATAGTTGCTTTGTGATTTATTTATAGCTTCCGCTTACTTGACTTGCAACTAGGATTGGGTCATTCTTAACTTGTTGCTTAATTAAGAATAATTTAAGTAAAGAAATTAAAATTGCCTATTCACCCTCCCTCTAGGCCTTAGGATCCTCTTTCAAGTGGTATCAGAGCAAGGTTCTCCGGTATTAGCTTAACCGCTAGGAGATGGCTCAAGAGGGGCCTATGATAGAAATTGGAAAAGCTCCTATTTTCGATGGAACAAACTACAACTATTGGAGAATTAGGATGCAATGTTACTTAGAGGCACTTAGCTATGATGTGTGGGTCGCTTGTGAGACCGGCTATCCGGACCCTCCGGCCGGAACAATTGCTCTTGATGAAGTTCATGCTAAGTACAAACGCTTTAATGCCATTGCTAGAAATGCTTTACTCTCTAGTGTATCCTCCGAAGTTTTTGATAGCATTGGTAATCTTACTAAAGCTTATGATATTTGGAAGCATCTTAGGGAAATTCATGTTGGTAGTGCCGAGATGCTTGAGGAGAAGCTATCTCGAGCTAGAAAAAGATTTGATCAATTCAAGATGCTTCCTAATGAAAGTGTTAACGAAATGTTTCTTAGGTTGAACCCCATCGTAAATGAAATTGCCGGATGTTCGGAGAAGAAGGTCTTGGAAGACATTGACATTTGTCGGAAGATGCTTGACGTTGTGCCATTTAGCTTTAATCCACTTGTGACCTTGATTCGAGCATCCAAATCAAAGCTCAAGAAAATGACACCGATAAAGCTTCTCGGGCAACTCAACTCATATGAGATGCGACTTCTTGAAAGTGAAGAGTCCCCGCTCAATAAGAAGTCCATTGCTCTTCGCGCCAAAGCCAAAAGTGGGAAGAAGAAGATTGAAATTGAAGAAGAAGATGATGACTCCGATGATGCAATTTCGGAGATTGAAGAATTGGCCCTCCTTGTCAAGCGGTCAAGAAAGTTGATCAAGAAGATGAGCTTCATGGCGGATCATCCTCTTCAAGGCGAAGACCTATCTCCGAGATGCGTTGCTATGAATGTGGAGAGAAGGGTCACTTGGCGGCGGATTGCCCAAGAAGTAAAAAGAACAAGCACAAGGCAAGGAATCAAGAGGAAGATGAGGAAGATGACAAGAAAAAATATCGTCACTACCGCAAGAGTGATCACAAATCAAAGGATAAGAAGAAAGCTCTTGCCGGACAAAAGACTAAGAAGGAAGATAGCTCAAGCTCATCGTCCTCTCAATCCTCCTCCGAAGAAGAAGATACTAGGGCTCATGGGCTAGCCGGACTTGCGATCAAGGAAAACGCTCCTCCGGCTCTTCCCAAGCAAAAGCTTTGCCTCACCGCAAATATACAAGAAGAGGTGATTGGGGAATGGATCACCGATGATGAAGGTTCTTGGGCGGACTCCTCCGATAATGAAAACACGAAGATATCCGAGTCGCCATTGACAACCCTCACCTCCCATGTGTCTTATGGCACTAGAGGAGAAGGTAACACATGAGCACCTCTCTAAAAGTGAGCTTAAGCTTTTGATTGATGATTTGAACAATGCTCTAGAGAAGGAAAAGTCTAAGAGAAAGAAGCTAGTAAAGGTGCATAAAGAGCTAGCAAATGAATTTGAGAACTTGTTAGAAAAGCATGAAACTCTAGAAGATGATTATGAAGCTCTAAATTTGCAAGTTGAAATTCTAGAAAATAAACTTGCTAGTTCTAATGTTGATGTTGAAACTCCGATTGATTGCTCAATTGAGAAATGCAATGTTGGTGTGACTTGTGATTTGATTGACACTATAGACGGTTCACTTAGCTTATCTCATGACACATCCTTTACCTTGTCACCCACGATCACACCTAATGCTAGCTCATCTTCACCCACTAGTGCTACTTCTCCAAATGAAAATGCTTGTTCAATTGGCACTTGTGGTATTGCTAAATGTGCTAATGACCTAGTTAAGGAAAATTTGCTTCTCAAGGATAGAATTGAGCAACTAGACTCTAGCTTGGCTAAATTACTTGTGGGGAACAACTCTCTTGACAAGGTGCTTCGGGAGCAAAGGTATACCTTAGGTAAGCATGGTTTGGGATTTCATCCCGGGGATTTGCCCAAGGGTGGTTGGGGTAAGCCCAAGCTAACTTTCGTTAAGGGAGGGACCCGTTGCCACATATGTAAAAATGAAAAGCATAAAGCCATTGCTTGTCCTCTTACTAAAACATCTCAATTCATGTCTAAAACTCAAGTGCTTGATGCTAGCTATATGCTTATGAGGAAAAATGGCTCTACTTATGCTAAGTATGTTGGTGCACCAAATAATAAGAAGAATGTAAAAGCCATTTGGGTGCCCAAATGTTTGATGACTAACTCCAAAGGACCCAAGATGAAGTCTTGGGTACCTAAAACCCAAGCTTGAAATTGTGTGTGTAGGTGAACTACAAGAGCGGCGGCCGGCATTGGATATTCGATAGCGGTTGCACTCAACACATGACCGGTAGCTCAAGTATGTTCACCTCACTAGAGGAGGAGAAGGACCCCGAACACAAGATCACATTTGGGGATAACTCCAAGCGAAAGGTAAAGGGTATAGGTAAAATTGCAATATCTAATGACCTATCCATCTCTAATGTGCTCTTGGTGGAAGCTTGCAACTTTAATCTTCTCTCCGTTGCTCAAGTGTGCGATTTGGGTTTTGATTGCTTCTTTTCGATCAACGGAGTTCGTGTTGTTTCCACTAAGGATCAAAGTGTTGCATTTGAAGGCACCCGGTTTCAAAACTTATATTTGGTTGATTTTTCAAACCGTGAAACTTCTCAAATCAAGACTTGTCTTATCTCTCAAACCACTCTTGGTTGGTTGTGGCATAGACGTCTTGGACATGTTGGAATGGGCACTTTGAAAAAGATTTTTAAAGATAACTTGGTTGTTGGAGTGAAGGATGTCAAATTCGAGAAGAATCGTTTATGTAGCTCATGCCAAGCCGGCAAGCAAGTGGCTAATTCTCATCCGACTAAGACTTTTATGTCTACATCCCGACCACTTGAACTTTTGCATATGGATTTATTTGGCCCAACCACCTATGCGAGCATAGGCGGTAATTCTTATTGTCATGTGATTGTCGATGATTTCTCTCGCTTCACTTGGGTGTTTTTCCTTGCAAATAAATCTCTTGCCGGTGATGTGTTTAAAAGATTTGCTTTGAAAGCTCAAAAGGAATTTGACTCTTTTATTAAAAAGGTGAGGAGTGATAATGGCACCGAGTTTGCTAATACAAATGTTGAAGAATTTTGTGATGAGTTAGGTGTGAAGCACGAATTCTCGGCGGCATACACTCCCCAACAAAATGGAGTGGTGGAGAGGAAGAACCGTACTTTGATAGAGATGGCAAGATCAATGCTTGACGAGTACAACACGCAGATGCTTTTTGGACTGAAGCCATCAACACGGCGTGCCATGCCATCAACCGCCTCTACCTCCACCGACTCCTTCACAAGACCTCATATGAATTACTAGTGGGACGAAGGCCCAACATCTCGTATTTTCGAGTCTTCGGTTGCAAGGTATACATCTATAAGAAAAGGACTCATTTGGGTAAGTTCCAAAAGAGGTGCGACATTGGTATCATGTTAGGTTACTCATCTCGCTCAAAAGCTTTTCGAGTTTTTAACAATTCTACCGGGCTAGTTGAGGAAGCCTATGATGTTAAATTTGATGAAACTAACGGCTCGCAAAATGAGCAAGATTTGACAAGAAATGTAGGTGATGAGCCACCGCATGATGCTATGGAGTTGGGGGAAATTCGACCCTCATCGGAGGCACCAAAAGATGAAGTAATCACCCCCACCACCTCCATCGATGATCAAGTTCAAGACACCTCTTCAACAACTCAAGATCAAGCGGTGGACGGAGATGCGAACTTTGAAGTTGATCAAGCTAAAGGGGGAGACGTTGATCTACAAGTACCCGTCCAACAACACCGCACTCTCACCAAGGATTATCCCCTAAATCAAGTCATTGGCAGTCTCAATCAAGGCGTAAGAACCCGTTCTCATACCGCTAATTATTGTGAGCATCACGCCTTTGTGTCTATTGTTGAGCCTAGGACCATTGATGAGGCATTGGCGGATGCGGATTGGGTGAACGCCATGCATGAAGAATTGAACAACTTCACCTGCAATAAAGTTTGGGAGCTTGTGGAAAGACCGAAGGATCACAATGTCATTGGAACCAAATGGGTCTTTCGCAACAAACAAGATGAGAACGGTGAAGTGGTACGAAACAAAGCAAGATTGGTGGCGCAAGGTTTCACACAAATTGAAGGACTTGACTATGGAGAAACCTCACGCCGTCGCTCGACTTGAAGCTATACGGTTACTCTTGGCATTTGCTTCTCTCTATAACATTACTCTCTTTCAAATGGATGTTAAGAGTGCTTTTCTAAATGGTTTTATTGATGAACTTGTCTATGTCGAGCAACCGCCCGGTTTTGAAAACCTCAAACACCCAAACCATGTCTATAAGCTCACTAAGGCGCTATACGGTCTCAAGCAAGCTCCAAGAGCATGGTATGAGCGTCTTAGGGACTTCCTCTTAGAAAAGGGATTTAAAACCGGTGCGATTGACTCCACATTGTTTCTAAAGCCAATTGAAAATGACTTATTTATTTGTCAAATATATGTGGATGATATTATTTTTGGATGCACTAACAAATCTAAATGCAAGGACTTTGGCAAGATGATGTCCAAGGAATTTGAAATGTCGATGATTGGAGAGCTCACTTTCTTCCTTGGATTTCAAATCAAGCAACTTCGAGAAGGGACCTTCATTTGTCAAGAGAAATACACAAAGGACCTTCTCAAGCGGTTTTCAATGGACGATTGCAAATCGATCAAAACACCAATGGCCACTAATGGGCATCTTGACTTGAATGAAGATGGAAAGCCCGTGGACCAAAAGCTTTATCGCTCCATGATCGGTTCGCTTCTCTATCTTACCGCTTCTCGACCCGATATTATGTTTAGTGTGTGCATGTGTGCTCGCTTTCAAGCATCCCCTAAAGAAGTGCATCTTATTGCCGTAAAACGCATTTTGAGATATCTAAAAATCACTACTAGTCTAGGTCTTTGGTACCCCAAGGGAGCGCGTGTTGAGCTTCTTGGCTATTCCGACTCGGATTACGCCGGTTGCAAAATTGATCGCAAAAGCACCTCGGGGGGTTGTCACTTGCTAGGACGCTCACTCGTGTCTTGGACTTGAGGAAGCAAAACTCCGTGGCGCTATCTACATGAAGCGGAATATGTAGCGGGGGGAGTTGTTGTGCTCAACTCTTGTACATGACTCGAATGCTTAGTGACTTTGGGCTAAAATTTGAAAAAGTGCCACTTCTATGCGATAATGAAAGTGCGGTGAAAATAGCCAACAATCCGGTCCAACATTCCCGTACAAAGCACATCGACATCCGACATCACTTCATTCGTGACCACGTTGCAAAAGGTGACGTTGTGCTTGCCCACGCTGAACGGAAGACCAATTGGCGGATATTTTCACCAAACCCTTAGATGAGGCACGGTTTTGCAAATTAAGGAATGAACTCAACATACTATATAGATCAAATGCGTGTTGATTGGTTTTTGTGATTTTTGGGTCTTATTTGATTTTTTTTTCATTTGCTTATGACCCTTGTCACATTTAGGGGGAGTTTAGTTTCAACTCATGATCTCAAAACTCCCTCTAGTGGTGAAAAGATAAATTTGATTTTGGGTGAGCACATTCTTGTCCTATATTTCAAGCCAAAACAAATTTGAGCTTAATAGACTATCCTTATCTTCTTACCATTTCAAACTTCTAGTTTTGAAAATCTTACCCCTCTGAAAAATTTGCTCCATACGCATATTTGTTCTCTTGAAAATCATATGGCATCAAAATTGTTGAAAATATTTGAAAAGAAACCAAAATTCAAAAACATGTGCCTAAACTCTAAAGTGAACCCCTATGCTCGATTTTCATGCCTATATGAGAAATCAAGGCAAAATTTGGGTTCGCACATTTTGTTGATCTCTAAGATCAAAATTTGGGTTTTTGAATTTGGCTTGATTTCATTTGTCATATTATATTCTTATCCCTTCAAAATTAAAATTTTAGAAAATCACTTCAAATTGCTCACATTTGAATCTTCCTTTGAGTTTTGAGCAAAATGGAGATCATCTCTTCAAAACATTATTTTTATATATAAATTCTCGCTTTGGTGGGGCCCTCTAGTCAGAAGAGCAAGCTGCTGCGAATTTCACCTTTATCGGACGCCGTCCGGAAGGTCTCGGACGCCGTCCGACAGAGTATTGTGTCGGCTGAAGTCGTACCTACTGTCGGACGCCGTCCGGTAACCACCGGACGCCGTCCGATAAAAGTCGATTCGAGCCGCACTGCTGCTGTCGGACGCCGTCTGGCCTCTCCGCGACCCCGTCCGACGAGGTCCACTGTGCGCTGCACCCTTGCTGTCGGACGCCGTCCGATCACCGTCGGACGCCGTCCGACAGGACCTGATCGCGCGGAACTGCTTATAACTTACCTCTCCGCCTCCCTCTTTCCCCATTTGATCTCCTCTCTCCTCCCAAACCGGCGCCGCCACTGCTGCTTCTCCTCACCGGGGAAGTCCCTCCGGCGACCTCCGGCGACCTCCACCACCACCGGCGGCCTCCCCTCGTCGTCCTCTTCGATTCCCTCCGCGTGGATTGGAGGTGGACGGCTCGTTCAGGCGCCTCAACTCCGCCGAGTTCCTCCTTTCTACCGGGAAGGGCCTTGGGGACGATCTCCTCATGTGGCGGCTTCCTCCTTCCCTTTAGGGCTCGTAACGGCTTCCCGCCTCTATTTCCGCCAAATTTGGTTGTTTACCGAGTTCTAGGTTTGAATAGGTTTTCCGCGTTCGTGTTCGTGGTTGGACCGTGGTGGGTGGGCACCGTGTCAGTGGATCATTGGTCAGTGGCAGTTGGCAGCGAGGTTGTTCTGGTCAGTGGTTTCATTGTCAGAGGAAGTGTTTCACCATGTCGAAATCCTTAAAGAAATTCGGGAAGGCTCTGGGCAGGACCCTCAGTGGTCGGCGTGACAGCGGCAGTAAGGGCGATCCGGATTATATCGATGAGACGGCTAGCAGTGCCGCTCCTCCACGTCCAAGCAGAGTAACTAGGGCGGACATTCAGCAGCAGCCTGATCAGGGACTCCATTGGACTCGGATGGCAGGATCTTCCTTTGCCACCACCGAGGATCTTGATGATGAGACATTCGCTGAGGACCCTATTGATGAGGATGTCCATCGAGACCGTGGTCGCTGAGGACGACCCCGTGGATGATATGGTTCTAAAGCTATCTATGGAAACTTTGAGGAAAAAGAGGTCATTACTTATGCGGATGGTACCCTCGGTGGCGAGAGGATACCGAGGATTTCGTGTTCTACACCAAGTTTGAAACAATTGTACATGTGCTTCTCTGCTCCTCGACCGCCCTAGGGACCCTCACCGTAGATCGGACAGAGATATCCGCAGATGGTAGGACCAGAGGTACACAGATATTCACTCCACTCTGGTTTGGTGAATTGATTTCAAACAAGAAGTTGACTGGAGCAAAGAGAGGAACTGTGAGCTCTTTGCTACTTTACTTGATTGTCAAGATGAGACAGAGTCAAACTATTATCATTCGGTTGATGGACGGGTTCAAAGGATCACAATGGCGAGATGAATCACGCCTGGTACTCCAGATTCGCACCGATTTGAATGAGGTGTGCTATGAAGATGGTTTCGGAGGGCAAATATCCTCCTTTGGTGAAGTCGATTTATGTACCGGATCTTGATGATGAAGAAATCGGTATTGATAAGGCAAATCGATTCATGACGAGCCCGCCCTTATTAATCTTATACTCAGAAGCACATTGTTTGTTCGAGGTGGCAATCGCGACAGAATTCTTCCCATTTGCAACTGGTTTATGTTATTTCTTCTGACAGGCAAGACCATCAATGTTGGAGCTACCCTCTTGGGAGAACTTGATGACGCCATCTTCAGAGAAGTTAATAGGGCACTACCTCTAGCCCCTTATATCGGTCTATTGCTCTCCAGGACAGAGCGTGTAACAAATGATGAAGTAAGGAGTTGGAACAACAGAATCAAAAAGCATCAGATGAAGAATTTCTTGAATTCTCTTGGGAGCAAGCCCAAGTTGGCTAGACCTGGTGATGATGCTCCTCCATCAGCTCCTGTCTTTGCTCCTGCTGCCTCAATGCAGCCATTTGTGCCAGCACCTGGTGCGAGCTCCTCTTCAGCAGTCCCTCCTCCATGGTTTGATGCTTTGATAGGTGAGGTGAGGGGGCTGCGCACAGATATGAGAAATTTTCACACTGAAGTGAAAGAAGAATTAGCAGCCACCCGCAGGGAGATGACAGACTTGACAGGGCAGCAGACATACTTGGCAGATGAGTTCGCAGAATTCAAGTCAGCTGTTCAGTACATGGGGGCGATGTTCATGCCAGTGCCAGAAGGGGCAAATCCATATGCTTGGTATTCTCATGCCCACAACAGCTATCAGGCTTATGAGCAGCGTCAGGAGTTCCCTCGCCCACCTGTCTACCCACCACCAGTCCATCCTTGGGTATATCCTTCACGGCCTGCACCTTCTTTTGTGTCTCCACCACAGTCATATCCTTCTCCGGGTAAGATTCATTTTACGGGTGGAGAAGTCGCTCGTCATCTCAACTTTTCTTTGCCAAATCCTCAACCAACTCAGATGTTTGATGATCCTTCCTCACCTCGGTCGGTCCCCTCTGCAGCTCATATGCCCTTGTTCAAGCGTCCCAGAGGTCAGGGCTCCTCTACCGGCGGCCAGGGAGATGACGGAGGCAACGACATGGATCAAGATCAGCAAGAATAGGACCTTTTCCCGTTTGTGTCACTTGGTGACAAAGGGGGAGAAGTTAGGGAGAAGTTAGAGGGTTGTAGTGGGTAGTGAGATCGAGGTTGTGTTTACCTGTAATATTATTTATTGCCTCGATACTCGTTGAAATTTGTGGTTGATACCTTGGTTTGTTTTATGACTTTTGAACCTTGTTGGCTTCTGAATTTAATTTATGCATGAATTTAGGGGGAGCTTCCTTTATTTGCACACCTTTGTGGTCGAGTTGTGGTTTCTTAATTATTAAAATTGCTCGCATATTTGTATTGCACTAACCCTTTTTGCAGCTCAAAAATTTTATTCTCTTTTGGGTTGTCATCAAGTGCCACAAAGGGGGAGATTGTGAGCATCGTTGAGCCCTAATTTTTATTAGTGGCATTGATGATAAAATTAATCAATTTAAAGGGCTAGGGGGTTTTTGGACTTCTCGGAACCCTAGCGAAGACTCGGCGTTTTTTATAAACCCTAATTTGAAGCATCGACAATTTTCTGAGCTGCTCCAAGATTTCAAATGCGTGACCGGGCGAGAGAAGAGGTCACGTATAAATTAGGAGTAGTTAGGTTTATTTCTTGTTTTTTCGTCGGATTTCAAAAGGGGTTCGAATATCTCGAACCATGCCGGATCTTTGCGAATTCTCGAAAACTCGGTTTCCGTAGTCCAACACTTCTAAAAATACCCATATATATCCTTGTGAGATTTCTAGAGAGAAAACCCACCTAAATTCCCCACAAATTTTAGCTCGAAAAATTCCTCTCTGCCGGACGGCGTCGAAAAAGCGACGGCGTCCGACCACCAAACACCAAAACAAGATTACTCCGCTTCGGACGGCGTCCGTAGTTACCGGACGGCGTCCGATAAAGTTCAATTTCGGGGCTTTCTCGCTGTCGGACGGCGTCTGAGGGGCGTCCGGTCCTTTGCATCGTCACTGTCGGACGGCGTCCGGTAGTTACCGGACGGCGTCCGGTCAGGTTAAAAACCGAGGCCCTTTCCTGGTCGGACGGCGTCTGGGGGGCCGTCCGGTTAGCCTTTTTCCAACGCACTCACTGTCGGACGGCGTCCGGTAGTTACCGGACGGCGTCCGATCAGCTCTTTTTCAGTGAGCAGTTGCCTCTGTCGGACGGCGTCCGGTGCCCGTCGGACGGCGTCCGGTACAGGCTAACGGCTAGTTTTTTTGTCCTCTTCCGAGGGGCAACGGCTAGTTTTGCTCTAGGGGCTTTAAATACCTACCTAGTGGCTGGCTACTTTGAGGTTTGCTGCTCCACTTCACCTACCACATTCATAGCTCATCAATTAGGTGTTCTAGAGCCATTCCTCCACCCACAAAATCATCGAAAGCCACAATCCATCAAACCCCAATACCGAGCTTCATGGAAGTCCTTCGATCCGGCATGATCGGGGCGTTTCGGGCTTGTTACTTTTGAAGATATCCTTCGTGGAGGCGAGGGCTTGGGAGTAGGCCTTGGCGTGTGGCTACTCTCGAGTCGGTGTCTGGTGATGGAGTCCACCTCGCGGAGTGGCGAACGACTACCGGGAGTGAGTGAGGCGGTAGGCTCGAGAGCGAGCCGGTCCTTGTGCGCAAGGGGTAGCCTCAACGGAGAGTAGGAGTTGCGGCTCCGAACTTCGGTCAAACAAACACCGTGTCACTCTCTCATTTAATTTCTGCATTTACTCTCTCGCATTGCCTGTGTTCTTTTGAATGCCATGTCATAGTTGCTTTGTGATTTATTTATAGCTTCCGCTTACTTGACTTGCAACTAGGATTGGGTCATTCTTAACTTGTTGCTTAATTAAGAATAATTTAAGTAAAGAAATTAAAATTGCCTATTCACCCCCCCTCTAGGCCTTAGGATCCTCTTTCACAGTCCCGGTTCGTATCATGAACCGAGGCTGATAAGAGCGACGAACTAGGACTAAGGCCTTAAGGAGCCAGATATCGGGACTGATGCCACCGTCAATCCCGGTTCATGTTTAACCAGCACTGATAGGAAGGTTGTTTTATAGTAGTGAACCTTTAAAGCCTTGGAGGCACGAACCGGGACTGATGCCACCATCAATACCAGTTTATGTTTAACCGGGACTGATAGGTCGGTATGAAAGGTTGTTTCTCCAGTAGTAAACCATTGATCGATTATAGGGTTAACTAGATACATGCCATTAACAAGTTAAGGTTTCTTATATTTGTCATTACAAACAGAACTCATTTGGACCTAATTCTTCTTGTACCTCCAGATCTTCCCCCATTTCTTCCATCTCCATCATCTCTAGCCCGTGCTTGACCGGCAATTTATAGTTTTGAGTCCATCAGCCTCACAAAAGAGATGATATAACTATACTATATATATACTATAATTTAAAAATTTGATGACGTTAGTTCTTGAATATTTAGGTTTTTTTCTTATCTCCCCACTTTAAAACTTATCGAAGAAACCCTACAAACCAAAGCTACCATACTATAGATCTACTCCTATTCATGTGCCCGGCGCGGATCCACGACCCACCTCCCACCACCGGCGACCCAGGGCCCACTGGCAATAGGAGGCCGGGCGAACCCGCGCCGGCAAGCGAGCCACCGCCGACTCGCCTCCTTTTTTTAAACCCGCTCTCTACTGTACCAATGGCTGGAGCGAAAAGTGGTTACGCTACCATTCTATTGGTGTGCTCTGCTTGCCTCGAGTTGGTGATGCTCTTGTTGCTGGGTTCGGTACGTAGGTACTCAATCCGATGGAGTTAGCTGTTCATGTTCATATTTGCATGCGTATATGTGATGTGCGTCACTGCTTATGTAATGAGCGCGCTAGGAAATTTAAATTGCAAATTGCGTGTGTCAAAGTCAAACTCTATGCTTGGAATTGAAGAAATATGATCGATCTGCGAGCTGCCACGCAGTACAGTACTCTTTTTTTTTTTTTCTTGAAAAGAGATACAGGTCAAATGCATGTACTAATAGCTACTCCCTCCGTTCCAAATTGTATTTCACTGTTGACTTTTCAAAACGCTTTTTAACCATTTGTCTTATTCAAAAAATTAGTGCAAACATGTAAAAATATAAGTAATGTTTAAAATATGTTCAATGATAAAATAATTCGAAACAAAATAAATAACGGTTTTCCTAGAACCCAGACAATTGGGTCTAGCCGCACGCTCTTCGATGAGTGGGTCCGACGGGTACAAGCATGTGGGCAATCGTGTAGGATGGAGCCGCTCCCAGTAAATAATATTTACATATATCTTTTGAATAAAACGAATGGTAAAATAGAATATCTAAAAATAAACAGTGAACTACAATTTGGAACGGAGAGAGTAGCTTGTACGTTTTGAGCTGCCCCAAAGAGGAAGGAGACAAGCAAGAGAGATTTTCTTTATCTTTTCTATGGATAACGAAATGTCGCCGGTCAAAATGCTGATTAAAGGGCATGATGTTCGCGCGCGATGCAAGCTCTACCTAGCTAGCATAAGGTGTCATGTGGTGCAGAACTGCAGATGCATATGAGCTGAGCTCTATCTAGGAGGAGATGGCAGGCACTGGCATTGATCCTGAGGTGGAACTCGCTGTCGCCGATGCCGATACTGATGCTGATGCCGGCGAGGGGAAGGCGTCGCCGCACTCGCTGCTGTCCTCCTCCTTGCGGGCGGTGGCGCAGAGCTTCCGGGAGAGCCTCTCCCTCGAGCGCGGGGGTGAGGACGACGACGAGGAGCAGGTGGAGCTGAGATGGGCGGCCATCGAGAGGCTGCCCACCTACGACAGGCTGCACACCTCGCTTCTCCGTCGCCGCGCAGCCGGGGAAGGAGCCGGAGAGGAGCCGGAGGTGGTGGACGTGCGGAAGCTCGGGGCGGCGCAGCGCCGCCTGCTGATGGAGACCCTCATCGCCAACATCCACGAGGACAACCTCCGCCTTCTCCGCAAGCAGCGCAGCAGGATGGACAGGTGAGGCAAGCAATGAAGCAAATTATTTTCCTCCTCCTCCTCCGACGATGATGACGCCGGCGATGTGTGCCTGTGCGGTGCAGGGTGGGCGTCCGGCAGCCGACGGTGGAGGTGCGGTGGCGGGACGTGTGCGTGGACGCCGAATGCCAGGTGGTCCGCGGCAAGCTGCTCCCCACCATCCTCAACTCCGCGCTCTCTTGCCTCCCCGCCATGGTCGGCCTCCGCCGCCGCCAGCGAGAAAGTATCCACATTCTCAACTGAGTCAGCGGCGTCGTGAAGCCTTCCCGGATGACCCTCCTGCTGGGGCCCCCGGGCTGCGGCAAAACCACCCTCCTGCTCGCGCTCGCCGGAAAGCTCAAGCTCAAGGTCACCGGAGACATCCAGTACAATGGCGTCAACCTGCAGAGCTTTGTTCCGGAGAAGACATCGGCTTACATCAGCCAGTACGACCTCCACGTCCCCGAGATGACCGTCAGGGAGACGCTCGACTTCTCTGCAAGGTTTCAGGGCGTCGGCGCCAGAGCTGGTAGCTTTAATTATTTCTACTCAATTACAGTAGCTACTTAGCCATGCCTATATATAGAGAGTGAGAGATACTCCCCAAAGTCACATCAGATAATTAAGCACCTCTCTACTAATTCTTGTATGATTCAGAAATCATCAAGGAAGTCATCAGAAGGGAGAAGGAGGCTGGGATCACCCCTGACCCTGACATAGATACATACATGAAGGTAGCCTACAGATTAGACTTATATACATGTCCCTCCTTTTTTTACATAATGAAAATGTATATCTGCTTAAAAGAAACCATAATATGTATATTTAGGCAATATCCGCAGAAGGTCTAGAGAGGAGCATGCAGACAGACTACATTATGAAGGTAATTGCATAGGAGAGTGCTCGATTCGGATGAACTGAAATTTATCTCCTGTGATGTGTGCATAATCTCCTTCTGGTCCCATAGATCATGGGACTTGACATATGCGCCGACATAATAGTGGGCGATGCAATGAGGAGAGGTATTTCAGGCGGTGAGAAGAAAAGGCTAACAACAGGTGATTTTACGATATATATAGAATTACTTTAGGATTCTTTTCTATTATTATGTCAAGCATAATCTGTTAATCAATAAAGTAAAAACATACTATTATTCCGTAAAATTCCATAAAAGCTTGATGGAAGATGACTGCTTTTATAATTTGTGACAACCACTTGTGTTTAATACAAGTTAACTGTAGAAACAAAAAGAAAACCTATATACCAAAATTCTATACGAGTTAAACAAAATATCTAAACCTAGCTATCAGAAACAGAAAAGAACTTGCAAACCAAATTTGTAGCAAAAACAATAACGGCATACTGATCAACAAAGAAAATAAAAAATGATGTTTGCTTACACATGTTAGTATTTGAGTAAAATACACGGGTGTTTCTTAAACTATTAGTCGATTCTCATCCAGATCTCTATTCTTTAAAATTACAGTTTTGGGTTCCTAATCTTTTTAAGTGGGTTCGTCCCAAGTCCAAACCTGCCACGTGACGGCCATGGAGTTGCCGTGGCGGCGCTAACATGGCTGTCCATGCCAAATAAATTACTTAAAAAATTCAGAAAAAATCCTAAAAAATTCTATAAATCATAAAAAATACGAAAAATCATAGAACAATTCACAGAAAGTTCATAAAAAGCTTGAAAACTAATAAAAACAAGAAAAACATAAAAGGTACTATCATAAAAAATTTGGAAATATCATAAAATGAAGGGAAAATCATATAAAATTCAGGAAATATTATAAACAATGGAAAATTTACAGAAAACCAGGAAAACCATAAAAACAAAGGCATATCATAAAAATCATTAAAAATTTAAAAAGTGGCACTAGAGGTCTTGCGCTTACAACTATAGAGGCATTAAAGGCGACCACAATGTCTTTATGTTTCTTTTCACAATTTTTTGATTTTTTTCATACTTTTATGTTATGTTAATGATTTTCCATTATTTTTAATAATTTTCTAGTATTTTATGATTCTTTTGATATTCTCTATATGTTTTTATTGATTTTCCTGTGTTTTCTTCTTTTTTTTCTTTTTTTTAATGATTCTAAGAAAATGATTTTCCTATATTTTCTATTTTTTTCTAATGATTTCCCCTGTTTTAAAACTAATTTACGTGATATGGATGGCACGTCAGCTCCAGCTACAGTTTCGAAGAATGGGGACATATATGAGAATCGATTAATGGTTTATGAACCGTCCGCGTATTTTACTATAAGTATTTTGTAGTACGAAATAACTAAAATTTGAACTATCAATCGAAGTACAAAATACTGTAGACTATATAAGTGAAAAAGCGACCGGCTGCTTAAAACTGAAAAGCAGGAGACTACTATTTAGCAAATATAATTATTTTTCAGCGCGTGAATACTTTTTACTAACACACTATATTATAAAACCACATTTTAGAAAACATGCGAGATCATATTATAAAACCACATTTTAGAAAACATGCGAGATCCCTAGTTTGGCATATTGATTTTTACGTTAGCCCCCGCCCCACTCACCCAGTCACCAATATTGCGAATACATGTTTGATTTCATGCTCCAACCTCGATTTGGTTGTAATGTAAGAACAAAAGTAAGCAAATTCCTCCATGAATGCTTATTATCATTTTTTTTCCTTGTAAAAATTGCCTTACAATCAGGTGAGATGATAGTAGGGCCATCAAAAGCACTCTTCATGGATGAAATATCAACTGGGCTGGATAGCTCTACAACCTTTCAAATTGTTTCTTGCCTCCAACAGCTGGCTCATATATCGAAGTCTACAATACTGGTATCACTCCTTCAACCAGCACCAGAGACTTATGAACTTTTCGATGATATCATCTTAATGGCTGAAGGAAAAATTGTATACCATGGCCCTAAGAGTTGCATTATGAGGTTCTTTGAATCATGTGGATTCAAGTGCCCCGAAAGAAAAGGAGCCGCTGATTTTCTTCAAGAGGTATTTCACAGAGCCACTTATTTAGTCAACTAATTACTCAAGTGTATATATGAAAAACAAGCACCATCCGTGTCTAGATGTTCGTAAAAGCCGTGGTGCTCAAACTTCATAGTACTTGTTGCTTAAAATTTGGAAATAACTATCCAAGATTTGGGAAAATTTTGGACTTCTTGCACTTCACCTAAACACTGGTACACTTACTATAAAAAATGAGGATTTGAGCTTTCGTGGCTCTTGTAGAATCTAATCGAATCTTTCAGTTGGTCTAGCTAGACAGAATGCCAAACTAGCATGTCAAAATCTGTCCATCACATTTTTTTGGTACAATATGCATTTAATTTCCTTGAGTAGCTAGCCTAACTAGCATATATTTTTAAGAGATATTTCAAGCTTCAATTTTGGTGTAACATAATTTCTATGACTATATTTTTCTATAAATTCAATGTTAATATTTGGAACAAAATACAACTTGTAAACATGAAATAGCTAGATATCGAATAGGTTAACTTGGGGATGTAGGAGTAAGGAGTTGATCAGTCTTCCGAACATGTGTAGGTCTTGTCAAAAAAAGATCAACAACAATACTGGAGCTGTAGTGAAGAAAGATACAGTTTTGTTACGGTGGACCAATTCTGCGATAGATTCAAAGCATCTCAAGTTGGTCAAAATCTCACCGAGGTGCTTTCAAAGCCTTATGACAAATCAAACGAACATAAGAATGCGTTGTCCTTCAGTAGGTACTCATTATCCAAGTGGGATCTCATGAATGCATGTTTTGCAAGGGAACTTCTCCTCATGAAAAGGAATGCCTTCATCTACATTACAAAAGCTGTTCAGGTAAGCAACAAAGCCATGTTTTAGCAAAAAGTGCATTAAAAAATGTTGCAATATAATTCGTATGCACGATTGTGTATAACATTGCATATTATAAAAACATGAATTTTCACCTTCAGTTAGTGTTTAAATGTCACAGATCTAGATGTTGATAAATATGTTACAATATAATTCGTATGCACGGTCTAGAAAGCTACATGTGCCATACGTTATATTAGACTATTACTTACGAGTAGATACATATGAAGGCCTTGAAGTAATGTAGTGTGGTTTCTCAATTTTGAGAGGGCAACAATATATTAATAAAGTTCATCCATTACAATGCAGGCGAGCTGATCACAATTAAGACTTTGCGTTAAAGATAAAGGAATTTAAACTCCTATACTAATTTCAATATGCATTCGAATCTGTTTGAACATGGAGGTTAGCATCGTAGAATTAATATAGTTGAGTTTAGGGAATGCAGTATATTGGATCATATGTGCTCAATGTTTAATATTGCAGGATTATGGATTGAATTACACTAAACTCCCATTGTTACCAAAAAAATTACCACACTAGCTAGCAACTTGTGCGACATCACCAGCATGTCAGTACGTTAATCTACATCCAGTTCTGACATCATGCGCAATTTAAGGACTTTCACCAGTCATGTGCTTTTATATATGATTACCTATATAAGAGCAGCTTTTTTTTGCATATTTTTGTGAGAGACTATGTCTTTCAGATTTATGATTAAAAGTTGGTCGAACCTACAATAGTGTGAATTTGCATATTTCTTATCATGACTGCCAGAAATTAACGGAGGACATACTTTTATTGTAGCTTGGGCTACTTGCCGTTATTACTGGTACAGTATTTTTGCGCACACATATGGACGTGGATAGATTGCATTCAAACTATTACATGGGGTCACTCTTCTATGCACTCCTGCTGCTCATGGTGAATGGATTCCCTGAGCTAGCGATGGCAATAAACAGACTACCGGTCTTCTACAAACAAAGAGATTACTACTTCTATCCCGCGTGGGCTTATGCAATACCAGCTGTTATCTTAAAGATTCCAGTGTCTTTAGTTTAGTCAATAGCATGGACATCAATATCTTACTACCTCATTGGCTACACTCCTGACGCATCCAGGTAAAGTTACGACTTACAACTGCAGTAGTAATATAAAACCTAAGAAGTTAATGAATCAGAAGATCAGTAGTCACTGAGACGTGTCAGATAACCACACAAAGTAAAAATAGTAATAAGTAATGATAAGATAAACTACAATATATAAGTTGCAATACTTACCAATATGTACCGATGTTGTGTTTAGATTCTTCCGTCATTTGTTGGTGCTCTTTCTCATCCACACGGTAGCATTATCATTGTTTCGGTATGCCGCATCGTATTTCCAAACAATGGTCGCTGGTTCAGTTGGCGGAACCATGTTATTCATGGGCATCCTTCTATTCGGAGGATTCATCATTCCTCGAAGTAAGTCACACATCGCGCGCTCGCGCGCACACACACTTCCACAAAATTTTGTATTGATATAACAAGTTTTAATTTCTCATAATGGTTTACTTTATGTTGCTAAAGCCTCTATGCCTAATTGGCTTAAATGGGGATTTTGGCTCTCTCCATTGTCATATGCTGAGATAGGCTTAACCGGTAACGAGTTCTTAGCACCAAGATGGCTAAAGGTAAGCTTTTGACATAGCGAATATGATTTAATAATAAGAACATATTTAACTATACTAATTTCTCTATGATGATAGATCACAATATCTGGTGTAACACTTGGAAGGAGGGTCCTAATGGATAGAGGGCTAGACTTTCCCAACTACTTCTACTGGATCTCAGTTGGAGCATTGGTTGGCTTTATTTTCTTGCTCAATGCAGGTTTTGCCATTAGTTTGACTATTAAAAAACGTAAGTGATGATTGGCTGAATTTTCTTTGAGCCGAACAACTGAAATACTTTTTGATATTACAAACAATATATTATAAGAGCTATTAAGAGTCAAAGTATAGTTTTGAAGATTGTTCCTAGTCAAACCATGCCTTATATTTATAGATGGAACCTTATATTTATAGACGGAGCCTTATATTTATAGACGGAGCGAGTATGTATCAACTATAAAACTAGAAAAGAGCGCATATCGACTAAAATAAAAGTATGAAAGCTAAAAAGAGGGACATATCCTATGCAATTAAGTTTACGGTGCAATCGCCGTGCAACCGAACTATCAAACTTTGTAAAAAATTCTTAAAAAATTTGTAGATGTATTTCATTGTTTACTCTACCTATGTACGAAGATTCAAAGAAAAATTTATTTTATATTATGAGCTATTAAAAAAAGAAAAAACTGACAGCTTTAACGAGTTAAAAATTGATAAAATTTTATCTTTTTTTATAGCTTTCAATATAGGATGAATTTGAACTGAAATATTATACAGAGGTAGAGCAAGTTGAAAAGTACATCTATATTGTTTTTTCAAAAATTTTTTACAACTTCTGATAGTTCGGCTGCATGGTGATTACAGCGTAAACTTGATTGCACGGGATTGTTCCCCTTAAAAAATGTATAATAGATAAATAAAATGAACTATGAAAAATTTTAAAAAACTGTAACGTATCTACGTACCCATCCATTATTCCACTACACTTTATAGCGCGTAGCGCTCTTTGAGCCTGCTTCTTCGCCAGGCCATGTCGTCGCATTTTCTGAACTGTCGATTTCGTCCGATCGGCGGCCAGCAGTAGCCCACGTCGAGCCATTCCACCTACTTTTGCCCACGCCGCATCTCGCCCTTGCTTGTCGTTCCGCCGCCCCCAACACGTGCTAGTCTGCAATGAACCTCACTAGATTAACTACATTGCAAAAAAACCCTGTGTTCTTTGTTTTTCTCTCCACCTCCCAATAGCTTCGCATCTGCGTCCATTTATGTGTGGTAGACTTTTCAGTTTGCCACTCGGATTTTTCATCATCTTGCAGCGTATTGTTAAAATAGGATGTAACACAACCACCCATGCATGCGAGGCTAGAAAAAAATTGGTGTTTTGAGATGCGTATGCACTATGTGACACGCTAGCATAAAAAAAATGACATGGATAGCGACAAGATATCAAGATAATTATAGGGTAGGTATCGGGTATAATGATGTAGACTTATTAATATATCTTCTTGATCGGACATAGACAGTTAGACTGCATTACAGATAATTAATATCTAAGAATTATTCTTCTCATTGTACATAAATTATATTTGAGCTTACATCCATAAAGGATCTTTATTGTCTAAAATAAATCTATCCACACAAGTGTGCGGGACACCGCATGCTCGTTGCCATTTGTTTTAACCTCCCATGGACGTCTCAGCTCCCGGAACTTCTCGAGCTATTATCTCTCGTGATAAGCTTACCACGTTTCAAGGAAGAGACCAAGATATGTCCAAGGACACGAAGAGTGGGATGGCCAACTCACATGCAGAAACTAATTCAACGACCAATAATACTGGTTAGTTGAATTCGACACCGTGCGAATAAACAAAGCTTAAATTCAATGGAGTATAATAAGGACCGACATTTCAATAATCAAATCTTGTGCAGGGAGGATGGTATTGCCTTTCATACCCCTTACAATATCATTCCAGGAAGTCAACTACTATGTAGACACCCCTACGGTAATTGTTATCAAACTGATCTACAGAGTCGTTATAATTTCTGGTGGAAGAAAATTACGCTTCATGCATGAATGCATCACCACATGGCATGCACTATTTTTGCCGGTGAAATAAACTAAGAAGGCAACATGTAAAATTTCAAATCTACTAATACTGCATGAATATTCCCGTGTGGACATGGATATTAGCTACAAATGGAAAGTGGAGGGAACATCCAAACTGTGAATGCTTGGAGCATATATAACATGAGCTGATCAAGAATAACTAAACATTGTCATGTGATTTCAGGAAATGAGGGAGCAAGGTTACATGGAAAGAAAACTTCAACTACTCCATAACATCACAGGAGGTTTCCAGCCAGGGGTGCTGTCAGCACTCATGGGGGTTACTGGAGCAGGGAAAACAACTCTACTTGATGTTCTTGCTGGAAGAAAAACTGGTGGTGTTATTGAAGGGGATATAAGAATAGGAGGATATCCTAAAGTCCAGAAAACTTTTGCTAGGATATCAGGCTACTGCGAACAAACCGATGTCCACTCCCCACAGATCACAGTGGGTGAGTCCGTTGCATATTCAGCCTGGTTGCGCCTTCCAACAGAAATTGATTCAAAAACAAGAAATGTGAGATATCTTTTCTTGTTGCTGAAACGAAATAGAAACTACACGCAATACAAATGAACTACAAAAATAAGTTGAACAAATGGCATAGTGAGCTCACCCTTATTGGTTTCCTTATACAGGAATTTGTCAATCAAGTTCTTGAAACAATTGAGTTGGACGAAATTAGAGATGCTCTGGTTGGAATACCTGGGGTAAATGGACTCTCCACAGAGCAACGGAAACGACTCACTATTGCAGTTGAGCTTGTGTCTAACCCGTCAACCATATTCATGGACGAGCCAACTTCAGGCTTGGATGCAATGGCAGCTGCTATTGTCATGCGTGCAGTGAAGAACGTCGCGGACACAGGTCGAACGGTTGTTTGCACCATACATCAACCAAGTATTGAAATATTTGAGGCATTTGATGAGGTACTAGATAAATGTAGAGGCATCTCTAAGATTCTCTCACTATGAGTAGTAACTAGTAAGGACATTTTTCTTGGCATTAAAAATTTGCTGAAAATTCATCAAAGCATACTTTTTTGTGTGAGGATGATAAATAGTACTTATACGGTAATCATATTTTTCTAAAAAGGTGATTATATTGAAAAAATCATCCATTTTTATCAAATAAAAAATTCATGACCAGGAAACTTATGATAAAGCGTTGGTTGGCCTTTGTTTAAAAATAGGAAGTAACCAGCTTCTGACATTAGTTGGCAAGAAGTTGCACATTAGCTCAAAAAGAACTCTTAATAGTTTAATCTGTCAGAACCAAAGGTTATCCAGTCATACTAGCTAGGCACTTAAAGAATTCCAAACCAAAAGTTCTACAAAGAACCTGCCTCATCCTCCTTTTCACTGCTTTTAAATGTTCAAGAAGGTAAGCATAAACTCACCTTCTTATCTTTGTGGAAGCATGAGAGATGATATTATTTAAATTGTATCAAAAGGAGCTTATGCATTTTCTCTAAGAGGCTAGAAATTCCCACATTAATGTGATAAATATGAGGAAGACCTAGTACTTACTTTGATAGGGAAAACATTATAATGATGCAGATTAATTATAGGTAAATGACAATTCTTACATTTTTACATACGTACAATCATAAGCATTAAAGTTGCATAACAGTACAATTTTATACTTAAAACATAAAATTATGCACTTTAATATCCGGATGCGCAACGATTTGATTAGTTCGATGTAATTTATTCAATGCACACTGTTGATCTTAATTTCGTTCATACACAATTTCTATGGAAGTGCCGTGCATTACAAATTTGTATATGTATATGTATATGTAGCTGATGCTGATGAAAAGGGGAGGAGAATTGATCTATGCTGGGCCACTAGGACACCATTCGTGTAAGGTCATCCAATATTTCCAGGTAATTAATAATCTTATATAAAAGAGTAAGTATACATAAATGTGTTTTCCATGTATATTTATTATAAATCAACTTAGAACAAAATAAACTTAATTAGCTTTTTACTTCTACTTTTTTCCTGTATTTTCAAGAAGTTATGTATGTACGGTACACTATCTTGTAAACTGTCAGGACCCTCCCTTGAATTACTTTCCAAGGCAAGGACACCGACCTGCACTAGTCCCTGGATCAGTACACTAGTGCACAATTACATAGCTAGATCATTTCATACATCGACTTAGTCTTAATACAAGTTTGGCAATCCACATATAGCCATTGATCAAACGGCCATAGGCCTTAGTTACATCATAGTTTCAAATGGAAATATCAGAGTAGCAAATGTGGAAACGCAACAAAATCACACCAGCAGCTATGTAACAACATACGACTGGTATATCGCACCAAACCTCATACAGAACTACCCCTAATCTTGTTATTAAGGATCACCATCCTCATGGCAGTTATATGCGTCAGCTCCATTTCCAAGTAGCTCTATCTCTAAAGTGGGGAATAATGCGAGGGTCAGTGCTTTGTCCTCACTTGGCACTAGCAAGATAACAACCATCTAATAATACTTTAGGTTTATCAAGGAAAGGCAAAGTGGTATGTTTATTTGTGGAAATCTATCTTTGTAAAACAAAGCCTAAGACGTAGCGGTTTACTTAAAACAAATAGGTCATTGTTGAGTGTATCATAAGTTGTTCATGTATCCATCATCATATGGCAGTTCCGACACTCAGCCAACCCATCCCATCCTAAGGCAGTTTCAGCACTCTGCCAAACCACTTCTTACCCCGCCATCGTATTCATAGGATGGCAAGCCCCTGTTGTGGATCTCATTACCTATGGCTTATCCTTTCTTGCCATCGTCTGGGTTGTCTCAAGCTTGGCAAAGCCACAGGCACATGTAGGTCATACATTTTGTGCACTCCAACACTTGCACTACTGCGCGATGGCCATGTGTTGTGGTGCTAGGAACCATCCTTGATGGTCAGTGGTCCCATTGTGCATATACACATGCACCTGTCTAGGAGGAATCTTGTTCCACGCTTAGCCAATCAACCTTTGTTTTTGGCGGCCTAACCCCATGCTTCCTTCTTTGGCTATGGCCCTCCCATGTGTTAAACACATAATGTGGTGGGACCCCATTGTGAGGCAGAGCAAATCATTACGCGTACCACTCACCCCTCAAGCACCTTGCGAGGCACCATAGCTCCTTTTTCATTCACGTAGAACCAGTCTACTCCATCAACTATTCCCAATACCATCACAATACCCATCGCACACACACACTGGCATGACAGGTCCGAAATCAATCATAATCAGTTCTCAAGTATGTGTCGGTGAATGTTCACCGTTCCGGGTTGCAGTACCCATGTCATTAAAAGTGGGGACCTAAGCAGTGCTAAGCAAAATTTGACCCAAACTTAGAAGTCTAAACCATTTCAGTTTGTTTTCTAAACCCAAACCTAGGTTGCCAATGGAATGTGATTTCAAGGCCATCACTAAATGAACCAAACGATAAATGACATCATCAAAACAATACAATATTGGTAGGAATGATTTAATCAAGTAGAGCATGGTATATCATGATTAGCAACATGTGTCATAATTTAAAGGCAGCATGATTAACAATATGCATGCGGAGGTTTAACTCGCACTAGGGAAAATAGACCACTCTCTAGTAAAAGCAAACCAAGGATGTTAGCTTGCACTTAGGAAGGTCCCACCCTTCCCTAATATGACTAAACACTCAATAAGAAGGTAGTTAACTCGCCTGGATCATTCGTATCCAAACCCTAGGTCTTTATTCATCTCGGGGTCCTTCTTATCCTTCGAGATCTATAGAGAGATCTATATGCAGGAAACATGATACATGAGATGGAATCATTTCTACACACCTAGTTAACAAGCGTGTCAAGGTTATCTTAACATCTTATTGGCATTCCTTCTTAATAAGAAAACACCATGAGCCTGCATAAAGAGAGAGACCTTATAAAGGGCTCACAGATAGTGATGTGATGTAATATAAATTGGGTGACTTAGGATGATAATGCATGAAATGCCTTAAACTGAGTATGTATCTTATACCCGGTTGAGTTCTCACAATAAGATTATGTGTATCTAGAATAGATGTTATAGGTTATATTTTGGATTCAAGCGAAAGTTTTTAATACACTTTCATTTGAAATGTTTCATTCATTAGCTAGGGTACCTAACTTACTGAGCTACGATCATTATAGTTTGATAACCTAATGATAGGCTAGTTAGCTAGATATGTTTATGCAACTAACTAGCTATGCTGGTTTGTGAGCGACACCGTGTCAAACGTATATGTCTTAGGTCAAAGATAGTTTATCTACTCTTTCTTCTATAGACCTTTTACTAGTTCTTAGTAGATTAGTAAATTTCTTATTCCAATAACTATAAGGCCCTACTAATTGAGATCAATACCGACCATCCTATTATTTGTTTGGAAGTAGTGGAGGACAGTGTACATTGTATTTTAGCTATGCTCTCATATATGGTGAGATAGTTTTCTAGCTATTTGTTATAAGTAATATTTTATCTCTATAGCTTTCATGTGTATGGTTTTCTATAAGCTAACTAGTTATTTATATGGGTCCCGACAATCGTCGAATGCGTATAGCTACTGGAGAGGTTCATCTTAAACTATTTCTAGGGCAATAAGTCACCACTATTCTACATGTGTATAGATATATGTATACATATTTAGGCGTGTATGTGAGTACTTAAGGTAACCATGTAATTAGGAGTTAGTCCTAATATACCACGAGGCATTATAGTAGGTGTAATGTATGGCCTTAAGTCTACTTATTTTAAAAGTAGGTGTGGGATACACAGACCCCAAGTATCCTTATTGGGCTACAAAGATCACCTATCAGGGGATGGGCCAAGATAGCCATATATCTACACGCATAGCCAGATCGTTCCTTGCCTTGCACGGCAAGGCAGGATGCATTTAGAAGCCTATCCTGAACAGGGAAGGCAAGATTGTAATGATTAGTAACCATGTTGCCGATAAGGAAAGATAGAATAGAAATCTTACCCTGTAACGGGCCGGGACTGTATCTTGTAAGCCTGCCTCCCCAATATATGGGGGGGGGGGGGGGGCAGGAGACCACGAATCATGAGACACGCAAGTACATATAGTCCAAAAACATAGGACTAGGATATTACGTCCACCGCCGAGGGCCTGAACCTGTCTAATTAATCCCTTGTCCCGTGTCACCATTGAGTTTAGGAGATCTCGCGCAATACCCTGTACAAAATCATTGCCGTTGACAACCCCCGGTTTAGCAAACGTCGATAGTGGGCGTTCCAGGTAGGGGAACGTCAAGATCATCATCGCCAAGCTCAATGGCAACGACCAAAGAGATCGGCACCGCCTTCATGGCCAGCTAGGCTTTCCGCTTCGGAAGCGTAGACTTCATCATCAACAATTTCGGCGAGCTTTCTCTCACTGATCCCCGCCAGATCCAATCTGGCATCGATTCCATCGACTGCATCATCAAGACTGTCTCCATCAAAACGGACCAAATTTGAACCGGCGAGGACTTCTACAACGATTAGCCTGAGGCATCCTCGGATCTGGACAACTTGGATGATCCTTCTCTCATCTGCTAGTTTGGGCTAAGGAACGCCGCCGCCACATTCCAACTAGAGATGTGTTGGGGGCTTAATCCTCAACTCGCATACAGGGAACGCCTGATCGAAGGTGCGTCCTGGATGGTCGGCGTAATCATCGAAGATGCACATGGCCTTGATATCTAGGACGCCCCACTCTCTGTTTCTCCTACTTGGAATCCAAGTCAGAGAGCAGTACGGGGAGTTGTACCATTTATCGTGGAGTCTATGTAATCGAAGAACAAAGTGTCGAGTCCCAGCGCTATCACAACGAGGCACCAATAAATGCAGATCGCCTCCGCCGCAATGACCGCGCTGAGTCTCTTCGGGCTAGGGCCCAAAACGTAAACAAGGACATACTGCAGACAACCCTATTGATAGTCTGGGTCCAATGATACCGGCTGACAACCCTACAACGCCGACCGTGGCTCAATTTAAGGCCATGGTGACGACAGCCGCAATCCAGCATAATCAGCCAGATACAGGGCCGAAGGCTCCTTTGGACACTCGGACTAGCATCGTAACCAGTCTGGTTGTGCATTCCCGATCTCCGCGGTGGCCTCAGCCGCGATCACCGTGATGACCTCAATGCCCGACGGCAGGAGCAGGAGGATGATGAACAACAATGACGAGACGATGATCACGAATGTTTCGGCGTCCATAACGACGATCGCCGCACATACCGCCTAGACGATTGGTACGACCATGATTGCCGCCGAGCAAGATCACCGTGGCGGTCTCCAGCACGCCACAGTAACTGGGCCATCGATGGGATCTGTGCGTTAACCCCTGACTCCGCCGAGTGGTTTGGTCCGAGGGATTCAACCCCAAAGGCATCACGAAGTTCGACGGGGAGGGAGATCAGGAGGCTTGACTCTAGGTTTATGCTATGGCCGTCAAGACGGCCGGAGGGACCAGATGGTGATGGCGAACTATTTGCCCATCACGCTTACCGCATCGGCTCAAACCTGGCTCACGGGGCTGCCCGAGAATTCAATCGATTCTTGGAGGGTCCTCTGTGAGCAGTTCATTGTGAACTTCCAGGGGACCTACGACAAGCCTGGGAAACTGTGGGACCTATACCATCTACATCAAAAGAAAAAGAGTCCCTTCGAGAATTCATTCGACGTTTTACTCAAAAGAAGAACACCATACGAGACGTTTCAGACGCAGCGGTTATCGCGGCCTTCTAGAAAGGGATCAACGAACTCGATCTGATCAAGAAGATGTCCAGGAAGCCGCCGATTAAAGTCAAGGAAATGTTTGCCATATCTGACCGCTACGCCACTGCTTCAGATGCTTTGGTAGAGCATCAGGACGAACGGCCGAATTAGAAGAACAAGAAAGATCAGACCAAGTCCTCTAAGCAAAAGAAGAGGAAGGGCGAGGAGATGGTTGCGACGGCGGAACGTGGTCGCCCTCGACCGCCGCGCACAGAAGACTACAACAGGGTAATGGATTGGCCCTGCCCTTTCCATCCGAGAGGAAAGCGTGCGGCCAAGGACTGCTTCAGTCTAAAGAAACTAGCTAAAAAACACAACAAGCAGTCGGATCCTAAAACCGAAGAGAGAAAAAAAGGCGTGACCCTCCCTCCGACAATTATCACGAGACGGAATGCGAGTTTAACTACATATTTGGGGGATCGACAACGTATGAGTCCAGGAGGAAGCAAAAGTTTACCACCTAGGAAATCAACGCCGTCATGTCGGTTATCCCCTGGTGGTCCCCATCACATTCGACAGTTCGGATCACCCCAACCATATGGTGTATCCGGGTAGGTATCCCCGGGTGCTCGACCCAGTTATCCTCGACGTCAAGCTTAAGAAGGACCTAATCGATGTGGGCAGTGGACTAAATATACTTTTATCCAAAGCCTTTGATGATATGAAGATCCTCCGTACCGAGTTGCAGCTGGGCTCGTCGCCGTTCCACGGGGTAATCTCTGGGTCTTCGGCCATACCGCTCAGACAGATAACCCTCCTCGTCATTTTCAGGGTGAAAGAGAACTTTCGAACCGAGCTGATAAACTTTGAAGTTGCAGATTTCGAGACAACGTATCACGCCATCTTGGGAAGGCTGGGGCTATCCAAGTTCATGGCGGTGCCCTACTATACATAATCTAGTCCTCAAGATGCCAGGACCGAAGGGCATCATCACTGTTTGTGGAGACGTCAAGCAATCCTTCGTCTGCGACTAGGAAAGCTACGAGTTAGGCCAAACCCTAGATACAAAGACTTCATGATTGCTAGCGCCTGATAGGCACTAGTGAGCGCTGTCTCCTTCTGATGGGTCTTCAACCTCTCAGGAGCCTCCTTCAGTTGAATTACGATCTGGCTTGTATCGTTCGGCCCCGCATCTTTCGCCAGCAGAAGCTTCTGCAAGGGTTCAGACGCCTCCCGGAGTTGCTCACTGGTCACATTTGCAGATTCAATCTTCCCATTGAGTACGTCGAATTGCGCCTACGTTTTCCTTTTATACTCTGGAGGAAAGTATACAGATATCGTCAGACATTTAGCTTAGAAAAACAAAAGAGAACTTAAGGGAGGCTTGATACCTTCCAACTCAAGCTGGGCCATGTCAAGCTGAGATCAAATTTGGAACTCTTCCTTCTCTAGCGCCGAGTATTGGCTATGAAGTTGGGTGATCTTGTGGTCCCGAGCTGACAAAAGAGGCAAAAGCAGATGACAAATAGTACGAAACAAATCTTCAGAGAACTTGGCGTGAAAGCTTACAACCACGATGCCGATCAGATCCATCATTTCCTACAATAGTTTCGAAGAACGGGCTCGCAGCTCTCGGATTACAGTGTCAGACTTTCCCTGGGCGTCTGCGTCTTTCTTCACATGATCTTTAAACTTCTCTACTTTCGGGATCATCACACGAAAGAACGTATATTTTCTCTTGGAGCGTTTATCGATGTTCCGTAAAGAGAAGTCGTTAATGCAAGATCTGGAGCTGGTAGAAACAAACGCACAAAATCAAATTACGTGTATCAGCTTTGCACACTTGAGAGAGTACATAAGATGTTTCTTCCGCTTCCTCTCATCCTCGTCATCATCAATTACTTCCCATTCTAGGTTCTCATTGCGCCAATGGGCGTTGAAGGTAGTTTAGGGAAGTGGGAGAGAGGAGGGTTCTCATGGGATTTCTTCCACAGAAGGTTCAGATTCGGCTACCGGAGCAGGTACGGTCTCTAAAATTATCTCAGGCTGGACCTGAGGTGGTGGCGAAGCATGCTGGCATCCATTTGGTGGCATCTTCAATGCAGCCAAGTAGAGAAGTAGTTGGCGTAGCAGAATCCGCCAGCTTGGTTGTATCTTTTGGTGTGTCCGAGTCCTGCGGCTCGGCCGACTCGGTTGAGCTCCACGGCACCGCCCACTCTGGTTGGTTCGAAGGGGGCGCGCTCAGAGGAACCTTAGCAGAAGGATCTCTATAATGAGAACTGATCAACATGAAGCTACATTAACATCAAGCAAGGGGGCAATGGGAAGATGACATGTTGGATTTCTTTATTTTTATCCCAGAACCTCTCCGAGCGGCAGTGCCGTTGGAGGAGGCTGAAGATTGGACGCTGGCTTTTGGGGGCGTCATGTTTTGTGTGCTGGGCCTCAAAGGCGGCGTCGCAGAAGGAGCGTCACGCAAGAGCAGGTTGTTCCACCGCCTTTTCCCATAAAGTTGGGCCTCCGAACACGCGCTGGGGGCTAGATGTCTTGGGCTCGCTTACTAGTTTGTTCGTATAGGGACCTTTTCCCTTCTTCGCAATCGGCTCCTCAATAATCGGTAGCTGGCCAATTTTGCCTGTAGTCTTTGTGCTGCGGCAGATTGGGGAGAGGAGCATCCGAAAAAAAAGGCACGATGATCCTATGTCAAAAAACATACATAGAAGCTTAGAAAGTATTGAAACATTAAAGGACAAACATTTGAGGCCGGCTAGATCCCTCCGGTGGGAGATCCGTAATACAAAAAGGCTTTGGGCATCCTTCATTTTGGCTATGAGTGCCTGGGGCAAAAAGCTCGGTCAGTCAGCGATGTAGCACGTCTTTCGGAACGCGCTCGGGGATCTCTCGTGTCGAGTCAGTGACCCTCGTGAATTCGTATCCCGAGTGGATACGTAATTTAAGAGGCTGCACTTGGCGCTGGGCGAAATGGAGGATGACCTTGATTCCGGTCAGACCATCCGTCTTACGCTTGTCAATCAAATCCAGAAGTTCGGCAGACGGAACCGAGGACCAAGAAGTAGAAACTTTAGGTCTGGACCCCGGAGCAAGGAGTGATGGATTGGGATTGGCACAGTAAAACTATTCCTGGTGCTAACCTTTGTTGGATGTTTGGAATGAGATGGTGAAATAAAGTTTCTTCATTCCATCCTGGAGATAGAAGCCAGCACCCCCAATTACTTTGGGAGTGCCTACCCTTAGTTGGATTTTAGTCTATGTTTTAATATAAAATGTATCTCCTATTTTTATTAATTACTCAATGTTGTTACTATGCTTATGCGACTTCAGATTTAAGCACTTGATTGACTTTCGAACTTATGCGAGCTAATCGAAGAGGTTTGTTACCCTGGCTTTAAAAATCTTTATAGGTCTAAGGTCTCTAAACATTTTTCCTATGTGTATGTTTGAACATTTTTAAACCTTTTTCATGTGAAGAATCCATTTCCTAAAGATTTTGAAAGGTCCCAATTTTGAGGTGTTACATAAACCCATTCTTTGGTCTAGGTGATTTACAATGTGCATGGACGACAACCAATATTATAATACATTCGATTCACCATCCCAAGTTAACATAATGATGAAATTATAATACATACGATTCACCATCACAAGTAAACATAATGGTGAAATTAATCATTGCGTTTGTAGGAAATACCTGGGGCACCTAAGATCAAGGACAACTACAACCCATCAACGTGGATGCTAGAAGTTACTTCTACGTCTATGGAAGCTCAATTGGGTGTCAACTTTGCCCAAATCTACATGGAATCATCAATGTACAAGTAAGTTTGGCTGCTTTGGAGAACTATCACAGTTAGCTCTATTTTCATCTAAAGAAAGAATTTTTAGGAATATTTGTGCTAATTTTAATATGGAAGCATTCTTGGTGAATGAAGGGACAAGGAAGCGTTAGTAAAGCGATTGAGCATACCACCTCCTGGTACGAATGATCTCCATTTTTCAACACAGTACCCTCAGAAGTTTGGGGAACAGTTCAAAGCTTGCCTCTGGAAGCAGTGTTTGTCATACTGGAGAAGCCCTTCATACAACCTAGTGAGAATAGTGTTTATAGCTGTTGCATGTTTTGTCTTCGGTGCATTATTTTGGCAACAAGGCAACATAAATCACATGTAAGTGAAACATGCTATAGAACTTTCTTTTTAACTCATTAATTTATGATACAATACAATGGCAACATGATCCATTGATGTTGTGTTTATTCTTGTATTTTATATGGTAGAGATGATCAACAAGGTCTTTTTACCATATTGGGATGCATGTATGGCACCACTCTTTTTGCTGGCATCAACAACTGCCAATCAGTGATGCCATTTGTCTCCATCGAGCGCTCCGTCGTGTATAGGGAGAGGTTTGCAGGGATGTACTCTCCTTGGGCCTACTCCTTTGCACAGGTTCTACTGATCATATACATACAGACAAATTCTAATAGATTACTACTACTTGCAGATAGAAGGATAGATGAATTTACTACTATATATATGTGCAGACTTTGACATTTAACTTTACTGGTGTGGGATATAGGTTGCCATGGAGATTCCTTATGTGCTAGTGCAAATAATGCTGTTCATGTTCATAGCATACCCGATGATAGGATATGCGTGGACAGCGGCCAAGTTTTTCTGGTTCCTGTACACCATGCTGTGCACCCTGCTCTACTTCCTATACCTGGGAATGATGATGGTGTCGTTCACCCCCAACATCCAAGTGGCCTCAATACTGGCATCCATGTTCTACACCCTACAAAACCTCATGTCAGGCTTCATCGTGCCAGCACCGGTAAGTCAAGCTATCATTAGAGATCATAATCAAAAGAATGAATACTGATTGGAAGAAACAAGAAACTAATTATATGGTTGTTTGGTTATTGATATATGGCAGCAAATACCAAAATGGTGGATTTGGTTGTACTACATATCTCCATTGTCATGGACGCTCAATGTCTTCTTCACCACGCAGTTTGGGGATGATGATGACAACATGATTGTAGTGTTTGGAGAGACCAAATCCGTCGCTACCTTTGTGAGGGACTACTTTGGTTTCCACCGTGACCTTCTGCCACTGGCAGCCGTGGTTTTGGCAGCATTTCCCGTCCTCTTTGCCGTTTTCTTCGGTTACAGCATCTCAAAGCTCAACTTCCAGAGGAGATAGATCCATAGATAGACATTCAACAATGATATAGAATACATTTTCCATTTTGCACATACATGTACGAATTTAACAAATATCATGCTTGATTGGCAATATTTATAGGTTAATTTGGTGTAGAGATGAACAGAGCTGAAATAAATTTGAAGAGCAGTAGTCACATGTTAATTTTCATGGACAACTTGGTAGCAATATCCATTTCAATATGAACAGTAGCATTTTTGTCATCATATCACATGTAGATTGATGCAGCCATGAGTCAACATTTTGAGCTACACGATGGAGTGCAAGGTGCCCTCCTAATCCTGGGGACAGACGAAAGGGTGTTCCTTGAGCTTGAGCATCTAGGAAACCTAACGGTGATTTGACGGCAATTTGCATAGTACCTAGTATCCATCGATGACTGACGGTGGTCTCAAGCCTCTACTTCACACTTCACTCTCTTGACGACCTTTGTCTCTGCCCCCACGACATTCCTTTCCTAGAAGGTGAGATGGATTTGGGGCTTCTAGAAGGGGGAGACAGGACAGGCCTAGCTGATAACATCGGATGCTTGTGCCAATCCATAGACATGGTCGATACACTACAAGAAAACTCCCCTTTTGCCAACGCTTGACTAGCAACGAAAATAATAGCGTTGCATGGAGACCGGAGAGAATATAGAGATCACATCCCACGTTTTTTTTTTTCTGATGAACAACTCTGAACCTTTTCTTTCCTTGGCTCATTGCTTCCCATCCTCAGGCCCCGCCCCTTCTAGGGTTTCAGCCACAGTCTGCTCCTGCCGCCGCCATGCCCCGTCGCAACTCAGGTAACTCCGCTCTCATCCAACTTCCCTTCCAAATCTCGCTTGGATAAGCGGTCGTCTCCTCCAGGCGCCAGCTCTCGCGACTGAACCGCTGCCCAAAAATCGTCGCCGCCGTCGAACCCTCCCTCTCCAGCAGCCTGTTGGGGTGAGAGGGAGGTCCCATCCCTCTCTCCTCCCTTCCATCTCTCCCCCTTATCCTCCCCCTTCAAACCCTCGCCCTTCCCTTCCGCATCTCGACCCGGCCAGATCTGCTGTCCTCCCGTGCCGGCGGATGCGCTGGTGGCATAGAGGAGGTGGGCTTGTATTGGGGGCCAATGGGGAGACATGGCGTTGGCTTTGGGAAGAGGCAGGATCGAGTGTCTTTCAGTGGGGGAAGGACCATGGTACTCACAAATCCGCAGACCGAAGGTTAATTATTTACACAATTCAGACTTCAGATTTTGTTTGGCTACTAATTAACTATACCATACTGCTAGTCCACTGCTAATAATACGTAGTACTTGACTTGGAAACAAGCTTATGATGTGAAGGAATTTCAGAGGAGCTTCTTGATCAGGTTTCCCTCTTGATCTCTTTCTTGAAAAAAATATCGTGTTGATTCAAGCACATCAATTCTAGATGCTCCCAGTTTGGTATGATCTGAAATATTTCTCTCATGTGTTCCTTTAGTCACAGCCTTAGCTATTTGCTACTAGAATAATGCTTTACCCACTACAAGAAATATGGCCTTCTGTGACGTATTTTTAATGACGAAAAGAAGGGTTTTCTTGTCACCGTACACCATCTATGACGATCTTATGACGAAAATCCATTTGTCACAGAAGGTGCGTCTCTAAAGACCTTCTGTGACAAAACAAGGAAAAACGTCATAAAATTAATGACGAACGTTACAACGTCACAAAGAATTATGACGCCGCGGATCGTCATAGTTTGAAACAGAAAACGTCACAAATGAGTAACTAGAATGCTGCCACATAGGGGTGATGTGGTGGAATGTTATGATGAATTTTGTCGTCATAATTTATATAGCTCACAATTCATCACCACATAAATAAACCACACAATTTTTGCACATAATAATTTCATTATAAATTCACAAATGATCAATTTATACAAATATTCATCAGTACATAGTATATAGTAACATAAATATAATTGGATTTCAATGTCACCAAACGTAATAGTAAATATTCCTAAGTATAAGCTTCAATGCAGCAAACAAATAAGCTTTCAACTTCTATAGCTTCATTGCAATAAAGCATAAACTTTCAAGTTCTACGGCTTCACGATTAGATGCTCCCCGACCTTCCGTTTTCCTTAAAAAAAAACATTTAAATATGTTGACAGAAATTGGTAGGCAACCAATAAACATAGCATTTAGAGGCCATCTTATCAAGCACATAAGCATAAAAAGAACAATTCCGCCCACCAGCTGTTATTGCATATCCAACAATCCTACTATAGAGTACTTATGCAACTAATGAGCACATGACAACATCCTTCAGTGCAAAGATCAATGTCCTAGGCAAATAACTCAAGAAACCATAGAGTTAATCAATGTCCTAGGCAACTAATTCAAGAACAGTTAACTTAAGACGTACAATACCCTGTAATCTTCCATTTCTCTAAGGCTAAACATGCCATACAATATATTAGCAATGACTACTATATGAACACACGAGTGGCATGATTATATACTCAGATGTATATTATAACCATGTGCAGCCTACAACAAGTGTGAAACATGAGAACGAAACAAAGAGAGCAGCAAAAACTGGGTATGTGAGCTGTTACCATTTCAATTGAGCCATGATGCTATTGTTGTTTTCCGCAGAACCCATTAACTCGTTTTAGTCATTGCCACTTTAGAAATATATATCCAATCAAAATTGTCAGTGATAAACTGGTGCACATGAGCTTAGCATAGGGAATTAGACATAATCCAATAGCCAATAACGTAAAAGACCACCTGTTTTTGAGCTCCATATCTAATTAATATGCATTAAAAAAGGGTATCATTAGGATTAGTGCACTATGAATCATTGCTTGAACTGAAGACAACATAAGGTTAAGGCAAATGAAAAAAATAGCCTCCTTCTATTTAGAACAAGAATGTAATTATTTAGCTCTCAATTGAGTTCTTTAGGCCTTGGTACTATCACATATTAATACACCATTTATCAACATAGTACATATTCTATACACAATGTATATCAATTAAACCGTAGGCAGTGTATCTCAAGTAAATACAGACAACCTGATCTTTCAGCTGAACTCAATCATTTCATGATAAAGCCATAATAGGATCATATGGTTCTAGCTTTTAGCAGACTATTTGTCATTTCATTATCTCTAGTAATTAACAATCGTCCAAGAACCCTAATTAGCCACTAGCCGAATAATACCTTTGCTAACATTCAGAACAGCAGCACAAAAATGACTGTAACACACAAACCATAAATTCTATAGGTATGTTCCAATTTCTATGGTAATCTAACAACGATGACTAACTTTTTTTTTATATAGGACCGAATACTAAATCTTCACAACAATTAAGTGAAACCTTAAGAAAAAGACTGATGCCCAGGCCGTACACGAGGGCATGAATCGAACAAGTGGGAGTGGAGAAACGTTACCTAAGCGCTGAATTTCAGATCGGAGACACGAATCCTTGCTCCCTGTTGGCATCAATCACTCCTTACCTCCCTAGCATCGCCTTCTGCTCTCTCTACTTGCCCGTCTACGGCATCTCTCCTGCTGCCTCTTCTGCACGCAGAGGAAGGTAGGGGGAAACTAGTAGCAGGAAAGAGGGGGAAGGGACGTTACGGAGGGAAGCCGAGAAGGCGACAGCGGCTTAGAGGGCCGGGGACTCGAGGCGGGACGCACCGCCAGAGTGGGAGGAGAGGAGGCCGAAGGCGGAGCCGTCGCTGTCGAGTTTTGAGGCAAGCCGCTGCGCCGCCACGGTGGGGGACGGGGGGAGGAAAGGACGGGAGACCGGAGCAGGGGCTCCCGCTACAGCCAAGGGCCTGAGGAGATCCACGCCGCCACGGTGGGTGAGGGATGGCCGGAGGCGGGGTAGCCGCCGCTGCTGAGGACCCGATGCAGGCTGCGCCGCCCGCGGGAGGAGGGAGGGGAGGGCAGGGCGGAAGCGAGGTGGCTTGGATCTGAAGGGGCTGGCCGGAGTGAACGCCGGGGAGGCAGGGGAGAGGCGCCGGCGGACGACGGAGGGGTGGGGTTCCAGGGAGACATGGAGAGTGAGGCAGCGGCGGCTCTGGGTGCCCGGCAGCAGAGGGTTATGGTTGATAGGAGTACTGGGGGTGGTGGGTTAGTAGGAGTGGCAGGGGTACTGGGGGTGGTGGGTTAGTAGGAGTGGCAGGGATAATATGACTCATTTGATAGTAAACACCGTTAAAATCTAGTCTCTTCGTCCTAAAATATTTGTCATCGTTGACTTTTGGACATACGTTTGACCATTTGTCTTATTAAAAAATTTGATACAAATATGTAAAAATATAAGTCATGGTTAAAATTCATTTAATGATAAAACAAGTCACAACAAAATAAATAGCATTTGTTGAATAAGACGAATGATCAAACGTGTGTTGAAAAGTCAATAATAACAAACATTTTGGGATGGAGGGAGTACTCCATATTATTACATGAGATAACCAAATTTTAGCATCTAACTAAATTTGTATTTGTTAGAATAATCAAATAGCTAGTATTTCAATCTATGCTCCGATTTAAAATTTATTAAATTTGGCTAGCTTTCAATTTTTTTAAAAAATAAATTTTAGATTCAATCAGGATTAGAAAAAAATCAAATTTCATTCCATTTCAAATTTATATATTTGATTTTTTAATTCAATTGTATAAGGAAATTTTAAATCAGTTAGATTTCCAATTTTTAGATTCAATCGTATTTCAAATATTTGAATCAGCAAGATTTTAAACTTCAAAATTCTAATGACAAAATTATTTCGTCACAACACTTTGGTATATTGGTTTGTGACATTTTTTTTCTTGCCGTTAGTGACATTTTCTTTTTATTCGTCACAAAAATGCTGGGCTACACCCATGTATTATTTCTTATGACGCTTTCTCGAAAAAAGTCATAAATCAATGACATATTAGTCAGTTGTCACCAAAAAAACGTCCTAGAAGGCCATATTTCTTGTAGTGACCATGCATGAAAACTTGCAGCAAAACTACAAGTCAAATAGTCGAGTGACCGCTAAAAATTGTAGGCATGCTTGCAACGGCCGATTCATTACAAAAGAGAGGCCAATTTAAGATTTTCAATAAATAGTGATGTCTATTTGTTTGTACTACTACTTCAGTCTAAAAATACAATTTTCTTTTAGTTTATTTGTAATTCTAGTCATACCTGTATTCTTGTCTCAATAATATGATCCGGTTGTTACTTTAGTATTGAGATAATTGTTTTAATCGTAATCTCATTTTTCTTCAGGTTGGTGCTAAATTATTGATGACACCTATTATGTTGGAGAGACTGACAGGTATATATTTACATCTAGAAGTTATCTCATCTTCTGAATTTTCTAGTTCTCTTAAGTCATTTGACCATCAGGAAAATCTACAATTTCATTATTCTATGTTTCATAGGAAAGGATTCTTGAAAGGTTATGCTGCATTGAGACCTGCACCACTTGTATGTTGGGTAGGTAAACAATAGATCAAAACAGGAGCACTTTAATCTATTTTTCCTTCCACCCGCCATGAAGAATTAAAAAATTAATACTGAATTTATTCTTGTTTCAGGTTGAGAAAAGATGGATGCTTCATTTGTCAACAAAAAAATTTTAATTTTTGAAGATACATCGATTTTCTGACACAATGAAGAATAATGAGTCGCGTGGAATGAATATGAAGACAAATTTGGACACCTTTAGATTTCTTCTAGGCATGATGTTATCATGATTGTACCATTCATGGCAACCATATCTGTAATTGACATTTTATATTCATATAATATATAAGTTTATATTTTGCAATCTGGTGATCACCATTTTAATTGCACTATGTATGGATGGGTGAAGGAACCTAAGGCCGAGAGGGGGGGGGGGGGTGAATCGGACTATTTCAAATTTTACTTTTGTTGCAGTTAGTCACTTAAGCAAGTTAAGGCACACAGCTAGCGCGTGGATTCCTACACAAGTCTAGTTGGCGGAAGCAATCGATGCATAAGTGTAGGAGGCACGAAGGCACTCACAGCAAGTGGATATCAAGATGTCATAAGTAAATAAGACAGAGAGGCGAAACCGAAGTTGTTTATCAAGTTCGGTGCTCAACACATGAACACCTACGTCTTCGTTGAGGAAACTTCTCACACAGAGAAGTCGGGACTCTCTCGTCCCTAGCCCTCAATCCAATTGATGGTAGCTCTTCACCAACACATGGTAGGCGAGCTTCAAACCTTCACACGAATCGGCAGCCTCCACACGCGAAGGACCCCGAAACACCGACTTCACAAGCGAAGCCGACCTCGAGCACACCGAGGATTTAGCACATTCCCGACGCGCGGAGAAGAGCACCTTAGGAAGCAAGGAGGCCGCCGACACGATGGCGGGCTTTGCACACCCCGACGAACGGAGAGGAAGCACCGTGGGAGGCACGATGACCTTCACGAAGAAGTGTTTGCTTGTGGTACGGTTGATGGAGCTTGGCGATGACGACGTCTTTCGGTAGCAAGAATCCCAAGAGCACACGATCGGAGACACCACAACTCACTCAACCCTCATCCCACCATGGAGGATGGCAAAACAACCATGGGAGAGGGCACAAACCTTGGGGATGACGAGGAGAAGACTAGGGAGTGCTCTCTTCTTCTTCCTCACTCCTTCTCCCACTCAATCTCTCAAGAACATGGAATCCTAGGTGGAGGGGAAACCATGGGAGGAGCTTTCTCACTTGGGAAAGATGGCTAGGATTGCAAATGAGCCTCTCTCAAGTCTTTCCCATGAAATCCCACCTATTTATAGGGTTCAGGCTGGGCCAATGGACGGATAAGATTAACTTGGAACGAGATCAGACGGCTAGCAGTAAATCGACATAGGCTGGAAGGGCTTATCGGACGCGTCCGACGGGTTTATCGGAAGCCGTCCGATACTCCTCACTGTGCAACTCCGGATCTGGAAAAAAACGATGCCTACCATGTGTTCGATCGCGAGCGCTACCGGCATCGGACGCGTTCTGATGACCTGGTCATCACAGGGTACACCTAGGTTCTTGTCTTGTCTTGTCTTGTCTTGTCTTGATCTTGTCTTGTCTTGTGTCTTGTCTTGTGTCTTGTCTTGTCTTGCGTCTTGTCTTGTGTCTTGTCGTGATCTTGTCTTGTCTTTTCGTGATCTTGTCTTATCTTGTCTTGTCGTGATCCTGTCTTGTCTTGTCGTGATCTTGTCGTGATCTTGTCTTGTCTTGTCGTGATCTTGTCTTGTCTTGTTGTGATTTTGTCGTGATCTTGTCATGTCTTGTCGTGATCTTGTCGTGATCTTGTCTTGTCTTGTCGTGATCTTTGTCTTGTCTTGTCGTGATCTTGTCATGTCTTGTCGCTTGAAGTCCCTGTTGTCATCAATATCAAACATGATATCCGGCCTAGATGCTGTCAAGTAAAGTAATGCACCGATCATGGAACGGTAAACCTTGGGATCCACAGGGTTACCTTCTATGTCGAGGTCAAGGTGGCCGTTTGTAGCCATTGGGGTCCGAATTGGCTTGCATCCGTCCATGTTGAAGCGCTTCAGGAGATCCAGAGTGTACTTCTCTTGGCTTATAAACACCCCAGTCTTGAGTTGCTTGATTTGAAAGCCCAAGAAGAAATTCAACTCACCCATCATTGACATTTCAAACTCAGCTGCCATCATCTCACTGAAGTCTTGCACCATCTTGCTACTTGAGCTCTCAAATATGATGTCGTCGACGTAGACTTGGCACAAGAACAAGTGTCCATCATCCACCTTGGTGAAGAGAGTAGAGCCTATTCGTCCAACACTGAAGCCCTTGGAGATGAGGAAGTCTCTAAGTCTTTCATACCAAGCCCTAGGAGCTTGCTTGAGCCCATACAGAGCCTTCGATAATTTGAACACATGGTTGGAATATTTTGGATCCTCAAACCCAGGAGGTTGCTCAACATACACCAGCTCCTCGATGTAGCCATTTAAGAAGGCACTCTTTACATCCATCTGCTTAAGAGTGATGTTGTGACATGTAGAGAACGCCATAAGCGACTTAATTGCATCATGTCCGCCACAGAGCATAAGTATCTCCACACCACACCTCAACTCAGTGTGAAGCCTTGAGCCACAACTCTTGCCTTGTTCCTGACAATCACTCCAAACTCATCTGTCTTGTTTTTGAAGACCCATTTGGTACCAATCACATTGCAATCCTTGGGTCGCTCCACAAGTGTCCAAACTTGATTCCTTTCAAAATTGTTCAGTTCCTCATGCATGACACCTGCTATCACCATGACACCTGCTATCACCATGACACCTGCTAGCATAGATGTTTCTTCTGAATGTGCAGTGACAAGCTGTATTGATTGCTTCAGCCCAGAACAGATGTGAAGTCTTGTACTCATCTAACATTGTCCTTGCCATCTCAATGAGCGTCCTATTCTTCCTCTCAACCACCCCATTTTGCTGAGGGGTGTAGGTGGTCGAGAACCGTGATCAATCCCTAACTCATCACGTAACATTTCAAAAAAAGTGTTAGTGAACTCCGCTCCATTGTCACTTCTCACCTTCTTGAGGGTACACTCAAAAGCATTTTGGGCTTTCTTTACAAACTTTTGAAAACATCTCCAGTTGGAGTTTTATCTGTAAAAAGAAAACCCAAGTGTATCGGAGAAGTCATCAACAATGACCGTGCAATAAAGATTTCCTCGATACTCACATATGTTGTTGGCCCAAAAGATCCATGTGTATAAGCTCGAGAGGTCGAGATGTAGACATGACATTCTTAGCAGGATGTGAGCTTGCCACTTGCTTGCCTACCGACAGTACATCGCATAGCTTGTCTTTCTCGAATGTCACATCTTGCACCCCGAGAATCAACTCGCTTTTGAAAAGTTTCTTCAATTTGCCATGCCGACATGCCCAAGACGCCTATGCCAAAGCCAACCAAGAGAGACTTTGGCGACAAGGCAAGTCGAGACGGATGCGGCAGGTTCATTAAAGTTCACAAGAAACAAGTTTTCAAACCGAAAGCTTTTAAACACAAGATTTTCATTTTGTCCAAAACCAACAAGCCCTCAAAGAGAAATTATAATGGAACCCCAAATCACATATTTGGGCAACAGAGAGAAGATTATAGCTCAAAGTTTTTACTAGCAGCACATTGTCAACTGAAAGATCAGAAGAGATTGCTGACGGCGTGTTCTCCGCTCAACCACTGCGGATCACACCCCTGGTCAGATTTCTAGTCTGCTAGCCAACTCGATCAAGCTCGATCCGATTTGAGCGTCGGGCACAACAAGGAGCGACTCACAGATTTACCTGTGTTCGGACCCCTCATGGGTAATAGTCCTACTCCTGCTGAGCCTTAGCTCTTTTCTGATTGTGGTTGAATGGGAATGTGTTTACAGAGTGCCTCGAATGCACGAACACTTCTGTGATTGTGTGTGTTCGTATGCCTCTCCTCCCCTCTCTCTTTTTTTTCCTCCTTCTCCCTCTCTCTCCCCTCCTTTTATACAAGCTTTGGGGTCAAGGAGAGAGCCGAGGAGTCGGCAAGATAAAGGCGCCAAGACGCCGACAAGACACGACAGAAGAGACGAAAACATGCCGCACGCCCACGCCAGCCCAGCCTCAGCGCTTCGCAGTGGCCTCGACCGCATAGTCACACCGTGAGTCTGCGGGTGGGGCCCCGCCTGCCTCCCGACACGGCGGCCTCCTCAAGCAAACCTTCTCTCTGCGGTCAATTCTTCTCAGCCCATTAAAGGATGTACCGCTCGGGACTGCAAGGGTCATCAGAAGGTAATCATTTCTTCCTCTGTCTATCCGCGCGTGGTGTCTCATTAAATGCGCTTGTCCTTCAGAAGAGGGGAGCCTTCGTCCCAAGACTCCTTCGCAATGCTCCTGCCTGGGCCCCGCCGCGCGCAGGGCCCTCGCTGAACTTCTGAGGGGCTCTCCAGCGCACCCCCGCCTGGCGCGTGGGGCCTCGCCTCACTGTCGGAGGGGCTCGCCCACGCACCCGCTGGCGCGTGGGGCCCTCCCGCCTCGAGGGGCTCGCCACGCTGGGGCCTTGCTCGCCCGCTGGCCGACGCGGGGCCCTCCCGGCCTCTGAGGGGCTCGCCACGCCACTGGGCCTTGCTTTCGCCTGCCGACGCGGGGGCCCTCCCGGCCTCCGAGGGGCTCGCCCACGCTGGGGCCTTGCTCGCCTCTCGGCCTTCCTAAGGCTCTTTGTACCCAGTATTTATTACACCGACAGAGCCCCGGGTCCACTCATGATACGCGAACCGTCAGCAGATATTTTTCCATTTCTTGTCGCGGCGGAGACGAATCGTGGGGGCCCACCACCAGCGGCGTCAGACGCTGATTCTCCACCGCACACGATCTTCCTTGGGAACCACGCCATGGGGAAACCAAAAACGCTGGGCAATGATGGCGCCGCATGGGCGGAATCCAAACCGTCGACTCACGCCCACGCTTATAAATACTTCTCTCGGCGCGGGCTAATCCTTCCGCGACGCTAAGTCTTCGTTGCCCATCGCCTTCTTCGCCGCTACCACGCCTCCTCGCCAATCGCTACCCAAATTTTTGCCGCTCCACCGCCAAATTTTCCATGGCTCCCAAGCGCAAAAAAGGCCGCCATGGGATGCCGCACCATCTTCGGAGCTGCTCACTGCTTCCATCGTCGATGAGGATCGTGGCGCGGCCGAAGTTCGTGCCACCGATCACGCCCGTTCCGCCGGCACCATCGCTACGAGTCCTCGCGCGGGGAGATCGTGACCTTCTTTCTTTCCATTTTTGGCTAACGGCCACTCATTTCTTCTTCTTTGGGTGTTCACCGATGGGAACGTCTCGGGCGACGTGCTCGGATCGGTGGCGGGCTATCGACCACGCCGACCGGCGACATCGCTTCGCCGGCGGCATCCGCCTTCGCGATCGGGATCCACGGAGCGCAACCCTTACTTGCAGCGCCGCCCCTATGGAGGTCTCTCGTCCTGCGGTCCAAGTGGCCCGGGACCACTGCAGATCCGCGAGCCGCCTCGGCGACCGCCTAAGCTTCATGGCCGCTGCTGCTCTCGCCGTGGTTGCCGACTCCCCAGGCTCTCGGGAAGCGCCATTATCATTGTTGCCGACGACGACGACGACGAGGAGGGAGGGCGAGTTCAAGAGAGCGCGCTTTCAAGCCCGGGCTTCGCCGCCACCGCCGCTCCAACCAGCGGGGGCCTGCTGCTACTCGCCGCCGCTCCGCCACCGGGCAGAGCGCGGTGACTCATCAGAACTGCACCGCCGCGCCATTTCTTCGCTCCTCCTCGCCGACGCTCCTCGCGGCGGCGCTGTTCTGTGCTGGCGCTCCTCGCACGGCACACCTTCGCGCCAGCATGGCGTCTGCTCGACGGTGGTGGCGCGATCATGCCCCGCCACCGCCGCCACAAACAAGCGACTTGAGCTCCCCTTCAGCTTCGCCTTGCGCACCGCTTCAGTTGGCTTTCCTGCGCTTACGCACACTTCGCACTAGGTTAGCACGCCACGCGGTTTTCGCATACCAACCCCGTTTGTCCCTCTTGGAACAGGCGGACGCTGGGCATCGAGCTCCGCCCACGCGACTCGCCAGGCCCCGGCGCGCCGCCGCTCGCCTTCGACGGAGGTCGCTTCATGGCGGCGAGAGTCCGGCGGCGCGGCGGCGGAGATCCTTCCGCCACTCGCTTTCTGCCGCCGCCGCCATCTCGGCCGTGACTGCCGACGAGGATCGTTCCTTTGGCGCTCGCACCCTCTCCCGCACTGGGCGACGCCGAGGAAGCCCTTGCCTTGGCGGGCGATCTGCCGGTGAATCGCGGCGGGCCTTGGCCAAGAAACCGCCGCTGGCGAGGCGATGACCCGCGAGGTCATGGCAGCCTAAGCCGCCGCGCCTCGCCGCCAAGCGATCAAGACCTCCTCGAGCACTTCGAAGCGCCCGACCCTCGCCGACATGTGCGCGACCGCCATCGCGGCTTCCGGACGCCTCGCATCCACTGGTGTTTCCTGCATCCCCATTGAGGAGACGGCCGCTGCGCGATCTGGGCGCCGTGGGGCGAGCCGCCGAAGCCTCGCGACGTCCTTTCGGCGGCGGCTGCATGGACGCGGGCGATCAAGACGGTCGCCAAGGCGCTCGGCAACATGTTCATCTTGGGCAATCGTTTTGCTCGAGACGCGCGTTTGATCTCGACGCCGCCATCGGGAGCTTTCGCCACCGGACCGGTTTGAGCAGTAGCGCTGGTTGACACCGCCGCCCGACCGCGTGTCCATGATAGGGGCGCCGCTCAGCGGAAGACGAAGGCCGGAGGAGAAGCGAGACTCCCCGCCTTTTGCCTTGTAATTGTTGCCTATCAATGCAAACAAACTTTTGCTCTTTTGTTGTGAGTCTCACTTGAACTTCTGACAACTTTAACTTATGGAATTGAATTGGGGCACCGCCGCCAAAGGTTTTAGATCAACGCTTCGCGCAAGTGAGCGCTGTTTCCTTAGGCATTTGGTTACTTCAACCCTTATGGCCTCTCGCAACCCGACTTAAACATTACGTGGCGGCGCTTAGCTTCCGGAAGTGGTCTAGTCATTTGGTGCCGCCGTTAGATTGCCCGACCGAGCCGACACACCAGGCTAGAGCCCGCCTTCCGTCTGCCGCCTCGCACCAACGTAAGTTATAAGCGCTTGTTTTGCAATTAAGGGCCATCACCCTAAGTACTTTCGCTACCGATTTTCGGCGTATCGTTTTCTAACAGACCTTTCTAAGGCTAAGCCACCGATCGCCAAAAAGCTTTAGACGAGCTTTCCTGAAAGTGAGCGCTTTTTCCTCGCATCCGGTTACTTCATCCCTTATGGCCTCTTTGCGAACCGACCCTAGACATCGCGTGGCGAGAACTTAGCTTCCTAAGTGGTCTAGTCACGGTGCATTGTTGCATTGCCTAGACCAAGCCGACACACCAGTTAGAACCCGCTTCTTCCGTCTCTTCGCCGCCTAAATCATGAGTCGAGGCGCCGTCTCAGAACTAAGGGCCATTCGCTTTGAGTACTTTTTTTCACGCCACTTTCAACTAATGCTTTCTAAATGATTTGAGGCGAAAAAGAAACAGATGCCCACAAGGAGATGTAACTTATCTCTTATTGAAGATGGCTTTGTACAACGCAGCCTCGAGGCGAAGCGGTGAAGGAAGAAGACTCGCCGCTCGGCTCCAAAGGAAGGCCCAAAAAGAAACTTTGGACTGCTACCTCACGGGTATAACTTCTCACCGCCGACGTTCCAAGTGTTCGCCAATTCGCGACCGTCCTCGAATGCGAGCTTTGACCGAGCTCAAGCGGAGATCGAGACCACCTTGAAGGGCCTCCCATTGTGGGAGACAGTTTGTTGCGCCCTTTGCACTTGGATTTTATGCAGAACGAGGTCGCCATCGCCAAGTGTTCTCACACACACCGCTTTGCTTGATAACGGCGCAACGCTCGCTGATACTTGGCCGCCTGATCGCCGCCTCGCCTCGGATCTCCTCCAGAGATTCACTTCATCCCGACGCCGGTGGTCTTGGTCTTCGCTGAACGCCGCCACTCTTGGGAGCCAAGGCGAGCTCGATGGGAGCACCGCCGTGAGCCATACACCAGAAGAAGGGGTCTCGCGGTGGCTCTGTGGGAGTTGTCCGCAGCGCCACAATACGGTGGGAACTTCTTCCGCCCAGCTTGTTGTCAAGCGCTTCTCCAGCGGTCGAACGCCTTGTCTTGAGCCCTTTGAGTACTTCCGTCGCCCGCTTCCACTTGCCCATTGCTCTTCGGATGCGAACGGAGGCAAAGCACGCCTTGGTACCCAACTCTTCGCACCAATCTTGGAAATCATGAAATCGAAAGCGCCGTTGTCGCGATGATTCTGCTTGGCGACACCGAACCGACGAAGATGCTCCTCATAAACTTGATAGCCGCTGCGATGTGATCGCGGACCGGCGAGGCTTCAACCCACTTAGTGAACTTGTCGATGGCGGCGAGCAGATGAGTATATCCTCCGCCGCCATGAACGGGCCTGTATGTCAAATTTCTGCATCGCGAACGGCCAGAGAGCGTAATGGTTTGCAGCGCCTGGGCCGGTCGGTGGATCTGCTTAGCATGAAATTGGCACGCTTCGCATCTCCTCACCAGCTCGAAGGCATCCTGGAGGGCAGTGGGCCAATAGAAACCGTGGCGAAAAGCTTTCCCAACCAACGCCCGGCTCTCTGAATGGCTCCCGCACATGCCTCCATGGATCTCAGAGAGAATTTCACTCCCCGCTTCCCGAGTGACGACTTCAAGAGAACTCCGCTTATGCCGGGCGATCAGGTCCCCACCTACTGTATGTAGCGCTTGGCCTTGCGCGCTATCTTCTCACCGACGCGCCATCGCTGGGATCACTCCACCCCGCAGTAGGCTAGGATCGGATCCATCCATCGACCTTCTCGGACGAGTGTGACGACGTTACAGACATTGTCGCCGACGACTCCGCTGGCTCGGCGTTTCCGCCTCAACCGCCTCAAGAGCTTCTTCCGCCTCCTCTAACCGGAGCTGCGGCAGATCGATGACGCTCCTCCAGAGGTGGAGCTGCGTCGAAAGCGCCGCCCCGCTAGAATTGGGGTCACGACGGACGGTCACAGAAGTCTTTCTTCAAAGACCCCAAATGAACAGTGCCCTTGACGAGGCAATCTGGGATGCTTCATCCGCCATGTAGTTGTCGCGGCGAGGGATGTGCACGGCCCAAACCCTCAAAGTGCCGCCCAACCGGCGCACCTCCGCTTAGGTAGGCCGCCATGACGGATCCGAGCAGAGAAATCTTTTCGCCGGTTGATGACCAGAGAGAATCGCTTTTACTTGTAGCCGGATGCCAAGGGTCGGCCACCCCGAGCCCATGCGAGCAGCCCTTCATACTCCGCGACGTTGTTGGTGGCGCTGAAGTCCAAGACCACCAGTGCCGACGACATCGCCGGTTGGAGACACCAGACGACGCCACCAAATTTCTCCAAATGGAATGAGCCGTCAAGAAGAGAGTCCACGGCGAGGAGGTCGGGTACCTTCAGCACCAGATCCGCCGAGTCCACTCGCTAATGAACTCCGCCAGAGCTTGCCCTTTGATGGCCACTCGGGGAGCGAATTTGAGATCGAATTCCGCCAGCTCCATAGCCCATTTGGCGATGCGACCTGTCGCCATGCGGTTGAAGAGGATCTCCGCAAGGGATACTTGGTCAACACTGCGTGACTTCTCGCCCCGAAGTAGTGGCGAAGCTGGATGCCGTCAAGACGGCGTAGAGCATCTTCGTGTCAGTGAATACCTTGTTTCGGCGCCGTGGAGGACCTTGCCGACGTAGTAAATGGGCGCTGAACGCCTCTCTTTCCGCCACTAGCACCGCTGACCGCCTGGGGTTTGCCGCGACGAGAGGATCAACGGCTCGCCTGGTCTGGGCGCGACCAAAGCACGCGGGAGGTAAGATACTTCTTCGACTGCCGAACGCCTCCTGCGCCTCCGCCGCCCACTCGAATCGGTTGGTCTTCTTTAGGAGCTTGAGCAATGGGAGACTTTTATCCCCAAAGTAGCTATAAAGCGCCCAGGAGGTCAAGCACCCCACCAAGCACCGTGATCCGCCAAGTCGCGTCGGGGCTTCATGTTCTCGATCGCGCGATCTTGTCGTGGTTCGCCTCAATCCTCTCCGAGAGACGAGGAATCCCAAAGGCTTGTCTGACGGAACGGCGAACACGCATTTCTCTCGATTAAGCTTGATACAAGATTCCTCAGTTGAAGGTTTCTTCCAGTCGCCGATTAACTCCTCCGCCTTCTTGACTTCACCACCGTGTCATCGACATACACTTCTGTGTTCCGCCTATTTGGGAGCGGTGAGCGATATGCATGGCTCGCGATAGGTTGGGCCCGATTCTTCATTCAACGCCATCCTCAGATAGCAAGATACGCCCATGGGCGGACGAAGCGGTCTTGTCTTCATCTTCTTCGCCATGCTAACTGGTGGTACCCAGAGTACGCATCCGTAGCTTACTGCCGCACTTCGCAGCTTGAGTCGACGATGAGATCGATCGCGGGCAGCGGTATGGATCCTTCGCACGCCTTGTTGAGGTCGGTGAAGTCCACGCACATCCTCCAACGCCTGCTAGATTTCTTGACGAGGACGGGTTCGCGAGCTACCCGATGGGCGACATCGCGACGCACCCCGCCCTTAAGAGCTCGGCCCACCTCCCGGCGGATAACTTCTCGGCGCTCCACCGATCGCTTCCGACCTTCAGATGACCGATCGCGGCCGGGAACGCCGCCAATTTGTGCTCAATCACCTCCCCGGGGACCCAGCCATGTCGGACGGTTGCCACGCAAGCACGCCTGTGTTAGATCGAGGAAGGAGACGAGCGCGCCTTCCTATTTGGCGCCGAGAGGCGCCACCCGAACGGTCTTCGCTGGTCTCGACTTCGCCAGGAGACCGCTTAACCTCCGCGGACGAACCGGGAGGCACGGGTTCGCCGGAGGAGCTCCCAAAGTCGTAGCCTCGGCCTTCAGACCGACGCCTCGCCAGCGAGGGCGCCCTTGTCGCAGCGGAGCGCCCCGGCGGTCCACTTTCAAAAGCGATGGGGCCGGCTGGCCGGGATCTTCACCACCATGTACGATAGTGGCACACCGCCATGAACTCGGGTCGGCGCGCCGACCTAGTATGGCGCTGTAGGGAGGTCGAAGTCCGCCACCTCGAACTCGAGCATCTCGGTGCGGAAGTTGTCTGAGCTCCGAAGGTTACCGGAGATCGATCGCCCAGCGGACGGACTCGGCCCGCGCGATGTCAAGAATGGGAGCGCATGGCGAAGCTCCGCTGCTGATCTGGAGCGCCATGGCGACCCGGCGACAGGAGGTTGAGGAACTCCTCCGCCTACCAAAGACCCGCCCTAGCTTTACATTCCGGACCGTGGGTGCAACCACGATCGGAGATGCCTGGGCAGGCGGTATCAAGGGTGATCGGCTCGATCGAACGCGAAGCGTGCTCCGACCACGCCAACCGCCTCATCGACCCAAAGCGCACGGTGGCGCACATCTCCCATCGCACGCTTAAAGCTAGCGTGGGGCGGATAGGTGGCGAACCACCGTGGATGACGGCAACCTCGCCCCGCCGCCGAAAACCAAGCGGCCGCCTCTTGCCCTTGCCATCGCCGGACGCTGCTGCTGCTGCTGCTCGTGGACTCGCTTGTCCACCATTTGTCGACGACATGGCAACCGCCAAGTCGTGGGAGTTGTTGCGGTGAATGGGACAAGAGGGCCTTCCGTCCCACTCACGGGCGATGATTTCGCCTTCGTCGTCAGGCCGCGGGGCTGCCGCGCCACGGCGATTGCCATAGCCGCCGCCTCGGCCGCTTCGCGGGGACCGTATCGCCGGCGCCATGACCTCCTCCTTTTTTTCGCCGCGCCCATTGCGCTGGCTGGTCGCGTCGTCGTGTCGTCGTTGCCAATGCCAATGCATGACCTGCCTGGCCTCGGCCGCTTTGCGCTTTTTCTTGTCCTTGCCGCGGGGTTCCTCGAGGTTCCGGCCTCGCCGCCAATGGCCCTTCCACACAATGGCCGGGCGGATGCGAGCTCACTCAAGGGCGACTTGCGCCAAGGTGAAGAGCTCCTCCGCTGCTTTGATCTTAAGGGTGGCCATCTTCTTTGACCTTGGGGTCTCGGGCGCCTCTCACGAATGCCGTGACCACGCGATCGATGGAGATGTCGTGGGATAGTGTTATGGACCTGACCGAAGCGCCGAATATAGTCGCCAGCAATGACTCTCCTTTCTTCCGCTTCCACGCTGTAGAGGTCGCCTTCTACCCCGGCTGCTCAAGGTGCCCCGAAGTTGGTGACGAAGAGCTCCGAGAGCTCCTTCCATGACCCCACTGACCGGGGCAGTTCATGAGCCACGAGCGGGTTCACGGTGAGGACCGCGGGAAGTAGTTCGCCAGAACCTTCCCGACCCTCCATCGGCTGCATTACCGTCGATAGATCTGCAAAACTCATCGTGGTTGGTGGAGCTGTCGATTTTTCGATGGGGGCCGGACGAACTGCTCCGCCATCGGACGCTGCACAACTCCTTAGAAAAGGCGCTGCACCCAACGCCGGAGCCTCCTGCTCTCGACGCGTCCTCGCCCGCCGCCCGCCGCTTAGGCGGCGCCAAGAAGCGCCACCTCACCGGCCGGGCAGCTCTGGAACCTCTTGTCGGTCCTCACAAGACGGCGGGCGACAGCAATGATCGCGCTTTGGTCGCGCCCTGCGGAGCTTGTCACGCAGTCTTTCTCCATGCGACAAGTGGCGGTCCTCCGGATGGGACCGAGATCGCGCCACTCAGACGCCGCCGGCCGAGCCCCGTAGGGTCGCCGCTTTGTCGTTTGGCCCCGCCTCACCAGAGATTCGCGAGAGGCGCGAGGGCAACAAAGAACGGAGGACGCGAAACGCCGTTCCCCGCCCCGAATCTTGCACCACCGCCGCGGCGCGGCGCGACGAAGCGGCTGTTGGCAACCACGGCGCCGCCGGGAGTCCGGAGTTACCGGAACCGTGGGTTTTCAAGCAAGGCCTCGCCGCTGGAGGTTCTGTGCGAGTGCACTCCTCCAGGCTAGGCGCCGCTTAGCTTGGCCGAGGCGGCCGCTTCGCCAGGTTTCAACCCTAGGCGGGCGGCCACCGCCGGGTGATTCACCGCTATCGCCGCTGCCGACTTCCGCCGCTGCTCTAGCGGCCGCTTCGCGCCCATCGCGATCGCCGCCCGCCATCGCCTCAAGAAAGGTCAAGAGCTTGAACCGATGCTAGCGCCCCTACTCGGCGCGCCATCGACGGCGTGTTCTCCGCTCAACCATCTGCGATCACACCTCGGTCGATTTCTAGTCTCTAGCCAACTCGATCAAGCTCGATCCGATTTGAGCGCCGGGCACAACAAGGAGCGACTCGCAGATTTACCTGTGTTCGGACTTCTCGCGGGTAATAGTCCTACTCTCGCCGAGCCTTAGCTCTTTTCGATTGTGGTTGAATGGGAATGTGTTTACAGAGTGCCTCAATGCACGAACACTTCGTGATTGTGTGTGTTCGATGCCTCTCCTCCCTCTCTTTTTTTTTCCTCCTTCTCCTCTCTCTCCCTCCTTTTATACAAGCTTTGGGTCATGGAGAGAGCCGAGGAGTCGGCAAGATAAAGGTCTCAAAGACGCCGACAAGACACGGACAGAAGAGACGAAAACATGCACGCCCACGCCACAGCTCGCCTCGCGTGCTTCGCAGTGGCCTCGACCAGATAGTCACACCGTGAGTCTGCGGGTGGGGCCGCCGCTCCTCCCGACACGGGCGGCCTCCTCAAGCAAACCTTCTCTCACGGCCAATTCTTCACGCCACAAAGGATGTACTCGCCAGACTGCAAGGGTCATCAGAAGCGGTAATCATTTCTTCCTCTGTTTATCCGCTGTGGTGTCTCATTAAATGCGCTTCTCTTCAAGAAGAGGGGAGCCTTCGTCCCAAGACTCTTCGCAATGCTCCCTCGCTGGCCCCCGCCTCGGCGGGGCCTCGCTCGACTTCAGAGGGGCTCGCCACAGACCACTGGGCGCGCTGGGGCCTCGCCACTGTCGGAGGGCTGCCCACGCACGCACCTGGCGCGCTGGGCCCTCCCGCCTCGAGGGGCTCCCGCCACGCCTGGGGGCCTTGCTCGCCTGGGCACGGACGCTGGGGGCCCTCCCGGCCTCGAGGGGCTCGCCACGCCACTGGGCCTTGCTCGCCGACGACGCGTGGCCCTCCCGGCCTCGGCCTTCCTAAGGCTCTTTGTACCCGGTATTTATTACAATCGACAATTGCTACCTTTCCAACTCCAAGTACCTTGCTCTTGCTTCCATCTCCAAAAGTGACCTTGGGGAATCTTGCCTTCCTCCCTATTGAGGTGAACAACCGGGGTTGCTTGGCCATGTGTTGGGTGCACCACTGCCGATGATCCAATGGCACCCTCCACTCCGGTAGTTCACCACAACCGAGAAGACACTTATGTGACTCAGTGGACCCACACAGAGGTCCCCGAGGGTTAGCCTTCAAGCTAGAAGCAACAGGAGCAAAGCGATCAATCAATGACTTGGGCACCCAAACATGTGCCTTGTGCTCATTCTCACTTTGAGCCCAACAAATCTAGCAACCATCCTACCTTGAACATTTTTCTTGAGCGGTAGTGACCGATAATTCTGAATGTGCTCTAGGAAGTCTTGGTTGTGTGTGGTTGGGAGTGTTACATTTTGGTTCCTATGAGGGATTGGTCTACCATTGTTGTGCCTAGGAGGACCATGCCGTAAGTTTTGCCTAGGTGAATGCCAAGTGTTGAACCTAGGACCTGCCATTGTTGTGAAACCTAGGACCATTCCAAGTGTTATACTTAGGACCATATTGCCAGGCACTATGATTTCTTTGTTGCCATGTGGAGTTATAGTGCCTAGGAGGTCCTTGCCATGTGCGGTGTCCATCATGCATCCTAGGAGCATTGTTGCTAGTGTGCAATTTGTTAGACCCAGAGTTGCTTCTCTTCTTGGGATGAGCATGATAGTAACCTTGCCTATTGGTAGATGCTCGAGGAACACTTGATTTCTTCCTCCCCTTTGGCTTCTCAGGGGTAAAACCCAAGCCACCCTTTTGGAAAGGTTTTCTTTGTTCCTTGAGCATCTTATCCAAGGCTAGGCTACCCTCATAACACTTACCAAGTCCTTTATTAAATTTCTCAAGTTTAGATCTAAGTTCACCATTCTCAATAGCTAGTTCTCTAGCAGCTAAAGCAAATTTGCAATTATCAGGAGTACAATCATGAGCATTGCTAGAGGAACCACTAGAGCTAGAAGCAATCAGGGTCAAGTCAATCAAATCATCACAGGAAGTAGAGCAATCAACTCTAGGTGGTGCAACAATTATGGCACAAGCAGGAGCATCATCAACAACATCATTAGGAACAGACAAGGTAGCAGGTAAAGCATCAACCAAAACATGACAGTCAGAAACATCAACAGATTGAGCGACAGGCAAAGCAATCATGGAAGCATTGTCGGCTACAAGCCGCTCATTAGTAGCCCTAAGATCATGAATTGTAGCAAGAAGATGTTCTACCGACTCATTCATAGCCCTATTTTCTTCTTCAAGCGCACTTGACTTCTTAATCATAGCATTACTAGAGCCTATCATGATGTCATGTTCAGTTTCTAGTGATTCATGCTTAGACGTAAGATCATTGAACCTAGCATCCAAATTGTTAAGACGCTCCTGATGTCTCATACTTCTTGACCTTTCCTTTTCAAGAAATTCAAGCGCTTGTGCAAGATAGGCTTGAGCAGTTTCCTCCTCAACATCGGGATCAGAGTCAGAGTCACAAACCTCATTGGTAGTTGGCTTGGCCATCAAGCACTTGGCGATGTCAGTCGGAGTCGATGTCGCCTTTGGTGTAGTGGAAGTAGAAGAAGCAAACTCATCATCGGAGTACCACACTTGAGGCTCGGTGACGGCCGTGAGACATCTTGGAGGGAAGGCTGGCGGCGGTGGCACGGCCTGAGTGATTGCCATGCCAGCCAATTCTTGGCCACTTGACTCCTCCTCGTCATCGAGTCGGAGAGTCACTAGAGCCGCTGCCCAGTGACCCACTCTCCCACAAAAGCCACCTCTTGCCTTGCTTAGAGAAGCCCTTGAAGCCCCGACTTTTGAAAACTCTTCCTCTTGTCTTTCCCTTTGTGTTTCAAATTTCTCACCATCACCGTATCCTTTCCCTCTCCTTATACTTGATGTTTCCTTTCCGAGGGCACATTGAAGCTATGTGGTCTTTTTCTTGACACTCATAGCATCGGAGTGATGCATATGAGTTTCTCCTGACCTTCTCCTATCCCCATGTCCATTGTTGCTCATGAACTTTCCAGCATTCTTCATAAACAATCCCAATTGCTCAAATCTAGCTTCGAACTGACTCAGGGTCATCCCTCCACCATCTTCAGCTGAGCTTGTCTTAGTGTCACTCTGCCTGGGTCCACTCGCTTTGAGTGCAACAACCTTGTTCTTCTCAAAGTGTGTGGTGCCCTGTGCTCAATGATGAGCATCTCATGAGCCGTGAGCTTGCTCAGAGAGCTGTGGGAGCAAGCTTCTCGATTTCGCCATCGTTGAGAGATACGTGATGATATCACTAAGATCGTTGTCTTGGCAAAGACTCGATCATCTTCCCGCACACATCAACATCTCGACAGAGAAGAACCGAGCCCTTGAGCTCGTTGATTATGGGGTTAAGACTAGAAAACATCTCATTAACATTCTCATTAGGAAGCATCGAATTGATCAAATTTTTCCTTAACCACCACCAACTTGCCCTCTTTGACAGAGGTCGTTCCTCGTGGATTTCTATAAGTGATGTCCAAACATCGTGTGCAAGTGGGAAGGTTGCTAACTCTATCGAACACATCCATGCTCGCACTACGTAATCAAAGGCATTCATAGCTTTAGCATCTAGTTCAAGCAATCTAGTTTGCTCGTGTGTGGCAAATGTGTCATTCGCAAGTGTGAAGCCTAGAGGAGACTCTACAACCTTCCAAACATCTAAGCCCATAGATTGGAGATAAATGACCATGCGCCTTTTCCGTAAAGCAAAGTGAGATCCATTGAACAAAGGTATTCGATTGCTAGCGACACTACCCCCCGGCCGGCCATCTCTAATGCGGTTACACAAATAGAGAGCCGAGCTCGATACCACTTGTAAGGATCCTAGGCCGAGAGGGGTGAATCGGCTCTTTTCAAATTTTATTTCACTCTATTCGCTTGCTTAATTAGTCAAATTAGGAACCCAAGCTATCGATGGATTTAGAGTCTAGTTATGAAGCGATCACAATGAGACACAAGCGACTACTAGGAGGCTCGACGGCACTCACATGCAAACGATCAAGTTAATGTGCGGAAGTAAATGAATGAGACAAGAAGGCGAAACCGAAGTTGTTTCAAGTTCGTGCTCAACACATGAACACCCACGCTCTGCTGAGGAAACTTCTCACACAGAAGTCGGAACCCTTTCGCTCCTAGCCCTCAATCCATTCGTGGTAGCTCTTCACCAACACATGGTAGGCGTAGCTCCAAACCTTCACACGGAAGCGAAGTTCTCTCACACGCCGAGGTCTCACACCCCACGCGCACCGACACACGGCACCGACCACCGACACACGATGGATTTCACCTCAACACATGAGGTACCCCCAACACATGGAGGATTTGGATCCCACACACGGACACCTTGGCACCACCGACACATCGGAGGTGGCACACACACGGCGGACTTGTGGCTCCAACGGATGGAGAGGATGCACCCCACACAAGGTGGTGACCACCAACGGATGGTGGGTTTGTGGCACGGTTGATGTAGTCGCTCGGTTGATGAAGCTCGTGGCGAGCGACGATCTCTCCGGCGGCGAAGTCCCAAGAGCACAAGATCGGAGACCGCCTCTCACCACTACCCCTTCTCTCCCACCATGGAAACTAGGGCAAGAACACCATGGGACAAGGGCAAACCTTGGGGATGGATGAGAGGAGGTAGGGGCACCTTCTTCTTCCTCTTCCTCTCTTCTTCTCCTCTCAATCTCTCAAGCACATGGAACCCTAGGTGGAGATGGGAACCATGGAGGAGCTCTCTTGGTGGCTAGGGCAAGGGGTGGCTGCTAGATTAGGCTCTCTCGGGTTTCTCCCGTGCTCCAAGCCCCTATTTATAGGCACAAGGCGAAACCCTAACAATGGACGGCTCAGATTCATTTTTCCCGAAGTTTCGATCAATCCATCGGACGCCGTCCGAGAATTATCGGACTCATCCAACCAGATTTTGTCCCCAAATTCAGATTGCCGGACGCCGTCTGACGGCTTATCGGACTCCGTCCACCACGGTTTTAGGCCAATTGTGTTCGTCGGACGCCGTCCGACGGCTTATTTGACTCGTCCGACAAGATTTTTGAGGCCAAATCAGGTTCGCTTGACGCCGTTCGACGGCTTATTTGACTCCGTCCGACAAGATTTTTCGGCCAATTGTGCTTCGTCGGACGCCGTCTCGACGGCTTATCGGACTCCGTCCGACAAGCTCCAAAGACGCCTCCGCCAAATACTAAAAATTCATAACTTTTGCTCCCGAACTCCGCTTTTTATGATCTTGGGCATTCCGGAAAGCTAAGAGAAAGGGCTATCCAACTAACTAAGTTTCACCACCTATTTCTAAATGGATAAACCATAAATTTATAGAAACCACTCTCCGCACCCTCGACACCTCTCTCTTTGTCTTCGCTCTAGGGCTTCGGTTTTGGATTTTGTCGCTTTGGACTCAAGGAACACTTGGATGACTTAGGCGGAACCCAGTGACTTAGGTGCTAAGAAACCTTGGACAGTGGAAAGTGGCTTCCGGAGACTTCCCAGCACTTTCAAGACTTAGGCGCTTAAGAGACTCAATCTTGGACAGCTATCCCACTCAGAACTCTCTCAACCCCGACACTGCATCTCTAGAACCCGCCGAACTCACTCAGATGAACTGAACTTGTGCTCAGTGAGACCTACAACCAGAGAGATGAGCTTACAGACATCAATGGGCCGGATGGGCCAGAAGCAGACACGCACACAAGGAAAATAGAAGAACTAGCAAATAACATCCTTAGCCTTGATGCGATCCGTCGAGGCCCAGTTGGCATCAATTACCAAAACATTAAGCCCATGGAAGGCTTGATCTTACAGGATCACCCTTTGCAATTTTAGCCAAAGCCCAATAAGGGAGGCGGTTGCCGCTTTTTTCTCACACACAATGAACGACACGCTGCCACCGAAAAGTATCCGTATCCACTTCCGTCCCATCGCCATGATGGTTTTACTGTGTTTGAAACGGATTACAGGGCGCGCCCTTCGAACTTCTCTTGTGTATAAAAGAAATCCAGGGGCAGTGTACTACTCCACATCCAGCCTGTGAGTTTTCGAGTCCTCCCTTTCTCACCGAAACATAGAAATCTCCACTTTCTTCTTCCTCGAGAGCAATGGCGAATCAGGTCAAGATGGTGGATGAGTGGGTCGTCGAGGCTACCGCGAAGGCCGAGGCTCAAGCCGCCGCCAAAGCCGCCATGGACGAGTTCTAGCGAGAGCACGCCCAGGTCACTGCGGAGATCCGCGCGGAGGAATCTATCAGGGTTCTGATCCGCGGGTTTCCGCAGCTCTACAAGGCGCGCATCCCACTTAGGGACGCATTGGCTGCAGCTCTCCTCACCGACGGGTGGTTCTGAAGTGCCTCTGGCAGGTGCTTTACCTTCCCACCGGGAGATTTCTTTCTTTCCTCCTCATGAGATGAATGACGAGCCCTAGCTCGATGTGTCAAGCCATGAAACATGTAATTAGGCCTAAGAGCCACTTCAATGAAAGCCTTTTGGAAAATCCCATGTCATTCTTCTGTTTCTTGCTTTGATCCTTAATCCGCAGCCAACATTGCTTCATCCGAGTAGTTAGGACTGCATGCTCCCAAACCGGCGCTCAACGCACATGCGAACCTCTCGGAAGAAATCACTCGGCCACCCGAGTGGCTACTCGAGCCCTTTTCGAAAAGGCCGCATCCAGCGCTAGACTACGGCTCGACCCAGAATGCGAAACGCTGCCCGTTGCGATAAATTAGGAACAGGGGAACAAAATTAGTTCACCTCACTCGCTTTTTGCGCCAGTCTTTTAGTCTCTCCCAGCGAACTCCGCAGCTAGGGTTCTTCTCTATCGCAACCTCCGCCGCCACCGTCTCCGATCTGCAATGGCACCCCCATCTCCCGTCACCCCGAAGGTAGCCAAGAGCGACAAGGAGTGGATGATGTCCATCACGACCGAACGAAAGCTACAGTGTGGGTCTCCATCACAGTGCTCCTTCAAGAAATCGCTTAGTGGCCGCCGCCAATGAATCCTGTCCCACCTCTCGCTCCGACGAGGTAGTGGTCTTCAAATTTTTCTTCCTCTACGGCTTTGGCCTTCCTTGCTCTCCTTTCTTCCAGGGATTGCTGCAATTTTACGGGATCGAGGTTTCTCATTTCAACCCCAATTCCGTCTTTCAGATTGCGTTTTTTATCCATATCTACGAGGCTTATCTTGAAATCGCTCCTCACTTTGACCTCTTCAGATATCTTTATCTCCTTAAACCTTTTTGCCAACAAGAATTCTCCCAAAGCCGCAAGCAGCGCGGGATTTCAACTGCGGGAAGGGGCCCGGAAATTTTATTTTGAACTTCCCTTGAGAACCTCCAACAAGGGTTGGCACTCGGAATGGTTCTATTGTGCCAATTCTCCTCCAGCCCTTCCTTCCTTCTCCGGAGAGTGCCCCACAGTCCATTCCTCCTGGTCTTCTCCTCTCGGCGTTGGCAAGGGAAGCCAAGTGAAGGAATTTCTTGTTCTTCTCCACAGATTAAAGTCTGCCGGGCTAACTGGCATTGGCGTAGTTTGGAACTACACTCAGCGCCGTGTCCAGCCTATCAAGGAGAGGGTGCATCTCGCCTTCGATTACTCAGGGCCGCAAGACGCCACTCGGGAAACTGAAGACCCAATTTCGCAAAAGGACATATCCTGCCGAGTGGCCGAGCTTTTTGCCCCAGGCTCGGAAATAGTCCACTCAGATTGCCCGAGTGCGTACCGTCTGTCATATCCTCCTCCAACGGTAAGGAAAAGATTATTCTCAACTCAACCGTGGTTTTCTAGAACGACATTGGAATTCATCTAATCTGTTACACACGCAGGGACGCGTGACCTTCTTCTCCACCTATACAGTCCCAGAAGCCCCACGCCACAAGGAGGCACCGCGCAAGCTTCCCGCAGGGGACTCGGCTGATGCTCCTCCAGCCAAGAAAGGCAAGGGGATCGCTTCGGGGGTCTCGGACGAGGACGACGATGAAGACAACGTCTCGCTCCTGCGCCCCCGCCGTCCAGCAACGAGGCCTTCTTCGACTCCGGCCGAGTAGCCACAAAGCCCTCAGTCTCCCCGATCCGCTGGCCCAACGGCCACGTCGAGGATGGAAAATCCCTCCGGCTCCAGCCCGAGTGATTCTGGCATCCGTTTTGGATTCAAGTTTGTTTCATCTCAAAGGTATTCCCTCACGACATTGTGTCTTCACGGTTTGTAAAGGAATTTGTGTCATGAAAAGTCTTCAAATGCTCTCAGAAAACCCGTCGTGGATGATGATGATACGCCGAGCTCGCCCGGCAGCAAGGTGCCAGCCTCAGCGCCTCCAAAATCTGATCGCCAAGCGGCGCCCAAACCAGCAGTAGACCTGACTCGGGACGCCACACCCCGCCAAGACTCCGGTCCATCTTCTTCCACTCACCAGTCCTCACCGACAAAGAGGAAAATCCCAGCCCTCGCTCCAGAGAGCTCAAAACTATAAATCGAGGAAACTCCTTGCCCCTCTGTCAAAGCTCACACTCCACCCCTCCGATTGAAGTGGAGGAAAGAGATGAAGGGCTACGAGGTTGACGATGAGAAGGAAGCTGAAGAATGGGAAGTGTTGGAGAACATGTCGAGGGATCAAACCGAAATGTACAAGGTAAAGCCCTTTTACGCCTTGAATCCTTACTTTGTACGAGGGAGTCCCACTAATCTTTCCCCTTTTTCCATGCAGTGCATGAAAGAGAGGTCGAGGTGAAAGACCCTGTGCATGCAGAGAGCAATGGGCGAGCTAAAGTCTCGCGATGAGTTCGACAACGCGCTATACGCAGTCAAGCCGCAATACCGCGGCAAGGTCGAAGAGCTTCAACGAGAGGTCACTGAACTCCGATTCCGCCACGTAGAAGAATCCAATACCATCCAAGGTATAGATCCTTGAATAGTATTAAACCTTTACGAAAAGGATGTTCCTTGGATGATAGTCTCTAAGACTTGCCTTTGAATGTAGCATTGGAGACGAGGCAGAAGGCCCTGGAGGAAACATCGGAGGCGAAGGCCTTGGAGGATAATGCCTTCCAAGCCAGCACCGAAGCTGAGAAATTGGCTAAAGAACTGGAAGGTAACTTTCCGCCATTGACTCTCCCTGACTCAGCCCCACTGAAGTCCGACTGATTTGTCACGCCCGATTGGTTGTACAGAGTATCGGCAGAAGACCAGGTGATGGGGAACGAGGTCCCTATCTTCCGACAGGTATGGGTAAACACGATTGGTGGAGAACTCGATGTTGATGATCCGACCTTGATCAACACCGATCTAGGCCTGCAATCGCTACACCACCGTCTCCGTTCGTTATCAACAACGCAAGCGCACGGTCGACCTCACCACGAAGGCTAGTTCCTGCAAGCGAATCAAGAACACAAACAAGAACGAAGAAGAAGCAATCTGAAATTGCGAATATATATTAAGATTACGAATTTGAGGTTCCACAAACCGAAGATCGGCGATACTACGATGGCAGAAAATTATCTAAGCAAAACCCGACTCTAACAATGATGGCTATGAAGTCTTAATAGACAGAAGGTCGGCGGCTATGGTTTGGGGCGCCCCTTTGCGTGGGATACATGGGCCGAAGCCCAAAAACAAGGTGACACAGCACCGAGCAGCCCAACAGAATCTGGTCGCCTCTTGTTTCGACGATTGTGATCAACTCAGAAGGAATTTGGACGTGCGACCAGATCCGTTGGAAAGGTCTCGTCGAGGGCTTATCTGTAATGTACTTGAACACCCCAAATGGAGTTGATATGCATCTGCTACGCCTGTTTGAATACAGACTGCTCCGTCGTGACCGAACCGGACTCCAACTCATGGTAGACTTGGTTCCTGACTTGTCGTGGCGTAGAGTTCCATCCTCGCTGATCAACACCATAATTCTTAAGTACAAGCACAACATTATTAGGTAGTAACTCGCTCTTATGGGTACTCTCTTGTGTGGTAAGGAACGAGCCCACCTGGTGGTTTAGTTGTCGCGCACGTGCCCTTGTTATTGGTCCTTGCACAGTAGATGGAGGTAGAGTGGACGCATCGATAGGGGTGATGTCCTTATCATCCTCCGCCTCTGGACTTTGAGTCGTCCTCGACTCAAGCTCATCTTCTTCTCCCAAATATGGCCGCAAATCTGAAATGTTAAAAGTGGGGCTAACCCCGAAATCTGCAGGCAACTCAAGTTTATAGGCATTATCATTTATTTTCTCTAGCACCCTAAAGGGACCATCTACACGGGGCATCAATTTAGATTTTCTCAACTCAGGAAAACGCTCCTTGCGCAAGTATAACCAAACAAGACCTCCAGGAGCAAAAAGTAATTCCTTCCTACTATGACTACCAGCAATGCGATAATTGTCATTCATGTGTTCAATATTTTCTTTCGTGGTCTCATGCAATTTTAAAATAAATTTAGCACGTTTCTTAGCATCAAGATTGACCTTTTCAGATGATGGTAAAGGCAATATGTCAATGGGAGGACGAGGATTGAAACCATACACTACCTGAAAAAGACTTACCTTTGTAGTTGAATGTAGCGCACAGTTGTAAGCAAAATCCATAGTTCTTCTTTAGAACAGCTCGCAACATCATGGATAAGGTACAATTCACAACCTCCGTTTGACCATCATTTTGGGGATGACAAGTAGTAGAAAACAATAGCTTTGTCCCTAATTTATTCCACAATGTCCTCCAAAAATGACTAAAAAATTTTGTGTCGCGATCTGAAACAATAGTGGAGGGCATACCATGCAAACAAACAATATCTTTGAAAAATAAATCCGCAATATGAGTGGCATCATCACTTTTATGGCATGGTATGAAATGTGCCATCTTTGAGAACCGATCCACAACAACAAAGATACTATCCCTCCCCCGTTTTGTCCTAGGCAAACTTAGAACAAAATCCATCGAAATATCCTCCCATGGAACACTAGGAGTGGGGAGAGGCATATATAAACTATGTGGATTTAATCGTGACTTACCTTTTTGACATATGGAGCAGCGCGCCACAAAGCGTTCAACATCACGCCTCATCTTCGACCAATAGAAGTGGGAGGCCAAAACATCCTCCGTCTTCTTTACACCAAAGTGTCCCATCAGGCCTCCTTCATGAGCCTCCTGCAAGAACAAAAGATGAACGGATCCAACTGAAATGCACAGGCGGTTAGCTCTAAACAAAAACACATCATTGAGTACAATTTTATTCCAAACCCTCCCGTCCTTACAATTAATCAAAGCATCTTTAAAATCAGCATATTGAGCATATTGTTCTTTAATTGTATTAAGTCCAAAAATTCGACAGTCAAGTTGGGACAACATAACATATCTCCGAGACAAAGCATCAGTAATTACGTTATCTTTCCCTTTCCTGTGTTTAATGATGTATGGGAAAGATTCAATAAAATCTACCCAGTTGGCATGTCTACGGTTCAGTTTGTTTTGACTGCGAATATGTCTCAGCGCTTCATGATCAGAGTGAATAACAAATTCTTTAGGCCATAAATAATGTTGCCACGTCTCTAAAGTGTGCACAATAGCATACATCTCTTTATCATACGTGGAATAATTTAAAGCAGGCCCACTCAATTTCTCGCTGAAATAAACAATTGGTTTACCTTCTTGCATGAGGATTCCGCCAATGCCAATCCCACTGGCACCACATTCAAGTTCAAAAGTCTTACCAAAATCTGAAAGTTGAAGTAAAGGTGTTGTTGGTAACTTCCTCTTCAAAAAATTGAAGGCGTCCTCTTGCGATTGTCCCTAATAGAATGCAACGCCTTTCTTTGTCCGCTCGTTCAATGGCACGACAATGGTGCTGAAATCCTTCACAAAGCGGCGGTAGAAACGGCAAGTCCATGGAAACTTCACACTTGTTTGACCGTTTTAGGAGTCGGCCAACTCTTTATCGCCTCAACCTTGGCTTCATCGATCTCAATTCCCTGCGGAGTCACAACATAACCAAGAAACGAGACTCGATCGGTGCAAAAGGTGCACTTCTCGAGGTTAGCAAACAAATGTGCCTCTCTCAAAGCTTTAAAAACAGCACGTAGATGCTCGAGATGTTCAGAAAGTGACTTGCTATATATCAAGATATCATCAAAATATACCACCACAAATTTACCAATGAAAGAACGTAAGACATCGTTCATTAACCGCATGAATGTACTAGGTGCATTAGTCAATCCAAAAGGCATAACTAACCACTCATATAGCCCAAACTTAGTTTTAAAAGCAGTTTTTCATTCATCTCCTAATTTCATTTTGATTTGGTGGTATCCACTACGCAAATCAACTTTAGAAAAAATAGTAGAACCACTTAATTCATCAAGCATGTCGTCTAACCTAGGAATAGGATGATGATACCTTATTGTGATATTGTTAATGGCTCTACAATCCACGCACATGCGCTGCCCACTGCCTTTCTTAGGTACCAATGTAATGTGAACAACACAGGTACTAAGACTTGGTCGCACATACCCACGGTCTAAAAGTTCTTGGACTTGTCGTTTAATTTTCTTAGTCTCCTTCGGATTGGTCCTATATGCAGCACGGTTTGGCAATGTCGCTCCCAGGACCAAGTCGATTTGGTGCTCAATCCCTCGAACAGGGGGGGTAGTCCCGGGGGCACCTCAGTAGGAAACACATCATCATACTCCTGCAAAAGGTTAGTAACAGCAGGTGGAAAAGAGACGGGTATTTCATGGAATGAGAATAAGGTCTCTTTACATATCAAAGCATAGCATGATGGATCAGCAAGATCTGAGTTTGTTGCAAGCAAAACACCACCCTTCAATTTAATACTCTCGGTCTTAACAGCAAGTTTCTTCTTGTCTTTCTTTTGTGAAAAAATGGTTTTAGCTACTTGCTGATTTTCAGATTGTAGTGTGTTGTCTTCCTTATCATTTTCTAGTCTCTCCCTATCAAATTGCACAATTTTAGAAGGGGTCATGGGAAGCAAAGTGATTTTCTTCCCTTTGTGCATCAGAGTGTAAGTATTATCCCTACCATGATGAGTGGCATTAGTATCATATTCCCAAGGTCGGCCTAATAAAAGTGAACAAGCTTGCATATGCACTACATCAAAATTAGCATCATCATGGTATAAACTAATAAAGAAAGACACTCTAGCTGTTTGGGTAACCCGAACCTTACCACTGTTGTTGAACCATTGAACATGATATGGTTGAGGATGGGGTTTCGTGGTCAAGCCAAGCTTCTTGACCAGATCAAAACTCACCAAGTTGTTGCAGCTGCCTCCATCAATGATGGTTCGAACACAACGTTTGTTGACGACGAGGAACATTTGAAATAGGTTGTGGCGTTGTACTTGCTTGGCTTGTTTCATTTGAGTGCTTAGAACCCATTGGGCAACTCCTACGGGTTCGCCGGGCAGCGCGTCAGCGGACGCAGCGAAGTTGAAGCGCCAAAGACCTCGCCGTGGACTCTCTTCTTCGACGGCTCGTTCTACCGGAGGGGGGTCAATGGTGTCGTCTGGTGTCTCCCACCGCGACATCGTCCGGCATCTGGTGGTGCTGGAGTTCCACGCTACCAACAACGTCGCAGAGTACGAAGGGCTACTCGCCGGGCTCAGGGTGGCTTCGACCCTGGGCATTCGGCGGCTACAAGTAAAAGGCGACTCTCTCCTGGTCATCAACCAGGCGAGGAAGGAACTCACCTGTTCGGATCCCGCCATGGAGGCCTACCTGGCGGAGGAGCGCCGGTTGGAGCGGCATTTCGAGGGTTTGGGCTTCGTGCACATCCCTCGCCGCGACAACTATATGGCGGATGAGCTATCCCAGATTGCCTCGTCGAGGGCACCTGTTCCGGCCGGGGTCTTTGAAGAAAGACTCACGCGGCCGTCTATCGCAGCCCCCAATCCCGGCGGGGACGACACTTTTCCCGACGCAGCCCCACATCCGAGGAGACGCCACCATTCTCGCAATGCCCCCTACCGGAGGGAGGATGCGAAGAACCGCCGAGGCGCTTGAGGCGAAATGCCAAAGCCAGCAGAGTACGCCGGCGATAATGCTAACGCTGCCACGCTCGTGCGAAGGTCGCGGATGGATCCTATCCTAGACAACTCGCGGATTTGAGCGATCACCGACGGCGACGCGTCGGTGAGAAGATAGCGCAAGCGCTGCCGCCACGCCTTGGTAGGTGGGGACCAGACGCTGTGGCGCAAACGGAGTTCTACCGGCGCGCCACTCGGGAAGCGGGAGTGAGATCCTCTCGAGATCCATGGAGGCATGTGCGGATCCATTCAGTGAGCCCGTTGGTCGGAAAGGTCTTCCGCCACGGCTTTATTGGCCTATCGCCTCCGTGATGCCTTCGAGCCGTGAGGATATGCGAAGCGGTCAATTTCATGCTACAGATCCACCGACCGCCCAGCGCCGAAACCATTCCGCTTCACCGCCGCTCGCGGTCCGGGCCGACATCCGAGCCCGTTCCTCGGGCGGCCGACCGGGCTACACGATCCGCTCGCCGCCATCGACAAGTTCACCAAGTGGGTTGAGGCCTCGCCAGTCCCGGCGATCACGTCCGCTGCAACCATAAAGTTCATAAAACCATCTTCGTCCGGTTCGGCGTCGCCAGTAGAATCATCACCGACAACGGTGCACAGTTCAAAAGTGCCGATTTCCAAGATTGGTGCGAAGAGCTGGGTACCAAGCTGTGCTTCGCCTCCGTCGCACATCTGAAGAGCAATGGGCAAGTGGAGTGGGCAAACGCGGAGGTACTCAAAGGACTCAAGACAAGGTCGTTTGACCGCCTGGAGAAGCGTGGCAAGCGCTGGGCGGAAGAAGTTCCCACTGTGTTGTGGGCGCTGCGGACAACTCCCAACAGAGCCACCGGCGAGACCCCTTTCTTCCTGGTGCATGGCTCTGAAGTGGTGCTCCCATCAGAGCTCACCTTTGGGTCCCCAAGGGTGGCGGCGCTCAGCGAAGACGGAGACCCTGACCGGCGTCAAGATGAAGTAAATCTCCTGAAGGAGATCAGAGATAGGGCGGCGATCCGAGCCGCCAGATATCAGCAGACGCTGCGCCGCTATCAAGCAAGGCGGGTGTGTGAGAGAACACCGCAATGGCGACCTCATTCTGCAGAGAGTTCAGAGCAGCAGCCGCAATGTCTTGTCCCCGTGAGAGGGCCCTTCAAGGTGGTCTCAGCCTCCCGCCTGTGCTCACCAAAGCTCAGATTCGAGGATTGTCGCGAATTGGCGAACACTTGGAACATCGAGCAGCTGAGGAAGTTTTACCCAAAGGTAGCTGTTCCACGAGCTTTTTTGGCCTTCCTTTGGACCCTAGCGGCGAGGTCTTCCTCCTTCCCCGCTCGCCTCGGGGGCTGCGATGTACAAAGCCATCTGCAATATAAAGATAAGTTCTGTCTCTCTGTGGGCATCTGTTCTTTTTCGCCTCCAAAAGTCTGTTAGAAAACATTGTGTTGAAAGCTGGTAGCGAAAAAGTACTTAAGGCTGATGGCCCCTTAGTTGCAAGGGCGAACGTTTAAACTTGCGGCTGGGCGAGGCGACGCGGACGGAAGGCGGTTCTAGCTCGTGTGTCTCGCCGGTTCTGCATCGCGCCAACGACGGCACCGGCGTCTAGACCACTTCCGAAAGCTAAGCTCTCGCCACGCAACGTTTAAGGTCGGTTTGCCTAGAGGCCATAAGGGTTGAAGTAACCAGATGCCTAAGGAAAAAGCGCTCACTTGCAGCAGAACATTCTTTCTAAAGCTTTTGGCGGTCAGTTGCTTAGCCTTGAAAAGTCTGTTAGAAAACATTCTGTTGAAAGCTGGTAGCGAAAAAGTACTTAAGGCTGATGGCCCCTTAGTTGCAAGGGCGAACGCTTAAGCTTGCGGCTGGGCGAGACGAGGCGGACGGAAGGCGGGTTCTAGCCTGGTGTGTCTGCTTGGTCTGGGCACTGCGCCAACGACGGCCCCGGCGTCTAGACCACTTCCGGAAGCTAAGCTCTCGCCACGCAACGTTTAAGGTCGGTTTGCCGAGAGGCCATAAGGGTTGAAGTAACCAGATGCCTAAGGAAAAAGCGCTCACTTGCTGCAGAATGTTCTGTCTAAAGCTTTTGGCGGTCATGTGCCTCAGTTCTTCTTTTCGCCAGTGAGAATTTGCATGAGGTTTAATCGAGACTTGTGGCAAAAAGAGCAAAAGTTTGCATTGACAGGTGACGGCGTGTTCTCCGCTCAACCACTCATGGATCACACCCCTAGTCGATTTTTTAGTCTGCTAGCCAACTCGATCAAGCTCGGTTCGATTTGAGCGTTGGGCACAACAAGGAGCGACTCACAGATTTACCTGTGTTCGGACTCCTCGCGGTAATAGTCCTACTCCTGCCGAGCCTTAGCTCTTTTCTCGATTGTGGTTGAATGGGAATGTGTTTATAGGGTGCTTGTGAATCATGGTGTTCTAACCTATGCTTGTGCAACGCTCTCAGACTTTACGCTCCTCCCTTCTCTCTCCTCCCTTTATACAAGCTTTGGGTCATGGAGAGAGCCGAGGGGGTAGGCAAGACAAGATTTCAAGACAATCGACATTTACACGATACGTAAGAGACGAAACGTGCACGCCTTCCACGCCACAAGCGCCGCTTCTCGCGGTTTCGCAGTGGCCTCGACCCGCATTGCACACACCGTGAGTTCTGCGGGGGGCCCCGCCGCTCCTCCCGACGCTGGCGGCCTCCTCAAGCAAACCTTCTATCTGCTGGTCAATTCTTCATACATAAAGGATGCTCGCCAGACCTGCAGGGTCATCAGAAGCGTAATCATTTCTTCACCGCCTATCCGCGCATGATGTCTCATTAAATGCGCCATTCCTTCAGCAGCAGGGAGCCTTCGCCTCAAGACTCCTTCGCAACGCGCCGCCACGCTGGCCCCACCCGGCGTAGGGCCTCGCCTCATCTTCAGAGGGGCTCGCCGACGCACCCGCCCGCGCGGGGCCCTCGCCTCGTTTTCGGGGGCTCGCCCACGACCACGGGCGCGGGGCCCCGCCTAGTCTTCAGAGGGGCTCGCCACGCCACTGGGCCCGGCTCGCTCACCGACGCTTGGGCCTCTTGGCTTCCGAGGCTCGCCCACGCCACTGGGCCTCGCCGCCCGCCTAACGCGCTGGGGCCTCTAGGCCTTCCGAGGGGCTCGCCCACGCCACTGGCCTCGCTTCGCCCGGGCCTCGACGCTGGGGCCTCTAGGCCTTCCGAGGGGCTCGCCACGCCACTGGGCCTCGCTCGCCCGCCTGACGCGGGGGGCCTCTTGGCCTCCCCGAGGCTCTCGCCATCGCCACTGGGCCTTGCTCGCCTCACCGACGCGCGTGGGGCCCTCTTGGCTTCCTAGGGCTCGCCCACGCTACTGGGCCTTGCTCGCCTGCCCGACGCTGGGGCCCTCTTGGCCTTCTCAGACTCTTTGTACCCCGTATTTATTACATCGACAACAGGTTCTATATACAAGACTTAAACAAACAAGGAGTTCACCATACTCCTCGCCATCGCTTTTCGGCGAAAGCAATACCATCATGGATACGCTCATGGCGGCGACTCGATCCGAGATCGCTCGACCGTCCAGTAGCGGCACGGTTCCTGCATGGCCGAGGTCGAACGCGTTTGGGCAAGACAATTGCTCAAGACGAATCACATGCTGACCGCCGCGACGCGGGGGCCTTCTTGGCCTTCCGAGGGCTCCGCCACGCCATTGGGCCTTGCTCGCCTACCGACGCGTGGGGCCCTCTTGGCCTTCTCAGACTCTTTGTACCCCGGATTTATTACAATCGACAAGAGCCCCGGTCCACTATGATACGCGAACCGTCAAGGCAGACACTTTTTGTTTCAGCGCGTGGCATTTAATCGTGGGGACCCACCACTTGCGGCGCCGTCGCCGATTCTCCACCGCACACGATCTTCCTTGGGAACTACGCCGCTGGGAAACCAAAACGCTGGGTAATGATGATGCCGCAGAGGGCGGAATCCAAACCGCCGTGGTCACGCCCCACGCTTATAAATATTTCTCTCGGCAACAAGGGTCAATCCTTCCGCACGCTAAGTCTTCACAAACCGCCAATTGCCTCCTTCACGCCACCATGAGGCTTTTTCTCTTCGCCAACTTCTCCACTACTTTCCAATGGCGCCCAAACGCAGCAAGGATCGCCAGCGCGCGTCGCTCGGGCCAGTTTTTCCTACCTCCGCCGCCGACGAAGACTCAGCGAGGCGGCTTCAAGTGTTCAGGCCGCCAATCGCTGCCTCGGTTCCGCCCAAGACCATGGCGCCGAGCCTCGCGACGGGAGATTATTACCTTCGTTCATGGCACAAGGGCTCATCCCACCAGATTCTGAATTTTTCTTGGGAGTGCTCGCCTTTCACGAGATTCAAAGTGCACCTTCCCCCAACTCCATCATTGCGCTGCCATCTTCGCCCACCTCTCGCGAGATGTTCGTGGGGACGATGCTGCTTCCCACTCGGGCGCCAGCTCTTCGTCTTGCACGCGAGGCACGCTTATGCGGGCCTTCGAGTCGCTATTTCACGCCCGCGAAACCGCCGCCTTCATCCTGTGGGCGCCCATGTCCAATCGGAAGGACTGCACCGACAATGGTCAGTACATGGAGGACTCCAGCCGTCGCGACGATCTTTTCTTTCTTCGAGGTCTCGCGAGCCCACCGCTAACCGGGGCTTCGCCGACGATTCAATGGAGAGGTTGATGCTGGCGCGATCGTCAATCTTCGCCGCCGCTGGCTCACCGGAACCTCGCCGCGACGATTTTTGCGGCGCCGACTCGCCGCCTCCGCATGAGGACTCACCCGCTGATATACTATGGCGATAACGATGGAGACCGCCGCTTCTCGGCGTGAGTGCTCTTCTAGTCTTTTGGGTCTTGTCTTTCTTAGAATCTTTTTGCTTGTCGACCTTACGGCTTCCTTTCTTGTTTCGCCCAAATGCTTAGGAACGTGCCGGACGACATGCTCCGAGATCGGTCAAGGGACTATCGCCCCGCCAACCAGCGACACTTCTGTTCGCAGCATCCTCCCTTCGCGATCGGGATCCACAGAGCGCAACCAACACTTGCGCAGGCCGCCTCATGGAGGTCTCTCGTCTCATGTCCAAGTGGCACGGGCCACTACAGATCCGCGATCCGGCCTCGGCGACCGCCTAAGCCTCCGCGTTGCTGCTACCGCTGCCATGGCGGCCGATTCCCGGCAAGCTTCCGAAGCGCCGCTTTATCTCGCCAGGACGATGATTTAAGAGGAGGAGACGAGCCCAAAGAGGGCTCGCCTCCAATCTCGAAGCTTCGCTGCCACCGCCATGCCCCAGCGGGGCCTCGGAGGCCTCTCCGCCGCCCGCCGCCGCCACCGGTGAGAGCGCGCAACTTTCAGTATCGGCGCCGCCGCGCCAGCTTTTTCGCCTTTCTACGCCGACGCTTCTCACATGGCGTTGCCGACGCTGTTGGCGCTGCTTGACGGCGCGGTGACCGTGACTGCGCCACCACCGCCAGAATCAAGCGATTTGAGCTCCCCTTCAGCTTCGCTTTGTGGCGCACCGCAGTTGGCTTTCCCTCGCGCACGCACACTTCGTGACTAGGGTTAGTATGCTACACGCTTTTGCATACCTGAACCCCCGCTTGTCCTTCATGGAACAGTATGGACGCCGGGCATCGAGCCTCCCGCGACTCGCTAGCCCCTCAGCCTGCCCGCTCCCTTTGATTTGAGGCTGCTCATGGCGGGCGGAGAGTTCGCCGCGCCATGCCGAGAACCTCCGCCATCAAGGCTCACGGCGCCACGCTTATCTCGACCGTGGATCACCGACGAGGCGCCTTCGAGGCGCCAGACCTCTCCCGCACTGGGCAACGCGGAGGAAGCCTTGCTTTGGCGGAGCGATCCGCCGACGAAGCCGCAAGCGGGCCTTGCCAAGAAACCGCCAAGGCGAGGCGATGACTCGCGAGGTCGCGGCAGCCTGTTGCTGCCGCTTTCGCCGCTGGCGATCAAGACCTCCGCTTGAACACTTCGAAGCGCCCAACCTCGCCGACATGGTGCGCGACCGCCTACCACGGCTTCCGGACGCCAGATCCACTGGTGTTACCTTGTATTCCCTCGCTGAGGAGACGGTCAGCAAGTATGCCGGTGCCGTGGGACGAGCCGCCGCCCTCGCGCGGGTCTTCCGGTGGCGCTATGGACGGGCGGTCGAAGACGGTCGCCAAGGCGCTCTTGAAGCAGCGTTCATCTTGGGCAATCGTTTTGCTCGAGATGCCGCGTTTGATCTCAACGCCGCCACCGAGGAGCCTTCGCGCCACCGACGAGAATCAGCGCTGGTCGACACCGCCGCCGCCACGATCCATGATGGGCGGCGCGCTCCATGCCGGAGGATTTAAGACGAGGAGGAGTAGCGAAACTCCCCGCCTATTTTGCCTTGTAAACGCTTGTTCGTCAATGCAAACAAACTTTTGCTCTTTTGTTGTGAGTCTCACTTGAACTTCTGATAATTTTAACTTGCGAACTTGAATCGGGCACTGACCGCCAAAGGCTTTAGATCAACGCTCGCCGTAAGTGAGCGCCGCTTCCTTAGGCATCCGGTTACTTCAACCCTTACGGCCTTCGCAACCCGACTTAAACATTACGTGGCGAAGCGCTTAGCTTCCGGAAGTGGTCTAGTCGCTGTGTGCATGTTGGCGATTGCTCTAGACCGAGCCGACACACTGGCTAGAACCTGCGTTCGCCCGCTTCGCCAAGACCAACAGAAGTTATAAGCGCTTGTTTTGCAACTAAGGGGCCATTAGCCATAAGTACTTTCGCTACTGATTTCGATGTATCGCTTTCTAACGAACTTTTGAAGGTTAAGCCATCGATCGCCAAAAGCTTTAGACTGAGCTTGAAAGTGAGCGCTTTTTCCTCGCATCCGTTACTTCAACCCTTATGGCCTCTTTGCGAATCCGATTTTAGACGTCGCGTGGCGAGCACTTAGCTTCCTGAAGTGGTCTAGTCGCCGGTTAGCATGCATTGCTAGACCGAGCCGACACACCAAAGGCTAGAACCCGCTTCCGTCTGGCTTTCGCGCCCATCCGCAAGTCGAGGCGTCATTCTGCAACTAAGGGCCATCTGCTTTAAGTACTTTTTTCGCTACCAACTTTCAATGTAATCGCTTTCTAAATGACTTGAGGCTAAAAAAGAAATAGATGCCCACAAGGAGATAAACTTATCTCTTATTGAAGATGGCTTTGTACAATGCAACTTTCTAGGCGAAGCGGTGAAGGAAGAAGACCTCGCCGCCGGCTCCAAAGGAAGGCAAAAAAAGCTTCGAATCGCTACCTACGGTAGAACTTCCTCGGTACCGCCGACGCTCCAAGTGTTCGCCAATTCGCGACCATCCTCGAACGCGAGCCTAATCGAGCTCGGGCGGAGACCGAGACCACCTTGAAGGGCCTCCCAGGGGAGATAGCGAGTTGCGCCTACCGCTTTTTAGATTTTGCGCAGAACGAGATCGCCTAACGCCAGGTGTTCTCACACACACTTGCCTTTTGCTTGATAACGCGCAATACCGCTGGTATTTGGCGGCCCTGGACGCCGCCTCAGGTCGGATCTCCTCCAGAGATTCACTCTGCTCCGACGCCGGTCGTGGTCTTTGTTCGCTGAACGCCGCCACCCTTGGGAGTCGGCGAGCTCGATGGGAGCACCGCCTCGAGCCATACACCGTGAAGAAGGGGGGTCTCGGTTGCTCTGTTAGAGTTGTCCACAAAGCCGCCCACAACACCGGGGACTTCTTCAGCCAGCGCTTGCCACACGCTTTCTAGGCGATCGAACGCCTTTGTCTTGAGCCCTTTTAGTACTTCGCGTCGCCCGCCTCCACTTGCCCATTGCTCTTCGGATGCGAACGGAGGCAAAGCACGCTTGGTGCCCAACTCTTCGCACCAAATATGGAAATCGCGCTTTTGAACCGAAAGGCCGTTGTCATGATGATTCTGCATGGCGACGCCGAACTGCATTTAAGATGCTCTTCATAAACTTGATAGCCATCGCGATGTGATCGCGGGATCGGCGAGGCTTCAACCCACTTAGTGAACTTGTCGATGGCGGCGAATGATGAGTGTAATCCTCCTGCCGCGCCCAGAACGGGGCTCAGATGTCCAAATTTCTGCATCGCGAACGCCGTGAGAGCGGAATGGTTTGCGGCGCGGGGCGGTCGGTGGATCTGCTTAGCATGAAATTGGCACGCTTCGCATCTCCTCACCAGCTCGAAGGCATCCTGGAGGGCAGTGGGCCAATAGAAGCCGTGGCGGAAAGCTTTCCCAACCAACGCCCGGCTCCCCGAATGGCTCCCGCACATGCCTCCATGGATCTCAGAGAGAATTGCACTCCCCGCTTCCCGAGTGACGCACTTCAAGAAACTCCGCTTGGCGCTTCGGCGATACAGGTCCCCACCTACTGTATGTAGCGCTTGGCCTTGCGCTGCTTATCTTCTCACCGACGCCACATCGCCGGGGATCACTCCATCCCGCAGGTAGGCTAGGATCGGATCCATCCACCGACCTTCCTGCACGAGTGTGACGACGTTTCAGACATTGTCGCCAAGCGATTTCGCCGGCTCGGGCGCTCCGCCTCAACCGCCTCGGCAGTTCTTTTTCGCCTCCTCCCTCCAACCGGGAGCTGCAGCAGATCGGTGACGCTTCCTCCAGAGGTGGAGTCGCTGTGGAAAGCCTCGCCCCGCCAGAATTGGGGTTGCGACGGACGGTCACAGAAGTCTTTCTTCAAAGACCTCAAACGGAACAGCGCCTCGACGAGGCACCGGGGACATTTCATCCGCCATGTAGTTGTCGCGGCGAGGGACGTGCACGAAGCCCAAACCCTCAAAGTATGGCTCCAACCGGCAGACTCCGCCTGTAGGCCGCCATGACGGATCCGAGCAGAGAAATCCTTCCTCGCCTCGGTTGATGACCAGAGAGAGTGGCCTTTACTTGTAGCCGCTGGATGCCAAGGGTCGGGCCATCCCGAGTCCCATGAAAGCATTCCTTCATATTCCGCGACGTTGTTGGTGGCGCTGAAGTCCAAGCACTACCAGTGCCGGACGACATCGCCGGGGAGACACCAGACGACGCCAAATTTCCAAATCTCCACCGAATGAGCCGTCAAGAAGAGAGTCCACGGCGAGGTGCTGGAGTGTTTCAGCTTCGTGTCCGCCGGAGTCCACTCACGATTTAACTCCGCCAGAGCTGTCCTTTGATGGCCGTCGGGAGCGAACTTGAGATCGAATTTCGCCACCATGGCTTCACTTGGCGATGCGACCTGTCGCCTCGCGGTTGAAGAGGATCTCCGCAAGGATACTTGGTCAACACCGTGACTTTCGCCTTTGGAAGTAATGACGCGCAGCTGGACGCCGTCCACCAGGCGTAGAGCATCTTCTCGTGCTGTGAATACCTTTGTTTCAAGGCGTCGTGGAGGACCTTGCCGACATAGTAAATAGGGCGCTGAACGCTTTCTTTCCGCCACCAGCACTGCAACTGACCACTCGGGGTTTGCCGCGACGTAGAGGATCAGCTGGCTCGCCGGGTCTGGGCGACCAAGACGGGCGGGAGGTGAGGTACTTCTTCAGACTGGCCGAACGCCTCCTGCGCCTCCGGCCCACTCGAATCAAGTTGGTCTTCCTTAGGAGCTTGAGCGCTGGGAGACTTTTATCCCCAAAGCGAGCTATAGCGGCCCGGGGAGGTCAAGCACCACTAGCACTCAGATCTGCCGATGTCACGTCGGGCTTCATGTTCTCGATCGCCGCGATCTTGTCGAGGTTCGCCTAATCCCTCTAGGAGACGAGGAATCCCAGCAGCTTTCTGACTGGAACGGCGAACACGCATTTCTCCGGATTGCTTGATGCAAGATTTCCTCGGTTGGTGAAGGTTTCTTCCGTGTCGCCGATCAACTCCTCCGCTTTCTTGGACTTCACCACCAGATCATCGACATACACCTCTGTGTTTCGCCTATTTGGGCGCGGAGCAATATGCATGGCCTTCGATAGGTTGGGCCTGCATTCTTCATCCGAACGCCATCCTTGTGTAGCAAGAGACGCCCATGGGCGCCACGAAAGCGGTCTTGTCTTAATCTTCTTCGCCATGCTAATCTGGTGGTACCCGGAGCACGATCCGTAGCACACCGCCGCACCCCGCAGCTTGAGTCGACGGCGAGATCGATGCGGGCAGCTGGTACGGATCCTTCGGCACGCCTTGTTGAGGTCGGTGAAGTCCACGCACATCCTCCAAATACCGTTGATTTCATGACGAGGACGGGTTCGCGAGCCACCGATGGGCGACACCGCGACGCACCCCGCCTTAAGAGCTTGTCCACCTCGGGCGGATAACTTCCTCGCGCCCACCGATCGCTTCCTGACCTTCTCGTGATGACCGATCGCGGGGAACGCCGCCAATTTGTGCTCAATCACCTCCCAGGGACCCCAGCCATGTCGGACGGTTGCCACGCAAACACGCTCTGTGTTAGGCGGGAGGAAGGAGACGAGCGCCTTTCCTATTTGGCGCGGAGAGGCGCCACCCGAACGGTCTTCGCTGGTCTGACTTCGCTTCAGGGAGACCGCCTTAACCTCCGCGGACGAACCGGGAGGCACGGTTCGCCGGAGGAGCTCCTGCAGTCGCCTCGCCTTCGGCACCGACGCTCCGCCAAAGCGAGAGCTGCCCTTGCCGCAAGCGAGCGCCTCCGTGCGTCCACTTTCAAGACGATGGGGCCACCGCCCGGATCTTCACCACCATGTACGATAGTGGCAAACCGCCATGATCTTGGCCGCACGCCGACCTAGTATGGCGCCAGTAGGAGGTCAAGTCCGCCACCTCGAACTCGAGCATCTCGGTGCGGAAGTTGTCGAGCCTCCAAACGCCACCGAGATCGACGCTACCTGGATGGGGCGGACTCGGCCCGGCGCGATGCAAGAATGGGAGCGTTGGGCGAAGCTCCCGCTGGATCTGGGCGCTGTATGCACTGGCGGCGGACAGAGGTTGAGGAACTCCTCCGTCTACCACCCGCCCTAGCTTTACATTCCGACCGTGGGCGAACCACGATCGGGAGATGCGCAGGTCGGGCGGTCTCGGGCTGGGTGATCGGCTTTGATGAACGCGATCGGGCTTTCCGACCACGCCACGTGCTTTGTTGACCCAAAGTTAGGCACGGCGGTGCACACTTTCATCGCGCTTAAAGCTAGCGTGGGGCGGATATGTGGCGAAACCGCCGTGGATGGCGGTAACTTCGGCCCACTTTCTTGAAAAGCCAAGCCGCCTCCTTGCTCCTTGCCCATGCCGGACGCTGCTGCTGCTGCTGCTCGTGCACTAAACGCTTGTCCACCATCTTGCCGACGACATGGCAATCGCCAAGTCGTGGGAGTTGTTGCGGTGAATGGGACGATGGGCCTTCCGTCCCCACTCCACGGGCGGCAGTCTCGCCGCCGTCTCGACGCGGGGGCCATCGCGGCCCGGCGATCGCCATGGCCAGCCGCCCGTGCCGCCCTACGGGGCCGTACCGTGGCGCCGCGACCTCCTCCTCTTTTTACGCCACACGCCCATTCTTGGGTTGGCATGATCGTCGTTGTCGTCGTCGCTTTCGGCGGCCATGACCTGTCCGGTCTCGGCCGCCTTGCACTTCTTCTTGTCCTTCTTTGCGGGGGTTCCTCGAGGTCCGGCCTCGCCACATCTGTTGTCCCCGCCGCACAATGGGCGGATGCAAGCTCTCCGTTGAAGGCGCCTTGTCAGCGCCAAGGTGAAGAGCTCCTCCGTCGTTTTGATCTTGCGGGTGGCCATCTTCTCCTTGACCTTGGGGTCTCGGGCACCTCTCCGAATGTCGTGACCACGGCGCCGATGGAGATGTCGGGGATGGTGTTGCGGACTGATGAAGCGCCGAATATAGTCGCCAGCGGCTCTTCTTTCTTCTGCTTCCACGTTGTGAGGTCGTCTTCTACTCGGGCTGCTCGAAGGTGCCACAGGTTAGTGATGAAAAGCTCCGAGAGCTCCTTCCATGACCCCACGGACTCGAGGGCAGGTTCATGAGCCACGGCGCGGCTCACTTGGTGAGGACCGCGGGAGAAGTAATTCACCGAACCTTCCCGACCCTCCCAGTCGGCTGCATCACCGTCGTGTAGATCTGCAAAACTCGCCGAGATTGGTGGAGCCGTCATACTTATCGATGGGGGCCGGACGAAACCGTTCCGCCCTTTGGACGCGCGCGCTCCTTAGAAAAGGCGGCACCCGGCGTCCGGGAGCCTCCCTGCTCTGGACGCGCTCTCGCCCGCCGCCCCGTCGCTTAGGCGGCGCCAAAGAAGCGCCACCCTCACCGGCCGACAGCTCTGCGAGAGCCCTCTTGCTTGGTCCTCGCGTGCGGCGGCGATAGCGATTCTTGGCCTTCGGTCACGGCCTACGGAGCTTGTCCGCGCAGTCTTCTCCATCACAGCAAGTGGCGGTCCTCCGAGCCCCGTGAAAGTCGCCAGAACTCTTGTCGTCTTGGCCCCGCCTCACGGGGAGATCTCTGCGAGGAGTGCGAGGGCAACAAAGAACGGGAGGAAGCGAAAACACCAGTTCCCACGACCCGAAACTTGCACCACCGCCCGGCCCGGCATCGACAGTAGCGGGCCAAGGCGCCAACCACGGCGCCCTGGGAGTCCGAGTCAACGGAACCGTGGGTTCTCGGCAAAGGGCCACGGCGGCATGGAGGTTACATGCGGGAGCACTCCTCAAGGCGGTAGCCGCCTAGCTTGGCCGGGCGATCGCTTCCGCCGAGGTTCCGACCCTAGGCGGCGGCTACCGCCGGGTGATTCATCGCCATCGCCGGCCGACTCGTGGCAGCGCTCTAGCGGCCGCTTCTGCTCCATCGCGATCTTTGCTCGCCATCGCCTTTGAAGAAGGGTCAAGAGCTTGAACCGATGCTAAGCGCTCCCCTACAGCGGCGCCACGGCGGGCGTGTTCTCCGCTCAACCACTGCGGATCACACCCTAGTCAGATTTTTAGTCTCGCTAGCCAACTCGATCAAGCTCGGTTCGATTTGAGCGTTGGGCACAACAAGGAGCGACTTCATGATTTATTCGGTTCGACCCCTCGCGGGTAATAGTCCTACTCTGCTTGAGCCTTAGCTCTTTTGATTGTGGTTGAATGGGAATGTGTTTACAGGGTGCTTGTGAACTGCGTGTGTTCGGAACCTATGCTTGTGCAACGTCTGCACCTTACGTTCCCCTCCCCTCTCTCTCCTCCCCTTTTATACAAGCTTTGGGCTGGCGGAGCGAGCCGAGGGGTAGGTAGTACTCTCGAGACTTGTCGACCTGACACGAAGAGGCAGCGTGCAGCTGCCCACACACGCGTGGCTCGCCCTCGCGTGCCATGCAGTGACCTCGACCCGCCACAGTCACACCGGTGAGTCTGCGGGTGGGGCCTCGCTGCTCCTCGACGCGGACGGCCTCCTCAAGCAAACCTTCTCTCTGCGGTCAATTCTTACACGCTCTGATGTGTGCTTTCGGACCTGCGAGGTCCTTTGAGGCGTAATCATTTCTTCATTTGTCTATCCGCGCGTGATGTCTCATTAAATGCGCTTCGTCCTTCGCGGCAGGGGAGCCTTCGTCTGAAGACTCATACGCAACGCCCACCGCCACGCGGCCCCTCGCCCATGCACCCGCTTTGGCGCGGGGGCCTCGCCTCGTCTTCGAGGGGGGCGCACGCACCGGTGGCGCGTGGGGCCCTCGCCTCGTCTTCGAGGGGGGCTCATGCCGCGCACTTTGGCGTGGGGCCCTCGCCTCGTCTTGAGAGGGGGCTCGGGACTCTTTGTACCCGGTATTTATTACACCGACAACGAGTTCTATATACAAGACTTAAACAAACAAGGAAGTTCAGCTACTCCTCCTCGTCATCGTCTTCGGCCGAGCAGCCTCGCCCATCATGAATCTGCGGTGGTGGCGGCGACTCGACCGATCGTTCGACCTGGTCCAGTGGCGCAAAGGTTCCCCGATGGCGGCGAGGTCGAACAGCGGCGTTTTGGCAAGGCGATTGCCCAAGACGAACGCTATTGCTTCGAAGCACCATGGCGACCATCTTCGATCGCCAGCGCTACCATCACCACCGGCGGTCGCGCGGGGTTCGGCGGGCGCCCATCGCCTCATCTACCGCTGGCGGCCGTCTCCAGGGCGCATAACGTGACCCCGGTGGGTGCAGGGCGTCCGGAAGTCGCGATAGGCGGTCCGCAGACATGTCGGCAAGGACCGGGGCGCTCAAAGTGCGCTGCCAAGGTCTGCGGCGTCTTTGGTGGCGAGTGGCGCGGCTTGTGCCGCCGTAACCTCGCTGGTCGCCGTTTCCTCGCAGCGGTCTCGGTCGAGGGCGTCGCAGCTTCGCCGGCGGCTCGCTCCGCCGAAGCCAGGCGCCCTCCGTGCCGCCAGTGTGGGAGAGGCACGGGCGCTTGAAGAGCGCCCGACATCGGCGGCGATGGCAAAGATAGCGTCGGCGTCGGTATGGCGATGGCGGAAGGTCCTCGACTCGGCCTTGGCGCCTCTCCGCAAATTGGAGGTGCCGTCTCCATTGCGAGGGCCGCGGCAAAGGGGTTTGATGGATCGCGGAACAGAGCTTGAGGCCCCGGCGTCCGCTCTATCCCGCGAAGAAAAGCCAAAAGGGTTCAGGCATGCGAAAAATATCTGGCATGCTAACCCTAACGCGAAATGTACGTGAATGCAGAGAAAGTTACCTGAAGCGGCGCCCCCCGAAAGCGAAGGAAGAGGGGGGCAGTGTCAGACCGCTTGGTCGCGGAGCAGGCGCCGCCGCCCCTCCTCCCATTGTAGGAGGCAAAAGAGGCGGCGGAGTCGCCTCGCCCGGCGCCGTCGAAGCAAGCGCCGGCACGGGAGGTGCCGGCGCAAGAAGAGCCGGCGCGACGGCAGGTGCCGGCACAGGAGGTGCCGGCACGGAAGAAACCGGCGCAGGAGGCACCGATTCCGGAAGAGTCGCCACGCTCTCGCCAGGCGGCGGAGCGGCGGCGTCAGCAGCAGGGCCCCCACTGGAGGGGCCGGAGGAGGTGGAAGCAGCTCAGGACTCGAGGGGCGAGCCCTCTTTGGGCTCGTCTCTCCCTCCTCCTCGTCATCGTCCTAGGAGAGGATGAGGTGGCGCTTCCCGAGAGCGCGGTCGGAGTCGGCCGGCATGATGGGCGCAATGGCTGCCGGAGGAGCGGCGGCCGCAGGAGCTTCGGCGGTCATCGGCGGAGGATCACGGATTTGCAGGGGTCCCCGGGGCACTTGGACCGCTGGACCAGAAACCTCCATGGGAGGCAGCGCACGCAAGTACGGGTTGCGCTCCCATGGGTCCCAGTTGGAGAGGGAGCTGACGCTCGCTGGCGGAGAAATGTCGCCGGCTGGCGCGGACAGAAGTCCCACCAGCCACTGCCGGAGGACATCCTCCGGCACGTTCCTTGCGGCTGGGCGCACAGAAAGAAGTAGCAAGTTGGCAAGCAACCAAAAAGAGGAAAGGACGTTCCGCGGAGTAAGAAGACCCGAAAGAATGAAAGAACACTCACCTCCGGGGGCAACGCGGATTCTATCGTCGTCGCCATAATACTGCTAGGCGGGGCGTGCCCTCATGCGAAGCGGGCAGAGGCGGTGCCGCAAAAAGTCCGCCACCACATGGGTTTCGGTGAGCCCGTTGCGGCGGAGCTCAGCAATGCACGCCAACATCGCCTCCATTTCCGCTGAGTCGTCGGGCAGAGACCCCCAGCTGGTGAGGGATTCTGCAGGACCCTCGGGGAAGGCAAGATCATCGCAGCCGCTGGAATCCTCCACGTACAGCCACTATCGCGCCCAGTCCTTCCAGTTGGACTTGACCGCGACTGGGATGAAGGCGGCGGCGTCGCGAAGCGTGAAGTAGCAGCTTCCAATAGCCCCGCTCGAGCGTGAGCTCACGTGCAGCGTGAAGAGCCGGCACCAGAGCGGGAGACTTGGCATCGCCCCCACAAACATTTCGCAGAGATGGGCAAAGATGGCCAACATCACAATGGAGTTGGGGTGAAGGTGCGCTGCCTGGATCTCGTAGAAGGCGAACACCCCCAGGAAGAACTCGGAGTACGGCGGGACAAGCCCCGCCAGCACCGCCCAGGTAAAAGTGATGATCTCCCCATCGCGGGGACTTGGCGCCATGGTGCCGGCGCGGAACCGGGCGGAGGTTGGCGGCACGAACACTTGGAGTCGCGCCACCGTCTCCTCGTCGGCAGCGGAGGCGGGAAAAGCTGAACAAGGTGACGGCGTGGCCGGAGCGGCATCCCCGCGGCGACCCTTGCTGCGTTTCGGCGCCATGGGAAGACAGTGGTGGCGTTGGCGAAAAAGCTCTGTGGCGGCGGCGAAGAAACTTGGTGGCGATGGCAAAAAAGCGGTGGCGGCTCAAAGCACTTTGGCGCTGAAGGATTAAATCGTGGCGCCAAGGGACAATATTTATAGGCAAAAAGCGCGGCCGACGGTTTGAATTCTGTCGCTCGCACATAGGCTACAAGGCGCCATCATTGCCCCGTGCGCTTGGTTTTCCGCGGCGATGCACGTTCCCAAGGAAGATCGTGCGCGGTGGAGAATCAGCGACGGTCACGCCGCCGGTGGGCCCCCACGATTCGTATGAAGAGTCCTAAGAAAGGCCAAGAGTGCATCGGTGGGCGACCAGCCCAGCTGCGTGGCGAGCCCTCGATGCATCAGCGGGCCCCACGCGTCGGCGGGCGACTGTGCTCCAGGCGTGCGGCGAACCCAGATCATCAGGCGGGCCCCACGCGTCAAAGCGGGCTACTGAGCCCAGTGGCGTGGCGAGCCCCTCGAAGACTCAGGCGAGGGCCCCACACATCAGGCGGGCGATTAGGCTAACGTGGGCGGCGAGCCCTCTCGCGCCGGGCGAGGCCCCACACGCCGGCGGCGGCCAGCCCCAGCGTGTGGGCGAGCCTCGGCGCACATAAGGCCCCCCATTGTCAGCGGGGCCAGCGTGGCGAGGTGCATCCCGAAGGAGTCTTCGGGCGAAGCTCCCCACTTTTTGAAGGACGGGCGCATTCAATGCGACATTACGCGGATAAACGGATGAAGAGATGATTACCGCCACGATGACCTCTGGTCCGATCAATCGTCACTATGGCATCGCGGAATTGACCGCAGAGAGAGTTTGCCTCATCAAGCTAGCCGCCCGCGTCGGAAAAGGCGGTGGGCCCCACCCGCAGCCTCACCGGCGTGTTCGCGACGGGTCGAGGCCACTTGGCGGCAGCGTGCGTGGCGGCACCATCTGGCGCAATGGCGACGTTTTCGTCTCTCTGCCTGTCCCTTACGTCTTATCGATTATCTTGAGTATCTTTATCTTGCCTACCCCTCGGCTCTCTCCGCCAGTTCAAGGCTTGTATAAAAGGAGTGGAGAGAGAAGGGAGAGGGGGGTTCGAAACATTCTGTAATTACATTCCACACAACCACAATACGAAAAGAGCTAAGGCTCGGCAGGAGTAGGACTGTTACCTGCGAGGGGGTCCGAACCTGGGTAAACTCTGTGTGTCGCTCCTCGCCGCGTCTGAAGCTCGAATCGAACTGAGCTCGAGCTGATCGGCTAGCAAGATAGAAATCTGATAGGGGTGTGATCCGCAGTGGTTGAGCGGAGAGCACGCCGTCAAGTAATAAAACAGAAGATAACACAAAGGTATTACTCCTATCAACTACTAATCTCGGTCAGGCCAGAACTCTCACGCGTCTTACCTCGCTCTTGCAAGGTTCTTACCAATGCTGCAGTGGGTTCACCCGGTTGCTTGGTGGTGATGATGATAGGTGAACGGTGAGTGCAGCGATTGCAAGGTATGATCCTGTGCTGAGAAGGAGTTTGTGTAGCTTGGAAGGCAGTTATGGCAGCAAAGGTCAGCAATAATTGAATGTAGTAAACAAAGCTGAATATATGTCCAAAGATCTAACTAGTCTTGCTACCTTAAACGTGTTTATAGGACTGTTAGAGCAAGCAAACACAGCAATGTAGAAACAGGGACAAATAGGATGTAAACAATTCGGACCCCGATGTTTTATGGCAATTTTCTTTTGTACTACGCGGTTGTTTTTCTGTGCGCTGCCTCTTTCTTCTCAAAATTTTTTTATATGATTTTTCTGATATTTTTTCAGCCTCAGCAACACAGAAATATTGCTACGGAGGTATTTCCCCCTCAATTTGGAGCTTTGAGGTGGCCGATTATATTTCTGGAAGGTGCTCTGAAAAGCATGCAGAAAATTCGGGGGCCGGTTAGGTGGTCTTCCTGATGGATTTTTAGGTTCCAAATTTTTGGGTTCCAAATTTTCGTCGGTTTTAATTGGATGTATCTCATCGAGATCTTTCCAACGAGTGGTCGTGGACCCAAATCAGAGTTCGTATGAGAATGTTATGGCTGTTTTTCCGAATGGTCTCTTGATGAGGGTTTCCGGTAGGGAAAGATTTCGTTTTTGTCTCTTTGGATGTAAAAAGTGGGCATGCAGGTCAGCAAAACAGAGGGGTAGCGATGCCGGGCGGTGGATACAAGGCGGCTTGCGACCTAGCTATGGTTTGCGATGGCGGGACAGTAGCACAAGGCGGCTAGCGGGGGCCAACTGAGTAGGACTCGATTTGGTTGCGGGATGTATGGCGGTGGTAGGACTGGGATGTAACGGATGGATGAACAGGACAACAAACACGATCTAAACCAGCAACCCAACTCGAACTAAGAACACAAACTCAACAATGCAACTGAAAACAAAGATTGCGATGGATCAACGTGGTTTGGACAGCGGAAGGGATGACGTACACAGAACTTATTTTGACGGGCAGTTTTCTAGACTCTAGGTAGAAGATGAAACAAAGGGATACAAGTATACCTGACGGGCAACCGAAGCTCTGATACCACTTGATGGGGAACGGGGTCCCGGCCTTCCGACAGGTATGGGTAAACATTGGTGGAGAACTCGATGTTGACGATCCGACCTTGATCAGTACAAATCTAGGCCTGCAATCGCTACACCACCGTCTCCGTTCGTTATCACCTACGCAAGCGCACGGTCGACCTCACCACGAAGGCTAGTTCCTGCAAGCGAATCGAGAACACAAGCAAGAACGAAGAAGAAGCAATCTGAAATTGCGAATATATATTAAGATCACGAATTTGGGGTTCCACAAACCGAAGATCGGCGGTACTGCGATGGCAGAAAATTATCTAAGCAAAAACCGACTCTAACAATGACGGCTACGAAGTCTTAATAGACAGATGGGCGGCGGCTAGGGTTTGGGGCGCCCCCCCTGCGCGGGATACATGGGCCGAAGCCCAAAAACAAGGTGACGCAGCACCGAGTAGCCCAACAGAATCTGGTCACCTTTTGTTTCGATGATTGTGATCAACTTAGAAGGAATTTGGACGTGCGACTAGATCCGTTGGAAAGGTCTCGTCGAGGGCTTCTCCGTAATGTACTTGAACACCCCAAACAGAGTTGATGTGCATTTGCTATGCCCGTTTGAATACAGACTGCTCCGCCGTGACCGAACCGGACTCCAACTCGTGGTAGACTTGGTTCCTGTGGACTATATGGGCCCCGGGTATCCTCCAGAAGGCCCATAAAGGAGTAGATAGGGGGGATCCGAGTCGGCCGGTTGAGGATAAAGACCACTCGGGCTACGCGTGGCTTGAGCTGCAAGGAAGTTCCCGAGGATATAATCTATCTCCATGTAATTACCAGAATTAGTTATCAGGGATCCCGAGATATCCTGTAACTCTATCTCCCCCTACACTATATAAAGGGAGGGGGTAGAGGCCATCGGCATCTAAGTCTAGAGCGCATAGCATCATCTTGCATCTCGCATCTTGATCCACCATATAATCCCAGAACACAGGACATAGGGTATTACCTCCTCCGTTGAGGGCCTGAACCTGTCTAACCCTGCCTTGTGTTACCATTTAACTTAGTTCTTAATTAGCGTCCCCTCATACAAATTCATTGCCGGTGGTGACCCCCCAGTTAGTCACCTGCCGACAGTTCCCGACTTGTCGTGGCGCAGAGTTCCATCCTCGCTGATCAACACCATAATTCCTAAGTACAAGCACAACATTATTAGGTAGTAACTTGTTCTTATGGGTACTCTCTTGTGTGGGAAGGAACGAGCCCACCTGGTGGTTTAGTTCTCGCGCACGTGCCCTTGTTATTGGTCCTTGCACAATAGATGGTGGTAGAGTGGACGCATCAATAGGGGTGATGTCCTCATCACCACGGCGCAATTCTAAGTTTTGGATGAAAAAGTAAAGTCCGCCTACGAGCTTCGCAACCGTGCTCTATTAGGAATAGCTCCAACGCTCCAGTACCTTTACCCTGAAGAAGAGCTGCCGTCTGATGCCGACATCCTCGTGGCCCGCCTTGATGATATTCCTGTGCGAATCAAGGACTTCACGCGGGAGGTAGTGATGACTTGCACCAGCCAAGGCCTTGCAATCGCAAAGTCAAACTTCCCCCGCATAGACTTCGAGGCCGTGAAAGAAGGATTTGCATGCACCGAGGAAAAGGCCTGCGTCTTACTGAAAGAAGTTCTCCCGACTGCTGCTCATCTGGTCAAACATTTAGATTTGTAGATGTATATGTCGCCCAAACGCTAAATTGAGCCTCGATACTTATGATCTTATTTATTTGAGTATTTAGCTTTATCCTTTTTCATGAAATGCATTTGCTGACTGGTCCAGCCCCCTAGTGCTAGGAATTAGCGCGTGGCTTTCTCCCCATGCATGAACGGAGTAACTAAACGTTGTCTTTGGCAAGTACTAGCGCCATTACTCAAGAATTTTCATAATACCCGAATTTGATTAATATATGTAAAGAGAAAACAACTTTTATTGGCAAGATAGGGTGCGGTTGACTCCGCACACTATTTAGTGTAGTCCCTGACTTACTGCTTAGTCGTTTACGGCTAGGTAGCAAGTCAGATAAGGAGACTAATTACATGCTGCTTGAATACAAGATTTTAAGAGTAAAAACGATGTAGATGCTCGATGCTTCAGGTGTTAGGCACTTCAGATCTGTCTTCGCATTTTAGCCGGTAAGGCCCCGGGCGGGTCACTTCATCGATCACATAGGGGCCTTCCCAGAGTGGGGAGAGTTTATGCTCGTGCTTCTGATTCCTTTGAAGAATCAGATCTCCCTTGGAGAACGCACGGCCCCGTACGTTGCGCTGATGATAGGGACGCAAGCCCAGTTGGTACTTTGCCGACTGGATCATTGCTACTTCCATGGCTTCCTCAAGCCGATCGAGGTCTTCGTGTCTTGCTTCATCCGACTGATTATCGTCGAAACCGGCAACCCGAGAGGACCGGAACTTCAATTCATTCGGGAGGACCGCCTCTGAGCCATAGACTAGAAAAAAGGGTGTCTGCCCAGTAGCTCGACTTGGGGTTGTTCTGAGCCCCCAGAGCACCGAAGGCAACTCCTTAACCCAGCGCGTAGCATACGGCTTCAGGCGATCGAAGATTCTGGTTTTAAGCCCTTGTAGCATCAATCCGTTGGTATGTTCAACCTGCCCGTTACTCCTTGGATGAGTCACCGAAGCGTACCAGATCTTGATGCCCAGCTCTTCACCCCAATCTTGGAATTCGCTGCTCTTGAACTAAACGCCATTGTTGGTGATGATGCGATTGGGTACGCCAAAACGCACGACGATGCCCCGGAAGAACTTGCGTGCCTTGGCCGCCGTAATTACAGCAACCAGCTTGGCTTCAACCCATTTTGTAAACTTGTCGATGGCGACGAAGAGATGAGTGAATCCGCCTTGCTCTCGATTGACGGGGCCCACCATGTCCAGATTCCAGACGGCGAAGGGCCAAGAGATTGGAATTGTTTGTAGATCCTGAGTCGGCATGTGAATCTGCCGCGCAAAGAATTGACACCCGTCGCATCTGCGTACTAGATCTTCCGCATCCGTGAGAGCAGTCAGCCAGAAGAATCCTTGCCGATAGGCTCTTCCTACCAGGGTGCTGGCCGTCGCGTGGTGCCCACATTCTCCCGTGTGGATGTCGCTGAGTAGATCTCTGTCTTCTTGCTCTGATATGCAACGCCTTAGTACCCCGGAATTGCTTTTTCTAAAAAGCTCGTCCCCGACTACCTTGTAGCTTTTGCTTTGACGTGTAATGCACTCGGCGAGGCTTCGATCCTCGGACAGCTCATCACGATGAAGATAATCTAAGTAAGGCTGCGTCCACCCTGGATTAACTGACAATACCTCTGCATCGGGTTATGGTTGCTTCTCTTGATCTTCTCTAGGTGCAGGTGGTTACTTGATGGACGGCGCACGCAGTTCTTGGATGAAAACACCAGTCGAGACTAGCGCCCGAGTGGATCCCATCTGCGTTAACTCGTCTTCTGCTTCGTTATCCCGGTGGAGCACGTGTGCCAGCTCCAGTCCGTTGAATTTGTCTTCTAGCTTTCGTACCTCCTGACAGTAAGCTGCCATGCTGTCACCAATACAAGACCACTCCTTTTGAACTTGGTTAACCACGAGCTGGGAATCTCCGCGAACCATTAACCGCCTGACGCCAAGTGATATGGCGACGCATAACCCGTGGATGAGTGCCTCGTACTCAGCACAGTATTTGGAGGACGTAGCGTAGCATCTTTTTCAGTCGGCGATATGAGCAAAATTCCAGCCCCCGCGCCGCTGAGCATGAGGGAACCATCAAAGTACATCGTCCAGTATTCGAGATTCTCCTTTGCGGCTGGGGTCTGAGCCTCTGTCCATTCCACGACGAAATCGGCTAGTGCTTGAGATTTGATGGCTAATCGAGACCTAAACTTTATCTCAAAGGCTCCAAGCTCGACTACCCACTTTGCAATTCTCCCGGTGGCTTCCAGATTATGAAGTATGTCTGCAAGCAGGAAAGAAGTGACCACCGAAATTTCATGCTCTTGAAAATAATGCTTGAGCTTTCGCGATGTGAGTAGCATATCATATAAAAGATTCTGAACTTGTGGGTACCTTGTTTTGGACTCGCCCAATACCTCTCTTACGGAGTAGACCGGACGTTGTACCTTCTGAAGAGAGCCCTGCTCATCCCGTTCAACCACTAGGGCGCTGCTGATGACGTGAGTCGTGGCGCCGATGAAGAGTAAGAGGGGCTCTTGGGCCATGGGAGGGACCAACACCGGAGGCGTGGTGAGGAACCACTTCAGATCTTCAAAGGCTTCTTGTGCTTCCGCTGTCCACTGAAAATCGTCTTGGCGGCGTAAGAGCCTAAAGAATGGCATGTCTTGCTCCCCGAGTCGGGAAACAAATCGGCTGAGTGCCACGATGCATCCAGTGAGCTTCTCCACATCCTTCTGAGTGGTCGGGGGCTTCATCTTGATGATGGCGTTGTCCTTCTCTGGATTGGCTTCAATCCTTCAATGAGAGATGATGAATTCGAGTAATTTACCAGAGGGGACCCCAAAAACGCACTTCTCGGGGTTTAACTTCATCCGGTATGCCCTCAGGCTCTCGAATGTCTCGGTCAGATCCGTTATGAGATCCCATCTAGATTTTGTTTTTATGACGACGTCATCGACATAGGCCTCCACGTTGCGTATGAGCTGAGTGTGAAAACACCGCTGTATGGTGCATTGATAAGTCGCGCCAGCGTTTTTCAATCCGAATGGCATTGTGATATAGTAGAAAGCACCAAAAGGCGTAATAAACAACGTCTTGATGCAATCTTCCTGCTTCAAACTAATCTGATGATAGCCCGAGTAGGCGTCCAGAAAACTCAAGAGCTCGCACCTGGCGGTGGAATCCACCACTTGGTCGATGCGGGGGAGCCCAAAAGGATCCTTAGAACACGCTTTGTTGAGCTCGGTGTAGTCGACACACATCCGCCATGTCTTGTTTTTTTTCTGCACCAGGAACGGGTTCACAAGCCACTCGGGGTGGTACACCTCCTTGATGAACTGAGCTGCCAGCAGCTTGGTGATCTCTTCCCGTATGGCGTCCTTCCGTTCCGAAGTAAATCTTCGTTGGCGCTGCTTGGTTGGCTTCGCATTTTCGTCGACGTGGAGAGAGTGCTCGATCATCCCCCTCGGAACACCAGGCATGTCCGAAGGCTTCCAAGCGAACACATCCTGGTTGGTCCGGAGGAAAGTGACGAGCTCGTCTTCCTATTTGCTGTCGAGCCCTGTCCCAATGACAGCAGTCTTGGCCGGGTCAGACGGGTCCAACAAAATCTTCTTAGTTTCTTCGGCTGCTTGGATGGATGTTTTAGCCTGCTTTTTGGTGGGAATATACCCTTCCTCCTAAAGGGACGCAACCTCCAGTCGGATCTTTTCCATCTCAGCAGATGGGTCCAATGCCTGCGCCATCTCACAGCTTTTGCTGTCACAGAGCAGGGACTGTTTAACGTCACCAGGGAGGGTGATCACACCTTTGGGACCTGGCATCTTTAAGACGAGGTAAGTGTAGTTTGGAACAGCCATGAATTTGGCAATCCCTGGCCTTCCCAAGATGGCATGGTATGCCGTCTCAAAATCAGCCACTTCAAAGCTCAGACTCTCGGTCCGATAATTGTCCTTGGTCCCGAACATGACGGGCAAAGAGATCTATCCGAGTGGTATCGCGGACGTCCCGGGGATTACCCTGTGGAAAGGAGACGATCCCTGCCGTAGCTAGGAACGAGGAATATTCATCTGGTCCAGGGTCTTAACGAAAAGAACATTAATCCCACTCCTGCCGTAGACTAGAACCCTCTTCAATTTGCTTCCTCGCACGACCAGATCTAACACCAGAGGATACCTCCCAGGGAAGGCGATCCGATCCGAGTGATCCGATCGGTCGAAGGTGATGGGTACCTCGGACCAGCGCAAGTACTTTGGGGTCGTGCGGGCATGATAGCGTTGATCTCCCGAGTGGTAAGCTTTTGCTTCCACTTGGACTCGTACGCATCGGAGCCCCCCGAAGATGTAGCTGATCTCACGCTCAGCGTCCTGGTAATCTCCATTGGGTTTCTTATCTTGACCGCCCTTGGCCGCCGACTGCTTCGAGTTCTCGGCGAATTTCTGCAGAATGAGGCAGTTTTTGGTAGAGTGTTTTCCTTGTGGATGAAAGGGACATACCGAGTCCATAACTTTGTTGTAGTCGTTGTCGTTGGGGGGCTTAGGCCGATTACGCTCCATGTTGGCGACCATCTCGTCCCCCTTTTGCTTCTTATCCTTGGGCTTGCCCTACTCATCATTAGGCTTCTTCTTGGGGCCTCTGTCGTTGCCACCACGATGATTCATGATGGCCTCCTCGGCGTTGGCCTCCTGGTCCGCCATTGTAAACATGGCCTTGAGATTATGCAGGGGGTCCCGAGTCATCTGCCCGATTATCTTCTCGGATTTACATCCGGCGAAGAAGGCATCGATGACCGTTTGCTCCGAAACGTCCCGGATCTCGTTCTTCTTCTTGGTAAAGCGCTTGATGAACTCACGCAGAGTCTCGTTCTTGCAACGATGTAGCTGTCCTATCTCCCATCTCCCCGTGGGCCTTTCATAGGTCCCTTGGAAATTGGCGATGAACTGTTCCTGGAGGTCGTCCCAAGACTCGATCGAGTTCTCTAGGAGTCCCGCTAGCCAGGTTTGGGCGGTTGGGGTCAAAGCGACTGGCAAATAGTTTACCATGACGTTCTGATCACTTCCTGTCGCGCTGACTGCTAAGGCGTAAACATGCAGGCAATTGTTTGGGTCCCTCTCGCCATTGAATTTGTCGATGTCTTTGAGGTTAAAACCATCCGGCCAAACCACTCGGCGAAGATCCGGGGTAAAGGCCCGAATCCCCTCCAACGGCCTTGGCCGCCTCGGCCTTGGGGATCTGCTACGATGCTCCCGCCGCGGGCCATGGCGACGCTCGTGATGGTGGTCGCGCCGACTGGCGGTGCTCTCAGCCTGATCATCAACGCGCCGGCTTTGATGGCTACGAGAGTTTCGCACGCCGTCAATGCGTTCCCGCCGTTTGGCTTCTATGTCTTGATGAAGATCATGGGCAGCTCTCCGGCTGGAATCGCCAGCTGTGGAGGTGCGAGCCCAGTTTCGATTGCGAGTAGAACGATTGTGAGTCGAAGCGGTCAGAGCGGGATGTGCCTCGTTTTGTTGAATGGTAGCCATGTCCACCATGACCGTTGCTCGAGCGAGGGTCTGGACGAGCGGGCTGCCTTCTGGAAGTTGAGGCGCGATGGTCTCAAGAAGAGTCTTTGAAGCGACAATGTTTGCTTGGGGAGTCTTGTAGATGTCCTGGTCCCTTAGCTTCCCGCGTGAAGCTCGTTTCGGACGTCGCGACCGCGGATGCGGAGCTGTCATATGCGATCTTGGTCCTGCACTCGACGTGAGTCCGGGTCCACCGCGCCAGTGGCGGTCTCCTCTTATTCGACAAGCGGAGAAGCGGAGTGATGATCCTCCGCACCAAGAACGAAAACTTCTCGGTAGTTACGGACCTCAGCACTCTCATCAGACTCGGAGTCATAAACAGAGAGGCTGACTTGTTCACTCTGTCCAATGGATTGGCCAGCATTGATGACACCCACGAACATGGTTGGATTTGATCCGACTGGATCTAATGCACTCGCCGACTGGTTATCTCCTGTCCAAATCCCTGAGGAAATCCGCGCGAAGGTCGCAGCGGAATTCCCGAGTCCGGAGGGAAATCCAGCCGAGGGCATTGAGTTGTTGTTGGGCAGAATAGAATTCACTCCCATGCGGTCGAGCCCGCCGAGTCCTTTTCCATCTTCCTCAGGAAGAGGCGCGAGGTCGAACAGCGAGCGGGTCTATCTGCCGATGGTACTTGCTGAATTCTCCAAGCCAAGAGGCAATGGGTCCCATTGATCGCGCGTACCTTCGTGCGAAGAGGTCTCCCTAGCAGGGGAGAGACGAAGATTTCCAACGCCGACAGCGATGAAGTCCAGGGTGCCGAAGCGAAGGGACTGCCCCAGCCTCACGGTGACGTGCGGCGATCTTGAAGAAGCCATCCAGTCTTAAGAGATGATCTTGACGCTGCCCCCTACCTGGCGCGCCAACTGTCGACTGATGGTTAACTGGGGGTTACCGTCGGCAATGAATTTGTACGAGGAGGCGTTAGCAAGAATTAAACTAGGTGGTAGCACAAGACCGGGTTATATAGATTCGGACCCTCAGCACCGAGGTAATACCCTACTTCCTGCGCTCTGGGATTATGTTTGATCAAGATGCGGGATGCAAGATGACCAAGATGATTACAGCGTATGCTCTATGATGTAGAGATCTATTGTGTTGGGCTATGCCTAGGGCCTCTACCCCCTCCCTTTATATAATGTAGGGGGAGATAGAGTTACACGGTAGCACGTGATACATGGTACCTAATTCTGTTATGCTGTGGCATGATATGTAGGTATTAATCTCCTAATTACATGGAGCTTGATCATATCCTCCGGAAATTCCTTGGAGCTCAAGGCGCGTGTAACCCGAGTGGTCTCTATCCCTAATTGGCCGACTTGGATCGCCCCCTATCTGCTCCCGTATGGGCCTTCTAGAGGATACCCGGGGCCCATGTAGTCCACAGCTACCCACCAGCTGGTTTACGAAAAACACAAAGGACTTACAATTTTTAAGGGTAAAACTTGTGAATCTACTCTATATATCATGAATTGACCAGCTCGCGCCCGTCCTCCATGGCCAACATTACGGATCCCGGACAATAGACTGAGACCACTTTGAAAGGGCCCTTTCACTTGTCACGAACTTCCTACAGGAAGTTGACTTCATCCTGTTGGCGGGTGATCCTCTTCGTCAAACAATGCGAAGCACGGAGACCCCAGTGCTAGCTTAATGAAGTACGCAGCGACCAGAGGACCGCCAGCACATCCTCCGCCTAATACTTCCCACGCTTGTGGAGTCCATCAAACGCCCTCGTCTTGAGCCCCTTCAACACCAATGCGTTGGTCCACTCTGCCTGGCCGTTACTTCTCGGGTCAGCCATTGAGGCGAAACACATCTTGGTACCCATGTCCTCGTAAAAGCCCTAAAAGGCGGCACTGGCGAACTGTGTTCCGTTGTCAGCGATGATGCGGTTGGTGACTCCGAACCTCACGAAGACTCCCCGCATGGATCTGATGGCCGCAGACGCCGTGATCGTGCGCACTGCCTCGGCTTCGACCCACTTGGTGAACTTGTTGACGGACACGAATATATGTGTGTAGGCTCTCGTAGCCCGTGGAAACAGGCCCAGAATATCCAACCCCTAAAGCGCAAATGGCCAAGAGAGCGGGATGGACTGCAGCGCCTGGGCTGGTTGGTGGATTTGCTTGTCATGAAATTGTCAGGCCTCGCATCTCCTCACCAGCTCGCAGGCATCCTGGAGGGCGGTAGGCCAATAGAACCCCTGGCGGTACGCCTTACCTACCAAGGTACGACTGGACATGTGGCTCCTGCACTCGCCTCCATGGATGTTAGAGAGGAAGCAGCTTCCCTCTTCCCAAGTGATGCACTTCATGAGAACTTCATTTTCACCACGGCGATATAGGTCCCCACCTACCAGGGTGTAGCGCCTAGCCTTGCGTGCTACTGTCTCTGTTGGCGCAGCACCATCGGGGATCAAGCAGGAAAGCCCAGATCAAATCCATCCATCATCCTTCCTTGGGACCCCGGTCATGTCGATTGGTTGCCATGCAAACACATCCGAGTTTTTCCGGAGGAAGGTGACGAGTGCGCATTCCTATTTGGGGTTGAAGCCGTCGCCTACCCTCACGGTCTTGGCGGGCTGGTCCTTGCACACGGAGAAAACCTTGACCTCATCGGACGAACCACGCGTGGCTCGGGTCTTCGCCTGATGTGCCCCTTACTCACCGGCACCAGATGGCTCAATGTTGACGGCGCTGGCTAGATCGAGGGCCATCCTGTTGCACCGGAGAGACTCCAGCCTATCCACCTTGAGGAGGATCGGGCCATGAGGGCCCAACATCTTGACCACCATATAACCAGAATGGGTGGCCATCATAAACTTGGCCAACGCAGGTCAGCCTAACAAAGCGTTGTACGGGATTTTGTTTGATTTTCCTCCTCTGGGCATATACAAAGTATGCCAGCGATGTTAGTTTATCGGAGTCACCAGAATGTCAGAAATGTACGAGGCTGATACTAAATCTCTACTTATTCAAGGGATTTGTGTGACATCCTAATAAATTGAACGACGGGGAAAACGCGCCTTACTTTGTTTTATTTTAAAAGCGGTTTTTGAATTTAATAGGATTTATCCCAACTCCACGTCATTAGTTACAAATTTATTATTATAAAAATTCAAGAGATTGCGAGTACCAAACTTCCAGAATTCATACATTTCATATAAATTCTGTTAATTACATCTCACACGGAGAATACCCCTGATTAAAAATTTCAACATGGATATTACATCAAATTGCAACATAAAGAAAATTACAAAAAGACAAAAATAAAATAATCTTCGTGTCTTCGGGGCGTCGATGACGGATGCTTTGTCGGAGACTTTTCAATTTAATTTTGTTTTACTAGCGTCATGGATGACTAGTAACTTGGATGCTTTTATGGGGGCATCACAATTTGAATTTTATGCTACTTTGGTCAGCACAATATATGAGGCAAATATTTTGGAATGCTTTTATGAGTGCATCATAATTTGATATGTATAACAATTTTTCCATGGTAATATAATGGAAAATTTTATATTATTGCATTAGGCAACATTTTTTATGCGCACATATTTTAGGCATGTATATGCTAGCCTACGCACATGCACATAGACATATGATTTGACTTTTTCGATCGGGATGCGACCTTATTTATCCTTCATGAGAATTTATTTTAGTCATGCACAGAAATATATATACTCTATATAGAGCTAAGTATGGGAATTTACTTTGACCACATACATATGAATATACCCAATATGTTGAGTCGTGCATGAGAATTTATTTTGGCCATGCATATACGTTCTATATATATGGAACTATGCATGCAAAATTAATTTAGCCATGTATAAATGTACTCTATACATGGATTTGTCCATGAGAATTTATTTTGGGCATGCGCATATATAAGAGTGTTCACATGTGAATCACTTCATGCACATGATAAATATATTATGCACTAAGCATAGTCTTGTTTAGTTTTTCTTTTATGCAAAGATTGATCTTTTAAATGCATGGATCATTTTAGAGAACCTAATTGCAGGATGATCAATTTCCACGAACCTCTCATGCTCACCTTGATTCGTCGACGGACTAATCAAGCGCACGAGAGGTGACTTTTATGCATTTAAGGATTTTTATCCTTCGCGCTCACTTGATTAGTCAACGGACTAACCAAGCGCATGAAAGGTTTTAATCCATGATTATTTATTTTCAATAAGCATGCACAATCTTTTTTTTTATATATATGGCCGTAACGGTGTATATATCCTGCTGCTGGCCGTACTCTTTCCAACACATCAGTGCACGACGTACGCTGTATCTATGACTGAGTATGCATGCCTTTGCATGATTTGCTTAATTGCATGGTTAACATTAACCCTTTATTGGAAATAAGATAATGACCATTCCCAAGGATGATTGATCAATCTATACTATTGAACATGCATAGCTATTAAACATGATGCTATGCATACACACTTTTTCATTTGGACAGCGCGTATATATGACTGGCTTAATTCATGGTGCAAAGCAAGTTAACCACAAAATTTCTTTTGATGGACCAATTTGGACGATGCAGCATACACACATATGACTTGTTTTCATGACCAGATGAGCATGTATGCACGTGTATATATCATTTGATTATCCTTCAATTCATGGTGAAAGGATTAGTTAAATTTCTTTTATATGACTTTACACCATCTTTATTTTATTTATTATTTTTTATGCATGTATAAGCAGCGCATAACCTAGCTGTGTGTGTAGTATATGCAACACATCCCATACATGTATTCCTGGATGATTATAGGATGCAACTAAGCTATGGCCGAATGCTAATTAACCAGCAGTATGCCACTTTTGCACATATCAATGGCCGAGATGGGTAACCATGCAAAATAGAGTATGACGAATGAGCACCTAGCCGAATGCATGTGGACGTGTATACGCTGATCGTGCAGCCTGTTTCTTGGCCATACACACATTGCTTAACTAGCCAAGCATGCTTAATTAGATCATACGTATGAATGATTTTTTTTTAACACAATGAGCTTATGTGATGCAAGATTCATTTTCAGATGATTCATATGAAACATGAATTCAATTAGAGATTCAAATCTCCCATGGCCCCAGATGTGAACCAAAATTGAGAGGCACATCAGGCATAGGAGAGATGATTATTTTAATTATTGATTTCATGATTAACACCATATACAACCAGCTTGATATATGCCACGTTTTACTTGTCTTGGACTTGGAACTCATGCAAATTTCTTGGAGAGGCCTTCATAACGTAACTTTGTCCATGCAACATGCACATGTATAGGTAATTTTCCTAGCCAAACGGCAAACACAACACCAGTCAATCCTAGTGCAAGCGTATTTTGAAGGACATGCAATTTTGAAGGACATGCATACGTGCATGCGGCATGATTTTGAGATTTTTGATAATCAAATCTCCCATGGCCCTTGATATGAACCACGCAGGCACATCAAGCATAGAAGAGATGATTTGCTTATGAATTTAACCCTCCCATGGCCCTTGATCTGAACCGCGCAGGCAAATCAAGCATAGGAGGGATGATTATGCAAAGAAATCTAACTCTCCCATGGCCCTTGATCTGAACCGCGCAGGCAGATCAAGCATAGGAGAGATGGAAGATGAAGAAGCAGATGAATCAGGAAGACTGAAGAGAGAAATCAGAACATGTTTCTCACCTTCTTACCCTTAGCTTCTTGCTTCCTGGCCGGCGGAGCAGTAGTACGTCGAGCAGGGCTTCGCCGAACGGAGCCTCGCCGGGCGCTCTGCTCTCTCACACGTATATGAACTGGAGTGGAGTATCGCCACCGTCTGTATGCACTTGTATCTATGCTTCGAACCTCCGGCGTCTGGACCTCCAACCCCCTCGCGAACCAGCGCCTGGTGGTCTTTTAAAGACGCGCGCGGACGCCGAGCGGTTGCAGGCGCGCTGCGCGTTCGTGCTCCACGAGCGTGGGGCCGGGCGGTTGCATGCGAGGCACAGCACGAACACGCAGCGTGGTTACAACGTTCTTTTTCTTTTTTAAAAGATTTTTTTTTTCTAGCGCGTAGGCATGTATGCAACGTTGCAAAGCTCAAGGACAGGTGGCGACTCCTCATTGGTCGGCCGTATGCGCAGCTAATTAATCAAGCCTGCTTAATCCATGCACTTACGTGGGCTTGCTCTTAATTTGTTTTCTGTTTTGGATTTGGTTTATGGGCCTTACTAAACCATGCATGAACATGCATTCACGTATATGGTAGCATGTGATTTTATTTCTCCTCCTTCCTCATGAATATGAACCATGGTTTTTTTTTTAAAATGCCAATATACATACTTTATAATGGGTTTTAGCCATTAACATAATTTACCAATATTTATTATATTTTTTTTTGTGACAAAACTTGTGTCAACAGATGCCCCCTCGAGGTTCAGATGCAAAATTTATATGCGAATATTTTAGATCTAGGGCTCGACATTTTTTTATGTTATTTATTTTATTTTGTCATTGACATTTTTTATGCACCATAGTTCAGGCTCATGAGGCATGGAGCAGTTTTTTTCATACATTTATATTTTTTTTACTCCGCAGTTTAGGCTCGTACAGAAAGGAGCAATTTGTTTATTTACTTTATTGTGTGCCATAGTTTAGGCTCGTAAGGCTTTGGAGCAACTTTATTTATTTAAACTTATATGCATCACAGTTTAGGCTCGTAAGGTGTTGGAGCGAATTTGTTTGTATGCATTTTTTTTTTAAGATGCGCAATTTAGGCTCATGCGACAAGGAGCAAATTATTTATTTTATTTTCTTTTCAATGTGTCACAGTTTAAGCTCGTAAGGCTTTGGAGCAACTTTATACATTTATTTGTTTTGTTTGTTTGTTTTTTTGCTCTGCAGTTTAGGCTTGTACAGAAGGGAGCATTTTGTTTATTTATTTTTTTGGTACTACAGTTTAGGCTCATGTAGTAGGGAGCAAATTTTATTTATTTCATTTGTGCACCACAGTTTAGGCTCATGAGGCATGGAGCAGTTTAATTTATTCGAATTTTGCACGTACCACAGTTTAGGCTCATGAGGTTAGGAGCATTTTTTTTTTCTCAAGCATAGTAGCGTTTAAGGAATTTTCCGTTTATCGGTGGAGGCGAATATTCTCCATCCGAGGAAATAATTTTATAAGCGCCACTAGAATAGACTTCTTTTATGATGTAAGGGCCTTCCCATTTAGGCTCAAATTTTCCTTGCATCCTTCGTGTAATATTCATGGGGCGGATAACAGCAAGAACCAAATCCCCTTCTTTGAATGACCTTCTTTTAACGCGCTTGTCAAACGCTCGGGACATTCTAGCTTGATATGCCTCCAAATTTTGTAATGCTTGGAGTCGTTTTCCTTCAAGCCTTTCTAGCTCTTCTAAGCGCAATTTAGCGGCCTCTTCCTCCGAGAGTCTCTCATGGATTGCAACTCTCAAGGAATTAATTTGCATTTCCAAGGGCAACACTGCCTCCCCGCCATATACTAGCGAGTAGGGTGTCATTCCAGTTGGTGTGCGTGTTGTGGTTCTATACGCCCACAAAGCTTCTAAAAGTTTTTCATGCCAGTCTCGTTTATTCTTTGAGACTATTGTTTTCAACAATTTGCAGAGGGTTTTGTTAAATGCCTCCGCTTGTCCATTGGCGGATGCATTATATGCTGTAGAAAAGTGGTGTTTTACCTTAAATTTTAGACACAACTTTTCCATTCGCTCATTTTCAAAAGGTGTACCGTTGTCGGACATAATCCGTGAAGGAACACCAAAGCGATATATGAGATGAGTTCTTATAAAATTTTCTACATTCCCCGCTTTGACTTCTTTTAATGGGATGAGTTCTGCCCATTTAGAGAAATAATCGGTCGCAGCGAGAATAAATTTATGCCCTTTGGACGATGGTGGTTGGATTGGTCCGACCACGTCCATTCCCCACATTTCAAAGGGCCAAGACATATTTGTAGGATGAAGTGGCTCATGTGGTTGATGGATGAAGTCAGCATGTATTTGACATTCATGACATCTTTTTGCAAATCTCATAGCATCTTCGAACATGGTAGGCCAATAATAGCCTAAGTGCCTAAGTTGGTAATGCAATTTTGGACCTGATTGGTGTGCACCACAAACTCCGGCGTGAACTTCATTTAATGCTTCAGTTACCTCATTTTCAGCGAGGCAACGAAGCAAAATTCCCTCATGAGTTCGGCGATAGAGTACGTCATTTATGCACGTATAATGGACCGATCTCTTTCGGATCCTAGATCTTTCATTAGCATCCAATGGTAGATGTCCATGGAGTAGATAATCTAGAAAAGGAGTTCGCCAATCTCCTAATTCAATTTCACAAACATCTGCCGTCATAGCAACGGAGGTTATTCCTTCCTCCTCACTGGTGAGTACAGGCAGAACCCTTCTTTCTTCTGCATGCACCTCCATGGTTTCATTTTGATTTAGTGACATGCTAGCTGCCAAACTAGCTAAGGCATCAGCCTTTTCATTTTGGCTTCTAACCACATGTTGAATATTTAAATCAGCAAATGTAGACATGAGCTCTTTTGCTCTATGAAAATATGGCATTAATTCTTGTTTCCTTACCATGTATGTTCCCAAGAGTTGATTTATAACTAATTGAGAATCACCGTGCACGGATAATGTGCTAATTCCCATATTTAATGCTATTTCAAGCCCTATAATGAGTGCTTCATATTCAGCGGAATTATTTGATACCGCCGATGTTAAAGTGAATGAATACAGAATTATTCCGCCACCGGGAGCAATGAAGATAACGCCTGCCCCCGATCCTGACTGTCGGCATGCACCATCAAAGTACATCTCCCATGTTGAGTTAACGATTGATGTTCTAAACACTTCTTCATCCGGTAGATCATCCTCGATTGGAAATTCATCGGGGATTGGGTGTGCAGCCAGAAAATTAGCTAAGGCTTGTCCTTTTATAGCCTTTTGTGGCACGAATACTATATCAAATTGAGATAGGAACATTGCCCATTTAGCTAATCTCCCGGATAACACCATTTTGTTTAAAATATATCGGAGAGGGTCTGCTCTCGAAACACGGTGCACCGTATGTTCTAACATATAGTGACGGAGTTTTTGTTAACATAATTTTATAATGGGTTTTAGCCATTAACATAATTTACCAATATTTATTATATTTTTTTTGTGACAAAATTTGTGTGAACATAAATATTAGCATCTCCAAAGTTTTATTTAAAAAATAAAAAATCTATTTAATATGATTATTGAAAGGAGCGATATGCCGCCTAGAGGGGGGTGAATCGACGAATAAAACAAAATTGGGAAAATAAAAACTCAAAACAGTAACAGGCACGTCGGATGTTCTAATGGAGATCGAATGTTCCGATCAGGTCCAATGCACCGAGCGTCGGATGTTCCGATCTAGGTCGGATGTTCCGGTCCTGATTGATCTGAAGTCGCAATGGAGTAAATTATACCTACAGTAAAAATTTGATTCCTCCGAAAAATAAGTTTAGATCTACTCAAGATATTTAGAACAATTAAAAGACAATAGTAGAACAAATACTCAAAATCGAGATGAAAAACACGCCGATTTTTTATTACCGATGTTCGGATCTTTGAAGGGAGATCCTACTCATCGTTAATGAAGGCACAAAATCATGGATCACCAAGAACCTAATACCCTTCTGGCGTTGCATAAAAGCACTCACCGGCCTTCACTAGATGAGTCCTTTTCCTCGCGGAGGCGGAATGAAACCTTCACAAACTCCGGAGTCGCACCATACAAACCTTGGTGGCTCACCGGCGACACCTAGCTATCTAGGAGCCCTTCAAGCCTTCAAGAGTAACAAATCTTGCGGAGAATTGTTTAAGATTCACTAAGTGCTCACAAATAGATTACTCTAGTCCGTGGAGCACTTTGGGTGCCTCACTCTCTAAATCTAGATCTCACAAGATGAACAAGAGAGAGAAAGGCTTTTTCTTGAGAGGTGATGAAGAATGGAGTGAAGTATTTAAAATCTCAATCAATCAGAGTGTGTAACCTTTGTCAAGTGGTGAAGGAGAACTTTAAACTGATGATCTCGAATTATAGCCGTTGCAGTAGTGTATTCCGCATCGGATGTTCCCACGGGGTGCTTTCTGGATTGCGCTGGTAGCATGCTGACTGGGTCCCACTGTCGGATGTTCCGACCCAAGTCGGATGTTCCGATGGGGTAGGTTCTATATAGTGGGTATTTTGAGTGGGAAACTCACACGAACTTCGAGATACCTACTTTGAGCACTTAGGAACCTTTATGTGCTTCTCCGTCGCATCCCCTTCATAGTACGGCATACCAAGACTCAAGAAAAAAAGATTTACAATTTTGTGAATAAATAGAGTCTTGGTGCCATCTTCAACCTATAAAAATTTGAGGGGTACTCCACCACTTTTAATTTATGTATATCTCATCATTGAAAGCATTAGCCCTATAATTGTTGATCATGAAACATCAAAACATCCAAAGAGCCTAGATGCACTTTCAATTATTTGATAAAAACCCTAAATTTTAAATGATTACGTTTCATATAAATAAAATAAATTTTTTATTATTATTTACATTACAATTTACAAAAGCTTTTTCCTCTCTTCTATTTTTCTCTCGATCCTTCTCAATCAGAACCCTAATCTCCTGGTCAAGCCAACCTTCTCCCTCTCTCAATCGAAACCCTAACTCTTTCTCGATTGAAAAACTCGCTCGACTCTTGGCTGAAACCCTAAATCCTCTGGTTGAGCCTGTCGTCCATTCCCTTCCTTAACTGAAACCCAAATCTCCCTCTGCTAGGCCAGAACTTGTGTCCCGATATAAGCCTTGGCACCCTTCAATCCGGACCTCTCTTCCCTCCTCTCCTCGACTTAAACCCGAATCAATCAACCCTTCCCTGCAGCTTGTTAGAGTCAGGCCTTCGTTGGACAAACATTGTATAACAACCCGAAACGCTAACTTTGGCTAACCTCCATCGAAACCCTACCCGGTTGAACTTCCGTCTCTCTTGGCCAAGACAAGCCCATGGTCCTAGGTTGGTCACAAGCAAGCCACTTCGCTCTCTTCTCCCTACCTTGTCCCTTAACTTCTCTCGACCGAGACCTCCGTCGTAACCCTCGCCAGTCGAACTCCCTCTAGGCCGTCGTCCTCCGAAACCCTAATTCCATCCGACCTCCTTGTATGCCAAGTGGATCCAATCCTATCCAAACCTAACTCCCTTTTAACCAAAGCCGACCGAATGTCTTTCTCCATCGGTCGAGCTTCTCACAACCACGATCCACCCTTAGTCTTGACCCTGGTCGAACCTTCTCCAACTTGTCACGCCGAGCCGATATGACTTGTGTCCATCGTATTCCGATCCAACTCTATTATGAACCGACTAGCAATCCTAAGCAAACCCAATATGGATATGTTCGGTCATGCCGCATCTATTACAAGACAGACGAGTGCAACCCATGGGCTTCAATTGGGTATATGTCCAAGCCCCAGCCACCATATATAACTTGCAAAACCCTACCCCAAGCAGATCGCATCCACGAGCCGACATCGGCGTTACCACTAGAGCCACCAAGCCCTAGCCGCCCCCATCCTCAACTCGCCATCGTCGTGCTCCCCTGCACTGGAGCCGCCACCTGCCGGAGTGCCGCCCCTCGCCATGGCTGTGCCGTCCGGCCTTGCTGACGCCGGGTGCTGCTGGAGCACCGCCGTTGTGCGTCACGCCCGAGCCATCACCCTGCGCATTCGCCTCGCAGCCGAGCCACGACGCAACCGCGCCGACGCTGGACGCGGCGGCCGGAACCTTAGCGCTGCCCCAGTTGCCCTGCCACCGCCGCCGCATGAAGGAGCCACGCCGCCCCTGGAGAAAGCCGCCACTACCGCCGCCGAGGGAATCTCGTCCGAGCACACCACCGCCGGTCGCCGCCATCTCCCAATCTCCTTCGCCTCATGGATCTCTCTCCCCCCTCTCTCTCAACATCAATCTATGGGGGAGAGGCAAGGGATTTTTTCCCATTTTGATCCTAAGGTTGGGCAAAAAGGCAAACCAACACTTTTCATCATGAACAGTGCACCTTCGCGAAATTTATTTCTCCAGCACCGAAGGTACGATTCGCTCCGAACAATTTTCCTAGCCTTCGACTATTTTATTCTAACTACAATAATTATTTTGTATTTTTTTGAATTTTCTTTACAGTCGCCTCTGCGCGTGCGCCTCGCTTTGCGTGTCATTGTCGCGGACTTCGCGAGGTAGACGCCGAACGATGCTGTTGAAGGTAAAATTATCCTGATCAGAATTTACGAAGATCCAAAGCGCGTTTTGATTACCGAGGCATCATCGCCAGTAACTTATTTAGTATCTTTATCAAAATATATTTGCTATGGTTTATTTGTTGCATCTTGTTTTGCGTGTAGATTGTGTCGGTATTTTTACTGGTGTCGTGAGTGCCGATTAATTATCGAAAGATGGTCAGGAGCAAGGCTTTCTTAGGTCAGGACACCGCCGTTGGAGACCTTGGAGCATTAAGCATCAACAGATTCACGGAGGATCGTCAAGACTTGTACTTTGGAACATGATGTCATCGGTGACGCTGGAGCTGTGGATGCCGACAATCTCCCGGGAGGACGTGGAGGCGTGGACTTCAGACCTAGACTTCACCACGAACAATGTTGATCATTAATGTCGACAATTCCTTGTGAGGTCGATCGCTATCAGGCAAGCACTAGTTGTTTGCATATTTTCGTCCTATGTTTTACTAACCCCATCTGTCCAAAAGTATGCGCTCTCTTGGCTTTGATTTAGGGCAATGTTGGCGATTCTTACGCTCAAAAAAATTAATCCGCAAGCGGACAGATATCGCTTGTAGTTTTCACCAGGAGTATTCCTAGAGTTATCGAATCCACAGGAAACGAGGGTTTAAAGAGATAATCCTCTATATCTTAATTATTTAAAATACCAGCCAGTCTAGGTAACGGGGGTTAGGATAATTGAAAAGACCGGGACACACAAACACGATAAATATTCACACAAATAAATAGAAAGCTACACTAGCTAGATAGACAGTTGGGAGGACGAGACAAGTTTTAATAAGTTCACAAAGTCGTGTGATTTAGTTTACTTGAGCGAGCTTAGGGTAATCAACTAATGGTCCACTTGATATTCGTCGTCGGAGCTCGGACACTCACTACCACCCGCTATCCTGAATTGGAATCCCGAATGGTTATGATCGTTCTGATTTGGCTCTACTAGTCCAAAGTCGGACGCTGTGGGTTACGCACGAGATACTTAGTATCTACGGATGGATAGGGCTGTCACCACCTACCACATATACGTGGGCCCGGGTGTAAACCGAGTTAGTCCTAGTCTCAGACACCACGTCTGCGACTAATCCTAATAAATCTTCCTCAGTACTAGAAGAAGTTGATCTAGGTTCAATGCCTGCCTCTAACACAGTATATGAGTGAGAACATAAACTGATTCCGGACGAATATAAGCTACCGGTAAAGCAAATCTACACAACTCATTTATGCAGATATACTCAGCTCAATTAAAGTTCAACACTATAGCAATGAATGAAGTGATCTCACTAATTGAAACAATTAGCAAAGGGTACAAGAGCTATTACCCGAATTCCCCAAGACACTTTCGGAACTCCGAGCGTCGGCTTGACTTAACTCTAACTCCCAACTTCTACTAACTAAGAGCTACTCTACTAAGTGGATTGAAAATGTGAAAGTGTTTGTGTGCTGCGTTACAAGTGAGGAGAGGGAGTCTATTTATAGTGTTGCACAGCCAACTGGGGTGCTCCACGTGTAGGGACACGTGTCATCCATCCCTCCTCCAAAGGGGAACCCGAGGGGGCTCAAGAGTGGGTCGGCCGGCCTAGGTGGGTCGGCCGACCCACCTCCTTCGTCTCCCGTCCGTGGATTTTGCTTGGGATGCTCCCTTGATGGTGTAGATTATCCCCTTAAGCCGGTGCATCAAATGGACTTGCGCAAGAAAGGAATCCAAGGGAATCCTATGCTCATTTGTAAAGCAATCGTGTCCATTCGATCAAACCGACGGCAGTGGATGGTCTAGATGGCCTCATTTTGTGTTTTTATGCCACTGGGGAGAAGACAGGGCTGGATCGGTGACTTGGCTGGGTCGGCCGACCTAGGTGGGTCGGCTGGCCTGGCCTATTGCCCGGTCTAGCCCTGGTTTGTCCTGTTTTGCACCTGTAGATTCAAAACTCACCAAAACTTGTGGAACTCTATTAGGATAAATAAAATGTTAGTATAAACCTTGATTTTCCCTCGAAAAGCCGAAATTCCAGAATATGTTGACGTATAAAATTGGTGTTTATTTGACGTCAACAGGCAACAGTTTTTGGACAGAGGGAGCATAATCGTCTTTACTTTTCGTAATTCACATTTGCATCCATATTACAAGAGTGTGTGTGCCTTATTCATGTTAGTCATTTACTAGCATGACTAGACCTCATTTGAGGAACCCTATACTGTTCCTTAGCCTATCTTTTGACTAGAAGTGTAGGTTGCATTCGGATTTCACTATAAAATGTGCCTTTGTGAGGCGTATGCTTCTTGATGGTGTTTTGGTTTAAATCTAAACAACTAAAATTAGTCGAGATTGCTTAGGGGAGACCCGGCAGTGATGGTTCCGGGACTGTGGTGGAGATGAGAGGGTCTCCACCAATATGGACTCAAGCTTGTGTATTGCTGGACCAAACCTTACGTGCCTTCGGCCTAGGCTTAGTACTGTCGTGACCCCAGTACTTGTACAGGGAATCCAACACCACGAGGCGATACTAGTCCCAGGCTAGTATCTCGTGATGTACAATACGGTGGAATAATCGTAGTGTATTTATTTAAAGTGAAATACAGGTAAAAAGGTAAACATCTTTTATTACAAGAGGAACTGGCATACTGATGAGGACATCATTGACGCGGTAGCCCAAGACGAGAAGACGTCGAACTCGCTGCCGAGTTCGGTTCGGACTTCCAGAAGCAGTGCACCTTCCAGCGGATGCCCATATCACATACGACGTCCAAATGTGGCAAATAAGGACTCTACAGAAAGCTATCGAGATAAGCTTTCCAACGGATCCAACCACTCGCTCAAATTCAATACAAGTCAACAGGAATCGCAAAAACAATCTGACGGACAGAAACTTTCCGGCGCTGCGTCGCCATATTTTTGGGCCCAAAGCCCGTGTATCCCTAGAGTTAGGGTTGTGCATGTGTGGGCACCTGTTTGGGCGCCCCTCCTCTGGCCGCCGCCCTATATAAGTCCCACACCGGCTAGACCAACAAGACCAAGTTTATGAACCCCATTATCCTTAATATATATTCGCAATTAAGATTGCTTATCTTGTGTTCTTACACGTTCTTCGGTTGCTTGCAGGAATCGTCCTTCGTGGACAGGTCGATCGTGCCTCTGGTTTGGTCAATAACACTCGTCGTGGTGATTTAGCGATCGCCGGGATTTCCAGTTCCTTTGCGGGGTTGGAAGTCGGATCGTTTAGGTCTCCATGACACCTACCGAATTATCCTTACCATCTCTCACCAGAAGATCGGGACCCCGCGTCCGCGCCCATCACATACCAGCTTAAATAGTCCATAAGGATTAAATAACATTGCATAAAAGAACATCAGGGTAGCGGAAATAAACAACTGCGATAAATTCTAAAGCATCGATCCAGACACCTTCTCTAGTCCTGCTCACCCCCGTCAGGGCCCTACTAATCCTGACCGAAATCTCAATACAAATATGTCTGCAAGAAATTTAATGAGTACGCGGCTACCCAGCAAGCATTCCTTAAGTATGTATGCAAGGGCAAAGCCAGGGAATAACCTATTTTACCCAAAACCTAATTCTAGTCAAATTTTAGTTGACCAGTTTTATTCAAGTGAATGCATGATCATAAGTAGTATCAAGAATCATCAAAAGAAGGTGCGCCTGGCATAAGGCCAATCCCTGCCTATTATAGTCAAGGTTAATTTTTTTTAAAGGGTGAATCTACATGTGTAAACCTCTTGCCTCGTTCATGACCGTGGACACGGCTATCATGATAGTTCTAACTCTGCAGAGTGTGTACAAATTTCCCCACAAGCCCCGTCTCATCCAGTAGGAGATACGGTATAAGACTTTGCCAGCCTACTACGCCCAGCACTTCGCGGGCCCTTTCTTTTGGTTTCCCCGGCCCCACTTCTGAACACCACCCGGAGCGTTCCCCAATTAAGCCTTTTGGTCTCAGGAACGCACCTACCTCTTAGGGGAGATTGCAAGCCTCCCCTAGGGAAAAAGTGACGAAACGTGGCCGGATAGCCTACGAGCATGTGGTTAGTGGGTTTCGTAGGGTACTAAGCCAGGGCCGAAGGCACAAGTGGCTATACTAATAAGTTTGGTCTAGCAATACACAAGCTCAAGTCCTTATTGGAGGAGGCCCTCTCATCTTCACCACATTCCCAGAACCATCATTATCGGGTCTCTCCTAAGCAATCTACACTAGTTTTAGTTGTTTAGAGTTTAACCAAAACACCAACATGAAGCATACACCTCACAAGGCACATTTTAAAGTTAATCCCAATGCAGTCCTACACAACTAGTCAAGGATAGGCTAGGGGAAATAATAACAGGTTCACAAAGGCGGCTAGGGCACATTAACAAAGTATTAATATGTCTAGAAACTCACACACTACTTTATATGCATGCAACCAGTTCAGACAGGAAACAATAATTAATTTAATTGTAAAGTTAGGAGAGGAACATGTATCTATGCTTGCCTTTGAAGAACTCCGCGCCTTGCAAGTCCAACACTTGCTCCTGGCAACAGTTCGCATAGCACTCGCAACCACCGTCTCCCCAGAAAAAGGAAGTAAAGCACAACAACAAAATTAGTACAGAGAAAATAATTAAAAAATATACAGAAAAATTCTAGAATCACCAAATTTTGAGTTACGGAGCTCTCGAAACAATTCGGGGAATTTTCGAGTTAAATAGAAAATTCCCCAAAAAGAAAAACCTATTTTAACCTTAAACGGTCCGAGATGCCGAATCCAGCCCACCTTCCCTCCCTCCCTCGTGCGTGCATGCGTCCTAGTACAGCCTGGTCCGATGGGGGCGTCACTACGGCTGACAGGTGGGGCCCCTGGGTCAGAGTCGCACAATGACTGACGAGCGTGGCCCATAGGACAAAGACCACGGTGGGAGTGCTGACACGGCGGTGATGTGGTGACAGGTGGAAATGATGTGGCATGACACATGGCGGTTGCTGGGTCACGGATGATGACGTGGCATGACACGTGGCAGCTGACGTGGTATGCCACATGGCTGTAGGGAATGGTCTTATTGCTGATGTGGTGATGAAACGTGGTTTGACATGTGTCACGCCACGTGGCTAACTCGCCGATGGGGCGCTGACCTGGCCGATGGAGCCCACGGGTCAGTGGATGTGGCGTAATCACTGTGGGTGCGCATGGCACGTGTTGCCACACGTCGCGCGCGCGATGGCGTACGGTGCGGCATCGGCAAATGTGCGGGGCCCACAGCTTGGTCAAACCCACATGTCAGTGGTAAATGGTAGATGTGGTGCTTGGTGAACAGGGCGGCGCTGACGATAGAGGCCAGTCTCACGCGGACACACGTCGTGGCGTCATTGGGTAGCATCGACGGCGCGGTCGGAGGCGGCGACAGTGGCGGGTCCCAAGGACGCGCGTCGCAGGGCGATTCAGTGACGGCGGTGGCACCGTCGAGGGGCGGACGAGGAAAACTGCCCCACCGGGATGCTCATCGCACGGCGACGAGCGCGGCGCGTTGGCCGGCACACGCGCGGGGCGATGGCGAGGGCGATGTGGCGGGTGTGCGTTTCATGCTGGCAGCATGAATGGCGAGGTTCGCCGGCAGTTGTGGGTGCCTCTAACTACGGCGAGCTCTGCAGGGCGCAAAATTGCACCAAATTGGGCGATCTGCATATGCTATTTGACCGCCTCGACAAGATCTACCCGATGGTGCAACCTACTCTATGAATTGAACACCGGAGAAAGGGATGTACCTCGAAACTGTGCTCGGGAGGAGAGATCCGGGTGTTATCGGTTTAGAGTTTGGGGAGAAAGGTGGTGGGCGCGATGCACTGTGCTGAGAGAGGTTTATAAGGGAGATGGTGCACAGGGGTGCTGTTGATCTCCTCCTAAACGGGCCGGAATCGGATTACGGGCTATTATGGGCACAAAATGACTGGAGAAAGGGCCCGCAGGGTAGTTAAAACGGGTTTAGGACAATTAATAATTAAATAATACCTGTGCTTTTGCATTGAAAAGCTTGGGACTCCTAATAATTTTATTACGGCGCCACAAGTACCCTACGAAACTTGCTAACCACTTGCTCGCAGGCTGGCCGGTTATGTTTCGTGCCTCTGTCCTAGGGGAAGGTCTGGCTGCCTGTACCTGAGGGATAAGTCCGTTTTTGAGACCGAATGGCTTAAATGGGGGAACACCTCGGGTGATGTATAGAAGTAGTAGGCGCCCTACCGCGATGGACACCAGCCGAGCCGGGAAACCAAAAGAAAGGGCAGGCTAAGTGGTAGGCTTAGTAGACTGGAAAAGCCTTTTACCGTATCTCCTACTAGATAAGGTGGGGCTAGTGGGGAAATTTGTGCACACTCTGCGGAGTTGAAACTATCATGATAGCCATGTCCAGGTCATGGACGGGGCGAGAGGTTTGCACATGTAGATCTACCTTTTTAATAATAGAACCTGACTAGAGTAGTCTAGAATTTGCCTTGTATGGTGATGCACCTTCCTTTGATGTTCGTGATGATACTATAAATTCATGCATTCAACAAAACATAACGTTTTGCTAAAACTTGATTAGTAATAAGGTCTTTGTGTAAAACAGTCAGTTCCGCGATCATTGCCATTGCATACATTTGTTAAGTATTGCTTACTGAGTAGCCGCGTACTCAATATATCTATCGCGGATAATTTTATTATTCAGATTGCAATTCTGACTAGGTCCAGGAGGGTCCGAACTTAGTTGTGCAGGAATAGTTATGTGTTTCCGAGTCAATTGCTTCGATATCGTCACTGAAGGTTGTTGCTGTTCTGATGTTCTTTTTATTCGTTCGTAATATTTGGTAATATTTGTCTTACTGTAATAAAATATGATGATACCTTGTAATACTCCGCTATTTCGAATAATAATGGAATACCAGCCATGATAGCCGTTGAATTGTCCATCATGATGTACTAGTCTGGGCCTACTATCATATCATGGTGTCGAATTCCCTGTGGAGACGCAGGGGTCGTGACAATTTGATACTTTCCCAACTCTACTATGCACAGATGGTTGATCCATGATAGATCATCGAATGGTACACCATTTCACCTTGATTTGATTTACATACAAACATGTACCATTAAAAATATTACAATTTAGGTAGGCTGGGTATAAAACCATGCAGTTTTTGCATTTTCTTCAACCAAATAACCCAAGCGGCCAAGACTAACCTTGTGGTACTGCATAGTTAATGTAGTCTTTGAGTATGAGGGTTTTCGGATTTTCCAAGTTCTATGGAAGTGTGTTATTTGTCTAGGGTGAACCTTGTTGGACACACATTCTTTTTAAACACTCAGTTTTAGATATACTATTATATTTGTCAATTTATTTAGCAGCTATCATAGGGCAAGAAAGAAATCTTTCGGTATTTTTATGTGTTGAATAGATATATAGTACTGGAAAGCAAAGTTATGCTATAAAACCCTACATTTTTCTGTTTCTCGTTTTACTTTTGAATCACGTACATTTTAATGCAGTGGCTACACGCATTAACCTACCACATGAGGAATTACTTCTGGCTAGATTTCCCCCATCTGAATAGCACATATACAGATACAAAACAGAAGAGTACTCCCACACTGCGGTGAAACTCAACGTCATCCCAGATTCAATCCCTGTTTGGGTGTTTAATTTTAGGGCTCTTTTACGGTACCTACTGCTAAAAATACTACCATAGCAGTATATTTTAGATCTAACCATCTATTTAGTAAGGGTGTTTAATAAAAAATACTACACTTGTAGTATAATATACTAGTCTTGCAGTATAAAAAAATTTAGAACTAATCTCAGCTATTGGATTGAGGGGAATGGACGGTCCTCATTACTTAACAGGTACCGTAAAAGACCCCTAATTTTATGCCATGCCGGGGAGACGTCAGCCCAGCTATGACGGACTTCCGGTGGTTTTCCCTTGGAAACTGCATTGCCATTATATCATTTCTGGCTACTCCACAGCAATATATATATCAGCTGCAATAATGGATCTGATTGAGCGGTGGGAAGAGCTGGTGGGTGAGGAATTTTTTATTGTACTAGCTTTAATTTAATTTGAAATTTAAAAATAATTTCCCGATTAAATTAATTTAAAAAATAGCCGCCCGGCACCCGATAGTCGGGCGTTATTTATAAAACGTCAGGCAGACGGGGGCGTAATCATAAAACGCCCGTCCAGTGGGCGGTATTTAAATAATGTCCGTCCAGCGGGCACTTTATATAAGTCGCCCGATCATAGGGTGTTTTTTTGATCGGATTTCTGACCGGTGCCTATCCTGAGACGATATAAAGTGTGCCTGCCATTGCTTTCTGCATGCCATGTGCTCTCACTTCGTATTCCTACAGGCTCACACTGTTGCGCCATCACTTCCTATCTGGCACACTCGCAACTAGGCCTTTGTCGTAATGTGTTTTGCTAATAAATTAATAATTATGAATGAATTAATTGGATGATTTTGATAATTTAATTGACACACGCTCGGCTATATAAAGGGGAGCCGCAGGCAAGGAGACGAGCAGAGTGTTGGAAGCACTTTACTTGAGAAATAACCTCTGTCCACGAGTAGAGTGACATGGAGTTCCTATCGTCGCCAAGGGAGTTTGTTCATGAATCTATCCCAAGAGATGTTTAGCCGCCCATGTGTCTCTGCGGTAGTCTTTGCATTTTAAGAATGTCTCAAAACATGTCTTACACTTACGGGAGACGGTATTGGATGGGCGCAAACTATGCCTACGACCGAACACCCGAGATGGAGAGAAAGACAAAGTACCCTGTAAGTGGCTTCTTACTTCTTCGTTTCATAAGGAACATATAGACGCAAAAGCTAACTTCAATCTTATTAGCCTCCATTGTGCGAGTTTGTCCAATATTTGGACGCGGAGCAGACTCCCGACCAGGAGGGGGAAATGCAAAGAGAGGCGCTGAGGTGCCGTGCTAGGACCAAGGAATGGTGGCAAGACGTCCTTAGGGAAGAAAGAAACAAGGTTGCGAGGGAAGAGTTTCAAGCACAACGCGAAGCAGACCGGCAGCGGCAATTGAATGAGCGTGAGGTGGACCATGCCAAAAAAAGCGAGAGGGCTGCTTGAGTTAGGGAAGCAGGACATAGCGTGTTTGCGAAGGGAAAATACCCCCGTTGTACCCAGTAGAATGATTATCGTGTGGAACAACTATGTTTTGAAATCTCCTATGACATGTAGGTTTAGTTATGATGCGCTAATATGATAAATTGTTTTATGCATCATACGTGTCTTGACTTATATCTCATGTTAATCAAGTTGTTGTAATATTTAATCATCGGTTCTGAAAACCATAAAATTTAACGGTGATAATCGGGAATGATAGGAGAAGGTAAAATGACCCTTTGTTTTTTATGACTTCGATCGAAATACAAGTACGCGTGCATTTAAGGTATTTGACCTGGAAAATGACATAGATAAATGCACCATCGAGTACTGCATGAATGGTTTTGTTCGAAGTCTGGGTCTTCGATGTGTCTGTACTCCCTCCGAAATTTCTTTCGCCTGTAGCGCACTAGTTCGTTCAAACTGTTGGGGTAGTGACATCCACAAAGACATGTATAATTGGTGCATGGGGGTTCGCCTCATATTGTGGGTCAATAACTAATTGTCTTCGTTGGCACTCTGTCTCTTGTGCACTCAGTAGACCATTTACTCTGTGCTCTAACTATTGTATTCTTTCGTACAGAGAGTCTATTTATGTCGATGCAGCCATGGGGTATGGATCATTCATCCATTTTGTAAAGCCACAATCTTGTGCCTGCAAAAATTCAAGTATATTCTCAATAACCTTTTGTAACATAATAAGATTATTTTTGATGGTAAACGCACCTCAAACATGGCACATCTGTAAAACCTACGGCCCGTAAAACCATCTGCAACATGATCAAAAATCTGCACGATCGTGTCGACCCCGTGGAGACACTTCGTCCATCCTCTATAGAACTTCGGATCTCTAAGCATCGTAGGATTTGTGTTGTAGTGAGCTCTCGATACGACCAGCAAATCTTCAGAGGGTGCGTGTGCTTGAACTCCTGGGCCGTATGAAAGCCACCATCTAGGTGGCACAAATGGACAAGTAGTATGTACGTTATCCATGTACTGCACATAAAGAGGACGATAAAACACATACAACACATATGTAAGCAGGTTTTCCACCAACGTACGGCTCAATTTAAAAAGAAAAGATGGGTCACCACACTTCACATTCCAGATAACATTATTACACTAGTAAAATGACAAACGTTCCTCATCATAAATAGTACATGTCTGCGACAGATATAACATTATTACAATACACCATACGAAAATCATTATTATAATACACCATCGAAGAGAAGACAATAAAAATTACAAATTTCATCGTATTACATTACATGTTCACTCAACGGAATGGACGTCGATCATCGTGTGCTGACCCAGAAGTTCCACCCTCCAAATCATACATTCCACCACTGGAATTGTTACAGTTGACGTACGTGTGACCGACCTCATTGCACATGCTGCATATCTTCACGGGACGCCCTGTCTCGGACTGATCCATGTCATTTCGAATACGTCGATGCACTCGGCGTCCTAAGTTGCATTTCAGCATGTTCCTATCCGGGACGTGCATACAGTCTGACAAAGGTGGATCAGTGAATGACCTGTAGATGGCATATCCATATATCTCGACATGCCAAGTGTTCAGTATAGCTTCTTTCTTGTAATACTGGGATACATAATTGTAGGTTGACTGATTTGTCATTGATGCCGCTGCAAGTACACGAGAGCAAGGCTTATGTAGCAGTTTGGGCTTGCGACACGAGCACTTGCATTGCTCATCAGTAAGAAGACACTCCTGCCTGTTCTTCTGACATTTGCACCCAAGGCGAGCCCTATCCATGCAGTGAACTTGATATATCAACTCGTCGGTACCCATTGCTTAAGGTGAGTGTAGCTGTGCTTTCTTAACCCTTTCAACAATATACTTTGTCACAACCCCAGAAAAAACAACCGATTGTCAGACATAGCAATTAAGGCTGCTCGATACAGGTCCATGAAATACTTGCACGTTTGGTGCAGAATCCTCTCTACAATTGATACGAGCGGCAGTGCCCTGGTCCCTCTCATTACCCAATTATATACCTCGGCCAAGTTTGTAGTCATGATTCCATATCTACGGCCTTCTGAATCATACAACAATGCCCACTTCTCTTTCGGGCAGTTTTCAATCTATTCTGAAAAGTTTTTAATTCTTCTGTTCCTCACGTTACCAGCCTCCCTGGTATGCTTCGTGCTCAGCTCGTCCAACGTATGCCACAGCCAATTGAATTTACGCTGCTTATTTTGTTTACACAACTGCTTAAACAGATTCATTAAGTGCTTACTCTTGAACTAGCTAAAGAAATTCGCACCCATGTGTCTCATGCACCACCGGGTATGCATGTCCGGCCACTGAGCAGCTCGATAGTCAGAGCCAAGCATAATTTCTTCGATCGCCGTCAACAATCCAGCATGTCTGTCATAAATTATACAAACATCTGGTTTGCCAACAACAACCGCATGCTTCACCCTCTCTAAGAACCAGTACCATCTCTCAGTATTCTCACCTTCCACAAAAACAAATGTCACCGGCAGAATATGGCTGTTGCCGTCAACGGCAATTGCTGTCATGATTTGGCCTTATACTTGCCAGTTAGAAATGTTCCGTCCACACATAGAACTAGAGGACAATATTCAAATCCCCTGATGCATTGTCCTAAAGCAAAGAAAACCCATTGCAGAACAAACTTCTCAATATCATCGCCCTCTGCCTCCAACTCTTTGAAATCATAATATGTTCCCACATTCCTCCTAGCTATGGCCGCCAACAGGGATGCCATATTCGTATAAGATGTTTCATATGTCCCAAACCTCATCTCTAATGCCTTTTGTTTTGCCCTCCATGCAGTTGCATACGAAATCGTGTACTAGAATTGTTTTTCCATGGCTCGAATGATAGACCGAGGCTCATAGTTCACGTTTTGTGCTATTTGAGCCTGTATTATCTATGCTACCATTGTCGATATTAGGTTCATATGCTTCTGTCTTACCTCTGTCACCGTATAATTATGCTCCCTTACTATTGAACAAACCCAGTATTCAACCCACTTTTCTTTAAAGGCATGCACACGCCAAGGACAATCAGGGACTACGCACATCACATCGTACACACTTCGGCTAGACTTCACAAACCTGAATTCACTCATAAGTGAGAATGCCCAAAACTTCACGGCTGTCAGCAGTTCTACCTTTGTGGGGTTCGTCGCTCCTTGAGTCACCTCGTTCTGGTGGTATTCCCAAGCTGTTTGAGTGCCTTCTCGGATAGATAGCTCCGCAAAGTTCGATGAGTTCCACTCGACCGGCACGATATTTTGAAACCCACCGGTACTCTCATCGTTTGACACATCTTCCTTAGGGACTTGCTCGTGCTCAGCATCCTCGGTCTCCATCTCTGCAACTATAGCTTCAATATGCTCCCCCTCATCTACCGCACCTGTGGGTTCCTGTGTTGTTTGTTGCTCACTTGATCCCTCCCCTGCCTCCTCCAACTCCCCCACCTCTTCCTGCACCTCATTCTCAGTCTTGCCACCATCTATACAAGTGCTTCTTCAACATCCATACTGTCGGTACAATAAATACCGGTGTATGAAGAGTCTTAAGGAAGGCCAAGATTGCGTCAGGCGGGCCCCACACGTCAGGCGGGCGACCAGACCCCAGTGTGTGGGCGAGCCCCTCAGTACATCCGGCGGGCCCCACACGTCAGGCGGGCGACCAGACCCCAGCGTGTGGGCGAGCCCATCAGTGCATCCGGAGGGCCCCACACGTCAGGAGGGCGACCAGACCCCAGCGTGTGGGCGAGCCCCTCAGTGCATCCGGAGGGCCCTACACGTCAGGCGGACGCGTGGGTGAGCCCCTCGGGGCGTCCGGAGGGCCCCACGCGTCAGGCAGGCGACCAGGCCCCAGCGCGTGGGCGAGCCCCTCAGAAGACCAGGCGAGGGCCCCACATGTTAGGCGGGCGACCAGGCCCCAGTGTGTGGGCGAGCCCCTCATTGCGCCGGGCGAGGGCCCCACGCGTCAGGCGGGCGCGTGGGCGAGCCCCTCGGCGCGCGTAGGGCCCCCCACTGTCAAGCGAGGCCCATGTGGTAGGGAGCGACCCGAAAGGAGTCTTCTGGCGAAGGCTCCCCCTGCTGCGAAGGACGGGCGCATTCAATGCGACATTACGCGTGGATAGACAGATGAAGAGATGATTACCGCCACAGTGACCTCTGCAGGTCTGATCCAACTGTCACTGTGGCGCAGCGGAATTGACCAGCAGAGAGAGTTTGCCCTCATCATGCAAGCCGCCCGCGTCAGAAGGAGCAAGCTGGGCCCCGCCCGCAGTCTCACTGGCGTGTTCACACGGGTCAGAAGCCACTTGCAAGGCACGCGTGGGCGGCGCCATGCGGCACAGTAGCAGCACGTTTTCGTCTCTCCTGTCCTGTCCCATGTATCTTATCAGTGTACTGTACGAAGAGTACTGTACTGCCTACCCTCTCGGCTCTCTCCGCCAGCTCAAGGCTTGTATAAAAGGGGAGGAGAGAGAAGGAGAGGGGTTCGAAACGATACAGAATCGCATTCCACACAACCACAACACGGAAAAGAGTTAAGGCTCGGCGGAGTAGGATATTACCGCGAGGGGTCGAACTGGTAAACCACAATGTGTGTCGCTCCTTGCCGCGTCCCCTTCCGAATCGAATCGAGCTCGGGCGATAGGCTAGCAAGATAGAGATCTGATAGGGGTGTGATCCGCGATGGTTGGCGGAGAGCATGCCGTCGATGGCGTGCGGTAGGGTGCGCTAGCTTCGATTCGGAGTTCTTGACCTTTCTTGAGCGGCAATGGCGGAAGAGCGATCGCGATGGACCAAGAAGCCGCTAGAGCAGCGGCGTGAGTCACCGCGTAATGGCGGTGGATCAGCCGGCGATGCCGTCGATCGCTAAGCGGCGCTGGCGCCTGGAGGAGTGCACTCAAGACGGAACCTCTATGCGGCGAGGCCTGTTGGACAACCCGCGATTCCGGTAACTCCGGACTCTCCGTGGCGCCGTGGCTGCGATTTGGCCCGCTATGTGGATGCCGCTTGGCGTAATTACAAGTTGCGAAGCGCGGGAACCGGTGTTTCCGCTTCCTCCCGCTCTTTGGTTTCTCCGCATCCCTCCCGCGGATCTCCTGGTGAGAGGGAGCGGGGCCAAGACGACAGGAGCCAGGCAACTCCTACGGGGGTTCGGCCGGCGGCGTCGTCAGTGGGCGAGATCTCGGGCCACGGAGAATCGCCATCTACGACATGGAGAAGACCTGCACGACAAGCTCCGCCGGCGGCATGATCGAGAGCGTGATCGCGCCGACGCTGCCGCCCATGGGGATCAGGAGGGTTCTCGCGGTGCTGTCTCCGCCAGAGAAGGCAGCGCATCTTCTGCGCCGTCCCGACGGCGTGCTCGGCGGGACGAAGGGCGCATCCAGGAGCAGGAGGCTCCAGACGTTAGCTGCCGCGCCTTTTCGAAGGAGCTGCGCCGAGTGCAGTGGCCGGAGAGGTTCCGGCCCGCCGCCATCGAGAAGTACGATGGCTCCACCAACCCTGACGAGCTTTTGCAGATCTACACTACGGTGATGCAGCCGACTGGAGGGTCGGGAAGGTTCTGGCGAACTACTTCTCCGCAGTCCTCACCGGCGGAGCCCGCTCGTGGCTCATGAACCTAACCCCAGAGTCAGTGGGGTCGTGGAAGGAGCTCTCTGAGCTCTTTATCACCAACTTCCAGGGCACGTTCCAGCAGCCCGGAGTTGAAGACGATCTCCACAATGTGGAAGCGAGAAGAAGAAGTCGCCGCGCGACTTCATCCGGCGCTTGATCAAGTTCGCAACACCATCCCTGACATCTCCATCAACGCCGTTGTCACGGCCTTCAGGAGAGGCGCCCGAGACCCCAAGGTCAAGGAGAAGATGGCCACCCGCAAGATCGAGGCAGCGGAGGAACTCTTCACCGCCCACAAGTCGCCCTTGATGAGGCTCGCTTCCGCCCGGCAGCAAGCGAGGGACAGCTATGGGCGGCGAGGCGGACCTCGAAGAATCTGGCGGCAAGGACGGAAGAAGCGCAAAGCGGCCGAGACGGGTAGGTCTTAGCCGCCGAGCGACGACGACGACGACGACGACAACGGCGGCCCGCAGCGGTGGGCGCGGGCGGCGTAAGGAAGGAAGAGGTCGCGGCGGCGGCAGAACGGTCCCGTGGAGGCGGCCATGACGACCGCCGCGGCCGTGACTACCCTCGCGGCCACGGCGAGGGGCGAGACCACCGTCCCCGTGAGTGGGATGGAAGGACTTATTGTCCCACTCACCGCAACAACTCCCACGACTTGGCTGATTGCCATGTCGTTAACAAGCTGGTGGACATGCGCGTCCACGACGCGGCAATGACGTCCGGCGGCGGCAAGGGCAAGGAACGAGCCGCTTGGTTTTCAGCGGCGGAGCGAAGGTCGCCGTTATTCACGGCGGATCGCCACCTATCCGTCCCGCTAGTTTCAAGCGTCGCGATGAGGAAGTGTGTGCCGCCGTGTTCGGCGTTAGGTCGACAAAGCGGTGGTGTGGTCGGAGCAGCCGATCACATTCAGTCAGGCCGATCACCCAGCCAGTACCGCCGGCCCGGGACATCTCCCGATCGTGGTTGCGCCCACGGTCCGGAATGTCAAGCCAGGGCGGGTGCTGGTAGACGGAGGAAGCTCTCTCAACCACCTTTTCGGCCGAGTCGCCACGGCGCTCCAGATCCGGCAGCAGGAGCTTCGCCCGGCGCTCCCATTCTTCGGCATCGCGCCGGGGGCTGAGTCCGTCCCTCGGGGCCGCGTCGACCTCTCGATAACGTTGGAGGTTCGGACAACTTCCGCCGCGGAGATGCTCGAGTTCGAGGTGGTGACTTGACCTCCGTACAACGCCATCTTGGGTCGGCCGCATCGACCAAGTTCATGGCGGCTTGCTACTATCGTACATGGTGGTGAAGATTCCGGGGCACCGCCCCATCATCGTGGAAAGTGGACCGCCGGGCGCTCTCTGCTGCGACAAGGGCGCTCTCGCTTTGGCGAGGGCAATCGGCGTCGAAGGCGAAGCCGACTCACAGGGAGCTCCTCGGCGAAGATCCGTGCCTCCCGGTTCGTCGCGGAGGTTAAGGCGATCTCCTGGCGAAGTCGAGACCGGCGAAGATGTTGGTGGGCGCCTCTCGGCGCCAAATAGGAAGCGCGCTCGTCTCCTTCCTCGATCCTAACGAGCGTGTTTGCTTGGCAACCGGCCGACATGGCCGGGTCCCGAGGTGATTGAGCATAAGTTGTAGCGTTCCCGTAGCGACCGGTTATCTGCGAAGGTTGAAGCGATCGGTGGAAGCGCCGAGCCGTTATCTGCCAGGAGGTGGACAAGCTCTTAAGGGCGGGGGTCGTTCGCAGTGTCGCCCATCCCCGGTGGCTGGCGAACCCCGTCCTCGTCAAGAAATCCAACGGGCGGTGGAGGATGTGTGTCGACTTCACCGACCTCAACAGGGCGTGTCCGAAGGATCCGTACCTGCTGCCCCGCATCGATCTCATCGTTGACTCCACGGCGGGGTGCGAGCAGCTGTGCTTTTTGGATGCGTACTCTGGGTACCACCAGATTAGCATGGCTGAAGAAGACGATGACAAGACAGCCTTTGTGACGCCCATGGGCGTCTACTGCTATACAAGGATGGCGTTTGGATTGAAGAATGCAGGCCCAACCTACCAGAGGGCCATGCACATCGCTCACCGGCCCCAGATAGGGCGAAACTTGGAGGTGTACGTCGACGACCTGGTGGTGAAGTCCAAGAAGGCGGAGGAGTTGATCGGCGACCTAGAGGAAACCTTCGCCAACTTTGAGGAATCTGCATCAAGCTCAATTCGAGAAGTGTGTGTTAAATGCGTTCCGTCGGGCAAAATTGCTGGGCTTCCTCGTCTCCCGAGGGGATTGAGGCGAACCGACAAGATCGCGGCGATCGAGAACATGAAGCCCCGGCGTGACTTGACGGATCACGATGCTTGGTGGGCTACGACTTCCTGGGCGCTTTATAGCTCGCTTGGGGACAAGAATCTTCCTCTACTCGGGCTCTGAAGAAGACCAACCAATTCAGTGGACATGCGGAGGTCTTTGGAGGCGTTCGGCGGGTGAAGAAATACCTCACTTCCCTTGCGTCTGGTCGCCCCGATCCGGCGAGCCGTTGAACCTTTATGTCGCGGCGAACCCCCAAGTGGTCAGCGCGGTGCTGGTGGCGGAAAGGGAAGGAGTTCAGCATCCATCTACTACATCGTGAGAGTCCTCCACGGCCTTGAAACAAGGTATTCACAACACGGAAGATGCTCTCGCCGTCTTTGCCGGCGTCCGGGCTCGTCACTACTTCCAAGGGCGAGAAATCACAGTCTTGACCAAGTATCCCTTGCGGGAGATCCTCTTCAACCGCGAGGCGACGGGCCGCATCGCCAAATGGGCCATGGAGCTGGCAGAGTTCGACCTCAAATTCGCTCCCCGAACGGCCATCAAAGGGCAAGCTCTGGCGGAGTTCGTCAGTGAGTGGACTCCGGCGGACGTAGAAGCTGAAGGCACCCCAGCACCCTCGCCGTGGACTCTCTTCTTCGACGGCTCATTCCGGCTTGAGGGGGCTGGGGCTGGTGTCGTCCTGGTGTCTCCCACTGGCGACATCGTCCGGCACCTGGTGGTGCTGGAGTTCCGCGCTACCAACAACGTCGCGAGGTCTGAAGGGCTGCTCGCCGGGCTCGGGGTGGCCGACCACAGGCATCCGTATTTACAAGTCAAAAGCGACACTCTCACGGTCATCAACCAGGCGGAAAGAATTCACTGTTCGGATCCGCCATGGCGGCCTACAGCGGAGGTGCGCCGTTGGAGCGACATTTTGAGGGTTTGGGCTTCGCGCACATCCCTCGCCGCGACAACTATATGGCGGATGAGCTATCCTGATTGCCTCGTCAAGGACACTGTTCGGTGGGGTCTTTGAAGAAAGACTCACGTGACCGTCTGTCAGACCCCAATTCGGCGGGGCGACACCTTTCTGGCGTAGCTCCACATCTGGAGGAGGCGTCACCATTTACATCATGCTCCCGGTTTGGAGGGAGGAGGCGAAAGAAGCGCCGAGGCGGTTGAGGCGGAAATGCCAGGCCAGGCAGAGTACGCCGGCGACAATGCTAACGTCGTCACGCTCGTCCGGGAAGGTCAGTGAATGGATCCTATCCTAGCTTACCTGCGGGACGGAGTGATCCCCGACGATGACGCGTCGGCTGAGAAGATAGCGCGCAAGGCCAAGCGCTACATACAGTAGATGGGGACCAGATCGCGAGCGCAAATGGAGTTCTCTTGAAGTCGTCACTCGGGAAGCGGGGAGTGCAATCCTCTCTGAGATCCATGGAGGCGTGTGCGGGAGCCATTCAGGGAGCCGGGCGTTGGTTGAAAAGGTCTTCCGCCACGGCTTCTCTCGCCTCTGACCCTCGGGATGCCTTGGAGGTGAGGAGATGCGTGTGCGATTTCATGCTAAGCGAGATCCACCGACCGGCCCAGCGCCGCAAACCATTCCGCTCTCTGGCGTTCGCGGTCTAGAAATTTGGACATCTGGGCCCGTTCATGGGCGACCGGAGGTTACACGCATCTGTTCGTCACCGTCGACAAGTTCACCAAGTGGGTTGAGGCCTCGCCTGTCCCGGCGATCACGTCCGCTGAAGCCATAAAGTTCATGAAAAGCATCTTCGTCCAGTTCGGCGTCGCCAGCAGAATCATCACCGACAACGGCGCTCAGTTCAAAAGTGCCGACTTCCAAGATTGGTGCGAAGAGCTAGGCACCAAGCTGTGCTTCGCCTCCATTGCACATCCGAAGAGCAATGAGCAAGTGGAGCGGGCGAATGCGGAGGTACTAAGAGGACTCAAGACAAGGGCGTTCGACCGCCTGGAGAAGCGTGGCAAGCGCTGGGCGGAAGAAGTTCCCACTATGTTGTGGGCGCTGCGGACAACTCCCAACAGAGCCACCGGCGAGACCCCTTTCTTTCTGGTGTATGGCTCTGAGGCGGTGCTCCCATCGGAGCTCACCTTTGGGTCTCCAAGGGTGGCGACATTCAGTGAAGACAGAGACCCTGACCGGCGTCGGGATGAAGTAAATCTCCTGGAGGAGATCAGAGACAGGGCGGCGATCCGAGCCGCCAGGAATCAGCAGGCACTGCACCGTTATCAAGCAAGGTGGGTGTGTGAGAGAACACTGGCAGTGGACGACCTCGTTCTGTGCAGAGTTCAGGCGCAGGCAGGTCGTAACAAGCTGTCTCCCCTGTGGGAGGGCCCCTTCAAGGTGGTCTTAGTCTCCCGCCCAGGCTCAGTCAGGCTCGCATTCGAGGACGGTCGCGAATTGGCGAACACTTGGAACGTCGAGCAGCTGAGGAAGTTCTACCGTGGTAGGCATGCGAGAGCCCTTTTTGGGCCTCCCTTTGGAGCCGAGCGGCGAGGTCTTCCTCCTTCCCCGCTCGCCTCGGGGGCTGCGATGTACAAAGCCATCTGCAAAATAAAGATAAGTTCTATCTCTCTATGGGCATCCGTTCTTTTTCGCCTCCAAAAGTCTGTTAGAAAACATTCTGTTGAAAGCTGGTAGCGAAAAAGTACTTAAGGTTGATGGCCCCTTAGTTGCAAGGGCGAACGCTTAACTTGCGGCTAGGCGAGGCGAGGCGGACGAAAGGCGGGTTCTAGCCTGGTGTGTCTTCTCGGTCTAGGCAATGCGCCAATGACGGCACCAGCGACTAGACCACTTCCAGAAGCTGAGTTCTCACCACGCAACGTTTAAGGTCGGTTTGCCAAAAGGCCATAAGGGTTGAAGTAACCAGATGCCTAAGGAAAAAGAGCTCACTTTCAGCAAACGTTCTGTCCAAAACTTTTGGCGATCAATTGTTTTGCCTCAAAAAGTCTGTTAGAAAGTATTCTGTTGAAAGCTGGTAGCGAAAGTACTTAAGACTGATGGCCCCTTAGTTGCAAGGGAGCAACAACTTAACTTTATGGCGGGCGAGGCGGAGGCGGGTTCTAGCTGGTGTGTACCTTTCGGTCTGAGCAATGCGCCAACGACGGCACCAAATGACTAGACCACTTCGAGTGAGTTCTCGCCACGCAAGCGTTTAAGGTCGGTTTGCCAAGAGGCCATAAGGGTTGAAGTAACCAGATGCCTAAGGAAAAAGCGCTCACTTTCAGTAGAACGCTCTGTCTAAAGCTTTTGGCGTTCGGGTGCCTCAGTTCTTTTCGCAAGTAAGAATTTGCACAAAACTTTAATCGAGACTTATGGCAGAAAAGCAAAAGTTTGCATTGACAGGTTTTTTATACAAGACAAGGGAGTTCAGCTACTCCTCGTCGTCATCATCTTCTTTGAGGCGCGCCGCCATCATGGATATCTGGCGGCGGCGACCTCGACCGAGATTGTTCGCGGATCCACCGGCGAAGGTTCCCCAGTGGCGGCGTCGAGGTCGAACGCGGCGTTTTGGGCAAGGCAGTTGCCCAAGACGATCCGCGCCGCTTCGAAAGCGCCGTGGCGACCATCTTCGATCGCCCGCGCCCGCATCACCACCGGCAGGTCGCGCAGGGCCTCGGCGGCGCGTCCCCATCGCTCCGGCGTCTTCGCGGCCTTCTCCTCGGTAGGCGTCTGAGGTAACCCGGCGGATACAAGACGTCCCGAAAGTCGCGGTAGGTGGTCCGCAGCATGTCGGCAAGGACCCGGAGGAGCTCAGAGTGCGCCGCCGAAGGTCCTCAGCGTCCTTGGTGGCCTAGGCGGCAGCAGCTTGCGCCGCCGCAGCCTCGCGAGTCGCCGATTCCCTCGCGGCGGTCTCCCGGTCGAGCACTCGCCGTAGTTCGCCGGCGGCTCGCTCCGCCGAAGCCAGGGCTTCTTCCCGCGCCGCCCAAGTGTGGGCGAGGGCGCGAAGCGCTTCGAAGGAGAGCCCAACATCGGCGGCGATGGCAGAGATGGCGTCGGTGCGGTATGGCGGTGGCGAAAGGTCCTCGACCTCGGCGGCCAAGCCTCGCATGTTGGAGGAGCCGTCTCCGTCGAAGGGCAGCGAGCAAGTCGGGGGTGGCGGATCGCGCGGAATGGAGCTTTAGGCTCCAGCGTCCGCTCTATCGCGCGAAGAAAAAGAAAACCAAAAGGGTTCGGGTATGCGAAAAACGTCTAGCATGCTAACCCTAACGCGAAACGTACGTGAATGCAGAGAAAGTTACCTGAAGCGGTGCCCCAAGCGAAGAAGAGGGGGCACTGTCGCACCACTTGGTCGCGGGCGACGCCGCCTCCTCCGTTGCAAAGGCGGAGGCGGCGGAATCGTCGCGGCCGGCGCCGTCAAAAGCAAGCGCCGCACGGGGTGTCGGCGCAAGAGGAGCCGCACGTCGGAAGGTGTCGGCGCGAGGCGCCGCCGACAGAGGTGCCGGCTTCGGAAGAAGCCGGCAGAGGCGCCGTTCGGAAGAGTCGCCAGCGCTCGCCAGCGGCGGAGCGGCGGCGTCAGCAGCAGCCGAAGGAGGTGGCTCAGGACTCGAAGGGCGGAGCCTTTTTGGGCTCACCTCTCCCTCCTCATCAGCATCGTCTTGGGGGTGGATGAGGCGGCGCTTCCCGAGAGCGTGGTCGGAGTCGGCCTCCACGACGGGAGGAGCAGCGGCCGCAGGAGTTTCAGCGATCGTCGGCAGAGGATCACGGATTTGCAGAGGTCCCCGCGCCACTTGGACCGCGGGACCAGAAACCTCCATGGGAGGCGTAGCGCAAGAACATCTGCGCTCCAGGGGCCGCCGCGCGAGGGGAGGATGCTCGCAGGCGGAGAAATGTCGCCGGCTGGCACGGACAATAGTCCCACCAGCCACTGCCGAAGCACGTCAACCGGCACGTTCCCTGCGGCTGGACAAAAAGAAGAAGCCACAAGTTAACAAGCAACCAAAAAAGAGGAAGGACTTCCACGAAGTCAAGAAGACCCAAAAGAACGAAAGAACGCTCACCTCCAGGGGCAACTCGGATTCTATCGTCGTCGCCATAATATTGCCAGGCGGGGCGCGCCCTCATACGAAGCGGGCAGAGGCGGCGCCGTAGAAAGTCCGCCGCCACATGGGTTCCGGTGAGCCCGTTGTGGCGGAGTTCAGCAATGCGCGCCAGCATCGCGTCCATTTCCGCTGAGTCGTCGGAAAGAAACCCCCAGCTGGCAAGGGATTCTGCAGGACCCTCGGGGAAGGCAAGATCGTCGCAGCCGCTGGAATCCTCCACGTACAGCCACTGTCGCGCCTAGTCTATCCAGTTGGACTTGGCCGCGACTGGGATGAAGGCGGCGGCATCGCGAAGCGTGAAGTAGCAGCTCCCAACCGCGCTTGGGCGCGAGCTCGAGTGCAGCGTGAAGAGCCGGCGCCAGAGCGGAAGACTTGGCATCGTCCCCACGAACATTTCGCAGAGGTGGGCGAAGATGGCCAGCATCACGATGGAGTTAGGGGGAAGGTGCGCCGCCTGGATCTCGTAGAAGGCGAGCACCCCCAACAAGAATTCAGAGTATGGCGAAACAAGGCCCGCCAACACCGCCCAGGTGAAGGTAATGATTTCCCCGTCGCGGGGGCTTGGCGTAATGGTGCCGGCGCGGAACTGGGCGGAGGCTGGCGGCACAAACACTCGAAGCCACGCCACCATATCCTCGTCGGCGGCGGAGGCGGGCAAAGCTGGACCAGATGGCGACGCGGCCGGAGCGGCGTCCCCGCGACGACCCTTGCTGCGCTTAGGAGCCATGGAAAGATGGCGGAAGTGCGGTGGCGGGAGCTAAGGGGCGAAGAAACTTGGTGGCAGTGGCAAAGGAAAGCAGGTGGCAGCTCAAAACACTTTGGCGCGCGGAAGGATTCGCCGCGGCGCCAAGGGACGAAGTATTTATAGGCAAGGAGCGCGAGCGCGACGGTTTGGATTCCGTCCCCACTCGCACGCGCGGTGCCATCATTGCCCCGCGCGCTTCGGTTTCCCGTGAAAAGCGGTACGGTTCCCCAAGGAAGATCGTGCGCAGGTGGAGAATCAAGCGTACGGCCGCCGCAGGAGGTGGGCCCCCCACGATTCGTCTCCCACCGCACAAGAAACGGCGGAGTGTCAGCGCGACGGTTCGCATATCATGGTGGACCCGGGGGCTACTGTCGATACAATAAATACCGGGGTATGAAAAGTCTTAAGGAAGGCCAAGATTGCGTCAGGCGGGCCCCACACGTCAAGCGGGCGACCAGACCCCAGCGTGTGGGCGAGCCCCTCAGTGCATCCGGAGGGCCCCACACGTCAGGCGGGCGACCAGACCCCAGCGTGTGGGCGAGCCCCTCAGTGCATCCGGAGGGCCCCACACGTCAGGCGGGCGACTAGACCCCAGCGTGTGGGCGAGCCCCTCAGTGCGCCGGGCGAGGGCCCCACGCGTCAGACGCAGGCGCGTGGCGAGCCCCTCAGCGGGTAGGGCCCCCCACCATCAGCGGGGCCCATGTGGCGCGCGATCCGAAAAGGAGTCTTCGGGCGAAGGCTCCCCGCTGCGAAGGGCGGGCGCATTCAATGCGACATTACGCGGATAGATGATGAAGAGATGATTACCGCCACGGTGACCTCTGCAGTCGATCCAAGCATCATCGTGGCGCGCCGAATTGACCGGCGAGAGAGTTTGCCCTCATCATGCAAGCCGCCAGCGTCGGAAGAACAAGCGAGCCCCGCCTCATCTCACCGGGCGTGTTCACACGGGTCAGAAGCCACTTGCAAGGCACGCGTGGGCGGCGCCATGCGGCGCAGTAGCAGCACGTTTTCGTCTCTCGCCCCGCCCCATGTATCATATCGATTATCTTGTACAAAAGTCTTTAGATTGCCTACCCTCGGCTCTCTCCGCCACTCAAGGCTTGTATAAAAGGGAGGAGAGAGAAGGAGAGGGGTTCAAACATTCTGTGTCGCATTCCACACAACCACAACACGGAAAAGAGCTAAGGCTCGGCAGAGTAGGACTGCTACCGCGAGGGGTCCGAACTGGGTAAACCACGTGTGTGTCGCCTTCTTGTCGTCCCCACGCCGAATCGAACTGAGCTCGGGCTGATAGGCTAGCAAGATAGAGATCTGATAGGGGTGTTATCCGCAGTGGTTGAGCGGAGAGCACGCCGTCACATACTTTCAAAGATTCATCCAACGCTTCTTCAGTTTGTTGCATGTATTTTACCTAAACAAGAAGTGCTAGTGGCGATCTTCGTTTAGTGGCGATCTCGACATAACACCTCCATCCTCGGGTTGCATTTATCGGTAGCAACTCCCAATAAGGTCTTTTCGTTGCACGGCTAACAACAGCACTGATATCTAGACCATATTTATCGAGGGTTCATTTGGAACGTCCTTAACAGCCAGTTTTCTAGCCCTGCTAACTTTCTCTCCGTGGGCCTTGATATCCCTAACATCACTGATTGGAACATAGATAGGTCTACCCCGTCTGGACCAAAATTGATATCCCCTTGTCCGTAATGAACATTAAAATATTTAAAGATTTATCGGTTTTAATCCTTTGTACTATGCATTAAACCTACGTGCATTATGCTTCAAATAAATCGAGCCTACTACTACCCTAACGACAAACCTACACATGCCCTCTAAATTTGTAAACCCTTACCCTAAACTGCAAAAAAATAAACATACGTACTAAATCAACGTATTACCCTCCCTTACAACCATAGTTATAACCCTAAATATAGTCTACAATCTACCGTACATATTATCATACATTAAATATTAAAAATAATTTATATATGTCATACAAAAACCAAACCGGATATTATCCTACTTTAAACCCCTAAATCGAATGTACATAAAAAATATAGAAAATACACCTAATTATTATCAAAACCTAATCGATACATCTATGCATTAAATGGAATATTAAAATTATCATGTGGCATATTGCTAACCTACCTTGTTTTCAAACATTACAAAATAAAAATACGAGAGGGCTACAAAATTACCTCTTTTTTCCCTTCTCCTCTCCCTCCTCGATCTTCTCCCTCTCCCTCTCCCTCTCCCTCTCCTCCTCCTCCTCCTCCTCCTCCTCTCCCCTCCTCTCCTCCTTTTTTTCTCCCCTCTCCTCTCCTCTCCTCCTTTTTTTCTCCCATTGTCGTTCCGCTCTGCTCACTATGCCGAAGCAGCGCCGGCCGCGGGCTGGTCTTAAAGGAAATAGCGCCCGTCCATCGGACATTTCATTCCCACGCCGCATAAAACACCCGTTAGTCGGACGATTTTTACAGAACAGTGCAAAATGCACCCGACGAACGGGCGATTCTTACCACGAATACGCCCCGGGCCGTTGGCCCCATTAAACACCCGTTCATCCGGTGCTAATAATTGTGCGCCTTTAATAATGCCCGTCCAACGAGCGGTTAATATATGGCGTCTGATGGTCCGGCGCCGAAGGGCTATTTTTTAATTAGTTAAATTGGCAAATCATTTTTTAATTATGAATTAAAATAAAGTCAGAACAGTATTTAATCCGGTGGGTGAGATGCCTATGGTTTTTTTTATTTATTCGGTTTGTTTTTCTGGTATTTAAAAAATTCGGTATCTGAAAAATGGGTACCAAAATTTTGTCGGAGAAAACAACTACTGAATACCGAATTATTTCAGTATGATATTTCGGTATTTCGGTAGTACAGAATTTTTTTTTTTCAAACTTACAAAATTTTATACTAGTAGCGATTACTAGTAGCACTAGAGGCGAGTTAGCGAGTGCCGAGTACTAGTAGCGATTGCCAACGCGTTGGCTGGACTTCTTTTGGACTGTGGTCTCATTTGGTGAGCTACTGGGCCTGGGTGCTACTGAACAGCTCCAATGGTGTGCTACTGGGCCTACGCCCCTACGGGAGATGGAGAGAGGCAGTACTGGACTACTGGGCCTTCGCCCCTGCGTGAGACGGGGAGAAGCAGGAGGCCGTGGTATTGCGGGAGGCCAGCCGGTTCACTGAACTAGGTATGGTTAAGCGCTAGGGGTGGAAACGAGCCGGGCTTGAGCGAGCCAAGGGCTGGCTCGGCTCAGCTCGTTTACTAGAGGCTCGGCTCGGCTCGGCTCGCCAAACCCAACGAGCTATAGAAAAACCTCGGCTCGGGCTCGTCAGAAGCTCGGGTTAGCTCGTGAGCTTTTACGAGCCTAGAGAGTCCCAGACGCACCGCCGACCCGCAGCCGGCCCGCGCGCTACCGCCACACCTCGCGAGCGCACAAGCGTCCGTGCCGCCAGCGTCGTCGCCCGGCTTTACCGCGCGCCGAGCCAGTGCCGCCGCCAAGACATCGCCGCGGCCGCCCGTCGCGCCGCGACCGCCTCCCGCCCGCCACCGCGCCCCGTCGCCGCTGCACCGCTGCGCCGCGCCGCCGACCGCCCGCAAGACCGCTTCGCCTTATGGCGGCGGCGGTGGAGTTACTCTTGCTTGTTGTTCACGCTGCCGAAGCTAATCGCGGGCTGCAAAGCCGTGCGATTCACGATGGCAAGGCGGCCTGCTTAGTTGGGCCAAAGCCCAAATTGCAGCACCCAGCAGTCCAGCACGTTGCTTCATTATGCATGTTGTTGCCTGCTACTTTGTACCTGTTGTCTTTTCCAAATTCCCAAGCGAGCGAGCTACGAGCGAGCCGTCCCTAGGCTCGGCTCGGCTCGTTTTCCGACCGAGCTAGGAAAAAAGCTCGGGCTCGTTTACGAACGAGCCGAGCTCAAGCCGAGCCAAAACCAAGCTGCTCATGAGCAGCTCGCGAGCCACGAGCTAAATTGCCAGCCCTATTAAGCGCTGGGCTGAGAAATAGGTATATTCGGTAGTTCGGTTTTCGGAGCAACGCTGCCGAAACCGAACCGAACTACTGATTATTTTGGGTTTTATACCAAATTGAATACCAAAAATAAAAAATACCGATTTTTTCAGTTTATTTGGTTCGGTTCGATCCACACTACTAGGGAACGGGATTTCTATCCGGACACATCAGTCCCGATTAATTACAAACTAGGACTGAAAGTGGCATCAATCCTGGTTCATGGCTATTGGGCCAAAAGCATGTTTTTTTACTCACATTAGTCCCAGTTCGTGTCATGAACCGGGATAGAAGAATGCTTTGGCAGATAGGTACATGTCAATTGGCACGGACACACATTAGTCTCGGTTTGTAACACGAACCCGAACTGAAGGTAAGTTTTACTTCTGGTTCATGTTACGAACCGGGACTAAAGTCTCGTTCGAGCGTACTTCAAATATCCTAGTGTAGTAAATACGCGTGGCTGGGTGGGTTGGTTAGAAGGGTGAGTGTGAGGAGTCCTGTGGTGGCAAGAGGTTCAAAGGTTTGAATCTTGGGTTCGATAGGACGTTCCAGGTTCGAGTCTTGGATTCACCATATTTTTTAGTTATTTTATACACCGTGGTAAGGTTTGTGCACTGGTTGGAGAAACCGGGACTAAAGGGTTGTGACCTTCAGTCTCTAGTAGTTGTCCCGGTTTGGCAACCGGGACTAAATCCAGCTGCCAACCGAGACTAAAATCCCTTTCCCTAGTAGTGCCGGTCTTTCGGTTTCGATTTTTTTCTGCCCACCTCTAGCTGCAGACGCATCAAATCCAGGACCCATGCTTGGGATGCCTCTCAGAGCCCAAGTAGACTTCTAATACTCACATGCTTCATGTGCAGTTCTTCTATGGCTACTAACAGCAGCCTGCATCAAGACGGGGCGTCCACAGATAGCGAAGCGTGCATTGAGTTCACGGAGGCTCAGCTGCTCAAGCACAGCTGGTCTGAGTACTACCCCTACTACAGGACGGACGCTTCGTCACTGACTCACTGCTGCTGGACCGAAACAAACTTCACTACTAATTTCGGGATCGTTAATACATAATTGGGAGTCAATATTACTGCCATATATAAAATCGATAGTGGTAAGGATTATCATCGGATCATATATTAAGCCGGCAGTGATTACTAAATTTTGCTGCCGGTTCTTTAGCATGAGCTGTCGGTGATACTTCCCTGTCACCGCCGGTTTGTAGCACCAGCCAGCAAGCCGACTGCTGTACAACCTGGCAGGGATAATTCGCTATCACCACCGGTTTGTAGCAAGTGTCGCTAGTGATTAGCCTATATCATGGTCGGTTTTCTGCTTGGAACAAAAGTGGAAGTCACTATTACCGTCGGCATAACTCAAGAACTGGCGGTAATATTCCCTTCCCCATCACACACACACATACGAGAGAGGGAGGCCAACTGCAATCAGTAACATTTAATCCATTAATACAGGTGGTTCTCACATCAATTGCTAATTTGATAGATGATTGAGATTCACTCATAAATCACTCACAAATCACAAATCCAATACTCTCTCAAAAAGGAAAAAAATCCAATAGTTGATCAATCACAAATCACTCGCATTAAGATCAAAATTTACAACTAGCAGTTTATATATGCAATGAGTTCTAATATTACAACCACACGATCACGCAGTACTTTGTACTTTCATGTATCAAGATCAAATTTACATCTACCAGATAATTTGTACATTTATCTTTTCGGTTTAGCCATGAAGAAGTGTCAAACTCACTTTTTTGTCGACGATCTGTGCGAGGATGAATCCAACGTGCTATGCAACACGTACAATTTGATGACTGAGTAGTGTAGTTGTGGGTACATGTAAGTGTTGTCATAAGAAAAACGAGCGAATGACAATAATGAGTCATTGAACACAATTGGAGATACAGAAGAAAAAAAAACTAAGGTATAAAGCAAAACATATTTCGGCCTCACGGTGTAAGATTGTACCGTTGGAGGTGCAAAACCTCATGAATTGACACACACAATATCCACAGAGATTTCCTCATTTCCTTCCTATGACAATGACGAATGGAATGTTAATTAAAACATTCATGCATTTCACATTACATGGGGAATAGAAAGCATGAGTTTGATACCTTAGTGCTTGTATCGATAAATAATTTTTCCTGGGAAGGCTTGAACTTTTTACTCTTCTTTAAGTATCTTTTGAAAGCCCTATCCATCATTAATGATATAGTAAATAGTTATATATACAATTTAGTTGGCGACAAAGAAACAACAATAGCGACTGACCTATTTAGCAAGTCGATGACAGACTGATAGTCTTGTTGAGGTGTTCATTTCGAGTCCAAGACAATGATCTTGCTACATGTCGGTTGGATGACAAGCAAGATATAGTGAAATCTGCACCAACAACACCATACCTATTTATACGAATGCTCTAATGCACATGGTGCTCATATTTCTAAAATATTAAAAGTAGTGTACGTACTTAAAATTGTAGGGTAAAAGTATGAAATTCTTTTTTGTTTCAAAATGGTATTAAATGCATAGTCCTCGGCATATTGAGCTTTGTAGTCAAAATATACTTCATTTATGATCTCTTTGTCGAGAAATCCTATTTAGCAAAGCTTGTTCTTTCATTTAAGAGCATCCATTTTACAAAAGAAGGTAGTTAGATGTACCACCAAATGATACAAGAATGAAAACCGTAAATTATATGCAATTATGCACTTACATAGTCCAACACCGGATCAATTGTATTCATCCTTCTTCACGACGACGAATCCTGTGTAGCTATACGTCGACCGTGAAATCCTAATGTGATGCAGCTGTTGTAGTCATGTGGACAACTTGGGCATGTCGGTCGGAGCGACAAACGGTTTGTCTGACTTGAACGACCATCTTACATCTGCGGTTGAAATCGAAGCATCTCCTTTTTCTACCGGCTCTTGTTGCGAGGCCATCAGTCCTAATATAACAAGGAACTCATGACTAACATGCTTTTGCATGCCAGGCTTATGGATGATGTGTTCATAGTCAGTATACTGTTTTGTATTAGACCCCGTTTGTTTCACCACGGCCATTGTCAAGAAGAACCGTTGCCCCAGAGCAAGGTCGGCTGATTTTCCACCACACTTCGATGTTTTCTTTTAATCTTTTTTGACACTTCCACTGACATCCAAAGACAAAGATTGAGGCTATGCTTCTTGAGACGCTTCGGAACCTCGCTTTCTAGGCGTACCAAACCCTTGAGATGTTGTTGGCGCTTGGTTTAGGGTTTTTTCTTGATGCTTCGGTGCTCGAACGGTTTACAGAGAGGATGCTCGAGTGAGCGTTGTTCCAGATTCTAGAACCTGGCTTTTGCTACAAGGCTAAACTATCTAAAAGACACTAAGCCCTTGTGCTTGCTGCGGCTTCTCCTTTTTTGGCTTTTAGTTGTGTCTGCACTTGTGTCCCCCCTTTTGCTCAGGCCGATGCTAGCTTTTATATCTGCATGTGTGGAAGTTATTTCTTCACCTAACAATGTTGCTTTTATTGGACCCGCTCCCCGGCTTAGCCTACGGGTGATATGGAGTACACCTTGAGTTTAGCCGTAATAAGAGGTAGATATACGTCTCGTCTGTCAGACTCATGCCTAATTTCGTATGTACCGTTGCTATACTTATTCTGGCCTCGCCTACGTCTGTTTTGCAGCTCCCAAGGTTGGTGGCCCATCTTGACTGTTGGGATGGGCAGTCAAGGCCGTGGCCCCCAGAAAGACACCTCAGGGTTATCCGGTCTGACACACGTGCTCCTCGCACAATCATGAGGCTGCTCTGGCCTAGGCGGCTGCGAGCTCCTCGCCGATCATCTCTGGCTTGGTATCCTAGGGGCATACATGCTTGCTTGGGCTCTACTCTGAGTACGTTCTCTGTGTTTCCTTGCTCGGGCATAGCCTCGAGCATCTTTGCTCGTAGCTCCAGGTCCTATTGTCTCGCGTATTGCATAAGATCGTTGCCTGCTCACGTTGTAACACTGTTCGGTATGTCATCCTATCTCCGTCCTTATGATATTTTGTTTTACTTCAAATATATTTTAGCTATGTAAGTGTTATTTTTTTATGTATTAATTTGTATCACGGGAGTTGTTGCTACAAATCTTGATAGTCACATGCTACCAAGACAATCCCATTTTCTCGCTGTCAAACGTTAGAAAGAAAAGTATAATTCTAATCATCTTCTATTACTGATGGAGTTTTCATGACAGTTCCCACATGACGGCGTTCTTTAGTTACCGAACGCTCTGGTTTGGGTGATCTCAATCAACAGCATAAATTGCGAAGAAGATGGTCGAAACGTCACTCGTCAGTACATATTAAGTGCCCTTACACCTCCATTCTGCTATCATCCCATCAACAACAAACAGCAGCATGACCTCCCAGATGAAGCTTATATCCAGGCTTCTGCAGCTCCTCTTTCTTACCCTAAATCTAGCAGCCTGCTTCACCCCCGTCGACGGCGACGACCAGTTCATCTACTCCGGATTCTCCGGCGCTAACCTCGCCGTCGACGGAGCAACCACAGTCACTTCAGGCGGCCTCCTCGAGCTCACCAATGGCACGGACCAGCAGAAGGGCCACGCGTTCTACCCGGCTCCGCTGCGCTTCGTCAGGTCGCCCGGCGGCGGGACGGTTCGGTCCTTCTCCACCCACTTCATCTTCGCCATCCTGTCCGTGTACACCGACCTCAGCGCCCACGGCATGGCCTTCGTCGTGGCGCGGAGCACCGACTTCTCGTCCGCGCTGCCCGGCCAGTTCCTGGGCCTCACCGACATCGCCGGCAACGGCAACCAGGACAACCACTTCCTCGCTGTCGAGCTCGACACCATCCAGAACAAGGAGTTCAGCGACATCAACGCCAACCACGCCGGCGCCAACGCCAATGGCCTCAAGTCGCTGCAGTCCTACTACGCCGGCTACTACGACGACAAGGACGGCAGCTTCCAGAACCTGAGCCTGATTAGCCGTGAGCCGATGCAGGTGTGGGTGGACTACGACGACAAGGATGCACGGATCACAGTGACTATGGCCCCCCTCAAGGTCTCAAGACCTGTGAAGCCATTGTTCACAGCTACGTACAACCTCACCTCTGTAATCACCGATGTCGCCTACGTCGGCTTCTCCTCTGCGACCGGCACGATCAATGCCCGGCATTACGTGCTCGGCTGGAGCTTTGCGATGAGCAGCCCAGCTCCGGAGATCGACGTCGGCAAGCTACCGAAGCTGCCTCGCATGGGGCCCAAGCCAAGATCGAAGGTGCTTGACATTGTGTTGCCAATAGCAACTGCATCGTTCGTCTTCACGGTGGGCACCATTGGTTTCCTAGTGCTTCGGAGGTATCTGAGGTTTGCCGAGCTGCGAGAAGATTGGGAGGTCGAGTTCGGGCCGCACCGGTTCTCATACAAGGAGTTGTTCCATGCCACCGAAGGGTTCAAGAACAGGCACCTGCTGGGGATTGGAGGATTTGGGAGGGTATACAAGGGTGTCCTTCCTTTGTCTAAGTTGGAGATTGCTGTGAAGAGGGTGTCACATGACTCGAAGCAGGGAATCAAGGAGTTCATCGCGGAGGTCGTTAGCATAGGTCGTCTCCAACATCACAACCTTGTGCCGTTGCTCGGGTATTGCAGACGAAGAGGCGAGCTGTTCTTAGTGTATGAGTACATGCCAAATGGAAGTGTTGACAAGTACCTGCACCGCAGTGAAGGTAGACCCGTTCTCAGTTGGGCCCACCGATGGCGTATCATCAAAGGCATTGCATCTTGCTTGGTCTACCTCCATGAGGAGTGGGAGAAAATTGTCATCCATCGAGACATCAAAGCGAGCAACGTTCTTCTAGACAGTGACATGAATGGGCGGCTTGGTGACTTTGGACTTGCAAGGTTGTACGACCACGATGCTGACCCACAGACCACACACGTGGTTGGAACAATAGGGTACCTGGCTCCAGAGCTTGGACATACTAGCAAGGCTACGCCTCTCACTGATGTGTTTGCATTTGGCATGTTCATTCTCGAGGTTACCTGTGGGAGAAGGCCTATTAGTCAGAGCTTGGATGATAGCCAACCACTGTTGGTCGACTGGTTGCTTGAGCAATGGAATAACGGATCGCTAACTGAGGCGGTGGATAGACGGCTTGAAGACAACTTCAATGCTGACGAAGCTTGTTTGGCTCTAAAGCTAGGACTACTGTGCTCTCACCCGTTTGCCAATGCAAGACCAACTACGCGACAAGTCATGCAGTATCTCGATGGTGAGATGCCCTTGCCAGCGATGACACCGTCAGATTTAAACTTTCACATGATGACAATAATGCAGAATGAAGGATTTGACCAATACATTATGACAGCTTCTTCGTCCATAGTGAGTGTTGGCACAACATCTATACAATCAATTGGAAGGTAACATATATGCGTGGTCTTCTTATTGGTCAGTACAGAAAGACATAATTGAGGATGATATGTAAAATTTTAAATAAACACTGTAATATAAATCTGCGGTACTTTTATGAGCATTTTAACTAAAATACTCTTACGCTTAGATAGTGTCCATCCTTTCCTCATGCGAGCATTCCACCCATGCACCCTTCCTCCCAACCATGGATGCTCTTGCATGCGTGCACGACGACATCATGCATGCATCATATATTTTCATCCATTTTCATCATATCTTTTAATGGAAAGCTCCAATCAATGAACCGTTTGCGCTATTGTGTTCATGATATTTTTTGAACAAAGTTCATACTTAAAAAAATTTACTTACCACATTCATGAGCGCCACTTTACCGTTCTGAGTGCAAAACTTTACTACTGGTCAAAGTACAATATTATGTCTATAGACTGCTTTAGGCACTGTTTGTTTGAGCTTCTAACCAGCTTCTAGCGTCAGAAGCCAGAGCTCAAACAAACAGCCAGCTTTCGGAACCACCTTCCAAGCATTACAGGAATCCATTGTAATTTCATCGGTCAAAAATCGACGAAAATAAGGGTCAAATCGACGAAATTGAATTTCGTCGATTTGCCGATGAAATTAACCCAACGAAATGTGTTAGATGAAATTAACGACCTTTTCGTCGATTGCCGACGAAATTACCATATTTTCGTCGGTTTTAGAGGCCGACGGAATTAAAAAACCGATGGTCTATGAGCCGGACGGAAGGCTGACGTGGCACGTAATTTCTTCGGTTTTGCCCGACGAAATTATGGGCCACGTCAGCAAAAAAAAGGTAAAGTTGTCGGGCTAGGCTGACGTGGCTCCTAATTTCGTCGGTTTTGGCCGACGAAATCAGGGGCCACGTTAGCAAAATAAAAAAAAGGTAAAGTTGTCGGGCTAGGTTGACGTGGCTCGTAATTTCGTCGGTTTTGGCAGACGAAATTATGCGCCACTTCAGCAAAAAAAAAAAACAGTGGCTGGGTCGCCTTTGGCTGACGTGGCAATTAATTTCATCGGCCAAAGCCGACGAAATTATATATATATTTTTTTCAAAAACCAGGGTGCTGTTTTATTCACAGAAAATGTAGTGTTTTATATTCACATGATTATACTGGTTCACCTATCAGCTCAAAGCAATTTAAGTCAAACATAACCTAATAATCATGCACAAATAAACGTATACACCCAAATCGTGCAAAGATGAGCAGAAATGTCCCACATTAACCAATCCTGCACTTGAATTACCACAAAATAATAAGTGATCGAGCAGGCTCACTATGGGATGTATTTGATAGTGAATCCGTCGTCACGAGGGACTCAGGGACCTACCCTATGTGAAGAGGTCTGAAAGGAGAAAAACATTCAGTAAAAATTATGGAATTCTTAAAGAAGAATCTGCTGGTGTCAAAGAAACAAAAGGATTTTACTCCCAATCCCAAATCTAGTGCTACTGTGTCTTCCACGCTTTGTTGGTAATTGACCGACCCTACACCTTGGATATGTTTGATAGCTCTGTTTGAGAAAATTAAGCCTCAGGAAATGGAAAAGTAGCTTACTGTTAAAACACCCTGGCCTCGCTGAAAACGCCTCTGGCTCACTATTAAAGCACATGGCCTGGCTGAAAACGTCCCATCACTAATTTACATGCAATGTAAGATAACAGCTGGTATGCTTGGACATCACAATCTCTGAAAGACATATACAGAGAAAAGATCATGTATCAGCAAGAAGCAAACATGGCAAATACACGGAAATGGTTCATATGTTTGTAAGGAAGTAAAAAACCGTGTTCCACACGCTCTGCCATTGTATTAACCATCCAAACAGTGTAGCTGTAGAGCAGACCAGTGAATACAATAATCCAAGAACATAATAATACTGATTTTTTCTGCCCCAAAATATTGAAGCAAACCATGATGATATGTAATGGCCATTGGCCAATATTTGTAGTGGCACAAATAATCTATTGATACCACTTATCACAAAAAGGCATGTATTATCATTGTGCAAGGCACTCGAAATTCATAAGGCACTTCTTCTCACTACAATACACATCCATCAGCAACAAAATAAAGGATGCACTGAAACCTTTTCATCTGGCACAAATTGAGCATGGCCACCTAGATTGCTTGCGTAACGTAGGCTTGCAAAAATTTGTTTACCTCATACTCAATTTAGTGCAAAAAGGCATGTATTACCAGTGTGCAAGGCACTCCAGATTCCTGATGCATTTATTCTCTTCTCTTTAAATTAGTAAACAAAACAGGTTGCATTTCCCAGTTTGAAACAGCTTGAAACTGGGCCTCATATATTGGGTAAATAAGATCAACAGGGAGGCCAAAAGCAGCTCACTTGTAATAGGAAATGGTGCCACTACTGCGGATCGGGGTAGGCCAAGCGGCTCGTAAGGCCTGTGCAAGCGGTTTTAGAACCGCTTGCAGGCAACCGCGACTGATGCCCGACGGGCATCACAAACGGCTCCCAGAGCCGCTAGTGAAGCCCCTCTGCAAGCGGTTCGCGGGGCGATGGCGCGGGCGGGCGTGGAAGCCACGTGGGGCTCTCTGCAAGCGGTTGGAGCCACGAACCGCTTGCAGAGATCATCTCTAAGCGGTTCAAGAATCGCTATGTAACGTAGTTTAATGGCCACCGGTTATTTCATTTCAAGTGCGCAAATAGATATTTAAATATATATTTCGCAGAGATTTTTTATTTGTCGTTTAAATTTAAATACATATAGGATGAGCATATAATTAGCGATCAAACAAGCTTAAATATATTAGATAATACATGTAATAATGTACACTTTATATGCATGACCCAAATTTACAAAGTTTATAATTAATATACATTGTGCAAAATGGACAAAACAGTTCATTTTTTTCTTGCGGTACTCTTCTTGGCGCTCTTTGACGACGTAGAAGTCGTCCCTAGTTCGCTCGTGTTCGAATATGGATCTCGATAATGGAACTGCATACAGGGGTTAATGACCTCATCGAGAATGAAGCGAGCAGTTGTTCTCGTAATGCGAGCACCGATGATGTGGTAACACTTCAAGATGTTTATCCATGTCGGGCTGCCAATTCAATTAAAGTGAAAAATAAATAAATACGTGCACACATAATGTAAATTAATGGAGCACATAAGAACGTTATTAAGTTGTTGCTAGATGCATGGTTGCGTGCATATATATACGAACCTCTTCAGGAGTTTGAGGCTCAAGCTCGCCGTGGCACATCATTTGAATATAGTGGAACACATAGTAGCCACATAGGTTGTTTCCCGCAGATTGTTGTTTTACTTATGGTCGATAAGGGGCAATTACAGATCAGTAATAACAAAAAATATTAATTGACAAAGGGCAATTACGTCGTTTTAGCGTACCCAGTCGCTTAGCTTGATATCGAATTCCTTCTTAAAACGTCCTTTTTGAATCTCTTGAAAGCTCAGGAACGCCTTGTTAAGGAGGTCAATTATCCACCGGTATTCCTTTTGCGGTTTTCTCCGTGAGTCTTGGGCGATGATCATGCTTTTGTCAAGCCTTATGATTATAAGGATCCAAAGGAACCTATTTATATATTGCAACAGTTATGACATGTAATTAAACAATATATAGTGTGCCATCAGGTGCCTTAAGCAATATAAGAACGAGATGTTAGTGAGAACATCGGCACGTACTTAAAGTTGAATGGCAGAAGTATGTATTGCTTGTAGTGTTGTTGTACTAGTGCATGTACAACGTAGTCGTGGATTTCCTTTGGTTTTCGAGGTATTGGCCGACTTCCTCGTTGACCAACCAAGGGTCAAGGAAGCCAATCGAGTTAAACCACGCTCTCTAAGTCTTTGTATCTCCATTCTACGTAAAATGGGTAAATTGAGTTAATTAATTAGGGTTCTCGACAAGCAGCATGTATAGATATATATATATACATCTTGTGGAGTCGACACTCACAGGCACCAGCAGGTCATGAAGTACACATTGACGGCGTCTGCATGGTACACATTGTACCAGTCTTCAAATTCAAGATTTATCAATTGATCATTCCCTCGATGTAAATGTTCTTCTTGAAACGAGACGCGAAGAATGAGCATATCCTGGCGGACTGTGCTCGTACCATTCATCTTGCGCGTCGCATCTTGACCGATAGTTTCCTTATGTCCTTAGGGTCTAGCAACGGTGACCCGGCTTAAATGGCCACGACTTGTGCCGTTGGAAGATCATCGCTTAATCCACGGGCGGCTTCTATGTTATCAAGGCCGCTTCCCTCATGAAGTCATACTCCATCTCAGATATCGTTTTGCCTCCTCCTGTTCTTTCTTGCTCATGTATGTGCCCCGAGGTTGTTTACTCTTGAAGATGTGCTTTCTGATAGTTCTTTGGTAGTCGGTACAGAGAGGCGGTCGGTGCTGAACGGTTGTCGCGAAGAAGTCCGCGATCTTTGCATCAATTGGTTCCTTTGGCGGTGGATTTGTTTTAGCTTTATACCCCTGTATCCATGCGTCTACAGCTTTCTGCGACTCGCTCTTCAGCTCCTCAGGCGCCATCTCATAAGGTGTTTTTTCAGGTTCCTTCATTCTCTGTCTGAATGGAAAACAGGCCGCCCTGCTGCTTGTTGTCGTTCTAACTGCAGGAATGCTCCTTTTGCTAGCAAGCTTCTTACTGGGGGGAGATGCCGGCTCCGTTGTTTCTCTCGGAGGCTGCTGCTTCCTTTTGCTTTGAGGGGCTGGCGACGATGTTGGGCTTCTGCGCATAGCGCTAGCGAGTGGTGGAGTGCTTTGTCTCACCGGCGAGGCGTTGCGTGGTGGCGTGGCCTGTCTTGGTGGAGGAGGTGAGCTCCGTCTCGGTGGAGTGTTCTGTCTCGGTATAGATGTCACCTCCGCACCATCAGGAAACACGATGTACTTCTTCCGCCAGAGGATGATGTTATGTACGGCCTCTCCAAGCTTGGTCACATCGTCTCCTCCAGCAATATCGAGCTCCATATCCTCAAATCCGGCCACCACCTCGTCCACCGTGACCTTGGAGTATCCCGCGGGTATAGGGTTACAGTGGAATGTCTGGCCCGACTCCACGGGGTAGGCCAAAGCGTAAGCCACCTTGAGGGTGAGGTTGTGCAGTTGGACGCGTAGCTCACATTGGCGGGGCACGATGATGTCGTCCACGGGATAACGGGCCTGCAATTCATCGGCCGGCACGTTGTTTGACGCGTAGCTGCTTCGCCGACCGGAGCCCGGGGGACTAACCACATCTACTTCCGGAGGCATGACGATAACCCCACCTGGTCTTTGAAGACTGGCGATTGCAGCTTGCACTTCCCGCTTTAGCATTTCTGCCATGTTTTCCTTATGCTCCTTGAGCTCCCGTTCGATTTTGCTGACTCTGTTGTGTTCTCTTACTTTTCTTCTTTCCCGGCTCCGGTATGTGGCTTGATCATTTGAGAAGCCAGCCATCCACGGCACCTGCTTGCCAAGTCCTCGTGTCCTTCCTGGATGCTCTGCGTTCCCGAGTGCGTACGTAAGCTCGTCATTCTCCCTGTCTACCACCAAGGAACCTGCACGTTGCTTCTCGATGGCTTCCACAATCCTTTCTTTCACAGGTTGCACTTGTGGTGCCATTTCTAGCTTGCCATCATTCTTCAGCCTCCCTCCGTGGCCCAAGGTCCAGTTGCGTGGGCGGAGCTCCCAGTCTTCTGTTTCAGGTACTATACCCTTTTTTCTAAGCTCTTCTTCCTGCTTCTCCCATTTTGGCATAGCCTTGATGTAACCACCGGACCCGAGATGGTGGTGGTATTTTTTCTTCTGTGCATTGGCCTTGTTCTGCTCACTCGCGGCCTTGCCTTCAGCCGACACCTTGTACTCCTCGAATGCTTGCGGTGATCCGCTAACCGGATACTTATTGAAGTCTGGGGTTGTTCCGGTCTCCACATACTTCTTACTGAGCTCGCTCTTCCACGACTGAAAGCATAACGCCATCTTGCTCAGAGTAAATTTCTTGCACTTGTTTTCGTAAGCCGTCGGAATCGTGAAGTTTTCTTTTATATCCTTCCAGAGCAGCTCTTTCGTAGCCGTAGGAACCTTGGGCCATGTCTTGATGCTAATAGGGACGTGATCCCTCACAATGACTCCGCAGGCGTTGTTGAAGGGGGCAAGTGCCGACGTAGGGGCTTCGGGCTTCCCAGTGGCCGAAACTTGAGTAATCACATACTTTGTCGACGGCTTTTTGTTAGGCCCTCGTATTTGTTTGGATTGGCTGTTGGACGTTTTCGGCTTAAAAAACAGGAACACGTGTCAGAGGCTTATTGCTATGAGACGTGTAAGAAACGGTCATTTTAGTGTTCAGGCTATATATACCTCACAGCCGTCGACATTAGTTTCAGCCTGGCCGATTGGATCACCGGCTTGATCATGGATTGCGTGATCACCGGCTTGAGCCGAGGCAGCCTGGTCACCGGCTTGAGCCGGGGCAGCCTGATCACCCATTGGATCGACCGGGTTGGCCTCATCGTAGCTTATGAGAGTGCCCATCGCGATTTCGTTAAGTAGAAAATCATTTCCCGCATCGAAATCAAGATCATCGTGTCCGGAGTGCGCCATCTATCACTGTGCATGCACGCGAAATAATAGAACATTTAATACAACATATATATCTCTTTTTATTTGAAAACAACATTTCAATACAATCTTTGAATACAACATATACATCTCTTAGATGTCATCCATCTCGACACCTATCAAAACGTACAATATTTGAATACAATATTTCTCGACATATGACATGAAAGAATTTGGGTCGTGCTGGCCTGAATACAATATTTAAATACAATATTTGAATACAATATTTCTCGACACCTAATTAGGTCAAACGGCCTCTAGCTCGAAGGCTAGTCCCCCAGAAATCAGCCCACTGGACAAAGAGGAAAAGAATTTTGCGAGGGGGAGCGTACGGGAAGGGGCCGCGGCGCGAAGCTCAACTTATGATCACCGACTTACTTGAAAAACATGGCAGCCACTAATCCAACCAAATCAGCTTGTGGTGTGGTTGTCTTTGTGTGTCTGTTGATTAGTGTGTTGAACATATTGTGATATAATAAGCATAATAAATTGACCAAATATAAATAGAATGAGCAAACACATAACAATGCCATGGAATAGATTATTTATCATGTACTCTATAGAAATGGATTGTAACATGGCAGCCAACATATCAAGCGAATAAATCACCATTGACATTATTAGGGAGCTCTCAGATTTAACCAATAACTAGTTGCTGTAAAACAACCTTCCTAGTTATAGTTCTAGTGATTTCACAGGCAAATACAATCTGAGATTAATATCAAGGTTTAGACAATCAATACTGCACTGTTTTGGAAAGGAATTAAGTTAAGAACATCCCAATTTAGCCAATCAGAACTGCTGATCTACAATTATTCAAGCCACAAGCCACTGGACCCAAATCTATTTATTCTGAACCAACCGAACAGCACAAAGTGCTAAGCAAAGGTACCAGGAAATAAACAGATCAATGAGCAATCTGAACAGCACACTAAAACAGCCGTATGCACCAATACAGATCAAGATAACAAGCGTTCAGTGACCAATTAACAACAGTTCATGGCATGAATTGGGATGAACACAATATAAATCCTAACAGTGCATAAATTAATTGAATCTACCACAAGATATAATCAATAAATGTATTTATATATGCCTCAACCAGATTATCATCACAGAGCAATAAGGGTAAAGCACACAGCCAAGGTACAGTGCTTCCAAACCAGAGATTTAGCCTCTAATTCAAGAATTAGATCCCCAAAATCTCTAATTGGTACACTGCACAACCAACCACAAGGGAAAAGCCACGAAATTCTTACTTAGCGTATAGGAGCATGACAGAGGGAGCAATAGGAGCATCAACATCTGCAGCATTCCGTCGAACACTACAAGTGCATCACAGAGCAATGGGGGCAGGGGAAGGAAGGGGGCTCGATACCTCGGCCCTTCGTATTCAAAGTGGCGGGAGGAGGTCCACGGCGAACGGGAGCGAGGGGCTCACCGGCGAAGGTGCTCGCCCGGCGGTGGCGGAGGCGGCCGCTGCGCCTGATGGTCGATGTCGCGAGTCCTCGCAGTGATCGGCGACGGCGAGGTGGAGTGTTCAGAGGCGGCCGCCGTGCGGTGCTCGACGACGGCGAGGTACGGCCGTCTTGTACTAGACGGCGGCGAGTGGCGGCGGTGGCGCGCGAGATTGCGGCGGAACAGTTGAGGAGACAGGGCAAAGGACTTAGAAAATTTCGGCGAACCCTCTACCTTATATAGGAAGGGCTCTACAAGCGGTTAATATTACAAACCGCTTGTGAAAATACTCTACAAGCGGTTCGTAATTTTAACCTTTGTAGAGAACACTTTACAAGCGGTTTGTAGAACGAACCGCTTGTAGAAGCCGAGTAGCGACATTTAAAATTTTGGAATTTCGCCTCTGGAGCGATAAAGGGGCATCTTCAAGCGGTTGGTGATTAAAACCGCTTGTAGAAGTGATATTAAAACCGCTTGTAGAGGTCACTTCTACAAACGGTTCGTAGGACAAACCGCTTGTAGAAGTGCCATCACACGTAGCGAGGCTTGGGACGTACCACTCTGTCACTAACGTTTAAGAAGGTATTGCCCTTCTTATGTTGAAATCAAAATTCCTCTCACTTGGCTAGCGCGTGGCGTTTAAGTCGGGGCTCCCGTCTTTGATCGGAGTTCGAGCCCGCTTGCATGCCTTGCCTTATATTTTTTAGAAATATTTATCGAGCCCATTATTTTGTTCCAAAAATACTAAAATATATTGCTGAGCCCATTATTTTAGCAGGTAATCAGAACTCCAATACGGCAGCAAGTACATGGAAAAAGAGAGTTAAAAAATACTTTTGAGTACAAGATTCAATAGTCTTCATCTAATGCAAACAAGAATCTTGCTCCATCCAAAAAGAATTAGAAAGCTTAATACACAAGGATCAGTAGAGAAGTATTGCACAAGCCTAAAATATTGCAGTGAAGCTATTGAGGTCTTGAGGACTTACCTGAAATCCTGAAATGGCGACTTCTCTGTCCCATCGACCGGACATCCCTGCATCTTTCTGGTCTTCTCCACGGTGCATGTCACCGTCCAGCTTCAGTTCCTTCTCGCCACCGGAAAGTACGTTTCCTGACAAAATTTAAGCAGTTGAAGTAGTTCCCATCTTTAGACCTGAAATTCTCCATGGGATGAGTTGGAGAGAGATGATAAATCACAGCTATAGCTGGCTTCTCCTAATAATATATTCATGAGGAATTAACGCTCCCTTTGGTAACTGCAGTCCGAAGGTTGCTGGGGTGGGGTGTGTGCCAAGTGCAAACGTGCAATGGGACGACGAACCGCTTGTAGAAGTGGGGCCATCACACGTGGCGAGGCTTGGGACGTACCACTCTATCGATAACGTTTAAGAAGGTATGTGGCCATTATTCTTTCCAAAAATATTGCTTCCACCTTATAAATTCTTAAAAATGCAATTACATGATAACATAGTTGAATCTACCACATAATATATTTAATATGACCACATAATAAGGGTCATCCTAATCATTTACATTTTTTGTCTTTACAATTCTTCCTTCATCGTGATCGTGGCGTATGTGCGGAGCATCCATGCCTGTGTCATCCAGGATGCTTATGTCGACATCTACTGCAAATGGAGGGATCTCATCGAACTGATCATACTCTTCCTCGTCAGTAACGTCCTCTACTCCGACAATCCTTCGTTTGTCTTGGAGAACCACGTGTCGCTTTGGCTGTTCCTTCATCTTATCTTTGATTTGATTCTTCTTTGGTCTGCTTGACATGTCCAATACGTAGAAGACCTGTCTCACCTCGTTCGCGAGAACAAATGGTTCTCTCAAGTAGCCGACTTCTTGGAGGTCGATGGTAGTCATGCCGTATTTGTCGACATTCACGCCGTCTGCGTTTAGTTTTACCCATTGGCACTTAAACAATGGGACCTTTAAAGGCCCATAGTCGAGCTCCCATATCTCTTCTATGAATCCATAATATGTGTCCCCCGCCTCTATTGTCGGCGGCTTCTATCTGGACACCATTTGTTCGGTTTGTGCTATTGTTATCTTGTGATCTCGTGTAGAATGTGTAACCATTTATCTCGTACCCCTGCCATCTCACTATTTCAACGGATGGTCCCCGAGCTAGGCGTTGCAACTGTTCATTGTTGGACTTGCTCTTGAGGATATGGTTTTGTAACCATGCGCCGAAAGAATCCATGTGTCTCAGTGTTATCCACGTATCAGTCTTCTCTGGGAACTGGAGACGTAGAGCATTCTTGTGTTGGAGGACATACGGGGCGGCCACTGCCGATTGTTTCAACACAGTGAAATGTGCTTACTTAAATGTCTGAAGATCATTGCATGCAAATACTTTTCTTCCAAGTGTCCCTTTACCTCGTAGCCTGCCCTCATGGCGTGATATAGGGACGCCGATGGGGTCTAGATCATCAATGAAGTCCACACAGAGCTCGACCACCTCCTCTGTGACATAACCCTCGGCAAAGCATGCTTCTGGCCGAGAACGGTTACGTACATACTTCTTTAGTACGCTCATGTACCTCTCGAAAGGGAACATGCTGTGGAGATAAACGGGCCCAAGAATACCTATCTCTTTACTTAGATGAACAGTGAGATGAACCATGATATCAAAAAAGGCAGGAGGAAAGATCATCTCGAGGCTAACCACACTTTGTACCACGTCAGCCTGCAGCTCACCCAGTTTTTTTGGATCGATGACCTTCTGGGAAATAGCGTTGAAAAACAAACACGACTTTGTGATTGTCCCCTTACCCACTCGGGCGAGACACTTCTTAAAACCACCGAACAAGCTGTGTCATCGGCACAAAGACAGTCATGGGATTTTATATGTACAATTTTGTTCTCTTTTATATTTACTGAATCTCTTTACGTTCGATTTAGTATCCCAAGGACCTTCACACTGCTAAGACAATCTATCACGCTTTTTTTCTCTTCTTTGCTTGGAGTATAACTCGCTGGCCGTAGGTACAGTTGTTCCGTACCTCTTTTTTCAGGGTGTAGGTCCTTCCTGATGCCCAGGACTTCAAGGTCGTTCCGAGCACTCACTATATCTTTCGATTTCACGTACAGATCTATATATCCTAGGAAGCTCACACAGACGTTCTTGGTGATGTGCATGAAGTCCAGTGAGTGGCGAACATCCAAATCTTCTCAGTAAGGCAAGTCCCAAAATATTGACTTCTTCTTCCATATGGGTGCATGGCCATCCTCATCATTCGACATAGATTTGCCTCCCGGACCCTTTTCAAAAACTACCTTCAGATCCTTCACCATAGCAAACACCTGCTTGCCACTTCGATGCCTCGGCTGGGAACGATGTTCTTCCTCCCGGTTAAATTCCCTGCGTTTCTTCCGCAACGCGTGGCTTCGAACAAGAAACCTGCGATACCCCATGTACACCATCTTTCGAGAGCCTTTCATGTACGTGCCATCGGTTTGATCCAAACACTGCACACACGCTTTGAAGCCTTTGCCGCTAGGCGAGACGGGTTACCAAGCGGCGGCGATCGTTGATTGTTACAAATAACATTGCACGCAGTTGAAATACTCCCTTTGTATTCGTCCCGGACCTTTACACCGTTCCATAACGTTTGAAGATCTTCTACCAAAGGTTTGAGGTGAACATCGATATCATTTCCGGGTTGCTTGGGGCCTTGGATCAACAACGGCATCATTATGTACTTTCTCTTCATGCATAACCATGGAGGAATATTATACACACATAGTGTGGTGGCCAGTGCTATGGTGCTGCTCATGTCTCCGAAAGGATTCATCCCATCGGTACTCAAACCGAACCTTATGTTTCGACCTCGTCTGCGAAGTCTTTGTACTTCCGATCGACCATCCTCCATCATGAGCCATCTGCCGGATGCCTAAGCATTCCGTCGACCTTACGCTCTTCTTTGTGCCAACGCATCATCTTCGCATGCGCTTTGTTTGCAAACATACGCTCCAAATTTGGAATCGAGAAAAAATACCACAACGCTTTTGCGGTGCTCTCTTCTTCACACGCACCCCATCTACTTCACCGGATCGTCACGCCGTCTTATACCGGGTTCCTTGCACACGGACATGCATCCAAGTCGGTATATTCACCGCGATATAGGACACAGTCGTTGCGACATGCATGTATCTTTCGTACTTTCAATCCTAAGGGACACAGGACCAATTTGGCTTGATACGTGGATTCTGGCAGGGTGTTATCTTCCGGGAGCAACTTCTTTATGAGCGACAGCAACTCATCGAAACCCTTATCTGACACACCATTCATAGCCTTCCATTGCATGAGTTCCAGTGTGGTCCGTAGCTTCTTGTGCCCCTTACCACAATTTGGGTACAAAAGAGTTCTCTGGTTCTCCAACAATCTCTGGTACTTCCTATATTGTTTGTCCTCTGTGATATCTCCCTCTGCGTCACGCAGCATCTGGTCCAGGTCATCATCCACACCAAACTGATCACCTTGTGTATCCTCTACGTCCTCGTATGTCGTCGCGTCCGGCATACCATCATATGTCACTTCCTCTTCATCGGCTTCTTCATCGTCTTCTATGCTTGTATGCTCTACTTACGTGCGTGGTGAGTCCAACATGTATAGTTCGGCATGAAACCTCTCATCAACAAGTGGCCTGTATCCGTCCTCGCATTGAGTGCTCTTTCTCGTTCTGCGCAATCTCGCGCACGGACACCGTCTGAAGCTTCACGGAGGCAAGTCTCAAATCGACATCAAGAAAAGCATTCACACCATCGATGAACTCCCTTGTCCGACGATCCGCATACATCCATTGCGGTTCATCGCACCAATTAAATTAATAAGAACACTTATTATATTTTTCAAATTAAAATATTTAACTCGAAATAACTAATTGTTATATTTTTAATTACCTCTAAACTTTCTTGATTTTTATAGCTAAACCAACTAAATCTCACAAATTAAAAACTTTTTCAAAAATATTTTTAATTACATTTCATACACAAAAAATTATTACCAACATAGCAAAAACCTACATCTATTTAGCTCTATAGCAATTGAAATAATCACCCTACCTACTATTTTAAACTAATGTGAAACTAAAACCATCCAATAGATCACCACATTGTCTCAAAAGATCTAGAAGGGAGAGCTAGCTAAGGCACCAAGAGCTAGATCTTGCTCTCTAAAACAAATAATCACCCCTACCAACTAATTCAACATCTTATACATCATCAAAAAAAGGATACAAAACTAATATGAGACTTAAAACCCCCAATAGATCTACATCTTACCTCAAATTATCAAGAGAGAGAGAGCTATAGCAAAACAGACACCCTTCAATTCAAACAAGATTATTTAATATTTCTCCACATCCAATGCAAAAAGATAAGCAATGTCCATATGAAAATGATGTTGAGACCATGTTTACTTACCTTGAAACCTTAATTTGGAGCTATTAGCCTCAATTAAAATTTTGGCAGCACCTCCCTGCATGAACAAATTTCGGCCCGTCGATTATCTTCGAAGCTCGCTCGAGGAGGAAGAAGGGGTTAAATACACTAGGCGGGAAAGAAAAAGCATATGCAAGCGGTTCATATCACCAACCGCTTACAGATTATTTCAAGCGGTTGGTGATACGAACCGCTTACAATGTCCTATTTCTGCAAGCGGTTTGTATCACGAACCGTTTGCATATGCCCTTTCCGGCCACCCTCCCACCCGTTGGCCACGAACCGCTTGTGGCGATCGGGTTATAAGCGAGTTAAAGCCGTTAAACTTGATAGGCGCTTGTGAAGCCCCGATCCGCAGTAGTGTGCCATCGCAACTTCTACATAGCTCATAGGCCTCTATTAATTTGCAACCCCTTCTGGCATCAACAAGCATGGATAAGTACAACAGTAAACATGAAGGCAACAATCTATTGCAAAACACTAACGCTGCACCGATTTCCATCACCCACTCTAAATGGTTGCTATCGCAAGCTAGTTTTGGGCACAAAATCAATGGAATTTCATAGTGCAGGAAATTATAAAACCGTAAAGAAGTTTCCATTCACCTTTCTAAAAGTAGATGTTGTGTATAAAACAGGAAAAAAAACACCACGGCCTCCCCTCGACCAATATTCATCTACATTTCCTTCTCTCTTTTTTTTTCTACAGTACTAGACGGCCTAACTTAGGCCTCCATTCAGAAATCCGCGAGAGGCTTGCTGGTGCGGCGGTCTGCGTGGAGAAACCGAGGGAAGGGGGGAGAGAGGGGGCACCGGGCGCTGCAGGGGCCGGCTCGGTGGTGGAGGCCGGTATGGAGAGAGAGAGAGAGAGGCTTTACACGTGGAAGTAGGTGACCGGCTACCAGCGACCGGCTGGCGATGACCGGTGGCTCCATGCAGCAACAGGCGGCGTGGGGGACGGCGCGAGCGGCGGGCACGCGGTGCGGACGGTGAGCAGGCGGCGGCGCGAGCAGCGGGCGCTGCAGGCACGGCGGGCCTTAATTTCGTTCGTTCTCGCCGACGAAATTAAGGCCACGTCATCTGCCACGCCCACGATGTCCCCCCCCATATTTTTGTCGGCATAAACCGACGAAATTAGGGCCACGTCATACGGTCGCACCTTAATTTCATTGGTTTAGGCCGACGAAATTAAGGCCACATCATCTGCAGCGTCTGCGATGTGCCACCACCATATTTCCGTCGGTCTAAACCGACGAAATTAATTTTTAATTAGTCGGCCAGGTTAGAACTGACGAAATTACAGCCTTATTTTCGTCGGTTGTGTCAAACTGACGAAATTATGGCCTTATTTTCGTCCGGTTTTTGGAATCGACGGAATTATAATCGGCCGACGAAAAAACTTCGTTTTACTGTAGTGAAGAAGTCAAAAGCCTCCAAAAACACAAATTGTAACGTTATTTGAGAAACAAGTTTTGGATGGCTTTTTCTGTAAGCAACTTTTAGAGAAGCTGCAGATCAAACAAACAAGGCCTTACTACCTTACCTATACCGTCTTTATAATACGGTGTAATAAAGTGTTCTACAATGAACAGTATAGTGTTGTTAATAATTGTAATAAAGCCAACATTTAAAAAGTCAAGTCGATCTAGTTTTATTTGAAAATGTTAGTAATAAATAATGCAATCGGTTCATGAAATGGAGGTTTCAAAAAAAAAAGAAATAAAGCGAAAAAAAGAAAGAAATAAAGATGTGAATTAAGGTGGTTGGATGCATAATGTCACGTGCATGCAAAACCCATGCGCGCCGGGAGAAAATCCCGTGGGGAAGAGAATTCGATGGGAGGGGATACACGTGGCCACACATATATCATAGTGCTGTGAAGTATGTAACACTTTCTATCTATATTTTTAAAATATTTTTACAAACAAATATGTTATCAAAACAATATATAAATAGTTAATCAATATTTTTACCACCAATTTATTACGATGGCATGGATGAGTAAGATCCCTTTGTGATGGTAGTGTTGAGTTTAGGGGCTTCTGCATCGACATGGGAGGAATTTTCTTTTAAAGAAAAAAGCACAATTAATAGTGTTATATGCAAAGAAAATTTTCCTTTTAGTGCTTACCCTCCATAGTGCATACAATTGCCTCTCAGGCATATAGGCAACTAGACATGCTTGTGCGCCTGTGGCGCGCCGAGGCCGGGGGCGCGCCCAGGAAAAATGGCAAGAACACAACGCGAGGATTGAGCCATGGCGCTATCGAGCTAGCTAGCTCAGCTAATAACAGAGCCAAAGCACCCGACTTGCCCAAAGCTGTGTGAAATTTTTTTATATACGTAAACCAATGGACGGTCCAATGCTTAAATTATCTTTAATGATAAAATAAATAACAACAAAATAAATGATAGCTTACATAGTTTTTTGAATAAGACGAATGGTCAAAGATAAATTATCTTTAATGAAAAATAAATAACAACAAAATAAATGATAACTTACATAGTTTCTTTAATAAGACGAATGGTCAAAAATATTTTCAAAAGTCAATGGCGATTTGTTTTTATGTCCAGAGGTAGTAATAACTTGTTTTGTATTTACCATACTTATTTGTAGTAATAACTTGTTTTGTATTTACCGTACTTATTTTTGAAATCAGTTTGTCCAACTAAAAAACTGAACTAAAATAGAGAGGACAGCAAAAAAAAAAAAAACCACCCATGCAACCCGTGCCCCCACGTGGCAGCAAGGAGAGATTAAACTCCCCCCTTGTATATTTATAGATTTTACGGCCTTGAATCTATACATTTATGCGGCTAGTTTTTATCAAATTTAAAAGATCTTTTGTGTATAGGTGCAATATAATAGGATTCATGCCATAATTAGAACCATAATACATTCTATAATACTTTTTTGAGTACATAACGCTACAAGATACTTGCTGACCATCACTATTTGATGACCCATCTTGTATTTATTGATACCTAGACAATACTTGATTCATGATAGTCATCATTACCTACCTGGTATGTTATGATACTTACTCGACAATATTCATGCTTGATACTCAATGATATCCAATAAATACTCAATGATACCTATATTTTTACTCTAAAATATCTGTGTGATACTTGATGATATGTAGCACTTCACAATACTTCACTATATGATTCATAAAAGTAAAACCCGACAGTCCACAATACCTGACAACTATACATGATGATCGCTAGAAGTTAACAGTATCCTGCTACTTGAAACTCGATGATATACACACTAAATCTCACGAAAATTTGGTGCTATGTTGGAAAATACGAAAAACTTGAGCAATTTAGCTGGATGTAGCCTATAGCCGGGTCGGTTTTATGAAATCAGGTTCGACCAGACTAGCTCGGGAAAATCAGGAATTAAATATTATTTCAAACCACTATTAATTAGCAATTAACAACCGTCACTAACTCTCCTCTTTTTTAGGATCTGGCCGAAGGCTATTTAAGCCATGTTCACACGCACGATTCAAATCATTTCATTCCAAATTTCTGGATCACAACCGCACCAACGACCACGACCACGACGCGCGGCGGCTACGGCGTCCTCGGCGACGACGCGCGGCGACCGCGTCCTCGGCGACGACACGCGACGTCCTCGTCGACGACGTGCGGCGCGTGGCTCGACCACGACGACGGCGAGCGGTGGCACCCAGCGGCGGCGACGGCGCGCGGCGGCGACGACGGCATGGCGTGGCCACGACGACGGCGAGCGGTGGCACGCAGCCACGACGAGCAGCGGCGATGACAACGTCGCGCGGCCACGACGACGGCGAGTGGCGATGACAACGACGGTGACGGCCTGCGCACTGTGGTGGATAGCTGCTGCGGCGGCGGGATTACTTAGCAAATTCACCGTATTACTTAGAAAACCTGCTCTGAAAATGTAATAGTTCTGTATATTTACTTTGCATTACGACAAGTAATGCATAGTAATAAGTTTTGACTACTTTTTCACTTTTGTATGTATGCATAATCGAAAGTAATGAGAAGTAACTAGTCTAAAATTCTGATTACTTTCTTATTTTGGCACGAGAAACATCAGTAATCAAAAGTAATCGGTTTGAAAAGAAGCAACTCAAAATTTCAAATAAACCGACATGTAGCCCACAATTTTAGGGCAGTTAATGCCCCCCACGATTCTAGGATCTTCCCTCCTAGCGAATTACTTTCCGTGCTGAAACATGTTCAATTCGGTTACTTCTGATTACTTTCAAACTGCGACTATTTACTTCCGGGTTTGGCTGGCACGCACGGTTCGCTGGGGAGGCTCGGGTGTAGATTAGTTTAATCTACACCTAGGGGTAGATTAGGGCCTCCGACCTCCCCCCAAAAAAATCGAGTTTACAAATCCATTCACACAGAGGCGGCGCCGTGACGGTGGAGTTCTCCGGCGCGGACGACGAGGAGGTCGCCGGGGCGGAGGACACGAGGTCGCCGGGGCGGAGGTCGGGGAGCTCGCCGGCACGGAGGACGACGAGGTCGCCCGGTGGCCTTGTCAGATTTCCCTGCTTAAGAACTCACACACGCGACAATGGACACAGATGAACACAGGGTGTTTGTGCTGCTGTGAAGCTGCAGCGTTTTCTTCTTTCTTCTCTACTATTTATTCAACTATGCAAATAACAGTAATTAACGAAAGAACCGGAGGTGCGCTTCTCACGTCGCGGCATAATCGCGTCCATCCCCACGATCCGCACGACGCGCTCTGCACACTCACCGCGGCACATCGCGAGCTATTCTCGCCACGGCCTCCTACGCGCACGGCAGCCACAACCTAGAGCTCGTGCGCATGCAAACAACTAATAGACATGCAAGTAACTAACTAACTAACAACCCGTGTACAAGACTTAACCAACAAATCTCCCCCTAAGCCTTGCACACGGACTTGACGTCAACAAGGCCCATCTTGGAACGCAGCTGAATGAATCTGTCACGCCCAAGTGCCTTCGTCAGGATGTCCGCCAGCTGTACACTGGTGTCAACTGAATCAATCTTCACCCTGTCCTCTTCGATGCACTCTCTAATATAGTGATATTTAGTATCAATATGCTTACTGCGTTCATGAAGAACAGGGTTCTTACTCAGCTGAATTGCGGACTGATTATCAATCTTCAATGTGATGCCGCTGGTCTCCACTCCTCTAAGCTCTGCAAGGAACCGCGCCAACCAAACTCCCTGGCAAGCCGCTGTCGCTGCAGCGATGTATTCAGCCTCACATGATGACAGTGCCACTACCTTTTGCTTCTGTGATTGCCAGGTGATCAGATTATCATCGAGGAAGAAGATGACCCCAGTTGTGCTCTTCCGAGTGTCAACATCTCCTGCGTGATCACTGTCGCTGTAACCGACAAGGTCAGTGGGTCCTCTCCTCCGCTTGTAGCAGCAACCAAAATTGACGGTACCAGCGACATAGCGCAAGATCCTCTTCATGGCCACCAGATGCTCAGTAGTTGGTTTCTCCATAAACCTACTAATGTACCCAACCGAAAATGCTAGATCTGGACGCGTATTCACTAGGTAGCGCAGCGACCCAACAATCCTCCGGTATGCAGTTGCATCAGTGAAAGGAGCAGTACTTGACTTACTGAGTTTAATCCGTGACTCCATGGGAATGTGACTTGGATTGCACCCGGCCATACCTGCTGTTGACAGTATCTTCTCCGCATAGGCGCCCTGGCTCACGTAGATGCCGTCGTCGGTCTGAGCCACTTCCAGGCCAAGGTAGTACTGCAACAAGCCTAGATCGCTCATCTGAAACGTCCCCTTCATCTCCTCTTTGAACTTCTTGAGCTCGGTGAGGTTCCCGCCGGTGATGATAAGGTCGTCGACGTACACGCCGACAATTAACCGGTGTGCGCCCACACCACGAACATACACGGCGTGCTCGGAGACGCTGCGCTGGAACCCAAGTGACACCAAAGAGGCGTCCAGCTTGGCGTACCACGCGCGCGGGGCTTGACGAAGACCGTAGAGCGCCTTGATCAGGCGCAACACCTTCTGTTCCTCGCCGGCGACCACAAATCCCGGCGGTTGTGCGACGTAGACTTCCTCTCGCAGATCTCCATTGAGGAAGGCCGACTTGACATCCATGTGATGGACTGGCCATCCCTCACTTGCTGCTAGTGCCAAGAGCAATCGAACTGACTCGAGCCGCGCCACCGGCGCGAACACCTCGTCAAAATCGATCCCTTGGCGTTGCACGTACCCCTTCGCCACAAGACGCGCTTTGTACTTGGTGATGTTGCCGGCAGCGTCCTTCTTGGTCTTGAAGACCCATTTGAGCCCAATTGAGCGCCGATGCAGTGGAGGGTCCACGAGCTCCCATGTGCCATTCGACTCAATTGACGTCATCTCGTCAATCATCGCCTTCCACCAGCACTCGTGCGCCTGGGCTTCCTCAAATGATCCCGGCTCGTCGGCGCTCACAAGGAGCAGATCCTCATCCAGCTCCCGCAACGCCAAGCCTGGAGGCGTCGCTGGGCCCAGAACGTTGTCGACGGCGCGGAACCGAAGTGGAGCGTCGTCGTGCTCTGCATCAAGGTTCTCCATTGCTTCTGCTGATGGAGAAACGAACTCGATGATGGGCGAAGCCGGTTCTGGCGAGCTCATCTCCCCTGCAGGAGCGCTCGCTGGAGTTATTGGCGTGGCCGGTGTTGCAGTTCCTTCCGCTGGCTGCCGCTGGAGCGCGGTCACTACCTTCGGCTGGGCCACAGTGGCGTATTCGATGGTGAAATCGCTGTCGACGTCCATCGCTTGGTCGCCGCTCCACGCCCACTGTGCGTCCTCGTCGAAGACCACGTCACGGCTGATGTGAACGCGCCTTGATGACGGATCGAAGACACGATACGCCAAGGAGCCTGGTTCGTAGCCGACGAAGATCATGGGTTTGCTGCGGTCGTCAAGCTTCTTGGTGTTAGGTGCGGTGATCTTGACGTGGGCTACGCACCCGAACGTGCGAAGATGATGCACCGCCGGCGCGCACCCGTTCCAGAGCTCGTACGGAGTCTTGCCGCCGGTGCTCTTGGTCGTCGACCGGTTCAGGATGTACACGGCAGCATTGATTGTCTCCCCCCAGAACTTGCCAGGGAGGCCCTTCGCCTTGAGCATGCTCCTCGCAGTGCTTACCACTGTCTGATTTCTCCTCTCGACGACGCCATTTTGTTGCGGAGAATAGGGCGCCGTGAGTTCACGATGGACTCCGAGCTCGGCGTAGTACTCGTTGAAGGCCGTCGCTGTGAACTCTCCCCCGCGATCAGTGCGCAGAGCGCGCAATTTCTTGCCGCTCTTGCGCTCAGCTGCCGCCTGGATGCGTTTGATGGCGGGCGGTGCGGCGTCCTTTGTGGACAGCAAGGCCACCCACATGAACCTGCTGTAATCATCGACGAGGAGGAGGAAGTACCGGTTGCCACTTGGTGTCGCTGGGGTGATCGGTCCACACAAGTCGCCGTGAACCAGCTACAGCGCGTCGAGAGCGCGGCGCTGAGCTTGTTGCGGGAAAGGCGTGAGCCGATGCTTGCCGGCGAGGCATGCCTCGCACAGCTGCTCCACCTGAGACAGCAACGGAAGGCCGCGCACCAGCCCTTCCCGCCCCATCTTGCGTAGAGCGGCGAAGTTGATGCGGCCGAATCTCGCGTGCCACCGCCACGCGTCCTCGCCGGCGCGTGCGGCCAGGCACACTGGGCGTGCAATGTTGACGTTGAGCACGTACAGCCGCCCTGGGCTTCGGTGAATCTTTGCAAGAAGTCGTCGTTGCTCATCACGAATCCTCATCACGCCGTCCTCAATCAGGATCTGGAAACCACACTCGTCCAATTGGCCGCAGCTGATGATGTTGGCCGTGAGACGCGGGATGAAATAGGTGTTGGGGAGGGTGCGGTGCTCGCCATTTTTGCACTCGAAGAGGATGGTCCCGCATCCTTCTATCCGGACGACAGGGCCGTCGCCGAACCGCACCGAGCCGGTGATGCCTTTGTCGAGGTCGGAGAACGCCGCCCGGGACCCCGTCATGTGGTTCGTGGCCCCGGTGTCGAGGATCCAGCGCTGGGAATCCCTCTCCTGCTCGTCCCCAAGCGCTGCGAAGACCTTCTCCTCCACCAGCTCGACGTGCCCGCGCGGTGAACATGTTGCTGCCGGCGCGGACAGGGCGAGGGCTGGTGCCGCGGGAACAGGGTGCGCCTGGGCGACGCCGAGCGCATCGGCCGGGCAGGTGGGAGGCGGCGCCGACGGTGTGGTGATGGGGACGACGCCGCCCTAGACCAGAAGTAAGCTGGGCTCGTCGTCCTGGGCCGCGTGGGCCTGCTCCTCCTTCTTGGGCTTGCTCCTGCAGTCCCTGGCCCAATGGCCGGTTTTGCCACAGCTGTGGCACTTGTCGCCGCTGCGGCCCGGCGTCGAGCCAGACCCGTCACGCGCGTCTGTGCTTGCGCCGCCGCCTCGGCCTCGCCCCCTTCCACCGCGGCGCCTCCCACGGTTGCCTGAGCTGCTACCGCCACGCGAGCTCGCTTGTTCCTTCTTCTTGTAGCGCTCGAGCCACTCCTCCTCCGTGAGATAGAGCTTCCCCCCACTTTGGATGGAGGTAGACTCGGGCTCGTCCTCGGCGGCCTTTAGCTGGCCGGTGACCTCTTCAACAGAGAGGGTAGAAATGTCGAGCAACGTTTCAATTGAAAGAACTAGTTGCTTGAACCTGGGACGCGCGATGCGGAGATACTTCTCGACGACCTTGTGGTCGGGCTCAGGGTCGCCGAGGGTGGAGAGCTTGTTGACGATGCCAGTGAGGCGCATCGCGAAGTCCTCCACGGCCTCGCCGTCGCGGAACGTGAGCAGTTCATACTCACGCTGAAGCTGTTGTGCGCTCGTCTTCCGGACGCGATCGTCACCGATGCGCATCGTTTTGATGCTCTCCCACGCCTCCTTCGCCGTCGCCTTGGTGGCCAGCGTGGAGATCATCTTCGGTGGCACTGCACTGCAAATGGCATCCAATGCCATCCGGTCCTCTTGGACCTGAACACCCCCTGGCGAGATGGCGCACCACAGACACCGAGCCTGCAACTTGATCTTCATCAACAGTGACCAGTCGTTGTAGTTCGTCTTGGTGAGCAGCGGATAGTTCGCCGGACCACCCATCTCCTTGACCACGCGGTGTACAACCAGCCCGCGATCACTCCCGCCGCTGTCCGTGACACGGCTGCTGGAGGCATCAGTAGGTAGGCGCGCTGCCGGCGAACTCGACCTCCGGCGAGGCGCGGTCGTGTTCTCTTGAGACATGAATACGCCCTCAAGAGCACGATCTCGCGTCCAAGCCCGGAACCGAGCTCTGATACCACTTGTCAGATTTCCCTGCTCAAGAACTCACACACGCGACAATGGACACAGATGAACACAGGGTGTTTGTGCTGCTGTGAAGCTGCAGCGTTTTCTTCTTTCTTCTCTACTATTTATTCAACTATGCAAATAACAGTAATTAACGAAAGAACCGGAGGTGCGCTTCTCACGTCGCGGCATAATCGCGTCCATCCCCACGATCCGCACGACGCGCTCTGCACACTTACCGCGGCACATCGCGAGCTATTCTCGCCACGGCCTCCTACGCGCACGGCAGCCACAACCTGGAGCTCGTGCGCATGCAAACAACTAATAGACATGCAAGTAACTAACTAACTAACAACCCGTGTACAAGACTTAACCAACAGGCCTGGCGAGGCGGCAGTACGGCGTTCTCGGCGACACGTCGTCCCCGGCGAGGCGGCTCGCCGAGAGGCGGCAGCCCTGCGGCCCGAGCGGCGCGGCCGCCTAGCAGGCCGAGCAAGGGGCGCGGCGGCGACCCGACGAGGCGACGGCGAGGCGGCGACCCGACGAGGCAGCAGCACGGCGGCTCCGCGAGGCGATGGCACGGTGGCTCCAGCGACGTGGCGGTGCGGCGGCTCCGCATGGCGGCGGCGCGGCGGCTCCGCAAGGCGGCGATGCGGTGGCTCTCAAGAGGCGGCGCTGGCGCAGCGGGTTCTTCAGAAGCCTTGGGCGAGCCGTCCCAGGCACCATTCTCGTCCAGATCCGGTGGTGCCGCCGTCCTCCACCATCACCATCCTAGTCCGCCGGCCGCCTCACCCAGATCCGGTCTCCTCCTCGGCGCCGCCCCCGCCGACCTCCTCCTTGGTGCCGACCCATTGGTGTAGAGCAAGACGCCGGCGCTGGCACCGCGCCATGGATGGAAAAGAAGTCGTGGAGTCGGCCGCCAGTGATGTGGAGACGGAGCGGGAGCCGCGCTGGCCGGCGCGCGCGTGGAGGAAGAGCGGATTACTTGAGGAATTCGCTAAATTACTTTGAGAATTCGATGGATTACGACTGTGTAATTCAAAGTAATTAGTCATGGTTGGTTTTTACCTTGTTCAATGTATGTAATATTCATAAGTAATGAAAAGTAATCAGTTGGAAAGCCGAGATTATTGTCTTATTACTTTCGAGATAGTGGTAGTAATGAAAAATAATCTGTTTGAAAGGAAATAGCTCGAATTTTAAATAAACTGGCATGCAACCCACGTTTTTAGGGCAGTTAATGCCTCCCACGATTCCAGGAATGTGTCTCCCGCGAATGTGACATCCAAATAAATATTAGAATGTCCCAAGTTTTATCAAAAAGAGAAAATCAATTTCAAATTTATATAGTATGATTCTTATATGAAAAGCCCTAAATTTTCAAACAATTATTTACATATAAGAATTTATCTTACTAATTATTTTTATTTCAATTTACAAAATTACAAATTTAAATGCAAGAGCTCACTCCTCGCTTTTATTCGTTCCTCGATCGGAACCCTGACTTTGTTTCTCAATTGAAATCTAGTTCGACCAAAACCACGATCTTCCGATCGAGCCAACCTTTGTCTTTCTCTCTCGGTTGAAACCCTAACATTACATCTCGATTGAAAATCCGGCTCAACCATTGACCGATCGACACTCTTTGTAACCCGACCGAACCTCCGTTTCTCTCGATCGAGTCTCAGGTCCCTCGCGACCCTCGACCGATCCATACCCTTTGTTGGCCGACCATTGTCCAACAACCAAACCCTAGTTCGACTCTCTTTGGAACCCTAAAATCCACTGGTTTAGCTAATCGTCCATTCCCTTCCTTGACTAAACTCTAATCGACTGACGTCCTCCAAGACCCTAATTCCACCCGACTTCCCTTGAAAACTCTTTCGACCTGGATCTTTAACTCCGATCGACCTATGTCATAACCCTTGCCGGTCGAATGTCCGCTCCTCTCGGCCGACGAACCTCAAAACCCTAACTCTCCTTTGTCCTGGTCAAAAGCTACACCTAACCCGAACACCTACTCAGTCGACTCTCCTCTCTCTTGTCCAGAACCCTGACTCCACTCTAGTATGTTGTAACCCTAAACTAACCTTGTCATTAGCACCATCCTATCTCTCAGATCGGTCCACCTTTCTCTCTCCTAATCCGTCCCTACTCTGGACTCCTCGTAACCCTACCCGACGTTAACCCTAGTATACATGACCGGTGGTAAGCTCGAGACGAGTCATGCCTATGATGAATCATAATCCGGTTCTGCCCTATCTAGAACCCTTCAATCCATTTGGACAAGTGCACCAATCGGACTCCTTCCCAATCACCGACCTAGCTTCTGTATAAATACCCAAAAACCCTAGCCGCCGTCGCCGAGCGCCTTACCACGATGCCACGTCGTCGCCGCTGTCGTGCCTCGTTCCCTCCCATGCCGCCATTTGACCGACCCCTCATGTCACCGAATTCCCATCGCTGGAGACCATCGACGCCCCTGGCCGCATCCTTGCCGAGCCAGTTGTCCACCTATGTTCGATTGGACTCATGATCGATCCAACCTTCTTCCCCTTCCCTTTCCGATTTGGTGTCCAAGAACCAAACCAGGCTTAACTCCAGTATCGGAATCGTTGACGACTCCTTAAGCCGTCCCGACCCTAATCCGGTCTAAACCTAATCGATTCAGACTCAATGGAGACCGATTATGGGCCCAAATCTGGGTCAGATTTTCTTGGTCTCCCGCCAAATTTTCCCCAACCCGACCCCATATAAACCCAAAGAAACCCTAGCAATTTCTCCCAATCTCCACAAACCCATCCACACCGCCGCTTTGGCTGCTTCCTCACCAAGTCGTCGACGCCGCCCGCCCGTGGAGTTGCAACCGCCGCCATGCTCCCATGGAGTAGCCGCCACGCCTGCCCTTGTTGTCGCCGTCTTGGCCCTGGCCAAGCCTAGCCCAGCCGACCCAGCCGTTCCGCCGCCGCCGCCTACAGTGGAGTCAGGCCGCCTCCTGCGCCAGTGCACCCCTCGGTGCCGTCTCGCCGGAGCACCCCATCGCCGCCGCCGCCCTGCGCCCTAGGCCAGCCACATGTCGGCGCCGCCCGGTGTCATTTGGTCGATGTCGCCATGCCGCCCATGGCGACCCATCTCGTGCCGCCGCCGCCCCACACCCCCGCGCCGCTTCCTGGCGAGCCGCCGCCGCCATGCGTGCGCCAAGCCGCCGCCCGCTGCCTGCCGTTGCCGCCGCCTGCCGTTGCCGCCGTCGTCACAGGCGATGCCGCCACCTTGCACCATCACCAAGCAGGCAGATGCCGCGGGCCGCCGCCGCCGCCGCCAGAGCCACCACCCCAACTCTCCTCCCTCTACCATGGCCGCCTCCTTCCTCTCTCTCTCTCTCTCTCTCTCTCTCTCTCTCTGTTTTGTTGCACGGCAGCACGGGAGTGAGGGGATTGAGGCAGGGGAAAAATCCCTTTTGACCAAGCCGAGCCCTGGCCTTTAACTGTTCATCGTGAACAGTGCAACTTCGCAATTTCGTATCTCTCAAACCGTAAGTCGGATTCCCTCCAAACCAATTTTGTTGATCCTCGTTTGATCCCTATTACCTCCAGTATTAATCTCATATTTTTTGGAACTCCCTTTGCAGCCGCCTATTGCGAACGTCTCGTTTTACGTGCAGTCGTCTCCGACTTCACCAAGCGTGCGTTTACCGACGCCATCAAAGAGAAAAATATTCCGGAGTGAGTTTGCAAAAATCCGATGCATGTTTGAAAGACCGAGGCATCATCGGCCGTAGCTTTTTCAATATTTTTATTAAAAATATATTGTCTATTGTTAATTTGTTTGTATCCCGATTTACGCGTAGATCGGCCGTGTTCGCGTTGTTCGGGAGGACACCAGGAACCGTTCGAAGGAGAATCCGAAGACCCGGAGTGCTACCAAGGCAAGATAGTTGCATCTTGCTCTCCCAATTTACAAAACTCACCCGTTTATTGTTTTTATTTATTTTTTTTCTCATGCATAAATTGATGGGAAGGGTAGAAACCTAATATTCACACTGCGTCATTGACCCTGTGAATTAGCCATTTATTGCTGCCTTATTTGTTATTCCTAGCCTATCCTTGTGCATAGTTGCTAGTGCTCGTGGGTTGGTAGTTGACTAGGTTCATCATTTAATTAATCTTGTGACTTGGTATATTTCGAGATGCTGAGTTACTTAATAACCTAATCAACTAAAATCTACATGGCGTGTGTTGACTAAAGGTGGCATAGTCGGGTGGTTTTGTGGAATGTGGAATGTTGGAGGTAGTCACCTTGGTCTAAGGACTTTGGACGTGTGCCAACCAGCCAAACCAAACAAGCGCAACCATAAGTGCTAGCTTAACATGGTGTACAACATGTGCTAGTCCTGGCTTAGTAGTTAGGGAAGACTGTTAACACACTTTACTTTGAAAAGATCGGGTGCGGTCCGTTGGCTCAAGAGGGGCCCGTGCTAAACCTTAGAGGGGTATCGGTGTTAACAGAGGAACTAATGAATCGCCTTGTATTGTTACTTGGTCCAGGCTCCTAAGGAAGAGCTAAGATGCAAAAGTACCACTCGGCTTATGGGTAAAGTGTGCTACACTCTGCAGAGTTAAAACTATCATGATAGCCGTTCCCACGGTTATGGGAGGGGAGGTAGGCCGTACATGGTAGTCTCACGTGTTTAATAATAACCTGATGGGTTGGTTTTGTTTTGAGTATTCGAGGCTTGTGCAGTTTTGCAGAGGGGCTTTCGAAGCCGAGCTCTGCGTGTTATTCTTGGGAGTCCGTATCCATATTAATTGTACAACAAATGATTTTACAACACTTTAAATAACCTGACTAGTATAGGTGTTTATGCAAAATAGCCACCCTATTCTTGTTGATATCATTGCATCATTTATAAGGACTCTTGCTGGGTAGACGTGTACTCATTATACAAAACCACGGATAAAATTTGTATTCAGGAGAAGGATTCGGTTCGGTCTATCTTCAGGATCAGGAGGATCTTGTCCCGGACTTCGATGAGGATTAGCTGGCGCTCAAGGGTCGGATTGGAGCATCATCATACCTTTTCCGCTGCATATTTGAATTTTCGCACTCTGATATATTATGGACAATATTATGTCATCTTTAATTAAACTATTGTAATAAGTAGTTGTGTAACAATTACTTTTGCATATTATGTAATTTCTGTTAGATAATTGTGATGGTGTGATGATGTTCAACAAACTGTCGCTCACAAGTTGCTAGTATTGATCTCTGGGACTAGCAATGGATTGTGAGTGGATCCCGGTGAAGCCGGGGTTGCGACAGAAGTTGGTATCAGAGCCAGTCTGACCTTAGGAAGCGTAGCTAGTTGACCTCTAAACCTTAAGGATTTATTTTCAATAAAAATTGTGTTTAAGCTCCTTTGCTACTATCTGATCTTTCCAAAGTCTAGTATCTCTCTGCTAGGAGTTCTTTGCTTTCACTATTTCCTACTCACTTTCTAAATTTCATTCTATCCTTACCTATTCTTCTACCTTGCAAAGTTTTATTCTATCCACCCCACAAATTCAAAGTTTAGTCATTGGACCCATTTTATTCAAGATGAGTGATATTGCTTCCAACACCAACATCGAAGAAAAAGAGACCGTCATTGAAGGAAAGAAGAAACGAAAGACTACTTGATGAAGATGAAGAGTCGTTACTTTCAAAAGATTAAGTGTAGAAGTCGTATAGTAAAACAAATTATTATATATTTTTGTGTGGGGTATACCGTATCAACTTTTGGCTTTCTCTGTGAGATACGGACATTCATTAACTAGGCTAATTGTAATCTAGTATTATTTAGTAGTAAATGTTTTGGTGTATTGCTTTGCCTTTAATTTATGCAACGACAAAGAAGATCAAAGGAAGATGACGCAAGACCCAAACAAAGACTGAAGGAGGACGATGTACTAGTATCGAGGTAAGTTGAAAAATGTTTTTGGAAAAAAAAAACAAACAAAGGTTTTTACTGAGTTGATACTTCCTATTTTGATTGAAAAAGGGTAGATTTAAAAGATTTATTCAACTTACTCGTAAAAACACTGTCCTCTTTTCCAACAAAATGTTTACTTTAAACATCGTTGGTTTCCAAATATACCACGGCTTTATTAAAAAAAAAATTTAAAAAGAATAAAAAATGTTTTATTATTTCCGTTGTTGAAAGAAAATGAAAAAAAAGGATTTGCTTTTGATTTAACCACACAAAAATGGTATTGTTTTGTATAAAGGTGTTATTATTTTTTTAAATTTTACCAATTATGTTTATTAAGTTGAAACTTCTGGTTTTAGTTTGAAAAGAGAAATCATTTATAAAGATTTATGCAACTTATTTATATAAGTATATATGTATATGTATAAACAAAAATCATTTCTCCAAAATATTTGTTTTGAACAATATTTGTTTCGAAACCTCCAACACTTTACTTTCACTGTTTAGGATTTCATTTTCTTTTGAAAAGTTTCATCAAACTTCTTAGAAAGGGAAAAGTTTCAAAAATAAAAATGGCTCAAAAATAAAATGTACTTCCAAAAATGTGTTATAAAAAAAAGAAGATTTTATTTACAAAAGGAGCATTTTCTTTTATAGAAAGAAATGGAAAGGGATATTAAAAAAAAAACAGTACGACACACTACCCGTGTTTCCGTACCAATTTTTCTCTCTTTGTTTTAAAATAGTTTAGAGTTTAACTAAATGAAACTTAAATACTCCGTATGTATGGAGAATAAGTAGCTGATAATGACGACATTATTATAACAACAAATTTGTTATTCATGTTTATATGCCATGCTTGAGTTGGTTCTTTAATTGCCTCTTGTACCGCTTTAGTGCATATACAAGATAATTAAGAGTGTTGGATCTTATTCGTTTGGATCTTTGTATTGAGTGCTAAAATCAAATTTTCAAAACTATTTTAAAATCAAGTGGGAGGTCGCTTAAGCTCCTATCTTTCCCAACTATCCTAGAACATCGAGAAGGAAGCAACAAACAAAGGGAAGCAACATGCAAGAATACCAGCCATTGGTGGATCAAGATATCTTTCCGTTCACTCAGTCTTTTCTCTATATTCTTCCAATGTTCAAAAGTAAAACTCTCTTACCTATTTCCGCTGAAAGTTTGGATTGAAGAAAACCGCATGCAAGGAGGAAGCAATCGTGTGGTAGTATGAATAAATGGTGGAATGAGATTTCTTTCTATTCTCTATTTTTCTTTCTCCGAACCTCCTTTTTGTCCAACTGCTATTCCCTCTTATCTATTCTTGCCTGATGACTTGATGGAGAATACCGCCAAAGAAAAGGAAACATCAGAAAACAAAGGTGGCCATACAAGGAGATGCAAACGAATTAGATCACAGATTGAGGAAAAGAATTATTGAGTTAAGAGGCAACGAACAAGCCTAAGATCTTGCCTACAGGATATCGATATGACTTGGATATATAAAAGACCCTGCTGGAGAATCAAATGAAATACTGTGCTCGGAAAGCAAAGGAAACGACAACATGATGATGGGGACCATCATGTGAGGAAGCCCAAGGAATCACCATGGAGAAAGAAAGTATCCTAGTATTGGAATCAAGCTTAAAAGGAAACATCAGAGTGTGCAGTTCGAAGCAAGATGGTTCATGATCCACCTGACCAGGATTTTCAGATTATTTTGGGACCCGCCTCTGACAGATGGATGAGCGAGATTCTGTTAAGGGGGGAGGAATACCCGCCTTACCCTTCTTCGAATCTCGGGGACGAGATTCCGTTAAGGGGGGAGGTTTTGTGACATCCTAATAAATATTAGAATGTCCCAAGTTTTATCAAAAAGAGAAAATCAATTTCAAATTTATTTAGCACGATTCTTATATGAAAAGCCCTAAATTTTCAAACAATTATTTACATATAAGAATTTATCTTACTAATTATTTTTATTTCAATTTACAAAATTACAAATTTAAATGCAAGAGCTCACTCCTCGCTTTTATTCGTTCCTCGATCGGAACCCTGACTTTGTTTCTCAATTGAAATCTAGTTCGACCAAAACCCTGATCTTCTGATCGAGCCAACCTTTGTCTTTCTCTCTCTCGGTCGAAACCCTAACATTCTGTCTCGATTGAAAATCCCAGCTCAACCATTGACTGATCGACACTCTTTGTAACCCGGCCGAACCTCCGTTTCTCTCGATCGAGTCTACAGTCCCTCGCGACCCTCCGACCGATCCATACCCTTTGTTGGCCGACCATTGTCCAACAACCGAAACCCTAGTTCGACTCTCGCCTGGAACCCTAAAATCCACTGGTTTAGCTAATCGTCCATTCCCTTCCTTGACTAAACCCTAATCGACTGACGTCCTCCAAGACCCTAATTCCACCCGACTTCCCTTGAAAACTCTTTCGACCTGGATCTTTAACTCCGATCGACCTATGTCACAACCCTTGCCGGTCGAATGTCCGCTCCTCTCGGCCGACGAACCTCGAAACCCTAACTCTCCTTTGTCCTGGTCAAAAGCTACACCTAACCCGAACACCTACTCAGTCGACTCTCCTCTCTCTTGTCCAGAACCCTGACTCCACTCTAGTCTGTTGTAACCCTAAACTAACCTTGTCATTATCACCATCCTATCTCTCAGACCGGTCCACCTTTCTCTCTCCTAATCCGTCCCTACTCCGGACTCCTCGTAACCCTACTCGACGTTAACCCTAGTATACATGACCGGTGGTAAGCTCGAGACGAGTCATGCCTATGATGAATCATAATCCGGTTCTGCCCTATCTAGAACCCTTCAATCCATTTGGACAAGTGCACCAATCGGACTCCTTCCCAATCACCGACCTAGCTTCTGTATAAATACCCAAAAACCCTAGCCGCCGTCGCCGAGCGCCTTACCACGATGCCACGTCGTCGCCGCTGTCGTGCCTCGTTCCCTCCCATGCCGCCATCCGACCGACCCCTCATGTCACCGAATTCCCATCGCTGGAGACCATCGACGCCCCTGGCCGCATCCTTGTCGAGCCAGTTGTCCACCTATGTTCGATTGGACTCATGATCGATCCAACCTTCTTCCCCTTCCCTTTCCGATTTGGTGTCCAAGAACCAAACCAGGCTTAACTCCAGTATCGGAATCGTTGACGCCTCCTTAAGCCGTCCCCGACCCTAATCCGGTCTAAACCTAATCTGATTCAGACTCCAATGGAGACCGATTATGGGCCCAAATCCTGGGCCGTATTTTCTTGGTCTCCCTGCCAAATTTTCCCCAACCCGACCCCATATAAACCCAGCAAAACCCTAGCAATTTCTCCCAATCTCCACAAACCCATCCACAGCCGCCGCCTTTGGCCTGCTCCCTCACCAAGTCGTCGACGCCGCCCCGCCCCGTGGAGTTGCAGCCGCCGCCATGCTCCCATGGAGTAGCCGCCACGCTTCGCCTTGTTGTCGCCGGCGTGACCACTGCCAAGCCTAGCCCAGCCCGACCCGAGCCGTTCCGCCGCCGCCTCCGGGACGACCCGCCGCCATGCCAGGAGTCAGTGCGCCCCCCCACTGCGCCAGCGCCGCCCTCGCGCCGTCCTCGCCGGAGCACCCACTACCGCCACAGCGCGCCCTGTGCCCCTAGGCCCGACCACATGTCGGCGCCGCCGGTGTCATATTGGTCGATGTCGCCATGCAGCCCCATCTCGTTGCCGCCGCCTTGCCCCCACCACCGCGCGCTTCCTGGCGAAGCCGCCACGGTGCTTCGCCAAGCGCTGCCCTCCTGCCGTTGCCGCCGCCGCTGCCGTTGCCGCCGTCGTCTGGAGCAATGCCGCCACCTTGCACCATCACGCGCCGAAGGGAACAGATCACCGGCCGCGCCGCCCCCAGAGCCACCACCACAAACTCTCCTCCTCTACCATGCCGCCTCCTTCCTCTCTCTCTCTCTCTCTCTCTCTCTCTCTCTCTTTTTGTTGCACGGCTGACGGGAGTGAGGGATTGAGGCGAGGAAAATCCTTTGACCAAGCCGAGCCTCGCCTTTAATCTGCTCATCGTGAATAAAGGCAACTTCGCAATTTCAGATCTCTCAAACCGTAAGTCGGATTCCTCCAATATTTTTACACGGCCATAGCTTTTTTAATATTTTTATTAAAAATATATTGTCTATTGTTAATTTGTTTGTATCCCGATTTACGCGTAGATCGGCCGTGTTCACGTTGTTCGGGAGGACTCCAGGAACCGTTGGAAGGAGAATCTGAAGACCCGGAGTGCTACCAAGGCAAGATAGTTGCATCTTGCTCTCCCAATTTACAAAACTCACCCGTTTATTGTTTTTATTTATTTTTTTCTCATGCATAAATTGATGGGAAGGGTAGAAACCTAATATTCACATGCGTCATTGACCACGTGAATTAGCCATTTATTCTTTGCCTTATTTGTTATTCCTAGCCTATCCTTGTGCATAGTTGCTAGTGCTCGTGGGTTGGTAGTTGACTAGGTTCATCATTTAATTAATCTTGTGACTTGGTATATTTCGAGATGCTGAGTTACTTAATAACCTAATCAACTAAAATCTACGTGGCGTGTGTTGACTAAAGGTGGCATAGTCGGGTGGTTTTGTGGAATGTGGAATGTTGGAGGTAGTCACCTTGGTCTAAGGACTTTGGACGTGTGCCAATCCAGCCAAACCAAACAAGCGCAACCATAAGTGCTAGCTTAACATGGTGTACAACATGTGCTTGTCCCGGCTTAGTAGTTAGGGAAGACCGTTAACACACTTTACTTTGAAAAGATCGGCGGTGTCCGTTGGCTCAAGAGGGGCCAGTGCTAAACCTTAGAGGGGTATCGGTGTTAATAGAGGAACTAATGAATCGCCTTGTATTGTTACTTGGTGCTGGCTCCTAAGGAAGAGCTAAGATGCAAAAGTACCACTCGGCTTATGGGTAAAGTGTGCTACACTCTGCAGAGTTAAAACTATCATGATAGCTGTTCCACGGTTATGGGAGGGAGGTAGGCCGTACATGGTAGTCTCACGTGTTTAATAATAACTTTGATGGGTTGGTTTTGTTTTGAGTATTCGAGGCTTGTGCAGTTTTGCGAGGGCTTTGAAGCCGAGCTCTGCGTGTTATTCTTAGGAGTCCGTATCCATATTAATTGTACAACAAATGATTTTACAACACTTTAAATAACTCGACTAGTATAGGTGTTTATGCAAAATAGCCACCCTATTCTTGTTGATATCATTGCATCATTTATAAGGACTCTTGCTGGGTAGACATGTACTCATTATACAAAACCACGGATAAAATTTGTATTCAGGAGAAGGATTAGGTTCGGTCTATTTTCAGATCGGGAGGATCTTGTCCGGACTTCGATGAGGATTAGTCAAGCGCTCAAGGGTCGGATTGGAGCATCATCATACCTTTTCCATTGCATATTTGAATTTCCGCTCTCGATATATTATGGACAATATTATGTCATCTTTAATTAAACTATTGTAGTAAGTAGTTGTGTAACAATTACTTTTGCATATTATGTAATTTCATTAGATAATTGTGATTGTGTGATGATGTTCAACAAACTGTCGCTCACAAGTTGCTAGTATTGATCTCTCGACTAGCAATGGATTGTGAGTGGATCTCGTGAAGCCGGGTTGCGAATAATTATCGCTTCCTAAAACGCATTCAAATCGATTACTTCCGATTACTCTCAAACTGGAACCATTCAATACTGGTTTTCATTGGCTCACGCGGCTCGCTCAAAGGCTCGGGTGTAGATTACCCTAATCTACACCTAGGTGTAGAATAGGCTAATCTACAACCAGGCCGCGCTAGTCCTTTTAGGGATGGGCTGGTCCTGCCAGTTCGACAGTAATTGAAAGTAACTGAGAATAACTTGTTTTAGAACTTGGCAGTAATTGGATCTGCATGTTGTTCCTAAAATCGTGGGGCCATTAACTACCCAGTTTCAAACGTATTTCAGTTCGTTTTTCCGATCTAAAATTTGATTCGTATATCCGATGGCCGAATACTTTACACCATTGAATTACTCGTATTTTTTCATTCAAAATAAGATCTCAAATAGCATATGAATTTGAAATATTTTGAAAATGTCAAGTTGAACATGATGCTGATCGGCGGTAATTCGTACAATTAAAGAAATTACAATTACAGAAATTACAATTAGCTATAATTAGTTCCAATTACAATGAATCAAAAGTGAAAAAAGTGCACACAAACGGCACAAATTACTACCCATTACGACGCCGGGGCTGTGATTACATCCAATTACGAAGCGTCGGCGGCGTTGGCCGGAGTTGGTGGCTGGCGTTTGCATCAGAGTACTACCCATTACGACGCCGGGCTGTGATTACTTCCAATTACGAAGCCGGCGGAGACAGTGGTGGTCGGGGACAACGTCGGGGACGGGAGAACGGCAGCGGTCGGGGTCGATGGGACCGGCGGTGTACGGTGGAGACCGCGATGCAGATCGGCGCCCAGCGATGCAAACCACAACGCAGATCGGTGGGAGCTAGGGCGCGGCAAGGAGGAGGTCGGCGTCGGACGGCGGCGCGGCGAGGAGGTGGGCGGCGTCAAGGAGGGAGCGGGCGGGCAGCGTCGACAAGGCGGCGGGCGGCAGCAGCGTCGGGGAGACGGACGACGACAACGTCGAAGCGGCGGCGTCGGGAGGAGGCGGTGTTCGCGTCGGGAGGAGGAAGGAGCCGAAGCGGCGTCGGCGTCGGGAGGTGACAGACGGGTCGTCGAAGCGGCGGCGTTGGGGGCGGCGAGGCGGCAGCGTCGGCAGCAAGGGGAAAGCGCGCAGCAGCCGGCGCGGCGATTTATAGGCGGGCGGTTGGATCTAGATCCAGATCTGGATCTGGGCTAGGTTGGGGCTGATTTTATATTGTGCACTAGGGACCAGGTGGTCCATTTTTGGATGAAATGATCCAGGTGTAGAATAAGCTAATCTACACCTAGGTGTAGTATAGGATATATATATACACTCGAGTGTACGGAGCCTCCGTGAACTTCGATAGGTTTTTGAAATTCGAGAACTTTTGTGATCGATCCAAACCGTTGATCTTGTTCGTCATGTCAAAAGGTAGCCACCAACCAAGTTTCGTATTTTTATGAATTTTTTTGCTATTTGTTTTCTAATTTTGAAAATCAGCCTTTTTGGACGCTCAAAAAATTTGAAAAAATACGAAATCTGAAAAGATGGAAGCCCATTTCCATTTAAAAAGTCAAGGGGTTTTTCCTGAAAGTGTTTAAGTGAGAAAAGTGGCTTATACCTCTCCAGATCTGGACCGCTCCTGATGGATCCGATGGCCCAGATCTGTTGTTAGCATGTTAGCACTCAATGGGCATTTACACTGGATACGTCCTCTATATATATATTATATGTTACATTTTTTACAAATACAAAAATACTTTAAAAAATAGGATACAACAAGATAACATTTTGTAGCATTATCTATTTTTTTAAAAAAATCGAGAATGTTTCACATTTTGTTTTTAAGTTACGTACATTTTTAACTAAATAGGTAAATAATCATCTCTGCAAATTATAAGATATTATAAAAAATTGAAAAAAAGAAAATAGGCCAGCCCAATTAAAAACCGCAGCCCAACAAATCATATGAAATAATATCGACGGCCAATTGCCGGCCGTCGAGACTGAATCCTGACCAGCGAGTACTGATGGGCCGGCCCATACACCATTCTCGATGGCTTAGGTGTAGCCATCGAGACTGATGTTTTCCCGCCCCCGCGAATATCAATAAAAGGTGCGCGCGTGGGCTTGGGCGACCTTATCTCGACGGCTGTTGTCTGGCCGTCGAGACTTACGTTGTATAACGACGGCTCTTACACGGCAGTCGAGATTACCTGACTTATATCGACAGCTTTATTTGGACGTCGAGATTTTATGCGATTCCTGTAGTGCCCCTTCCTTAGCCATAACTACAACCAATATAATTAACTATTATTGTTGGCCCACATTTCAAATGCAATTTGATCTCTCTTTCCTGCACTTGACTCTAGACTATTATTGAAGTTAACATCACCAGACCCACAAACACAACAACAGGAACAAAAATGCGGTCACGAAAACAGCCGCTATTTACAACAACAACAGAAATGCTTGGCTCCATTTTTTTTTTTCAGTTTGTTAGGTTCATCGATCTTTTCTTAAAACTTTACATTATCAACTATTTTCTTGCATTGAAATTCAACGCCGTAAGGCGTATGCTGAAAGTCGTTTTCTTCCAAGGGAACTAGCTATTACCAATTTGGTTCTGTCCAAATCAGTCAAAAACAATTTGTTCAACGCCGGCCATTTAAACTGCTAGGACTTCTTGTGACAAAACTGCACTATCATTTAGCTTAAGACACTTTAGCTTACAATTGTACTCATGAATAGATTGTGACTTCCTTCACTAAGAGACCACAACTGAGGATTACAAATAGTTTTGTTATGTATATAAAAGAAATCATTGATTCACTTCCGTATTACATCACAGTAAACTTATTTCGTTGATTTGCCATGCAATCAAGTCCCGGTTCCCTCAACCAGGACTATAGCCCCCACACAGTATAAAAAATATCCAAAAATTATGGGAGCACTCAAGATTCGAACCTAGGATGTCTAGCACCACATGACTCTCCACACAATCTTCTAACCAATCACCTACTCACACGTCTAGATTAGACTAGGATATGCATTAATTTAAAAGTAGGTTGGAACGCATATCCTAGTCTAATCAAGACGTGCAGATAGGCATTCATTTAGTCCCGGTTCATGTTTAATCGGGACAGTTAGGCCGGTATAAAAGGTTGTTTATCTAGTAATGAATTGACATGCATGAATACACCAACTATGTGTGGGTGAGTTTTTTTCCATTCTTGGTTGGAAATAATTTTGACTTTAGGACTGGAAGAACGGGCCGACATAAATATATGTATTTAAGTCGCTAGATTTACGTCAATTTATGTACGTCAGTATTTAGCCTATTTACATAGGCATCTGGCCAATTTAAACACCTTGGAATCCTGTGGTGGCTGCAAGACCAGCTCATTCGTCAAGTTATTCTAGTGGATGGTTTGGATATACGGCAGGCATCACTGAAATGTCTTGTTTTTATTTTGGCGGTTCAGCTAGCTAACCACAATCAGGTCAGTTAGTAAATTTTAGTTGTACTTAATTTTGTGAAATACGAAGACTTGAAAACAGATTGCAAACCAAATCGGAAAATTCCTAAACCATTCTCAAATACTTTGGTTTAGGAATATCTTAGAATCAGTGGCAACACTGACAACGACTAGCAAATATCTTCTTAAAATGAATGCACGCGAGAGAGAAAAGTACATCTAAGCTACCAGCACTCCAGCAGAGATAAAGCGACTTCCAGGCCATGTTTTGTTAGAGATTGAGTGCAAGCGCGCAGTGGAGCAAAGGCGGCTCTGTCAAGAGACATTTCTTCCTAGTCTGACAAACACACAGAGATAGGAGAGAGAGAGTGAGTGAGGGAGAGAGTGAGATTGAGAGAGTACAAAACCGGCTTTGTATCGAAGATTATATACAATTATACATGCGGTTTTGCTTTTTGCTGTCCTGAATGTTTGCCAAGTGAGATATGCCTCATATGCAGCACATCACCTTCCTCCTGTCCACCATTCTCTCCCTTCAGTCCCTTATCTTTAACCACGCAGCTTTGGCAGCCACCGGCGAGCAGTTTGTCTACCATGGCTTCGCTGGTGTCAACCTTACCCTTGACGGCAACGCCAGGGTCACACCGGACGGCCTCCTCGATCTCACCAACGACACCATCAATCTGGGCCACGCGTTCTTCCCGACTCCACTGCGCTTCAGCAGGTCACCCAACGGCACGGTGCAATCCTTCGCTGTCAGCTTCGTGTTCGCCATCCTCTCCGTTCACGACGACATCAGCGCCGACGGCATGGTCTTCTTCGTCGCCCCGAGCAAGAACCTCTCCAACACATGGGCGCAGTACATCGGCCTCCTCAACAGCGGCAACGACGGCAACGCGAGCAACCGCATGCTCGCCGTCGAGCTCGACACCACGCAGAACGATGAGTTCGGAGACATCGACAACAACCACGTCGGCATCGACATCAACAGCCTCCGCTCTCTCCAAGCCCACGACACCGGGTACTACGACGACGACAAGGGCAATTCCTTCAACAACTTGAGCCTGATCAGTGGCAAGGCCATGCAGGTGTGGGCGGAGTACGATGGAGAATCCACACAGATCACTGTGACCATCGCTCCTCTTGGAATGGCCAGACCGGTGAGGCCGCTGCTTTCAGCTCCATGCAACCTCTCAACAGTTCTTAGAGATTGGTCGTACATCGGTTTCTCGGCCACGACCGGTGCGATTAGCACCCGCCACAGTGTGCTCGGCTGGAGCTTCGCCATGAACGGGCCTGCTCCAGCCATTGACGTCTCCAAGCTCCCAAAGCTGCCACGCCTTGGCCCAAGGCCTCGTTCCAAAGCCTTGCAGATCGCCCTGCCCATCGGCACCGCAGCATTCGTTCTTGCTTTGGGAACTGCTGCCATTTTGCTCATCCTTAGGAGATTGAGGTATTCGGAGCTGAGGGAAGATTGGGAGCGAGATTTCGGGCCTCACCGGTTCTCCTTCAAAGATTTGTTCCATGCCACACAAGGGTTCAAGAGGAAGAACCTACTCGGTGTGGGTGGCTTTGGTAAGGTGTACAGAGGGGTGCTTCCGAAATCTAGAACAGAAGTAGCCGTGAAGAGGGTGTCCCATGAGTCAAGGCAAGGGATGAAGGAGTTCATCGCGGAGGTGGTCAGCATCGGCCGGCTGAGGCACCGCAACCTTGTGCCTCTCCTCGGCTATTGCCGGCGGAAAGGTGAGCTCCTCCTGGTGTATGACTACATGTCCAATGGAAGCCTCAACAAATATCTGCACTGCGAAGATGGCAGACCACCACTGAATTGGGCCCAGAGGTTCCACATTGTCAAGGGTGTGGCGCTTGGCTTGTTCTACCTCCATGAGAAGTGGGACAAGGTCGTCATCCACCGCGACGTTAAGCCAAGCAACGTGCTTCTCGACAGTGAGATGAATGGAAGGCTTGGTGACTTTGGTCTATCAAGGTTGTATGACCATGGCACTGATCCACAGACCACGCATGTGGTTGGAACCATGGGATACTTGGCCCCGGAGCTGGTACGCACGGGGAAGGCATCGACACTCACGGACGTGTTTGCGTTTGGCATATTTCTTCTTGAGATCGCTAGTGGGAAGAGGCCTCTCAATCAGAGTCCACATGGGAATGGAAACCGGCACACATTGTTTGACTGGGTGTTGGAGCGTTGGCGCAACGGGTCGCTCATTGAGACCGTGGACACGAGACTCCAAGGTGACTACAACGTTGATGAGGCATTCTTGGTGCTGAAACTGGGATTGTTATGCTCACACCCATTTACCAGTGCAAGACCCAGCATGCGGCAAGTCATGCAGTACCTTGAAGGTGATACGCCGCTGCCGGAGCTGACACCTACACATTTCAGCTTTTCACTATGCAGTCTCTGACGCAGAACATAGGTTTTGAATCATCCGGCACACAGTCTCCGCAGATAACTACGAGTTTTGGCACATTCTATAGTCTCTCGGGAGGAAGATAATCTATCTTACAGATATATAATCTATCTTACAGATATGTTTGTTTCATATATGTTTGGTGTAACCATATATATTACACGTGATGTGTTAACACTGGTACAAAAAAGCGTCATCACAAGTTGCTCTTTCTGAGCCGACTGTAACTATTATTGGCAGTGATAGCTGGATTATTATTGGCAGCTAAAATTACAGATTGCGATAATAGTTTTCACGGGCAGCTACCATATGTGCCGCATGTGGTATGTTAAACATCATAGTCAGCTCATGTTCCAACTCATTTGTGAACCGACTAGGGTATTTGCACTACAGGAAAAAGACGTGTGTTTGCCGGCCAAAAATAATTTTGTCGGTGTTAGCTGAGCCGAAAAAATTGTTTTGTCCGCCACCCACCGAACGGGATCCAAATTATTTTAAAACAATTTTGTCGGTCGAATCGACCAATGAAATTACACCACGTGTACTAGCGTGTTAACACGTCACTAGTATGGAGGTAATTTTGTCGGCGTCAACTCAGGCTATCAAAAATATGCCACGTGTAATAGCTTGTTGTCGCGCCACTGGTGCAACAATAATTTTGTTGCCTAATGAAATTAGGCCACACTAATATGCATGTCCACCATCGTGTCCATGGGGATGGTTCCTAGCTAGCTAGCCGCCATATTAATCCTTACTAGTAAAATGCCCATGCTCTACCACGAACCATAAAGGGATGAAAGGAAAACATAATTCATAGACAAAAATATAAGAATGAAAGGTGATTTGCAACCATTTTCCTTTAGACTTACTATAAGCAATAGTAAACAGGTAATTCTCGGAAAGGCAATTGCGTAAAACAGACAAACGAAGATTTACATTTCTAGAAGCATAAGATTCTTTCCTGTGCACCTCTTTCTGGCTTGCTATTCATAGGCATATCCTTTTGAAGGAAGTTGCAAACTATTGATAGGCAGAACATGGTGCACAACGTTTAGTTGGAACAAATCTAGAACAGGGACGCTCTTTCAACAGATAATCATCACAAGACGCAAGATTAAGAGCAAAAATTACAGCTTGGTGCTAAACTTCCCTGAAACACCAAGAGAAAGCCCCAAATATTGCAAAAATTTTGACCGAAAAGAGCAGGGTAAGGATACTCTCGATGCATGCTGCGTGTTGTTGAGCTTGTCGGTGAGTGCTGCCTCGTTGAACGCTCTGCTTTTCACGGCCATCTCTACAACATGAGAAATCATAAAACCAATAGCAAATCTCCTGTTCAAAAAGAAATGGGAAATCTATCCCGTTGTTATATTCAATATGGCAAGAAACTGTATATCATTTCATTAGCCATGCCAGCAGGTGGCCTTTGTAAAATATCTATCAGATGGCCTCTTTTGTCCCCATCAGACTCAACTTTCTGCATAATTAGATTACGCAACTAAAATCAGCCAGCAAGCATGAAAATGCAGGAAGTAATATGGGCAATGCACGAAGACAGAGAAGTAGAGAACACCCATCAAAGTTATATTATGGTTTACCAACAAGACCATATAGGACATGAATACTTTAATAGCTGCATCACCATCAAGCATGAAAAGGCAGCAAGTCATATGGGCAGTGCACAAAGACAGAGAAGTAGAGAACACCCATCAAAGCTATACTGTGGTTTACCAGGTTTACCAACAGCCATATAACACATGACTACTTTAATAGCCACATCCACATTTGCAGGTAACATAACAAATTTAAAATTTTGGAGCTCAGGTAATTCTCTAGTATCTTTTCTGCTACACTCAGCTCATTTCTGGGCAACTAAGCTACCCAGTGAGTTTGCAAACAAACAAAACAGTGCATAAAAAAGGAAGTGTGGAAGCAACAATCACCTGTTCATACATTGGAGTTCCTCCATAGGCAACCACAACTCTGATTTCAGTCTTGGTGATAAAATTTCTTGGCCTCCCCATAAATCTAAAGCCTGAAACCATTAGTAAATACGTTTCACCACCGGTAGCAAAAAACATACATGAATCAAATTTCTTCACCGATCATGCCCTTGCATGATGGATTAATAAGAAAACATAAAAGAGGTAAATAAAAAATATACCAAATGACAGTCCACCAAGCAAGTTCAGACCCTAATATCAAAACAAAAAAAATTGCACACATTTATCACATAGCATTTGGCAAAATGGAGATGAATGAAATTACTCTAGTAAAAACACATCATATGGACAATCCCAGATAAAGGTGGCGCGAAGCCGGGGCGGCGCGAGGCCGGGACCGGGGCGGCGCGGTCGCGGAGGTTGGCGCCGTACAGAGGCGGCGACATAAGGGTGAGGACGGACGCGGACGCGGAGTCACGCCACATATTGTATACTACATAATAAATAAATCCGAGGTAAGATGATACGCATTAGCCAAGTAGTTTCCATTAAAATGCACAACGATTTATCAGTGCTTCAACACTGTCTGTAGAAGCCCCAAGCCTAGCAAGTCAAAACTAACGATCGATTTTTTAAAAAAAACAAAGGGGGAAGTGTAGAAATGGTCTTAGCTCTTGGGTTTAGGGTTCCTACAAGAATACGGCATCTAGGGTTTGGATCAGGGGAGGGGAAACGGTGAGGAACAATTACTTGACCTTCATGCGGGCGAGGCAGTCAGCGACGGAGGTGTCCTTCTCCATCTTGGGATCCTTGGTGCCGAACATTTATTGTAATGTCGTTCTCAAAGAGGGAGCTGAGTGCAAAATAAGTAAAACGCATTTGAATAAAAGCTTTTCCTTTTCTGATTCATAAATATCAACAGAGGAGAAAACAAATAACAGTACCTGTTTAATGATCAAGGCTTGAATTTTTATGTCCGGTAGCAACCAACCAAACATTTCAAAATATCCAAAAAATTGTGTGTAAAGTGTTGGTGATAACTTATACCTTTCGGCTTAGCAGCATACAAACAGGAAAATTACCATGCTAGCATGAATTGAGGACAAATTTGTAGACTGCAAAGCTACAGCCTACATTTTTTGCCTATCGTCATGACCATATCCAGGGTTTCTAAAACTATTCAACTACCCATGCTGGGTTGGTAAAACTATTTAGCTCCCCCTCACAATCTGGTGGCTGAATTCTAACTCAGCTAGACAGCCCTATAGCTCACATAAAATAGTCAATTATTTTTGGCATATGCTACACTTATTAGATCCTTTGTCATATACACAGTTTAATCAGCCTATTTTCCTTGTCTAGTGGCAGGTATATTCTTACATAAACTTGCTTGTTAGTTGAAAAGGCCCTGTTACCCAATGCACGGACATACACATGGCCATAGCCTTGGCACGGATTTTGTTTGGGAAAATTTCAGGCAGAAGGAGTCCTGGATCTGGGCCAGCTCCTAACAAAAATGACAAGACAAACCTGGAAAACAAATGCTCAACCATAAGAAAGTAAACTACAGCCATCAGATTACAAGAGTTCTGCTGCGAGCACATAGGTGAAATATTTCATAATTTGGCTACAAAAATACAACTTAACCAATTTAAAAATCCTTACGAGAAGTAAGATTACAGAAGAGAGACATACAAATAGCTTGTGAGAGTACAACACCACTGAGGAACAATGCTGCTTCGAAACTAATATGAAAGAAGCACAGTAATACAATACCTCATCTTTTGCTGATTACTGTGTTCTGAAAAAAAGATATCAGACCAACTTTCTCGACTGTATGGACAAAGAAAACTACTCCAAGTTAAAATTTCAAAACTGTATCTTTGCAAATCTTTGGAATTATTTGTATTGGATATTTATGACAGTAGTGCCAACTGCCAACTGCCAACTTGCAATCAATTTGAAAGACTTGAACAGTGACCAGTCGGTCGAATGTTCCGATGCAGGTCGGATGTTCCGATCTGGTCTAGAGAGCCCCCCATTGGATGTTCTGAATTGGGTCGGATGTTCCGATGGCGTCGGATGTTCGCGTCAGATGTTCCGATCCTGGGTATTCTGGATCAGTCGAAAAACTGCAGTAAAATCTGTTTTCTCGCAAAACCAAGGTTAGATCAATTCAAGAATACTCAGAACAGACCAACACAATAGTAAAAACAACGAATCAAGACCAAGACGAAAAACACAGCGAATTTTTGTTTACCGATGTTGTCGGGGATAAAATCACGGCCCATTGCCATGACCCACACCCTGACGGCTCAATCGAACAGCCTACCAGGGCCCAGCTCCCTGGAAGGTTTTATCAGGCCCATGTGCATCCTGTCGAACAGCCTCCTGGCTGGCACGGTGCGTAACGGCCTAGGATTCGTGTTCGAGTCCTACTCGAACAAGAGTTCTGCACGGCTACGTGAAGACCCGGACGTGGTTTCCCGGATTGGAATAGGAGTCGTGATCCCCAAGACTAGGAGTATGCCTTATCTGCCTCGGGATATATTTGGCACATCGAGTTCGTTACGATCTCGTAGTTAGCCCGGCCCAATATTCCCTCGGTAGGTCGGTTTGCTCTGCACTATATAAACAAAGCCCCTACGGCGTTAGGGGGCATCCGATATCTGACTGGATCTAGGTTTTAGCACCTGATATACACCATAATCTCGCCGAGACTTGTTCGTCTCGTCAAGCCATCTCTTGTAATCACTCCTGATATATAAGAAAGGCTGGACGTAGGGCTATTATCTCTCCCGAGAGGCCTGAACCAGGATAAAAACCCCTGTCTCCTGTTCGTTGCTGTTCGTTGTTGTTCGGCGTATCTCCTATCTCACTCTTGAAGAACCTTAGTTGACTTGGGTCGTTATCCCAACCGTCGACAGTTGGCGCCGTCTGTGGGGATACGCAGATCGAGCATGTCGAACTCTATCAGCGACCAGGAGATTCTCCCTGAGGACTACGACTCAGAAGGGCAGGATGTCTCTTCCCCTGCCAGATCGGATCAATCCCTTCGATCTTGATCGCCTTCCAGATCTGGTTCCCAGCTCCGTGCTTGGGGGCTGGATCATTTCGCGCCGGGCAGCTCTTCGCCCGGGCAGACGTCTGGTCCCCGCGACGAGCTCCGTGCTCAGGGGCTGGAACACTGGATCAACTTCGCGCCGGGCAGCTCTTCGCCCGGGGCCCGCTTCTGGTCCCCGCGATGAGCTCCTTGTTCGGGGACTGGATCAAAAGTCCTTCCGGATCCCGGGGCTGTTCGCCTGGCAGTGGATGACGAGAGAGAGCTGACCAGCACTTGGAACATCTACCAGCTTTATAAGTTCCTCGTGTAGCTCTTTCGTTTCCTAGCTTCGCGCTTTTTCTCAAATTTCGCGCCTTAGTTCGTCCAAGTCTCTCGGGCTGCCATGTAAAGGTCAACCCATTGAGCGGTGAATGCTCGCGGCCCCCTGCGGTCCTCCTCACCACTTGTCTTCTCAGACTACCTTACTCTCTGGTAACACTTGATGGCTGCCCGGTCTTGCGAACTCTTGGCTCCGCAATTTTAAGGTTTTCCCTGTTCGTATCTTGTATCAACAAGTTTCTAAACTCAGAGTTGCGTAACACGGCATCCAGCCTTGCGGCTAAGCCTGCTCTCATAAGCCCTCCGTGGCAGAGGCACTTACCGCTCACGGCACAACCACTTGGCAAAGCCTGCTCTCGTAAGCCCTCCGCAGCAGAGGCACTTTCCTTGTTCGGTTACCTTCGAATCGCCTAACTTACGTTAACGGCGCTTCCTCGGAACGAGTCGATCAGATACGGGTGTCGCTTAACTCTCTACGCACGTGCTTGAAGTCGCAAGTTTAGGTCTTCATGCATCGTCTGCATCGGGGCTAGGGCGTCGCTCTTTCTCTTGTGCACTGCTCGAGTTCGCAAACTCAGTCCTCGAGCAACCGCACTGTGGGCCGGAGTTAGGCTAAGCGTTCTACCGGTTTTCTTAAAACTTTCTAGCTACTGTCGCCTTACTCTTGGTTTTTGTTCGCCCTTATCTTTTGCTTGCTCTTTTTTGCCGGAAAAATTTGCTCGGTCGACTCTCGCTTTCGATTCAAGCGCTTTCGGTGGTCTTGAGTCGCCGCCAGCTCCTCGAGGATCGCTCTTCTCGGTCGATTGGGACTTGAGCTGAATTTCGCAACCCCAGACGCTTGCTCTTTTTGCGTGAAAAGTTGCTCGGTCATACTCGCTCTCGATTCAAGCGCCGCTCGGCGGTCTTGAGTCGCTCGGCCAGCCCTCTGAGGACCGCCTCTCTCGGTCGATTGGGATTTGAGCTGAATTTCGCAACCCCTGACGCTTTCAGTTTTCGGTTCCTTTCCTTAGCGCTGGTTTTCCAAAACCTCGTTGGTCTTTCGCCCCGTGGCGCTCCCGCGCGCGAGCATGTCTTTTATCCGGCAATGACTGCATACGGCTCGGTTAACGGCGGTGCACCACCGATGGAGTTCTCGCCCACCATAAGCGATTCTCATCGCAACGGGCATGCCCACCGTAGTCGATTCTCATCGCAACGGCACTCCCGGTGCTGGTTCCGCACCGCCGAGGCGACACTAACGCCGCACGGGTCCATGCCCGGATAAGATTTCGCCGCACGCTTTTGCCTGTGGCTAAGGTCCCGTCGCCTTCCACGTTAGCGGTCTTAGCCACAGCGGGGCTGCACTTGCCCGCACACGTCTTTTTTTTATCCATGCTACGTCCTTCCTGGCACGGTAATCCGGAGCAATGCACCACCTACGGAGTCCTGCCCACCGTAAGCCGATTCTCATCGTAACGGGCACTCCTAGCGTCGGTTCCGCATTCGCCGAGGTGACACTAATGCTATCGGGGACGTACCCGGTAAAAATTATGTTTTGTGCGGGTAGGTCGTCTTTTGCGTGTTTTCCAAAACTCTCTTTGCTCTTCTTAGAGCCTGTTCTTGCTTTCTTTTTTCCTCTTGCTTGCTCGTTTCTTGTTTGTCTTCTGCAGGAAATACAGGAACGGGGAACGTCAGACTTCGGTGATGGTCGTGGCGAGGTTCCAGGCTTTCCACCAAAACCGATGTGTGCATCCCTCTCTTCCCGGTTTGTTCGCGCATGCCCGCAATCGATTCACTTCACCACAGATGATTTCTTGCCTTTGCCCTAAGACCGACCTTCACAGTTTGGCTAAGTCAAGACAGTGCGCCACCAACGGAGTCCTGCCCACCGTTAGCCGATTCTCATCGCAACGGGCATGCCCATCGTAAGCCGATTCTCATCGCAACGGGCACTCCAAGCGTCGGTTCTGCACTTGCCAAGACAACGCTATCACCGCCGCAAGGAATACGTCATGGGTAAAGCGTTGATTTCACACATTCTCTTGCGGCTCGATCGCATCGGATGTGATTCACCTCGCGACCGGCGCTTCTTCGCCGGGCGCGCCAGATCCGTCCCGCGACAAGCTCCGTGCTCGGGTCGATCACCTCGCACCGGCAGCTCTTCGCCGAGCGCTGGCTCCTACCGTAGGTCTTCCGTTGCACTTTCGTTCCTTTAATGAGCTCCGTGCTCGGGACCGGATCGCTTTACTCGTTCCTTTGGCGAGCTCTATGCTCGATCGGGTCACCTTCCCCTCGTATGCATTGTCTCGCGCCTCGCACACGATCTACGCCTCGGGGCACATCGCCTCGCTCTGAAGCGCGACATTCGCCGAGAGCGCATCTCTATTTTCTCGGGCAAGCTCTAGCCCGAGAGGTGGTTCCTTATCTTTACCTAGGCATCTAAATGCTCGATGCAAGAAGACGAGTCCGTCTCGCGACTTGCTCTGTTCATTCTCCCGGAAGATCTGATCTTACCGGATGCGGTGGTACGCTCTTCACTACCAAGAATCCAATCCATCCTTGATAACGTTCAGCCTCAAGGAGATGATTCACCTCGCACCGGGCAGCTCTTCGCCCGGAGCGCGCGTCTGGTTCCTGCAACGAGCTCTGCGCTTGGGGACTGGATTTCCAATTTCTACATCGAAGGCTGAGTGCTCTACTCGGACAGACATTGCTTCCTGTTCGACGCAACAGAGTTGCTCGGCACTGGGTGGGTTTGTTCGGTCCCGAACAAGTCTTGTTCGGTTGAACCATAACTTGTTCGGTGGTCTGTTGCACGTCTTTGTAGCAGAAAGATTACCCTCTTCGTGACTTGGAGTCTCAAGAGGATGACCCCACTCTAGTGAGTCCTTCCACTTGAGTCTCGAGGGCTAGCTGTCGGGGATAAAATCACAGCCCATTGCCATGGCCCACACCCTGACGGCTCAATCGAACAGCCTACCAGGCCCAAATCCTGGAAGGTTCTATCAGCCCATGTGCATCTCGCCAATGTACCTCCCCGGTCAGCACGGCATGCGAACGACCTAGGATTCGTGTTCGAGTCCTACTCGAACAAGAATTTCGCACGGCCACGTGAAGACCCGGACGTGGTTTCCGGATTGGAATAGGAGTCGTGATCCCCAAGACTAGAGTATGCCTTATCCGCTCGGGATATATTTGGCACGCCGAGTTCGTTTACGATCTCGTAGTTAGCCCGCCCGATATTCCCTCGGTAGGTTGGTTTGCTCTGCACTATATAAATGAGGCCCCTACGGCGTTAGGGGGCATCTGATATCTGACTGGATCTAGCTTTTAGCACCTGATATACACCATAATCTCGCTGAGACTTGTTCGTCTCGTCGAGCCATCTCTTGTAATCACTCCTGATATATAAGAAAGGCCGGACGAGGGCTATTATCTCCCGAGAGGCCCGAACCAGATAAAACCCCGCCTCTCTGCTCGTTGTCGTTCGTTGTTGTTCGGCGTGTCTCCTATCTCACTCTTGAAGATCCTTAGTTGATTTGGGTCGTTATCCCAACCGTCGACAGATGTTCGGATCTTTGAAGAGAGATCCTACTCACCGTTGGGAAGGCACAAAGCCCGGATCACCAAGACCCTAATCCTCTTACTGGATGAAGCACACAGCACTCACCGGCGATCACTAGTTGAATCCTTTTCTTTGCGGAGGTAGATTCGCACCTTCACAAACTCTGGAGGCACGCCACACAAAGATCAGCGACTCACCGGCGACACCTAGCCGTCTAGGAGCCCTTCAAGCCTCCAAGAGTAACAAATGCGATGAAGAAATTAGGAATCGCTAAATGCTCAAATTGGACAACTCTAATTTGTGGAGCACTTGGGTTGCCTTGATCTCTCTAGATCTACATCTCACAAGATGAACAAAAGAGAGACAAGGCTAGGGTTCTTGAGAAAGATGATGGAGAAAATGAATTAGGCTCAAATCAGGTTGTAATCAGAGTGAGTAACCTTTGGCAGGTATTAGGGGAGGTCTTAAATAGGGATTCTTGAAAAGTAGCCGTTGCAGCAGTTAATCACGTGTCAGATGTTCAGACCCCGTCGGATGTTCCGACCCGCGTCGGATGTTCCGACCGAAGTTCCGATGGACCCCTTTCTGGATGGCATGAAAAACTGGCAGACTGCATTACCATCGGATGTTCCGACCCTCGTCGGATGTTCTGATGGCATAGGTTCTGTATAAGGTGTATTTTGAGTGAAAAACTCATACGAACTTCGAGATACCTATTTTGAGCACTTAGGAACCTTTATATGCTTCTCCATTGAATCCCTCTTTATAGTACGGCATCCCTAGGACTCAATAAATAAAGATTTACAAGTAAATACTAGTCTTGATGCCTTCTTGCAATATATCCGCTTTTGAGGGGTACACCATCACATGTAAACATGTACCTCATGGAATTAACCTATATAACATTTGTGCACAATTCTCCAATAGAAATATTAGCTCTATAATTGTTATTCATTAATCACCAAAATCACTAAAGGGCCTAGATGCACTTTCAATCTCCCCCTTTTTGGTGTATTGATGACAACAATTATAGCTCACAAATAAATTATAAACAAGAATATATGAAAGAGCTCCCCGTGAAACTATGGCAAGAATAACAACAAGAGCTCCCCCTATATCCTTGGCAAATTTGATTCTAAATGCAATATGGCAGGATATATCACACAATACAAGAAATTTAAATAGCTAGCAATTCACCATTACATCATCATCACAGAATAAATAAAGTCTTACAGCCACAGCGTACCACAAAATATCAAGTTTAAAACATAGTTTTGCACACACTTAAACATTCAAGTTTCAAACATAAGAATCTAAAAAGAAATGAGATAACTTTTCTCCCCCAGATAAATGATAGCTTTTCTCCCCCTTTGGCATCAAGACGCCAAAAAGAGAAAAACTCAAAGTGGACTACTCAATCCACTCTGGATCGCTGCTGCTGCTGCTGCCACCATCATCACCATCACCTCCACCACCACCGGTGACCTCATCATCATCGTCGTTGTCGCCACCGGAACGAGGAATTCCAAACAACCCTCAATTGTAGGTATCAATGGTGCAGTAGGAAGACTCTGAATCATCAAAAGAGAGAGGCATACCAAGATGCTTCTTGATGTCTTGAATGAAAGAGAGAAGGTAAAAACTTAGGGTAGAAACCGTGGGGTAAAAAGAATAGGGACCCACGCGGTAAAAAGTTAAATAGGTGGCCAATATGGGCCGAGTCGGAACATCCGACGGACCCTACGCCGACAAGATCGGTTCCGACGGTCCGAACATCCGACGGTATTTCATCGATGCCATCGAAGTTCCGATGCTGCGGAATATCCGATCCCCTTGTTGGATTTGAAAGTTTTAGACTTGTCGGTGTAATAAATACTGGGGTATGAAGAGTCCTAAGGAAGGCTAGGAGAGCGCCGGGCGAGGGCCCCACACGCCAGCGGGCGGCCAGCCCCAGCGTGTGGGCGAGCCTCGGCGTGTCCGGGCGGGCCCCACGCGTCGCGGGCGACCAGTGCCCAGCCGCTGGCGAAGCCTCGAGCGCCGGGCGAGGGCCCCACACGTTAGGCGGCGACCAGGCCCCAGCAGGTGGGCGAGCCCCTCGGCGTGTCCGCGGGCCCCACGCGCCGCGGGCGACCAGCCCCAGCCGTGGGCGAAGTCTTTCTAAGGCCCCCTCTGCCGAAGGGGCCCATGTGGCGTGGAGCGCCCCGAAGGAGTCTTCGGGCGATCCTCGCCGCTGCGGGCGAAGCGATTCAATGCGACACTACGCGGATAGACGGATGAAGAGATGATTACCGCCACGCGACCTCTCGTAGCTCGATCAACTGCCACCGTGGCGCAGCCGGAATTGACCGCCGAGAGAGAGTTTGCCATCTTCGCCGCCGCCGCTGCGCCGGCGGGCGTAGTTGCCTCGCCGCCTCAGCCTCACCGGGCGTGTTCCTACGGGTCGGGCCACTTGCAAGGCGCTACAGGCGGCGCCGCGGGCGCAGAGAGCAAAGACGCTGCCTCTCCGCCTTGTCCCACACGCCTTATCGATGTACTAAGCGCATCAGACGGCCTACCCCTCGCCTCCCCGCTAATTCAAGGCTTGTATAAAGGGGAGGAGAGAAAGCGAGAGGGGTTCAAACATTCAGTAATCGCATTCCACACAACCACAACAGGAAAAAGAGCTAAGGCTCGGCAGAGTAGGACTGCACCCGAGAGGGGTCCAACTCGGGTAAACCCTCGTATTGCTCCTTGCCACGTTCCACGCTCAAATCGAATCGAGCTCGACCTGATCGGCTAGCAGGATAGAAATCTGATAGGGGTGTGATCCGCAGTGGTTGAGCGGAGAGCACGCCGTCAGTGGCGCGCCAGGTAGGGGAGCGCTAGCATCGGTTCGAGTTCTTCGACCTCTCCTCAGACGGCAATAGCAGATCAGCAGTCCGCGATGGACCAGGAAGCAGCCGCTAGAGCTGCGGCCGCGGCGTCGGTCGCGGCAATGGCGGTGGATCAGCCGGGCGGTAGCTGTCCCAGTCTGGCTAGGCGGCGCCTGACCTTGGAGGAGTGCACTCCCGCACAAAACCTCCATGCGGCCAGGGCCTTGCTAGACAACTCGCCGGTTCCGGTAACTCCGGACTCTCCGGCGGCACCGTGGCCGCCGGTTGGCCGCTATGTGGATGCCGCCGCGGGCGGTGCAAGTCGCGGGTGCGGAACCGTGTTTCCGCTTCCTCCCGCTCTTTGGTTTCTCCGCATCCCTCCCGCGGATCTCCTAGCGAGAGGGAGCAGGGCCAGGACGATTGAGCCAGGAAATTCCTACGGGGGTTCTGCCAGGCATGCGTACAGGCGGGCGGGATCTCCGGGCCCACTTGGAGAATCGCCATCTACGCCACGGAGAAGACTTGCGCGACAAGCTCCGCCGGCGGCATGATCGAGAGCGCGACCGCGCCGACGCTGCCGCCCGTGGGGACCAGGAGGGTTCCCGCGATGCTGCCTCCGCCAGAGAAGGCGGCGCATCTTCGGCGCCGTCCGGACGGCGGGCACGGTGGGACGGAGTGCGCATCCAGGAGCAGGAGGCTCCAGAAGTCGGCTACCGCGCCTTTTCGAAGGAGCTGCGCCGCGTGTAGTGGCCGGAGAGGTTTCGGCCTGCCGCCATCGAGAAGTACGATGGTTCCACCAACCCTGACGAGTTTTTGCAGATCTACACTACGGTGATGGAGCCGACTGGAGGGTCGGGGAAGGTTCTGGCAAACTACTTTCCCGCAGTCCTCACCGGCGGAGCCCGCTTGTGGCTCACGAACCTACCCCCGGAGTCAGTAGGGTCGTGGAAGGAGCTCTCCGAGCTCTTCATCACCAACTTCCAGGGCACGTTCGAGCAGCCCGGAGTTGAAGACTATCTCCACAATGTGGAGCAGAAGAAGGGGGAGTCGCTGAGCGACTACATCCGGCGCTTCAGTCAGGTTCGCAACACCATCCCTAACATCTCCATCGACGCCGTTGTCACGGCCTTCAGGAGAGGCGCCCGAGACCCCAAGGTCAAGGAGAAGATGGCCACCCGCAAGATCAAGACGACGGAAGAACTTTTCACCCTGGCCCACAAGTGCGCCCTTCAGGCGGAGGCTCGCTTCCACCCGGCTGCAAGGGCAGGGGCCGCTGCGGGCGGTGAGGCCGGGACCTCGAAGAATCCCGGCGGCAAGGACAAGAAGGAGCGCAAAGCGCCGAGACCGGCAGGTCTCGCCGCCGAAAGCGCGACGACGACGACGACGAACGGGCCGCCGGCAGCGGTGAGCGCGGGCGGCGTAAGAAAGGAGGAGACAGCGGGCGGCGGCAGGCGCCCTCGCAGGGCGGCTATGGCGATCGCTGTGTACGGCGGCCCGCGGTCGCGACGAGGGTCGACCGCCGCCCCGTGAGTGGAACGGAGGGACTTATCGTCCCATTCACCGCAACAATTCCCGACTTGGCTGATTGCCATGTCGTTAGCAAACCGTAGACAAGCTGCCCACGAGCAGCAAGAAAGCGCTCGGGCAAAGAAGAAGGGCAAGGAGCAGGCTTCGCTTGGTTTTTAGCAGGCGGAACACGAAATCACCGTCATCCACGGCGGATCGGCCACCTATCCGTCCCATGCTAGTTTTAAGCGTGCAATGAGGGAAGTGTGCGCCGCCGTGCCCGGCGTTGGGTGAGCAAGGCAGTTGGTGTGGTCGGAGCAGCCGATCACATTCAATCAGGCCGATCACCCAGCCAGTACCACCGGCCCGGGTCATCTCCCGATCGTGGTTGCGCCCACGGTCCGGAATGTCAAGCTTGGGCGGGTGCTGGTGGACGAAGGAAGTGAAGGGAATATGCCCTAGATCAATCATGAGATGATTATGTAATACGTCTTTGTTCATGTACTTTTCGATAACTAGCTTATCAGGTTCCATGAATAATGGTCATAGCTTTGTTCATCAAGTATGACTTGGTTGTGAGACACATTGTTTGTATGACATTATTCTAAACTGATCCCTGATCCAGAATCATTATGAGGAGCAGTAATGATTGATCGGCACATGTATTGATTGATGGTACTGTTTCACATACCATAGATATTGTGGATATCGAATCAATAATGTGGACACGTGTTAGAGAACACGGATGGTTGGATTGACCTACCCGAGACACCGCCGAGATTGTTATCTTAATAGTGCCATCGATTGTTGTCTCGAGTGGTACACCTATATGGTCCTTAGACCGAGATCATCATAGAGTCCCAAAGATGCGAGTTGTATACTTTGGGGTTATCAAACGCCATCCGTGAATCGGGTAGTTATAAAGGTAACTTACGGGTATGCCGCCAAACATGGCGTAGGGTGTGATAGATCAAGATGGAATTTGCCCTCCTCGATAACGGAGAGATACCTCCGGGCCCCTCGTGTGGATGGATAAGGAAAGTGCGCGGCCGCGCTAAGGTGACTAATTGTTAGTCATATCTTATATCCATTACACGGAACGAGTGAATGGGTCGAGCTATCACAAGGGTGGCACGATCTTGCCTTGAGCTTGACCGGTGTCGCGTGGCAAAGGGATCGGTATGTACGCGTGTATCAAGGTTCACCGATGAGATGATTCTGCATTCGGGGTCAATATGTGTTGCTAGATACCGCTATTGATCCGTGGATCGAAACGGTTTTCGGGTCCACGGCCGACTTGCACATGAACCTAACGGGTCACACACTTAACGGGTTGGAGCATGCTTAACGGATTCACTTCATTATCGGTTTCGCGCGGGATATGGATCCACGAGGAGATAGAGTCCTAGCGGCCTTCTAGTGTAGAAGCCCGCTAGCACGCCTATATGTTGGAGGCCGGGCGGCGCTGGGTATGAGTTAGACGACTCCACCAAAAACCTAGCCGCCGCCCTCCCGCCCCCGAGGAAACCCTAGCCGCGCGACGTGGTGCTAGCACGCCGGCGTCGACGCTCCACCGGACGGTGGATACCTTTAGAGGCATCGCTGCCATGACGTGCTTATCGATCGGCGACCTCTCCCGTCACCGCGACTTTAGGCGAGCACCGCGACCACTCGGCGAAAGCACGGCGATCCTTGGCGAGCCGGGCGACCACCCCAAGCACGGCGACTTTCGGCGAGCACGGGCGATCCTTGGCGAGCCGGGCGACTCACCCTAAGCACGGCGACTGGCGAAAGCACCGGCGACTTCGGCGAGCAAATGTCTTGATCGACGCGTGAAATTCGACTACTTCCTCACGCGCGAAGTCTTCTTCCGCTGCATCGCACGCCGAGGGTAACGATCCATGGTCCCCTACTTACATGTTGATCCCGGTGTGCGCAAAATTTTGATTTTCGCCAGCGAGCTCGCTGCTTCCCTTCCGAAGCTCTCTCAACCTCCTATCCGCCCGAGTCACCGTGGCGCTTAAATCCAGCAAACAGGAGCTTCACCGAGCTCCCATTCTTCGCATCGCGCCGGGCCGAGTCCGTCCCTTCCGGGCGCCACCTCCCGGTGACATTCGGAGGTCTCGACAACTTCCAAGACGGAGATGCTCGAGTTCGGCGTAGCCGACTTTCGATCTCCGCATAACGCCATACCGGGTCGGCCGCGCTAACCAAGTTCATGGCGGCTTGCCACTATGCCTACATGGTGGTGAAGATTCCGGGGCCAGCTGGCCCCATCATCGTGAATGTGGACCGCCCGGAGGCGCTCCGCTGCGACAAGGATGCTCTTGCTTTGGCGGGGACAATCGGCGCCCGAAGGCCGAGGCTTCGACTCGGAGCTCCTCCGGCGAAGATCCGTACACCCCGTTCGTCCGTCTGAGGTCAAGGCGATCTCCCCGAGCGAAGTCGACCCGCGAAGACCGCTTGGGTGGGCGCCTCGCGCGCCAAATAGGAAGGCGCGCTCGTCTCCTTTCTCCAGTCTAACGCATACATGTTTGCTTGGCAACCGTCCGACATGACCGGGTCCCCAGGAGGCGATTGAGCATAAGTTGGCAACGCTCTCGCGCGCGACCGTTATGCGAAGGTTCGAAGCGCCGGTGGAGCGCCAGCCGTTATCCGCCAGAGGTGGACAAGCTTTGCGGGCGGGGTCGCTCGAGCGCCGCCCATCCTAGGTGGTTCGCGAACCCCGCCCTCGCAAGAAATCCAACGGGCGGTGGAGGATGTGCGTGACTTCACCGACCTCAACAGTATGCGTTCGGCGATCCGCACTCGTGCCCCGTGATCGATCTCATCGCCGACTCCACGGCAGGTGCGAGCAACTGGCTTTCGGATGCGATTTAGGTACCACCAGATTAGCATGGCGGAAGAAGACGAAGACAAGACAGCCTTTGTGACGCCCATGGGCGTCTAATGCTACACGAGGATGGCGTTTGGATTGAAAAATGCAGGTCCAACCTACCAGAGGGCCATGCACATCGCTCACCGCCCCCAGATAGGGCGGAACTTGGAGGTGTACGTCGACGACCTGGTGGTGAAGTCCAAGAAGGCGGAGTAGTTGATCGGCGACCTAGATGAAACCTTCGCCAACCTGAGAAAGTACTGCATCAAGCTCAATCCTGAGAAGTGTGTGCTCGCCGTTCCGTCGGGCAAGCTGCTGGGATTTCTTGTCTCCCAGAGGGGGATTGAGGCGAACCCTGATAAGATCTCGGTGATCGAGAATATGAAGCCCCTGACGCGACTTTGGCAGATGCAGTGCTTGGTGGGCTGCCTGACTTCCCTGGGCCGCTTTATAGCTCGCCTAGGGGACAAAAGTCTTCCTCTACTCAGGCTCCTGAAGAAGACCAACCAGTTCAAGTGGACGATAGAGGCGCAGGAGGCGTTCGACGGGCTGAAGAAGTATCTCACTTCCCGCCTGTCTTTGGTCACCCTGCACCGGCGAGCCACGATCCTTTATGTCGCGCGAACCCTCAGTGATCAGCGGCGGTGCTGGTGGCGGAAAGGAAGGTGTTCAAGGCCCCATCTACTACATCAGAAAGTCCTCCACAACGCCAAACAAGGTATTCGCAACACCGAAGATGCTCTACGCCGGCCGACGGTGTCCCGGAGGTCTGCGCCACTACTTCTGTGGGCGAAAATCACAAGCTTAACTCAAGTACTTTGCGGAGATCCTCTTCAACCGCGAGGCGACGGGCCAGACGCTAAATGGGCCATGGAGTGGCGGAGTTCGACCTCAAGTTCGCTTCCCGAACGGCAATCAAAGGGCAAGCTCGGGCGAGTTCGTCAACGAGTGGACTCCGCGGACGAGAAGCCGAAGGCACCCCAAAGACTCGCCAGGACTCTCTTCTTCGACGGCTCGCTCCGCTTGAAGGGGTCAGGCTGGTGTCATCCCGTGTCTCCCACCGGCGACATCGTCCGCACTGTGGTGCTGGAGTTCCGCTACCAACAACGCCGCTGAATACGAAGGGCTGCTCGCCGCTCGTGGTGGCCGACCGACTCGGGCATCCGGCGGCCGCAAGTCAGCGCGACTCTCCCGGTCATCAACCAGCGAGGAAGGAATTCACCTATTCGGATCCCGCCATGGTGGCCTACCCGGCGGAGGTGCACCGTTGGAGCGACATTTCGAGGGTTCGGACTTCGCGACATCCTCGCCGCGACAACTATATGGCGATGAACTATCCTGATTGCCTCGCCGAGGGCACCTGCTCCGCCGGGTCTTTGAAGAAAGACTCACGCTGCCGTCCGTCGCAGCCCCGATTCTCGTGGGGACGGATGATGCTCAACGCAGCTCCCGTGATCCGGAGGAGACGCCGATGTCCCCGCAGCAGCCTCCCCGCTGGAGGAGGATGCGAAGAACCGCCGAGGCGTTGAGGCGGAAATGCCGTGTCGCAGAGTACGCCGGCGATAATGCTAACGCGCCACACTCGTCCGGAAGGTCGCGGATGGATCCGATCCAGCCTACCGCGGACGGAGTGATCCCCGACGACGACGCTGGGTCGAGAAGATAGCGCCGCAGGCCAGCGCCACGCCCGGTAGGTGGGGACTCAGACGCCAGGCGCAAATGGAGTTCTACGTGGCGCGCCACTCGGGAAGCGGGAGTGCAATCCTCTCGAGATCCATGGAGACATGTGCGGAGCCATTCAGTGAGTCGGGCGCTGGTTGAAAGGTCTTCCGCCACGGCTTTATCGCCTACAGCCTCCGTGATGCCTTCGAGCCGTGAGGAGATGCGGCGCGCGCTTTCATGCTAAGCGATCCACCGACCGCCCAGCATCGCAAACTATTCCGCTTCTCCGCCGTTTCGCGTCCTGGGCCGGATATCCTAGGCCCGCTTCGCGGGCGATCGAGGTCGCGACGATTCGTCGCCGCCGACAAGTTCACCAAGTGGGTTGAAGTTTTGCCGCCCGCGATCACGCTCGCTGTGGGCTATAAAGTTTGTGAAAAGTATCTTCGTCCGGTTTGGCGTCGCAAGCAGGATCATCAACGACAACGGCGCACAGTTCAAAAGTGCCGATTTTCAAGATTGCTGCGAAGAGCTGGGCACTGTTGCAGGCCGCCTTCGTTGCACATCCGAAGAGCAATGGGCAAGTAGAGCGGGCCAACGCGAAGGTGCTCAAAGGACTCAAGACAAGGGCATTCGACCGCCTGGAGAAGCGTGGCAAGCGCTGGGCGGAAGAAGTCCCCACTGTGTTGTGGGCGCTGCGGACAACTCCCAACAGAGCCACCGGCGAGTCCCATTTCTTTCTGGTGTGTGGCTTTGAAGCGGTGCTCCCATCGGAGCTCACCTTCGGGTCGCCAAGGGTGGCGGCGTTCAACAAAGATGGAGACCCTGACCGGCGTCAGGATGAAGTAAATCTCCTGGAGGAGATCAGAGACAGGGCGGCGATCCGAGCCGCCAGGTATTAGCAGGCACTGCGCCGTTATCAAGCAAGGCGGGTGTGTGAGAGAACATCGGCAAGCATGCACTGCTCGCAGAGACCAGCGCAGTGCCGCAATAAGTCGTCTCCCCGTGGAGGGCCCTTCAAGGTGGTCTCGGGCCTCCCGCCAGCTCGGTCAGCTCAGATTCGAGGATGGTCGCGAATTGGCAACACTTGGAACGTCGAGCAGCTGAGAAAATTCTACCCATAGGTAGCGGTGCCAGGAGCTTCTTTTTTGGGCCTCCCTTTGGAGCCAAGCGGCGAGGTCTTCCTCCTTCCCCGCTCGCCTCGGGGGCTGCGATGTACAAAGCCATCCGCAAAATAAAGATAAGTTATGTCTCTCAGGCATCCGTTTTTTCGCCCCAAAAGTCTCATAGAAAACATTCTGCTGAAAGTCGGTAGCGAAAAAGTATTTAAGGTCGATGGCCCTTAGTTGCAAGGGCTTAACGCTGAACTTGCGGCTGGGCGAGGCAAGGCGGACGGAAGGCGGGTTCTAGCCTGGTGTGTCTGCTCGGTCTAGGCAACGCGCCAATGACGGCACCAGCGACTAGACCACTTCCGGAAGCTAAGCTCTCGCCACGCAACGATCAAGGTCGGTTTACGAGAGGCCATAAGGGTTGAAGTAACCAGATGCCTAAGGAAAAGCGCCACTTTCAACGTAACCTTCGCCTAAAACTTTTGGCGCCATTGCTTAGCCTCAAAAATCTCATTAGAACGCATTCTCCGAAAGTCGGTAGCTAAAAAGTACTTGAGGCCGATGGCCCTTAGTTGCAAGGGCTTAACGCTTAAACTTGCGGTGGGGCGAGGCGAGGCGACGGAAGGCGGTTCTAGCTCGTGTGTCTGCCGGTCCGGGCAATGCGCCAACGACGGCACCAAATGACTAGACCACTTCCGTGGCTAAGCTCGCCACGCAACGCTCAAGGTCGGTTTGCCAAGAGGCCATAAGGGTTGAAGTAACCAGATGCCTATGGAAAAGCGCCACTTTCAATAGAACGTGTTGTCCGCTTTTGGCGCTCGGGTGCCTCGCCCTTTCGCAAGTAAGAATTTGCGCAAAAGTTTAATCGAGACTCGTGGCAAAAGAGCAAAAGTTTGCATTGACAGGTTTTATATACAAGACGAGACAAATAAGGGAGTTCATCTATTCCTCGTCGTCATCATCTTCTGCTGGAGCAGCGCCGCCCATCATGGATACGCGGCCGGCGGCGACCTCGACCCGAGATTGTTCACTGGTCCACCAAATACAAGGCTCCCCAGTAGCGGCGCCGAGGTCGAACGCGGCGCTTTGGGCAAGGCAGTTGCTCAAGACGAATCATATTGCTTCAAGGCGCCGCTATACCATCTTCGATCGCTCAGGTCCAAGATCACCACCGGCAGGTCGGGGGGGCTCGGCGGCGCGCTTCCATCGGGCGCATCAAGGCGTCGTCTCCTCCAAATGGGCGACAGGTAACCCCTGGGGTACAAGACGTCCCGAAAGTCGCAGTAGGCGGTCCGCAGCATGTCGGCGAGGACCCGGAGTCGCTCAGAGTGCGCCGCACGGAGGTCTCCAGCGTCTTTGGTGGCCGAGACGGCGGCGGGTTATGCCGCCGCAGCCTCGCGGGTTGCCGTTTCCCTCGCTGCGCTCTCCTGATCAAGGGCCCGCCGCAGCTCGCCGACGGCTCGCTCCGCCGAAGCCAGTGCGTTTTCCCACGCCGCCCAGGTGTGGGCGAGGGTGCGAAGCGCTTCGGAGGAGCCCTCGACATCGGCGGCGATGGCGGAGATGGCGTCGGTGCCGGCTGTGGCAGTGGCCGGAAGGTCCTCCAGCCTCGACGCCGGCGCACTCCCCACATCTGGAGGAGCCATCTCCGTCAAGGCCGCGGCAAGCTGGGGTCAAGCGGATCGCGGAATGAAGCTTGAGGCCCCAAATATCCGCCTATCACGCAAAGAAAAACCAAAAGGGTTCAGTATGCGAAAAAACGCTCTAGCATGCTAACCCTAACGAAAACGATACGTAATGCGCAGAAAGTTACTCAAGCGGCGCCCCCGAAAGCGGGCGAAGAGGGGGCGATGTCGATCGCTCGTCATGCGCGCAGCAGCGCCACCGCCCCTCCTCCCATTGTAGGAGGCAGACGAGGCGGCGGAATCACCGCAGCCGGCGCCATTGAAGCAAGCGCCAACACGGGAGGTGCCGCGCAAGAGGAGCCGGCATGACGAGAAGGGCCGACGCAGAGGCGCCGCCAAGGCGGCAGTGCCGCACAGAGGTGCCGACGCGGAAGAAACCGGCGCAGGATGCGCCGGTTCCAGAAGAGTCGCCGCGCTCTCGCTAGGCGGCGGAGCGGTGGCGTCAGCAACAAGGCCCCCGCTGGAGGAGGCCAAAGGAGGCGGCTCAGGACTCGAAGGGCGGAGCCTTTTTGGGCTCACCTCTTCCTCCTCGTCATCATCGTCTTGGGAGAGGATGAGGCGGCGTTTCCCGAGACCGCGGTCGGAGTAGGCCGCCACGACAGGAGGAGCGGCAGCCGCAGGAGCTTCGGCGGTCGTCGGCAGAGGGTCTCGGATTTGCAAGGGTCCCCGAGCCACTTGGACCGCGGGACCAGAAACCTCCATGGGAGGCAGCGCGCGCAAGAACATATAGCTCTCCCGGGGGGGCCAGTCGCAGATGGGGAGGATGCTCGCAGGCGGAGAAATGTCGCCGGCTGGCACGGACAATAGTCCCGCCAGCCATTGCCGGAGCACGCCATCCGCACGCTCTCGCGGGCGGGCAAAAAAAGAAGCCGCAAGTTAGCAAGCAACAAAAAGGAGGAAGGACGCTCCACGGTTAAGAAGACCCAAAGAATGAAAGAACGCCACCTCCAGGGCAACGCGATTCCATCGCTGCCGCCAGCGGGCGCTACCATGCGAAGCGGGCGTAGGCGGCGCCAAAAAAGTTCGCCGCCACATGGGTTCCGTGAGCCCGCTGTGGTGGAGCTAGCAACACGCGCCAAAGATCGCATCCATTTCCGCCGACTCGCCGGAAGGGACCTCACCGGCGAGGGATTCTGCAGACCTCGGGAAGACAAGATCATCGCAGCCGCTGAATCCTCCACAGATACCATTGTCGCGCCAGTCCTTCCAGTTGGACTTGGCCGCGATCGATGAAGACGGCGCATCGCGAAGCGTGAAGTAGCAGCTCCTAACCGCGCTCGGGCGCGAGGTCGAGTGCAGGGCGAAGAGCCGACGCCAGAGCGGGAGACTTGGCATCGTTCCCACGAACATTTCGCAGAGGTGGGCGAATATTTCCAGCATCACGATGGAGTTGGGGGGAAGGTGCGCCGCCTGGATCTCGTAGAAGGCGAGCACCCCAAGAACAATTCGAGTATGGCGGAACAAGGCCCGCCAAAGACCGCCCAGTGAAGGTAATGATCTCCGTCGCGGGGCTTGGCGAATGGTCCCAAATGGAACCGACGGAGGTCAAGCGGCACGAACACTGAGTCGCGCCACCATGTCCTCGCTGGCGACGGAGGCAGTGCAAAGCTGGACCACCGGTAGGACGGTAGGAGCGGCGCCCTCAAGGTGACCCTTGTCTGCGCTTAGGAGCCATGGGAAGATGGCGGAAGTGCGGTGGCGGGAGTTAAGGAGCAAAGAAACTTGGTGGCGGTGGCAAAGGAAAGTAGGAGGCAGCTCAAAGCACTTTGGCGCGCGGAAGGCTTCGTCGCGGCGCCAAGAGGCGAAACATTTATAGGCAAGGAGCGCAAGCGCGACGGTTTGGATTCCGTCCCCCCTAGCGCGCGCGGCACCATCATTGCTCCGCGCGCTTTGGTTTTCCGCGAAAAAGCGGAACGGTTCCCCATGGAAGATCGTGCGCAGGTGGAGAATCAGCGACGTCCGCAGGAGGCGGGCCCCCACGATTCGCCTCCGCCGATAAGAAACGGTGGAGGTCACGACGGTTCACAAGATCATGGTGGACCCGGGCTACCGCTTGTAATAAACACCGGTTATGAAGAGTCGAAGGAAGGCTAGAGAGCGCCGGGGCCCACACGCCAGCGGGCGACTGTGCCCCAACAGGCGGGCGAGCCCCCACAGGTCCGGCTGCCCCACGATCGCGGGCGACTAAGCCCCAGCAAGGGCGAGCCCATCGAAGGCCGGCGAGGGCCCCACACGCCAGCGGGCGACAGTGCCCCAACAGGCGGGCGAGCCCCCAAGATGTCCGGCGGGCCCCACGCCACAAAGCGGGCGACCAGTGCCCCAGCCGCTGGGCGAGCCCTCGAGAGCGCGGCGAGGGCCCCACACGCCAGCGGGCGACTGTGCCCCAACAGCAGGGCGACCTCGCCAGGTCCGGTGGCCCCACGCGTCAAGCGGGCGACTGTGCCCCAGCCAGGCGGGCGAGCCCTCTAAGGACCCCTACCGCTGCGGGCCCACGTGGTGGAGCGCCCCGAAGGAGTCTTCGGGCGAAGGCCCCCGCCGCGGACGAAGCGATTCAATGCGACACTACGCGCGAATAGACAGATGAAGAGATGATTACCGCCACAAAGACCTCTCGCAGCCTCGATCAATCGCTACTATGGCGAGCGGAATTGACCGCAGAGAGAGAGTTTGCCATCTTCAAGCCGCCGCCTGCCGGCGGGGCGTAGCTGGCCCCGCCAGCCTCACCGGGCGTGTTCCTACGGGTCGGGTTACTTGCAAGGCGCTGCGTGGCGGCCCTGCGCGCGCAAAGAGCAAGACGTTGCCTCTCCGTCCCGCCCCACACGCCTTATCGTACTAAGCATATCAGACGCTTACCCCTCGCCTCCCCGCCAGTTCAAGGCTTGTATAAAAGGGGAGGAGAGAGAAGCGAGAGGGGGGTTCGAAACATTCTGTAATCGCATTCCACACAACCACAACATGAAAAAGAGATAAGGCTCGGCAGGAGTAGGACTGTTACCCGAGAGGGGGTCCGAACCTGGGTAAACCCTGTGTGTTGCTCGTTGCCGCGTTCCACGCTCAAATCAAACTGAGCTCGACCTGATCGGCTAGCAGGATAGAAATCTGTTTGGGGTGTGATCCGCAGTGGTTGAGCGGAGAGCACGCCGTCAAGACTCCAGACACCTCGAGAATAGATAAGATCGCTCCGGGAGGATAGAGGGGAGTTGTAAGAATTGAATTTACCCATGAATGACCCGTAAGCATATTAATCAATCAAACTAAGGTCATCCATGAATAAATAGGATATGAATATCCGAAGAGCCAAATCAATCAATTTATTTTATATAGACCTATATAGCTATTGTAAGATAGATGACAAGATAAAAAAGAAACTTTTTCATTCACCAAACAATGTGTACAATAGGTCAAGCAACATTCCGAGAGTCAAGGATATTCAATTCACTTCGCAACTCACAGAATTTTCTCTCATCAAGTGGTTTGGTGAAAATATCAGCTAGTTGGTTTTCGGTTCTCACATGAGTAATATCGATATCACCTTTGGTTGAATGGTCTCTTAGAAAGTGGTGGCGAATATCGATATGTTTGGTTCGGGAGTGCTGAATAGGATTGTTGGCTATTTTTATGGCACTCTCATTATCACACAAAAGTGGGATGTGGTTGAGGTTAAGGCCATAATCTCTCAGGGTTTGCCTCATCCAAAGTAGTTGGGCACAACAATGTCCTGCAGCAATGTATTCAGCTTCGGCTGTAGATAGGGCTACGGAATGTTGTTTTTTGGACGCCCATGAAACGAGTGACCTTCCAACGAATTGGCAAGTACCGGAGGTACTCTTCCTATCCACTTTACAACCAGCATAATCCTCATCCGAATAGCCGATTAGGTCAAAGTTTGACCCTCTAGGATACCAAAGGCCAAAGTTGGGAGTGTGTATCAAATATCTCAATATTCTCTTGGCTGCCACTAAGTGACAATCCTTAGGTGCAGCTTGAAATCTTGCACACATGCACACACTAAGCATAATATCAGGCCTAGATGTACAAAGATAAAGCAGAGATGCACAAAGATAAAGCAGAGAGCCAATAATAGAACGATATACCTTTTGATCGACGTCCTTACCATTTACATTTAAATCAAGATGACCATTTGTTGGCATAGGAGTCTTGATTGGCTTGGCGTCGCTCATCTCAAACTTTTTAAGCATATCTTTCACGTATTTTGATTGGCTAATGAAAGTTCCTTCTTTCATTTGTTTCACACAATCCAAATCTTCGATTTGCGTGAAGCCTTGTGCAACCAACCGTGCTTTGTTTCTTGTCACTATATCATGTTCGTCTTGTTTGTTACGGAAGACCCATTTTGTACCGATGATATTTTGCTTAGGTCTTTCCACCAACTCCCACACTTCATTCCTAGTGAAGTTGTTTAACTTCTCTTGCATGGCAATAATCCAATCGGAATCCTTGATAGCTTGATCTATATTGAGTGGCTCAAGAGAGGAGACAAACGAGTAAAATGCACAAAAGTTTAAAAGACGAGATCTAGTAGTTACTCCCTTGTTTATATCACCAATGATGCTTTCGACAGGATGATCTCGTTGAACACTTTGGCGTACTCTTGGATGTGCATTTGGTGGGTTGGGATCTTCATCATCACATGCACTTGACTTGTCATCCTCCTCTTCTTGAATAGTCGTTGGAGGTTCAACTTGAATTGATGAAGGAGATAAGTCATGGTCCTCGACACCTTCTTGTGGTTTGATATCACCGATAGTCATTTTTCTTGATAGCCTCACCTGGTGGTTCTTCTTCATCTATCACATGTTGATCAACTTGCTCTACTTGAGAGCCGTTAGTCTCATCAAATGTCACGTCACCCGAGATTTCAACCACACCAGAGGTGTTGTTGAAAACTCGGTATGCATAGACATTTGATCCATAACCAAGCATAGTACCTTCATCAACCTTAGGAGCAAACTTAGAGTTTCTAGATTTCTTATTCAAAATATAACACTTACTGCCAAAAACTCTGAAGTATGAAATATTTGGCTTGTTACCGGTAAGGAGCTCATATGAGGTTTTCTTCAACAATTTGTGTAGATGGAGTCGGTTGATAGCATGATAGGCGGTGTTCACAGTTTCCGCCCAATATATATCCGAAACTTTGTATTCATTCAACATGGTTCTCGCCATCTCGATGAGGGTTCGATTCTTCCTCTCGACCACCCCGTTTTGTTGAGGGGAGTAGGGGGCCGAGAATTCGTGCTTGACGCCTTCCTCATCAAGGTACTCTTCAACATCGGTGTTTTTGAATTCCTTCCCATTGTCACTTCGAATCTTCTTAATCTTCACTTCAAACTCGTTTTGAGATCTTCTCATAAACTTCTTTAATATTCCTTTCGCTTCTGTCTTGTCGTCCAAAAATAATACCCACGTGAAGCATGAAAAATCATCGACAATAACAAGACCATATTTGTTACCTCCTATACTTATGTATGCAATCGGTCCAAAGAGGTCCATATGTAGTAGTTGTAGAGGTCTCGTCGTGGTCATCACATTTTTCGAAGGATGGGGTGCTCCAACTTGTTTTCCCGCTTGACATGCACTACAAGGCCTGTCTTTCTCAAACTTTACATTTGTTAGTCCAATGATGTGATTCCCTTTCGAGAGTTTGTGAAGGTTCCTCATACCAACATGGGCTAGTCGGCGGTGCCAAAGCCAACCCATGCTAGATTTAGCCAGTAGGCATATCCCAGGGCTAGGTCTATCCGTGGAGAAGTCCACAAGATAAAGCTTTCCCTTTCGATGACCCTTAAAGGCTATTAAACCATCACTCCTTCGAACGACATTCACACCATCACAAGAAAAGATACAATCATAACCGATAGCACAAAATTGTTGTACCGATAATAGATTGTATTTCAATGAATCGACAAGTAAGACATTTGTAAGAAAAAGATTCTCAGAAATTGCAATCTTACCAAGACCTAGTACATCACCTTTACTATCATTTCCAAAAGTAATGCTCTCACTTGGTTGATTGTAGCAATTAATTTGAGAGAACATTCCCTTCTCTCCGGTCAAATGATGAGTGCAACCGCTGTCGAGTACCCAACTAGGGCCACTGAAGAGATATTCATACAAAGTTTAAGCTTTGGTCTTAGGTACCCAAATTTGATTGGCTCCTTTGAGGTTAGTCACAAGAGCCTTTGGGACCCAAATGGATCTCACCAAAGGTGCATTATTACGCTTTGGTCCAACATGATAAGCAAGCACTCTATCAAAATTATTCTTTTTAAGAACGTAAGGGCCATTAAAAGTAGAGTGAGAAACGTGAGCTTTTGAGCTTTGCTCTCTCACAAAATGAATTGGCTTAGTGACCGGAGTCACCACAACATGTGATTTCTTGCCCTTGGGTGGAACATAGCCAAATCCGACCTTCTTGAAGTTTCCTCTTCTCTTATCTAGTATCTCATCAAGTCCCTTACTCGACTTGTAAGATCTTTGAATACCATTTTCAAGTAGACCCTTTAGCTTCTCATTCTCACTAGCAAGATCATGTAAAGTGGTGAAATTTGTTGCACAAGCATTCACATCCACGTTGTAGCACCTTGCACAACCATTGCTCGTGGAAGGAGGTGAGTCACAAGTTGCATTTGGAAGAGTAGAGGTGCTCTTCAAAAGATCATCAAATTTCACTCTAAGAGTCTCGTGTGCTTCCTTTGCACAAATGAGTTCTTCTTTGAGTGAAAAGTTGTTGATCTCAAGAGAGCTTGTTTTGGATTTGACCTCAGAAAGTTCTTTGGTCATTTCCTCAACCATCTTCTTGTCCAATGCTAGTTCCTTCTCAAGTTGGAGGTTTCTTTCCTTTTCAAGGATGAGCAAGTCCTCTCCTTTCTCAAGAAGGTCCTCTTGTTGCTCAACCCTCTCCATGAGCTCGGTCAGCTTACCCATGTCAAACTTTCTCATCATCTTGACCAAACTAGCATGACTCATATCATCCTCATCATCACTAGAGTTGTTAGTATAAGAATTGACTAGAGATTTAGAAGATCTTGATGTTACCTTAGGGTCCTTGGCCATGAAGCACATTGATGGTTCATCATCGTCATCCGTCAATTCGCCAAATAGAGATGAGGTCATTTTTGGAAGAGCCATCCCAATGCAAGCAACACTCTCATCATCGGTCTCAGAGTCGGATTCGGAGTCGGATTCGGAATCCCACTCCTCACCAATGTGGGCTTCACCTCTTGAACTTTTCTTGTGTCTCTTACTCTTTTCTTTATCCTTCTTGTAACTCTTTTCTTTCTTCTTTTCTTCCTTGTCCTTATCCTTCTTATATGGGCAATCGGCAATGAAATGTCTGGTTTCACCATATTCATAGCATTTTCTCCTTGAACTCCTTGAAGATTTGGATTTGCCGGAGTCCTTCTGGCCTTTGCTATTGTAGCCATTCTTCTTGAGAAATTTATTGAATCTTCTAACAAAGAATGCCATTTCTTCCATGTTCATTGGCTCATTGTCTTCATCACTGCTTGAGCTATCATCCTTTGTCTTTGACACTTTGCTCGCCTTCAAAGCAATGCTCTTCTTCTTTGTTGATTGAGCCATCTCTTTGATATTAGATGCCTCTTGGTCCATCAACTCATCACTAAGAATTCTTCTAAGCACTTTATGCGGTGTAATAGAGTGATAGTTATCTCTATCTCGGATCATTTGTATCAAGTGGCGATTGGTTGGAGTGATAGCCCGGAGTAGAATCTTAACCACTTCATGATCAGTGAGAGACTTGCAACCAAGCCCCTTTGCCTCATTAACCAACACCATGAGTCGATCAAACATTGTCTTGTAGTCCTCTCCTTTTTTTAGGATGAATCTTCCTAACTTGCCATTGATAAGCTCGATCTTGGTTTCCCTCACACTTGATGTGCCTTCGTGAACAACTTTGAGGGTATCGCAAATTGTCTTAGCTTCTTCAAGTTCGTCAACCCGATTGAACTCACTTGGGCTCAAAGCACCAAATAATGCATTGACGGCTTGATAGTTGCGGAAGGAGTCTCTTTCCTCATCGGTAGTGAGGTTCTTCGGTTCCTTGGGCTTGAAACCTGTTTCTACAATTCTCCAAATAGAAGGATGAATAGACATTAGATACATCTTCATCTTATGCCTCCATTGCGAGTAGTATGTGCCATCAAAATGTGGCACATGCCCCGTTGGAACAGAGACATGAGATGAGGATGTTGCATCACTATAAACAAAAGGAATAACAGCCTTTTTGTTGCCTTCACTTGAAGTCTCGATATCGATATCGCCTTTGTTGTTCGCATGATTCTCCAAGTCAGAAAGCTCAAAACAGAGGTTAGGCTCGATACCAATTGAAAGGATCGCTATGCCGCCTAGAGGGTGGTGAATAGGCTTAATAAAACAAAATTGCGGAATTAAAAGACTTGAACAAAGGACTATCATTTTGATGTTCCGATCCGTCCAGAGCCCCCATCGGATGTTCTCGATTTGGTCGGATGTTCCATGGCGCCGGATGTTCGCGCGGATGTTCCGATCCTCGGTATTCTCGGATCACGAAAAATCAGAGTAAAATCTGTTTTCAAGAAACCAAGGTTAGATCAATTCAAGAATACTCGTAATGCACCAACACAATAGTAAAACAACGAATAAAGATCAAGACAAAAACACAATAATTTTTGTTTACCGATGTTCGGATCTTTGATGGGAGACCCTACCACCGCTGGGAAGGCACAAAGCCCGGATCACCAAGACCCTAATCCCCTTACCGGATGAAGCACACAGCACTCACCGGCGATCACTTGTTGAATCCTTTTCTTTGCAGAGGTAGATTCGCACCTCCACAAATTCCGGAGGCACGCCACACAAAGATCAGCGACTCACCGGTGAGACCTAGCCGTCTAGGAGCCCTTCAAACCTCCAAGAGTAACAAATGCGATGAAGAAATTAGGAATCGCTAAATGCTCAAATTAGACAACTCTAATTTGTGGAGCACTTGGGTTACCTTGATCTCTCTAGATCTAGATCTCACAATATGAACAAAAGAGAGACAAGGCTAGGGTTCTTGAGAAAGATGATGGAGAATATGAATTAGCCTCAAATCAGGTTGTAATCAGAGTGAGTAACCTTTGGCAGGTATTAGAGGAGGTCTTAAATAGGGATTCTCGAAAAGTAGCCACAGCAGCAGCTTAATCACGCCGACATGTTCAGACCAAGGCCGGATGTTCCACCAAAGTTCCGATGGACCCCTTTCGATGGCATGAAAATCGGCAGATCAAGCACCATCGGATGTTCCGACCCTCGCCGGATGTTCTGATGGCATAGGTTCTGTATAAGGTGTATTTTGAGTGGAAAACTCACACGAACTTCGAGATACCTATTTTGAGCACTTAGGAACCTTTATATGCTTCTCCATTGCATCCCTCTTTATAGTACGGCATCCCTAGGACTCAATAAATAAAGATTTACAAGTAAATACTAGTCTTGATGCCTTCTTGCAATATATCCGCTTTTGAGGGGTACACCATCACATGTAAACATGTACCTCATGGAATTAACTCAGTATAACATCTGTGCACAATTCTCCAATAGAAATATTAGCTCTATAATTGTTATTCATTAATCACCCAAATCACTAAAGGGCCTTGATGCACTTTCAAATTTAGATATTTACTGCAGTTTATGAGCAAATTTGTCAAATGGAAGGCACATAATTGATGTAGGTTAGTAGAACCAATGTAGCGTAAGGCATAAAATTCTGTAACTTACAGAAGCAAGCCACCAACTGAAAGTAACGCACTTGCAGAACCATGGTAGTGACGATTCGCTCCAACAACCTAAACTCCCAATGCAAAGGCCTAAACCAGCAATTGTAATCAGTAATGTTCAGTATCTCTTCTAAGTTCCAACTGTAGTGGTTGCTTACCATGGCAAGGGAGCTCCATGAAAGAAGAGCACTTGAGGAGGGCCTTCGAGGTGTTCAACGCTATGGAGTCCGCGGGGAGGATCACGGTCAGGGCCTGCAGAGGGTGCTTGACCAGATCAGCAACAAACGCTCCGTCGCCGACAGCGAGGCCATGATACGGGCGTATCGCGAACGACGGCGACAACGACAATGACCTCGACTTCGAGTTCTTCAGTCATCAGTCTGGGCGTCGGCGTTGACGGCTAGGGTTCGACAAATTCGTTTGAAGGGGAGAGGTGTGCGCCACATCGCGTTTCAAGGGGGAGAGGTGTGCACGGTAGCCGATGCAGGGAATCAGAAGGGGAGAAGGGGAATCGCCAGATTAGGGATGGCTTTGGGCAGTTGTAGCTCGTGTAGGCGGCAGATCGGGGAAGAGAGAGAGGGAGGAGGAAGAAGACAGTATGGGAGAGTAAAGCGGGAGGTGGGAGGTGACGGCGTGTTCTCCGCTCAACCACTGCGGATCACACCCCTAGTCAGATTTCTATTTTGCTAGCCTATCAGCCGAGCTCAGTTCGATTTGAGCGTGGGACGCAGCAAGGAGCAACACACGGGTTTACCTGTGTTCGCACCCTCGCTGGTAATCCCTACTCCTGCCGAGCCTTAGCTCTTTTCCGTGTTGTGGTTGTGTGGAATGTGATTACAGAATGTTTCGGAACCCCCTCTCTCTCCTCTCTCCGCCCCTTTCATACAAGCCTCGAGCTGGCGGAGAGAGCCGTGGGGGTAGGCAATACAGTGCGCTTAGTACACTGACACGATGGGAGAGACGCGACAGGAGAGACGAAAACGTGCTGCTACTGCGCCGCACGGCGCCGCCCACGCATGCCTCGCAAGTGGCTTCTGACCCGCAGGAACGCTCCAGCGAGATTGCGGGTAGGGCCCAGCTTGCTCCTTCCGACGCGGGCGACGAGCTTGATGATGGCAAACTCTCTCTGCCGGTCAATTCCGCGCCTACACGGATGCTTGGTCAGCCCGCAGAGGTTATTGTGGCGGTAATCATCTCCATCCGCCTATCCGCGTAATGTCGCATTGAATGCGCCGTCCTTCGCAGCAGGGGAGCCGCCTGTAAGACTCCTTCGGTCGCCTCCCGCCACGCGGCCCCGGCCAACAATGGGGGCCCTATGCGCGAGGGGCTCGCCCGCACTGCCGGGCTCGGTCGCCTCGACGTGTGGGCGTGCTTCGCCACGCCATTGGGCCTGGTCGCCCACCCGACGTGTGGGGCCCGCTGAAGCGCCGAGGGGCTCGCCCACGCCACTGGGCCTCAGTCTCCGCTTTGACGCGTGGGGCCCGCTGAAGCGCCGAGGGGCTCGCCACGCTTGGGCCTGGTCGCCCACCTGATGTGTGGGGCGGGCTCGCCCGACGCGCTAGGGCACTCGGTCGTCCGCCGACGTGTGGGGCCCGCTGAAGCGCCGAGGGGCTCGCCGACGCCTGGGCCTGGTCGCCCGCCGACGCCTGGGGCCCGCCAGTGAGCTGAGGAGGCTCGCCACGCCTTGGGGCTCGTCGCCCGCCGACGCTTAGGGTCTGCTCAGCGCTGAGGGGCTCGCCACGCACTGGGGCCTGTCGCCCGCTTTGATGTGGGGCGGGCTCCACGCCACTGGGCCACAGTCGCCCGTCGACGTGTGGGGCCCGGCTGAAGGCCGAGGGTCTTCATCACGCCATTGGGCCTCGTCGCCCTTCGACGCGTGGGGCCCGCCGATCTTCTCAGACTCGCTCATTCTCCGGTATTTATTACACCGACAAGAGCCCCGGGTCTACTATGATACGCGAACCGTCATACTGACATTTTTACGCTTTCATGCGGCGGAGATGAATCATGGGGCCCACTTCGCGTGAGACGCTCGATTCTCCACCGCCACGATCTTCCTTGGGAACCACGCCGCTGAAAAACCGCGCCTTGGGGCAATGATGGCGCCCAGCGCCTTGAGTGGGGACGGAATCCAAACCGTCGCGCCGCTTCCACCTTCTATAAAGCTTCTCTTCGCGACGAGTCCTTTTGCACGCCAAGTCCTCAAACCGCCAATCGCCTCCTTCTGCCGCCACTTTTTTCGCCAACTCCACCACCGCTTCCATGGCGCCCAAACGCAGCAAGGGTCACCGCGGTGACGCCACTCCCATTGCCGTCATCTGGCTACTCGCTCGCCTCCGCCACCGACGAAGACATGGTGACGCGGCTTCAAGTGTTCGTGCCGCCAACCTCTGCCCGGTTCCGCCCCGGCACCATTGCGCCAAGCTCCCGCGACGGGGAGATCGCGACATTCACCTGGGCGGTGCTGGCGGGGCTCGTCCTGCTATACTCCGAAGTTCTTCTTGGGGTGCTCGCTTATGAGATCCAAAGGCAAGACTCTCCCCCAACTCCGTTGTCGCACTGGCCATCTTCGCCCACCTCTGCGAGATGTTTGTAGGGGTGATGCCAAGCCTCCCGCTCTGGCGCCGGCTCTTTGGGCTGCACGCGAACTCGGCCACGAGCGGGGCTATTGGGAGCTGCTACTTTATGCTCCGCGAAGCCGCCGCCTTCATCCCGGTTGCGGTCAAGTCCAACTGGAAGGACTGGCACCGATACTAGCTGTACGTGGAAGATTCCAGCGGCTGCGATGATCTTGCTCTCCCCGAAGGTCCCGCGGAATCCTTGCCACCGGGGGTCTATGCCCGACGACTTCGGGCCGAATCGAGGTGATGTTGGCGCGATCGCTGAGCTCCGGCCAAGAACGGGCTCACCGAACCCATGTCACGGCGGATTTTTGCGGCGCCGCCCGCCTGCCCTTCCGATGAGGAGCGGCCCCGCTGGCGATATTATGGCGACGACGATAGAGTCCGCGTCGCCCCCGGAGGTTAGTGTTCTTTCATTCTTTTTTGGGTCTCTTGTCTCTTTGGAACGCCTTTTGTTTGACTTTTGTCTCTTTGCCAACTCGCGAGTTTCTTTCTTGTTCGACCAGCCACAGGGAACGTGCCGGACGACGTGCTCCGGCAGTGGCTGGTGGGACTTCTGTCCGTGCCGTCCGGCGACACTTCTCTGCCTGCGAGCATCCGCCCCCTCTGCGACTGAGACCCATGGGAGCGCAACCAATACTTGCGGGCGCAGCCTCCCATGGAGGTCTCTGGTCCCGCGGTCCAAGTGACCCGGGGACCCCTGCAGATCCGCGAGCTTCCGCCACGACCGCCAAAGCTCCTGCGGCACGCTGCTCCTCTCCAGTCTTGCCGGTGACTCGGCGGCTCTCGGGAAGCGCCGCCATCATCTCCCCGGGCGACGACGATGAGGAGGCAGAGGCGAGCCCAAGAGAGCTCGCCCCGAGTCCGGGCCGCCGCTTTCTCCAAATTCTCCAAAGTGGGGCCTTTGTTTGCCGACGCGCTCGCCGCCGGCTTTGGCGAAGTCGCGGCGATTCTTCTGAACTGGCGCCGCTGCGCCAGTTTCTTCCGTCTGAGACCTCTGTGCGGCCGCCGCCATCGCGCCGGCTTCGCCGTCGTCTTGGCTCCTCTTCGCGCCAGCGCCCATTGTGCGGCGCCGCTTCAACGACTTGGCCGCGGCTACGCCGCCGCGCTTCCGCTGAACGAGCGGCTTGACGCTGCCTCCTTCCTCCTTCACCTTCGGGGGACGTCGCCTCAGGTGTCTTTCTCTGCACTTAAGCACATTTTGCGTTAGGGTTAGCATGCTGCATGTTTTTCGCATACTTGAACCCTTCTTTGTTTTTCTTCGCGGGATAGAGCGGACGCTGGGGCCTCTAGCTCCGTCCCATGACCCGGCAGCCCCAGCTGCGTGCTCGGCTCCTTCAACGGAGACGAGACCTCCGCTGAGGATCGCGCGGAGCCAATCTTGGAGGACCTTCCGCCGCTGCTGCGTGATGTCGACGCCGTGGCTGCCATCGCTGCCGACATCGGGCGCTCGCCCAGCGCTCCGTGCCCTTGCCCACACTGGCGGCACGGAAGGCGCCTGCTTCAGCGTCGCGGGCGTCGGCGAAGCTGCGGCGAGGCGCTTGAGCAAGCGACGCCGCAAGGGAGGCGGCGACCAGCGAGGTCATGGCGGCAAGCGGCCGCGCCTCGGCCACTAAGGATGTTGAAGAACTTGGGCGCACTGAGCGCCTCCGGGTGCTCGCCGACATGCTGCGGACCGCCTACCGCGACTTCCGGGACGCCTTGTATCCGCTGGCGTCACCAGACGCGCCCATGGAGGAGACATCCAGCGCGAAGACGCTGGCGCGGTGGGGCGCGCCGCCGAGGCCCTGCGCGACCTGCCGGTGGTGGTGCGGACGCGGGCGATCGAGGACGGTCGCCAAGGTGCTCTTGAAGCAGCACGATTTGTCTTGGGCAACTGGCTTGCCCAAAACGCCGCGTTTGACCTCGACGCCGCCACCGGGGAACCTTCGCGCCAGCTGGACCGGAACGAGCAGTCTCAGGTCGACGTCGCCGCCAACCGCGTATCCATGATGGGCGGCGCCGCTTCGGCAGAAGACAATGATGACGAGGAGTAGCTAGACTCCTTCGCCTGTTTCGTCTTGTAAATAGAACCTGTTAATATAAACTTTTGCTTTTCTATCGTGAGTCTCGATTTAACTTTACGCAAATTCTTATTTGCGAAAAGAACTGAGGCACCTGACCGCCAAAAAGCTTTAGCCTGAACGTTCTGCCGCAAGCGAGCGTTATTTCCTTAGGCATCTGGTTGCTTCAACCCTTACGGCCTCTTTGCGAACCGGCCTTAAACATTGCGTGGCGAGCACTTAGCTTCCGGAAGTGGTCTAGACGATGATGCCGTCGTTGGCGCATTGCCCAGACCGAGCGGACACACCAGGCTAGAACCCGCCTTCCGTCCGCCTCGCCTCGCCCAGCGCAAGTTATAAGCGTTCGTCTTTGCAACTAAGGGGCCATCAGCCATAAGTACTTTCTCGCTACCAGCTTTCGACAGAATGTTTTCTAACAGACTTTTTAGGGCTAAGCAACTGATCGCCAAAAGTTTTAGACAGAACGTTCTGCTGCAAGTGAGCGCTTTTTCCTTAGGCATCTGGTTACTTCAACACTTATGGCCTCTTTACGAACCGGCCTTAAACATTACATGGCGAGAGCTTGGCTTGCGGAAGTGGTCTAGACGCCGCGCCGTCGTTGGCGCATTGCCCAGACCGAGCGGACACACCAGGCTAGAACCCGCCTTTCTTCCGCCTCGCCTCGCCCAGCGCAAGTTATAAGCGTTCGTCTTTGCAACTAAGGGGCCATCAGCCATAAGTACTTTTTTGCTACCAGCTTTCAACAGAACGTTTTCTAACAGACTTAAGGCGAAAAAGAACAGATGCCCACAGAGAGACAGAACTTATCTTTATATTGCAGATGGCTTTGTACAATGCAGCTCCCGAGGCGAAGGGAAGGAGGAAGACCTCGCCGCCGGCTCCAAAGGAAGGCGAAAAAGCTCTTGGAACAGACTACCTCTGGTAGAACTTCTCACCGCTCGGCGTTCAAGTGTTCGCCAATTCGCGACCATCCTCGAATCACGAGCTGGACCGAGCTCAAGCGGAGATCGAGACCACCTTGAAGGGCCCTCCCATTGGGAAGACAACTTGTTGCGGCTGCCCTACGCTTTGGACTCTACGCAGAACAAGGTCGCCCACTGCCAGCGTTCTCTCACACACCCGCCTTGCTTGATAACGGCGCAGTGTTTGTTGATACCTGGCGGCTCGGATCGCCGCCCTGTCTCTGATCTCCTCCAGGAGATTTACTTCATCCTGACGCCGGTCAGGGTCTCTTTCTTCGCTGAACGCAGCCACCCTTGGGGAGCCGAAGGTGAGCTCTGATGGGAGCACGGCTTCAGAGCCATACACTAGGAAGAAGGGGGTCTCGTCGGTGGCTCTGTTGGGAGTTGTCCGCAGCGCCCACAACACAGTGGGAACCTCTTCCGCCCAGCGCTTGCCACGCTTCTCCAGGCGGTCGAACGCCCTTGTCTTGAGTCCTCTGAGTACTTCCGCGTTTGCCCGCTCCACTTGCCCATTGCTCTTCGGATGTGCGACGGAGGCGAAGCACAGCTTGGTACCCAGCTCTTCGCACCAGTCTTGGAAATCGGCACTTTTGAACTGAGCGCCGTTGTCGGTGATGATTCTGCTGGCGACACCGAACCGGACGAAGATGCTCTTCATGAACTTGATGGCTGCAGCAGACGTGATCGCCGGGACTGGCGAGGCTTCAACCCACTTGGTGAACTTGTCGACGGGCGAGCAATGTGTGTAACCTCCAATCGCCGCGGAGCGGGCCAGGATGTCCAAATTTCAAACCGCGAACGCCAGAGAGCGGGATGGTTTGCGCTACTGGGCCGGTCGGTGGATCTGCTTAGCATAAAATTGGCACGCTTCGCATCTCCTCACCAGCTCGAAGGCATCCTGGAGGGCAGTAGGCCAATAGAAACCGTGGCGGAAGACCTTTCCGACCAACGCCCGGCTCCCTGAATGGCTCCCGCACATGCCTCCATGGATCTCAGAGAGGATTGCACTCCCCGCTTCCCGAGTGACGCTTCAGTAGAACTCCGTTTGCACCACAGGGCGATCTGGTCCCCACCTACCGTATGTGGCGCTTGGCCTTGGCGCTATCTTCTCACCGGGCGCGTCATCGTCGGGGATCACTCCGTCCCGCAGGTAGGCTAGGATCGGATCCATCCACTGACCTTCCCGGACGAGTGTTACGACGTTAGCATTGTCGCCGACGTACTACTGGCACGGCATTTCGCCTCAAGCGCCTCGGCAGTTCTTCCGCCTCCTCCCTCCAACCGGGGAGCTGTGGCAGGATTGGTGACGTCTCCTCCAGGTGCGGGAGCTGCGTTAGAGAAAATGTCGTCCCCGCCAGGGTTGGGGGCTGCGACAGACGGCCGCGTGAGTCTCTCTTCAAAGACCCCGGCCGGAACAGGTGCCCTCGACGAGGCAATCTGGGACAGTTCATCCGCCATATAGTTGTTGCGGCGAGGGACGTGCGCGAAGCCCAAACCCTCAAAGTGCCGCTCCAACCGGCGCACCTCCGCCAGGTAGGCCGCCATGACGGGATCCGCGCAGGTGAATTCCTTCCTCGCCTGGTTGATGACCAGGAGAGAGTCGCCCTTGACTTACAGCCGCCGGATGCCGAGGGTCGAAGCCACCCTGAGCCCGGCGAGCAGCCCTTCGTACTCCACGACGTTGTTGGTAGCGCGGAACTCCAGCACCACCAGGTGCCGGACGATGTCGCCAGTGGGAGACACCAGGACGACACCAGCCCCAGCCCCCTCTAGCCGGAACGAGCCGTCGAAGAAGAGAGTCCACGGCGAGGGTGCTTGAAATGCTTCGCTTCTTCGTCCACGGAGTCCACTCACGATTTAACTCCACCGTAGCTTGCCCTTTGACGGCCGTTCGGGAGCGAACTTGAGGTCGAATCGCCACTCCATGGCCCACTTGGCGTGCGGCCCGTCGCCTCGCGGTTGAAGAGGATCTCCCGCAAAGGGTACTTGGTCAACACTGTGATTTCTCGCCCTTGGAAGTAGTGACGCTGCTTCTGGGACGCCGGTAGAACGGCGTAGAGCATCTTCTGGTGTTGTGAGTACCTTGTCTCGGCGTCGTAGAGGACTTTGCTGACGTAGTAGATGGGGCGCTGAACACCTTCTCTTTCCGCCACCCGCACCGCGCTAACCACCTAGGGGTTCGGCGCGACATAAAGCATCAACGGCTCGCCCGAGTCCGGGGCGACCAGCACGGGCGGGGAAGTGAGATACTTCTTCAGCCCGTCGAACGCCTCCTGTGCCTCCGGCGTCCACTCGAATTGGTTGGTCTTCTTGAGAGCCCGAGTAGAGGAGACTTTTATCCCCAGCGAGCTATAAAGCGGCCCGTAAGTCGCACCCGCCAAGCACCGTGATCCGAAAGTCGCGTCGGGGGCTTCATGTTCTCGATCGCCACGATCTTGTCAGGGTTCGCCTCAATCCCCCTCTGGGAGACGAGGAAACCTAGCAGCTTGCCCGACGGAACGGCGAACACACACTTCTCAGGGTTGAGCTTGATGCAGTACTTCCTCAAGTTGGCGAAGGTTTCCTCCAGGTCGCCGATCAACTCCTCCGCCTTCTTGGACTTCACCACCAGGTCGTCGACGTACACCTCCAAGTTCCGCCCTATTTGAGGGCGGTGAGCGATATGCATGGCCCTCTGGTAGGTCGGGCCTGCATTCTTCAATCCAAACGCCATCCTTGTGTAGCAGTAGACGCCCATGGGCGTCACGAAGGCGGTCTTGTCTTCATCTTCTTCGGCCATGCTAATCTGGTGGTACCCGGAGTACGCATCCAGAAAGCACAGCTGCTCGCACCCCGCCGTGGAGTCGACGATGAGGTCGATGCGGGGCAGCGGGTACGGATCCTTCGGGCATGCCTTGTTGAGGTCGGTGAAGTCTACGCACATCCTCCACCGCCCGTTGGATTTCTTGACGAGGACGGGGTTCGCGAGCCACCTGGGATGGGCGACGCTCCGAACGACCCCCGCCCTTAAAAGCTTGTCCACCTCTTGGCGGATAACGCCCGGCGCTTCCACCGATCGCTTCCGGACCTTCTCAGATAACCGTCGCATACCGGGAACGTTACGCCTTGTACTCAATCACCTCCCTGGGGACCCCAGCCATGTCGGACGGTTGCCATGCAAACACGTCTACATTAGACTGGAGGAAGGAGACGCTCCGACCACGCCAGCTGCCTTGCTGACCCAACGCTGGGCACGGCGGCGCACACCTCCCTCATCGCACGCTTAAAGCTAGCGTGGGACGGATAGGTGGCCGATCCGCCGTGGATGACAGCGACCTCACACTCCACTTGCTTTGGAAATAGCTGAAACCGCTTCCTTGCCCTTGCCGCCGGACGCTTCTCGCCGCCAGGACGCGCTTGTCCACCATCTAGCGGCGACATGGCAATCGCCAAGTCGTGGGGTTGTTGCGGTGAATGGGACAGAAGTCCTTCCATCCCACTCCGCGGGATGGCGGTTCGCCATCGTCGCGACGCGAGGGCGCCGTGGCCATGGCGGTCGCTTCGCCGCCCTGCGGGACCGTTCTGCCGCCCGCCCGGGCTGCGCCAGCATCCGCCGCGTCTTCGTTGTCGTCGCGCTTCGGCGGCCGGACCTGTCCGGTCTCACCACCTTTACGCTTCTTCTTGTCCTTGCCACGGGGTTTCGAGGTCCCCGCCGGTGCCCCCGGCCCCCCTCGCCTTATGGCGGGCGGAAGCGAGCCTCCGCCTGAAGGGCACACATGTGGGCCAGGGTGAAGAGCTCTTCCGTCGTCTTGATCTTGCGGGTGGCCATCTTTTCCTTAACCCTGAGGCCTCGGGCGCCTCTCCTGAAGGCCGTGACAACGGCGTTGATGGAGATGTCAGGGATGGTGTTGCGAACCTGACTGAAGCGCCGGATGTAGTCGGCACGGCGACTCTCCCTTCTTCTGCTCCACATTGTGGAGATCGCCTTCAACTCCGGCTGCTCAAGGTGCCCCGGAAGTTGGTGATGAAGAGCTCGAAAGCTCCTTCCACGACCCCACCGACTCGTGGGTAGGTTCATGAGCCACGAGAGGCTCGCGGTGAGGCTGCGGGGAAGTAGTTCGCGTAACCTTCCTCGACCCTCCGAGCTTGGCTACATCACCGTGGTGTAAATCTGCAGAACTTCGTCGGGGTTGGTGGAGCCGTCGTGCTTCTCGATGGGGGCGGTCGAAACCTCTCCGCCATTTGGGCGCGCAGCTCCCTTGAAAAGGCGCGGCAACCGACGCCGAGCCTCCTCTGCCCGGACGCGCCTCGTCTCCGCCGCCCGACCTTTGGTGGCGCCAAGAGACGCCATATGGCCGGGGGCAACCTCACGGAGTCATCTTTGGTCCCGGGGACGGACGGCAGCGCCAACGATCGCAAGATTTGGTCAGCGCCGTCGGCGGAGCTTGTCGCGCAGATCTTCGCCATCACATGAGTGGCGGTCCTCCGATGGGACCGGAGGTCTGGTCCACCGCCATTTCGCCGGTCGATCCCCATGGGAGTCGCCTGCCCCGCCATCGCGACCCGCCCCTCCCACCAAGAGATCTGCGAGAGGGGTGCGAGGGCAAGAAAGAGTGGGAAGAAGCGGAAACGCCGGTTCCCGCACCTTCCGAAACTTGTACCACCGCCGCGGCGGCATCGACGTAGCGGGCCAAACTGGGGAGTCCGGAGTCACCGGGGAGTCCGGAGTCACCGGAACCGGTGGGTTGTCCAGCAGGGCCCTGGCCGCATGGAGGTTCTGCGCTGGAGTGCACTCCTCCAAGGCCAGGCGCAGCCTAGCCAAACTGGGACGGCTGCCGCCCGGCTGATCCACTGCCATTGCCGCAGCCGACGCCGCGGCCGCGGCTCTAGCGGCCGCTTCCTTGTCCGTCGCGGACTGCTGATCCGCCATCATCGCCTGAAGAGAGGTCGAAGAACTCGAACCGAAGCTAGCGCTCCCCTACCTAGCGCGCTACTGACGGCGTGTTCTCCGCTCAACCACTGTGGATCACACCCCTAGTCAGATTTCTATCTTGCTAGCCTATCAGTCGAGCTCAGTTCGATTTGAGCGTGGGACGCAGCAAGGAGCAACACACGGGTTTACCTGTGTTCGGACCCCTCGCGGGTAATGGTCCCTACTCTGCCGAGCCTTAGCTCTTTTCCGTGTTGTGGTTGTGTGGAATGTGATTACAGAATGTTTCGGAACCCCCTCTCTCTCCTCTCTCCGCCCCTTTTATACAAGCCTTGAGCTGGCGGAGAGAACCGTGGGGGTAGGCAATACAGTGCGCTTAGTACACTGACACGATGGGAGAGACGCGACAGAGAGACGCAAAACGTCGCTGCCATCATGCGCCGACGGCGCCACCCACGCGTGCCTCGCAGTGGCCCGACCGCGAGAACACTCCAAATGAGATTGCGGGTGGGGCCAGGCTTGTTCTTCCGACGCTGGCGACGAGCTTGATGATGGCAAACTCTCTCGCCGGTCAATTCACATGCGCCCAGGTGGCGCTTGGTCGAGCCCGCAGATGTCACTGTGGTGAAATCATCTCTCCATCCGTCTATCCGCACAGTAATGTCGCATTGAATGCGCTTAGTCCTTCACAGCGAGGGGAGCCTTCCTGTAAGACTCCCTTCGGTCGCCCCCGCCACATGGGCCCTTCCGACAGCTGGGGGCCCTACAGCGCCGGCGGGCTCGCCCCAGCGCCCGCGACGACGCGGGCCTCTCGCGGCGACCGAGGCTCGCCCACGCTAGGAGCCTGGTCGCCTCACCGACATGTGGGGCGGGCTCGCCCCACGCTGAGGGCTCGGTCGCCCGCTGACGACGCGGGGCTGCCGATCTTCTCAGGACTCGTCGTACCCCGGTATTTATTACACCGACCGGAGGAAACAGAGCCGCTGTGGCTCGGACTGAACGAGGAGGAGGGGGTGAAGGACAAAGAACACAGAACGGACGAGGAGGAGGAGTGGATCGAAAGGACGAACCCTCGAGGTAGGTGACGTAGTAGAGGGGGCCGTGGAGGCCGCCGATGGCGGGGAGGTGAGGCGGCGGGGCGTTGCGGTTGCCGGCCGCTCGGGTCGCCCGTGAGATCAGGCGGCGCGAGGCCAGGATAATGGCGGCGCGCAAGCGCGGCGGAGGACGCCGGGCGGCGCGAGGTTGGGGCGGCGCGGCGTGGAGGAGGAGAGGGGTGCGGTGGAGAGGGGTGCGGCGGTGGGGGCAGCGGGTGAGGGAGGTGAGAGAGAGAAGAGGCGGCAGAGAGAGGGAGGGGGCGGCAGAGAGAGGGGGTGCGGCGGAGAGAGAGGGAGGGGGCGGCGGAGAGAGGGGTTGCGGCGACGGGGGCAGCGGGTGAGGGAGGTGCGGGGGCAGCGGGGTTGGTTGAGGACGGGTAGTTAAGGCGATCCGCCTAATGGCCAGCGAGCAGATCGGACGGTGCAAAGCAAATTGCTACAAGCGAGATCAACGTTCCAGATTGAAAGTTCGAACTACCACCACGACCACAAGGTGCTTTAATATAGTAGAGATATGCTTCGCCATCTCCTCGGTGTCCTGCCGCCGCGCGCGTCAACAGCCTTTCCACGCTGCCAAGCTGCCGCCTCACCGAGTTGCCGGTCCCCCACATTGTCGCACTAACACACCATTTCGCCGTTGCGCCGCATAGACCTCTCCTCCTTCCCCCCCATCTCTTGTATCCCCAACGTGTAGCCCCACCGCCACTGCCATCCCATTGATCACAGGCCCGTTGCCTCACCACCTCAATGTCCCGCTTGCATCCCCGGCCCCCACCTCGCCATGCCAACTCATCGCCTCCATGCCATGCCGCCACACCCTTTCTCTCATCCCCACACTGTCAACCCTTCACCGCCCATTACCTCCACACACTACCTCACTACCACATCGCTGCTTGCCGCCTCCACATGACCAGCTACCTCCATGCTACGCATAAAAGTATTATCTCCTTTCAAACCTGTCGTTGGCTCGTGCTAGACAACGTATTTGTAGGGGCTTACACCGCAGGTCGAGGCTATTGCACTCGTGAAGTAGCTCAAGGGCAAGCCGAACTAGATGAAATTATCTAGTTTAGGAATTTTTCTTGTGTTTTTCATCATTCTAGGTCCCCATTTATAGTAGGGGGACTACTTTATAATTCACGGCACAGCCTCATCAACCATAGGAAAAGCGAGACCCAAGAAGTCTTTCCTAGGAAATACCTCTTGGTCCCTGACCTGCTCCCTAGGTAGGGGCTTCGGGGAATAACGACCCTTATGCCCAGAGCAAAGACCCAAGTGCCACCACCGCCTTAGGTAAAGTGGGGTTACAAAGGGGATTACAAGTGGACCGGGTTGTTACAGGTCATATGTCGACTGGTGACTAACTGGGGGGTCACCACCGGTAACGAATTTATACGAGGGGACACTAATCAAGAACTAAGTCAAATGGTAACACAAGACAAGGGTTTATACAGGTTCAGACCCTCAACGGAGGTAATACCCTACTTCCTGTGTTCTAGGATTATATGGTGGATCAAGATGCGGGATGCAAGATGATGCTATGTGTAGTCTATGATGACTCGCGTCGATGGCCTCTACCCCCTCCCTTTATATAGTGTAGGGGGAGATAGAGTTACAGGATAGCACGCGGCATACGCTAGCTAATTCTGTTATGCTGTTACATGTCATGCATGTGCTGATCTGGTAATTACATGGAGATAGATTATATCCTCGGAAACTTCCTTGGAGCTCAAGGCGCGTGTAACCCGAGTGGTCCTTATCCTTGATCGGCCGACTTGGATCGCCCCCTATCTGCTCCCTTATGGGCCTTCTAGAGGATACCCAGGGTCCATATAGTCCTCAGTAGCCCCCGAGTGCTTTACGATCGAGTCAGATGTCCGACCGACTGGCTTCACCAATATCTCCTGTAATATGAAAAGAGATTGTAAAGAACTCAAGAAATCTCAAGTTTTTGTGTTGAAACAACGCCTAGATCGGCAATACCAAACTCCAGCTTACTCGGCCCATTGGGCACATCGCCTCAACAGATGAATTCGGCTACTTGGCATCCACTCTTGTAATGCAAAAGCAACGATTGGCCCATCATGGGACATGCCTTAAGCCACGTCATTACAACTTCTGTCTTGCAGCATGCTGTAGTTACATGTTGCAAAGGATTTCGACGTCAGGCGCCTAGCCTTAACTTGTAAGAACTAGCACTCGGCTCAGCATGGGGCGCACCTTCCAGCCGAGTGGTAACTGTCCCAACCAGAGAAGGGATCAGCCTGGGCCCCTAACGGCGTACTGATTGGATGCAATTTGGCCGAGAGGCATTTGTACCCGGGTAGCGGTGTACAACTAGCGACCTTATAGAAGGCATACTTCCGAAATTGTACCCAAATTTCACCAACACCCAACCTCGAGCATGCGAAGTTGTCTAGTGACCCAACATGGGGTATGCCGTGAAATACATTTAATTTTGGCGCTGTCGGTCATATGCCCTCCAGGGTGTACCGAGGCCGGATTAGGCTCGATTTTAACACATTGCCACCGTTTGCGGCGTGTTAAGAAAGCCTGTTAAGGGGGTTGCCCTTTGCAGTTTTAGCCCAAGCCCAATTAGGGGAAGGCGAAGCGTTTTCGCGGCCTTTTCTCGCATAGCCGGAACGACACGCGCTTCCGTCAGAAACCGTATTCGCGTCCACTTTCGTCCTATTGGCATGATGGTTTTACTGTGTTCGAAACGGATTGCAAGGCGCACCCTTTGAACTTCCTCTGTGTATAAAAGAAATCCTAGGGGCAGAGTACTACTTCACCACCAGCTTTCGAGTTTTTGAGTCTTCATCTTCTCGGCGACGCCCAGAAATCTCCACCCTCTTCCTTTTCGAGAGTAATGACCAACAGATGGGCCGACCCATGGGCAACTGCTTGCGCCGAGTAGCATGCCCGCGTCGCCGCCGCTGAAGCCGCTACGGCCACCGAGTAGGCACGGTGGCGGAAAGATTACGCGGAAAGGACCGCCCAGAGCGCCATTAGGGTTCTGGTTACCGGCCATCCGCGGCTCTTCCCGGTTCGCACCCCCCTCAAAGACGTGCTCGCCTTCTCCATCCTCGATGTGAAGTGGCCATCGGAGGCGTGATTTATCTTTATTTTGCTCCCCTGCGAGCCAGCGACGAGCCCTAGCTCGATGTGCTGTGCCGCGGAGAAAATGTAATCATGCCTAAGTGCCTTTTAAGGAACATCTTTTGGAGAATCAAATGTCTTTCTCTTTGCTCTGAATCTGCAACATTGCTTCTTCTCGATATGATCTTGAATCCGCAACACCGCTTCATCCGAGTAGTTAGGCTCGTCCGCTCCTAGACCGGCACTCGGCGCACAACGCAAACCTCTCGGAGGGAACCACTCGGCCAGCCGAGTGATTATCCAAGCCCCTCACGAAAAGGCAGCATCCAGCGCTAGACTAAGGCCCGACCCAGGATGCGAAATACTGCCCGTTGCGATAAGTTAGGAACAGGGGAACGTCATTAGTTCACCTTGCTCACTTTTCGTGCCAGTCAATTAGCTTCTCCCAGCGAACTCCGCCGCTAGGGTTCTTCTCCATCGCCACCTCCGCCGCCACTTGTCTCCGATCGCAATGGCTCCACCATCTCCAGCCGCCCCTAAGCCTGCCAAGAGCGGGAAGGAGTGGATGAAATCCATCACGACCGAATGGAGGCTACAGAAGCTGGTCTCCATCGGCGTGCTCCCCTCCAAAGGGTTCGTGTCTTGGTGCGCCGCCGCCGGTGAATCCTGCCCCATCCCTCGCTCTGACGAGGTAGTGGTCTTCGAATCCTTCTTCCTCCGCGGCTTTGGCCTTCCTTGCTCTCCTTTCTCCCGGGGATTACTCCATTTTTACAGGATCGAGGTATCGCACTTGAACCCCAATTCCATTTTCCAAATTGCGATTTTTATACATGTCTGTGAGGCCTATTTGGGGATTGCTCCTCATTTTGACCTTTTCAGATTTCTCTACCTTCTTAAACCCTTTCCCAACAAGAACTCTCCCAAGGCCGGCGGCGGCGCAAGATTTCAATTGCGGGAAGGGGCCCAAAAACTTTATCTCGATCTTCGTTTGCGAACCTCCAATAAGGGCTGGCACTCGGAATGGTCCTACTGTGTGAATTCACCTCCTGCCCTCCCTTCCTTCTCCGGCGAGTGCCCCACAGTCCATCCCTCCTAGTGTTCCCTTCTCGCCGATGACTAAGGAAGCCAAGTAGAGGAGCTTCTTGTTCTTCTCCACAGAGCAAAGTCTGCTGGGTTGACCGGCATTGGGGTGGTTTGGAACTATACCCAGCGCCGTATCCAGCCCATAAAGGAGGGGGTGCATCTCGCATTCGAGTACTCGGGGGCCCAAGATACCACTGGGGAATTCGATGAAAACCTCACGCAGAAGAAAATCATCAGCCGAGCGGCTGAGCTCTTCGCTCCAGGCTCGGAAATAGTCCACGCAGAGTGCCCGGCTCCGTACCACTTGGGGTATTTGCCACCAGCGGTAAGGAGAAGATCCTTCTCAACTCGACCGTGAAATCTTAGAATAGAACCGGAACTAATATAATCTGACATGCCGCAGGGATATGAAGCCTTCTTCTCCACCCATCCAATCCCAGAAGCTCCGCACCACAAGGAGGCACCACGCAAGCGTCGCGCTGAGGGCTCGACTAGTGCTCCTCCGACCAAGAAAGGCAAGGGGGTCGCTTCAGGGGACTCGGATGAGGATGACGACGATGATAACGTCCACCTCGTGCGCCGCCGCCGCCCCGCAATGAGGTCGCCCTCTACCCAGGCAAAGCAGCCTCCAGGTCCTCCGTCTCCCCAGTCCGCCTACCAAGCGGCCGCGTCGGGGGCAGAGAAGCTTCTCAGCTCGGGCCGAGTGATTTGGGTGTCCGATTTGGGTTTAAGTCTTTTGTGTCTTCACAGAGGTATTTCCTCACACTATTTTCCCTTCATGATTCGCAAGGAATCCATATCTTGAATAATCTTCGAATGCTTTTCAGAAAACCCGTCAATGATGATAATGAGCCGCCAAACTCGCGTGGCAGCAAAGTGCTAGCCTCGGGGCCTCCAAAGTCCGATTGTCAAGCCAAGCCCCAATCTGTCAAGGACTCGGCTCAGCATGCTGCACCTCGCCCAGACGCCCAGACTCCAGCCCATCTCCTGCCGCTCGCCGTTCCTCGGCGGTGAAGGGGAAAATCCCAGCTCCGGCTTCAGGAAGCTCGGAACCAGAAATCGAGGAGATTCCTCGCCCCTCTGCCAAAGCTCACACTCCACCCCTCCGATTAAAGTGGAGGAAGGAGATGGAGGGCTACGAGGTCAACGATGGGCAAGAGGCCGAAGAGTGGGAGGTGCTGGACAATATGGCAGCGGCTCAAGCCGTAATATATAAGGTAAAACCTTTCCATGCCCTGAATCCTCACTTCACACAAGGGGAATTCTGCTAATCTTCCACTCATCTCCATGCAGCGCATGAAAGAGAGGTCGAGGCAGAAGTCCATATGCGTGGAGAAAATAGTGGGCGAGCTGAAGACCCGCGACGAATATGATAACGCGCTATACGCCGTTAAGTCGCAATATCGCGGCCGGATCACTGAGCTCCAACAAGAAGTTACTGAACTCCGGTTCCACCATGTGGAGGAGTCTAATACCATCAAAGGTATAAATCTCGAATAGTCCCAAACCTCCATTAAAACAATGCTGCCTGGATGACAATCCCTGAGACTTGCCTTCGAATATAGCACTGGTGGCGAGACAGAAGGCCCTGGAGGAGAGGCAGAAGGCCTTGGAGGAAGAAGTCTTCCAAGCCAAGACTCAAGCCGTGAAGTCGGCTAAAGAGTTGGAAGGTAACTTTCTCCTACTGGCTCTCCCTGGCTCAACCCCATTGGAATCCGACTGATACGTTACACCTAATTGATTATGTAGAAAACCGGCAACAGACCAAGGCGCAATTCCAGTTCCTTGACGATGAAGTAAAAACCTCCCATGAGCTTCGCCGCCAAGCTCTGGTGGGAATAGTCCCAACGCTCCAATGCCTCTACCCAGAAGAAGAGCTGCCGACTAATTCCAACCTCCTAGTGACCCGTCTCGACGCACTTCCTGAGTGGATCAAGGTCTTTGCACGGGAGGCAGCAATAACATGTACCAGCCAAGGCCTTGCGATTGCAAAGTCAAACTTCCCCCGTTTAGACTACGGAGCCGTGAAGGAAGGATTTGCTTGTACGGAGGAGGAGGCCTGCACATTACTGCAAGAAGTCCGTTCGACTTCTGTCCATGTAGTTGAAAATTTGGACTTGTAGGTGTATCTGTAATGGAAACACTTGGTTGATCCTCACTACTGGTGATGCGGTTTATCCGAATAGTACGCTTTATCCTTTTTCATGAAACGCGTCCACCGACTGGTCCAGCCCCCGAGTGCCAGAAATTAGCACTTGGCTTTCTCCCTATGCAACTACGGAATAGCTAAACATTGTCATTGGGATATACGAGCGCCATTACTCAAGAATTTTCATAATACTCAAATTCGACCAACACATGTAGAGACAAAACAACTTTTATTGATAAGATAGGGTACGGTTGACTCCGCACACTATTTAGTGTAGCCCCCGACTTACTGCTTGGTCGTTTACGGCCAAATAGCAAGTCAAAAGAAGGGAAACTAATTACGGGCTGCTTGAATACAAAGCTTTAAGAGAAAAAACGACGTAGCTGCTCGATGTTCCAGGTATTGGGCACTTCGGATCCGTCTTCACGTTGTAGCCGGTAAGCGCCCGGGCGGGTCACCTCAGCGATCACGTAGGGGCCTTCCCATAGCGGGGAGAGTTTACGCTCGTGCTTCTGATTCCTTCGGAGGACCAGATCTCCCTTGGAGAACACACGGCCCCGCACGTTGCGTTGATGGTAGCGACGTAGGCCCTGTTGGTACTTTGCCGACTGGATCATTGCTGCTTCCCTGGCTTCCTCGAGCCGATTGAGGTCTTCATATCTTGCATCATCCGACTGATTATCGTCGTAACCGGCGACCCGAGGGGACCGGAACTTTAATTTAGTCCGGAGGACCGCCTCCGAGCCATAGACTAGTAAAAAGGGTGTTTGCCCGGTTGCTTGACTTGAGGTCGTTCTTAGCCCCCAGAGCACCGAGGGAAACTCCTTGACCCAGCGCGTAGCATACCGCTTTAGGCGATCAAAGATTCGGGCTTTGTGCCCTTGTAGCACCAATCCATTGGCACGCTCAACCTCTCCGTTGCTCTTTAGGTGGGCCACCGAGGCATAGCAGATCTTGATGCCTAGCTCTTCGCCCCAATCTTGAAATTCGCTGCTTTTGAACTGAACGCCATTCTTGGTAATGATGCGATTGGGTACGCCAAAACGCACAACGATGTCCCGGAAGAACTCGCGTGCCTTGGCCACCGTAATGACAGCAACCGGCTTGGCTTCAATCCATTTGATAAACTTGTCGATGACGACGAAGAGATGAGTGAATCCGCCTTACGCTCGCTTGAGGGGGCCCACCATGTCCAGATTCCAGACGGCGAAGGGCCAAGAGATCAGAATTGTCTGTAGGACTTGGGCCGGCATGTGTATTTGTCGTGCAAAGAACTGACACTCGTCACACCTGCGTACTATGTCTTCCGCATCTGTAACCGCGGTTGGCCAGAAGAATCCTTGCCGATAGGCTTTTCCCACCAGGGTGCTGGCCGCCGCGTGGTGCCCGCATTCCCCCGAGTGGATTTCATTGAGTAGGTCTCGCCTTTTGCTCGGATATACAGCGCTTAGTGCCGGGCGCTTTTTCAAAAGCTCGTCCCTGACTACCTTGTAGCTCTTGGTTCAGCGTGTGATGCACTCCGCTAGGCTTCGATCCTCCGGCAGCTCATCACGAAGAAGATAATCTAAGTACGGCTGGGTCCACCTGGGAGTAATTGATAGTACTTCTGCATCGGGATCTGGCTGCTTCTCTTGATCTTCTGTCGGTGCATGTGGTGGCTTGATAGACGGCGCGCGTAGCTCTTGGACAAAAACACCACTCGGGGCCTGGGCCCGAGTGGATCCCATCCGTGCTAGCTCGTCTGCTGCTTCGTTGTCGCGGCGGAGCACGTGTGTAAGCTCCAACCCGTTGAACTTGTCTTCTAATTTCCGAACCTCCTGACAGTAAGCCACCATGCTATCGCCAATACAAGACCACTCCTTTGGACTTGGTTGACCACGAGTTGGGAATTCCCGCGTACCAATAACCACTTGACACCGAGTGATATGGCGATGCGCAGCCCGTGGATGAGTGCCTCGTACTCAGCAGCGTTGTTGCTGACGGGAAACAATATCTGGAGGACGTAGCGTAGCTTCTTTCCAGTCGGCGATATGAGAAAAATCCCAGCCCCCGCGCCGCTAAGCATGAGGGAACCATCAAAGTACATTGCCCAGTACTCGAGATTCTCCTTTGCTGCTGGGGTTTGGGCCTCTGTCCACTCCGCGACGAAATCGGCTAGTGCTTGAGATTTGATGGCTAATCGAGGCTTGAACTTTATTTCAAAGGCTCCAAACTCAACTGCCCACTTGGCAATCCTCCCAGTGGCCTCCCGATTATGGAGTATGTCTCCAAGCGGGAATGAGGTGACCACCGAAATTTCATGCTCTTGGAAATAATGCTTGAGCTTCCGCGATGTGAGTAACACAACATACAAAAGCTTTTGAACTTGTGGGTACCTTGTTTTAGATTCGCCCAATTCTTCGCTTACGAAGTAGACGGACGTTGTACCTTCTGGAGGGAGCCCTACTCATCTCACTCAACCACCAAAGCGCTGCTGATGACGTGAGTCGTTGCGCCGATGTAGAGTAAGAGGGGCTCCTAGGGCATGGGTGGGACCAACACCGGAGGCGTGGTGAGGAACCTCTTTAGATCTTCAAAGGCTTCCTGTGCTTCTGCCGTCCACTGAAAATCGTCTTGTCGGCGAAAGAGCTTAAAGAAAGGCATGCCTCGCTCCCCGAGTCGGGAAACGAATCGGCTGAGTGCCACGATACATCCAGTGAGCTTCTGCACATCCTTCTGATTGGTCGGGGGCTTTACCTTGATGATGGCATTGACCTTCTTTGGATTGGCTTCGATCCCCCGGTTGGAGATGATGAATCCAAGTAGTTTACCAGACGGAACCCCAAAAACGCACTTCTCGGGATTTAGTTTCATCCGATACGCCCTTAGGCTCTCGAATGTCTTGGTCAGATCTTTTATGAGATCCCATCTGTATTTTGTCTTTATGACGACATCGTCGACGTATGCCTCCACGTTGCGTCCGAGCTGAGCGTGAAAACATCGCTGTATGGTGCGCTGATAAGTCACGCCAGCGTTTTTCAACCCGAACGGCATTGTGATATAGCAGTAAGCACAAAAAGGCGTGATAAACGACGTCTTGATGCAAACTTCCTCCTTCAGACTGATCTGGTGATAGCCTAAGTAGGCGTCCAGAAAACTTAAGAGCTCGCACCCGGCGGTGGAATCCACTACTTGGTCGATGCGGGGGAGCCCAAAAGGATCCATGGGGCACGCCTTGTTGAGGTCTGTATAGTCGACAAACATCCTCCATGTCTTGTTTTTCTTCTGCACCAGGACCAGATTGGCAAGCCACTTGGGGTGATACACCTCTTTGATAAACCGAGCGGACAACAATTTGGTGATCTCACTCCGTATGGCGTCTTTTCGATCCGGGGCAAATCTTCGTAGGCGCTGCTTGACTGGCTTCGCCTTTTCATCGACTTGGAGAGAGTGCTCGGTCACTTCCCTCGGAACACCAGACATGTCCGAAGACTTCCAAGCGAACACGTCCTGGTTGGCCCAGAGGAAAGTGACGAGCGCGTCTTCCTATTTGCTGTCGAGCCCTGTCCCAATCACGGCCGTCTTGGCTGGATCAGAAGGGTCCAACAGAATCTTCTTAGTTTCTTCAGTTGCTTGGATAGATGTTTTGGCCTGCTTCTTGGCTAGGACGTCCCCCTCCTCCTGAAGGGATGCGACCTCCAGTCGGATCTTCTCCATCTCAGCAGATGAATCCAGTGCCTGCGCCATCTCGCAGCTTTCGCTGTCGCAGAGCAGGGACTGTTTGACGTCACCAGGGAGGGTGATTACACCATTGGGACCTGGCATCTTTAAGAAGAGATAAGTGTAATTGGGGACCGCCATGAACTTGGCAATCCCCGGCCTTCCCAAGATGGCATGATATGCCGTCTCGAAATCAGCCACTTCGAAACTCAGACTCTCGGTCCGATAGTTGTCCTTAGTCCCGAACGTGACGGGCAAAGAGATCTGTCAGAGTGGTATCGTGAACGTCCCAAGGATTACCCCGTGGAAAGGAGATGATCCCTGCCATAGCTCAGAACGAGGACTATTCATCTGAACCAAGGTCTTGATGAAAAGGACGTTAATCCCGCTCCCGCCATCGACTAGGACCCTCTTTAATTTGCTTCCCCGCATGACCTGATCCAGCACCAGAGGATACCTCCCAGGGAAGGCGATCCGATCCGGGTGGTCCGTTTGGTCGAAGGTGATGGGGACCTCGGACCAGCGCAAGTACTTTGGAGTCACGGGCATGATAGCGTTGATCTCCCGAGCGATAAGCTTTTGCTTCCGCTTGGACTCGTACGCATCAGAGCCCCCGAAGATATAGTTGATCTCGCGCTCAGTGTCCTGGTAATCTCCATCAGGTTTCTTTCCTTGACCGCCCTTAGCCGACTGGTTCGAGCTCTCGGCGAACTTCTGCAGAATAAGGCAGTCTTTGGCAGAGTGTTTTCCTCCAGGATGGAAGGGACATACCGAATCCATCACTTTTTTGTAGTCGTTGTCGTGGGGGGCTTTGGTCGGTTGCGCTCCATGTTGGCGACCATCTCGTCCCCCTTCCGCTTCTTGTCTTTGGGTTTGCCCTGCTCATCGTTAGGCTTCTTCTTGGGGCCTTCGTCATTGCCTCCGCGATGATTCACGATGGCCTCCTCGGCTTCAGCCTCCTAGTCCGCCATTGTGAACATGGCCTTGAGATTACGCGGGGGGTCCCGGGTCATCTGCCTGATTAACTCCTCGGATTTGCATCCGACGAAGAAGGCGTCGATGACTGTTTGCACCGAAACGTCCCGGATCTCGTTCTTCTTCTTGGTAAAGCGCTTGATAAACTCACGGAGAGTGTCGTTCTTGCGCCTATGTAGTTGTCCAATCTCCCATCTCCCCGCGGGCCTTTTATATGTCCCTTGGAAATTGGCGATGAACTGCTTCTGGATGTCGTCCCAAGACTCTATAGAGTTCTCCGGGAGTCCCGTTAACCAGGTCTGGGCGGTTGGGGTCAAAGCGACCGGCAAGCAATTTGCCATGACGTTCTAATCACCTCCTGCCGCGCTGACTGCAAAGGCGTAAACCTGCAGCCAGTTCTTTGGATCCCTCTCGCCATCGAACTTGTCGATGCCTTTAAGGTTAAAACCATCCGGCCAAACCATTCGGCGAAAATCCGGGGTGAATGCCTGAATCCCCTCCAATGGTCGTGGCCGCCTCCGCGTTGGGGATCTGCTACGACGCTCCCGCCGCGGGCCTTGGCGTTGCTCCTGGCGATGGTCGCGCCGATTGGCGGTGCTCTCGGCACGGTCATCGTCGCGGCGGCTATGATGGCCACGAGAATTTCGCTCGCCGTTACTGCGCTCCCGCCGCTTGGCTTCAATGTCTTGACGAAGATCATGGGCAGGCGATTGATGGGAATCGCCTGCCGTAGAGGCTCGGGCCCGGTTCCGATTGCGTGTAGATCGACTGCAAGCCGAAGCGGTCGCAGCAGGTATTGCCTCATTTTGCTGTATGGCAGCCATCTCCACCATGGCCGTCGCTCGAGCGAGGGTCTGGATGAATGGGCTACCTTCAGGAAGCTATGGCGCGATAGTCTCAAGAAGAGTCTTCGAAGCGATGACATTCGCCTGAGGAGTCATGTAGACATGTTGATCCCTCAGCTTCACCGCGCGAAGCTCGTTCTGGACGTCGCGGCCGCGGATGCGAAGTTGATGTACGCGATCTTGTTTCTCTCCTTGGCGAGGATCTGGGTTTGCACCAGTGTCAGTGGCGGTCTCCTCATAAGCAACAATCGGAGAAGAAGAGTGATGATCCCCTGCGCCTAGGACGAAAACCTCTCAGTGATTATGAATCTCAGCGCTCCCGTCAGACTCGGAGTCAGAAACGGAGAGGCTTACTTGTTCGTTATGTCCAATGGGTTGGCCACCGTTGATGACACCCACGAACATAGATGAATCTGATCCGAGTGGATCTGGGGCGCTCGCCGACTGGTTATCTCTCATCCAAATCTCGGATGAGATCCGTGCGGAGGCCGCAGCGAAGCTCTCGAGTTCGGAGGGAAATCCAGCCGAAGGCGCTGTGTTGTTGTTGGGCGGAATACAATCCATGCCCGTGCCGTTGAGCCCACCGAGTCCTTTTTCGTCTCCCTCCGGAGGAGGTGCGAAGGCGAACAGCGAGGGGGTCAATCCGTTGAAGGCGCTTGTTGAATTCTTCAAGCCAACGGGCAATGAGTCACATTGATTGCGCACACCTCCTTGCGAAGGAATCTCTCCAGAGGGAAAGAGGTGAAGATTGCCGATGCCGTCGGTGATGAAGTCTAGGGTGCCGAAACGAAGAGACTCTCCTAGCCTCATGGCGACGTATGGCGATCTCGAAGAAACCATCTGACTTGAGAGACGATCTTGACACTGTCCCCTACCTGGCGCGCCAACTGTCTACTGGTGACTAACTGGGGGGTCACCACCGGCAATGAATTTGTACGAGGGGACGCTAATCAAGAACTAAGTCAAATGGTAACACAAGACAAGGGTTTATACAGGTTCAGGCCCTCAACGGAGGTAATACCCTACTTCCTGTGTTTTGGGATTATATGGTGGATCAAGATGCAGGATGCAAGATGATGCTGTGTGTAGTCTACGATGACTCGCGCCAATGGCCTCTACCCTCTCCCTTTATATAGTGTAGGGGGAGATAGAGTTACAGGATAGCACGTGGCATACGCTAGCTAATTCTGTTATGCTGTTACATGTCATGCATGTGCTGATCTGCTAATTACATGGAGATAGATTATATCCTCGGGAACTTCCTTCGAGCTCAAGGTGCGTGTAACCCGAGTGGTCCTTATCCTTGATCGGCCGACTTGGATCGCCCCCTATCTGCTCCCTTAAGGGCCTTCTATAGGATACCCGGGGCCCATATAGTCCTCATCATACGAGTATATTCTTGCCACGCGATACGAATCCTATAACCTGTGGGGGTACTTGTTGTCTCCTAGCTTCTTGGCGAACAAGGAAACTCCACCCCCTTCGTGATGCGTCTGCAGGGCAGCTGTCTCCCTTTCGGATCTGCCCCAAGCACCATCCCTAGTCCATCGTTGCTTCGCACATGGGAGGTGAAGTTTCCTTTGGATCGTCGCCCCTCTGGTTCACCATAGCCTCACCTATGGGAGGTGACGCTTCCTTCAGGGATACCGCTCCGGTCCACCGTCGCCTCACCTACAGGAGACGAAGCTTCCTTCGGGCTGTCGCCCCTTTGATCTGCTATTGCCTCTCCCATGGGAGGCAGAGCTTCCTTCATTGGGCTACCCCTCTGGTCCGCCTGCTCAAGGTTCGTAGGGGGTGGGTGTTCCCCCACTACAAGAAAACTCAAGATTGGAAATTGTGAACATGTACAATTGAGAATTGCAAATTGAATGTTGTTACATCCTCCCTTTCAAATTACTTTTAGCATGGGCATGTCAATTTTAAATGCATCCCAAATCTTATAATAAATTGCATTCTCATTTCAAAATTTATTTACAACCAGTTCAAAAATCCTAAAAAGTTTATTTCAGTTTTTTTTTGCTTTTTTTCCTTATCTTCTTTTCTTCTCGGTCTTTCATGTCTCTCTCCTTCACCTAACCTCCCCTCCCTGCCAACCCAGCCACTTGCCATATTTTCCCCTTCCTCCTTGATGAGGACATCACTGATGAGCTTGCTGCCCCTAACAAGGTTCAAGAAGTCCCCGACCATCAGTCCCAAGTCGAGAGGACGTCGAAGTCGTTACCGAGTTCGGTTCGGCCATTCAGTACTAGTGCACCTTCAAACGGATGCCCAGATCACATAAGATGCCCAAATGTGGAAAATAAGGACTCTACAGAAAGCTTACGAGATAAGCTTTCCAACCGATCCAGCCACGCCTCCAAATTCTATCCAAATCAATAGGAATTGTGAAAACAAGTTGACGGACAGAAACTTCCCGTCGTTGCGTCGCCGTATTTTTAGGCCTAAGGCCTATGTACCCCTAGGGTAAGGGTTGTGCATGCGTGGGACCTGTTTGGGTGCCTCCCCTCATCTTGCCACCACCCTATATAAGTCCACCGCCATGGTTAGTTTTAGTTGGGTTTTGTTTAGTTGAATTCGTCACGGTTGTGTCAGAGTTTGCCTTGTTCTTCTTGTGTCGGCAAGACCAACAGGACCAAGTTTCTGAACCCCAGTTGATTTTAATCTATATTCTCAATTGTGATTGCTTATCTTGTGTTCTTGCTCATTCTTCGGTTGTTTGCAGGAACCGTCCTTAGTGGACAAGTCCATCGTGCCTCTGGTTCGGTCGATAACACTCGTTGTGGTGGTTTAGCGATCGCCGGGTTCCTTGCGGGGTTGGATGCCAAATCGTTAGGTCTCCGTGACACCTACTGAACTATCCTCTTCGTCTCTCACCAGAAGATCGGGACCCGTGTCCGCACCCATCAAGTGGTATCAGAGCATCCGGTTGCTTGGTGAGAATTTTCGTTTTCTGTTTAGTAGATTGATTTTGTACCTACAGTCTAGAAAATTGCCACACACAAAAAGAGTTTGCATCTATTATTGTCCTAGCCATGTTTAGCATTTATAATTGTTCGCGCTGTATACGTCATTGACTTTTCGCCCACAGTTCGTCGTGTTGCTGGTCAGTCGAGTTCTAGATCGGTTTAGCTGTCTTTGTTCCAAGTCGAGTCGTCTCAATTTGCCTCGCCAGCCGCCTCATGTTGTTGTCCCGCCATTGCAACCCCTAGCTAGGTCTTAAACCTCCTTGTGCCAATCGCCCTGCATCGCTAGCCCTCCAATTTACCCACCACATACCCACTGCGCAACGCTGAATCGCCGATAATCAACGAAATAGCCTACCCAGAAACCCTGATCCGGAGACCCTTCGGTAAAATAGCCATAACTTTCTCATACGAACTTCGATTTGGGTCTATGACCACTCGTTGGAAAGATCTTGACGAGATGCTTCCAACCACTTAGTCTATTTTGGTCCAATCAAAATCCTGAAAAACCATAAGGAAGACCACCTATCCGGCCCCTGAAGTTCGTGCACGGTTTTCGAAGCACACTCCAAAAAATGTATCGGCCACCCCAACCTCCAAATTGAGGGGAGTTTGTTCCATGTCCATAATTCTGTGTTTTTGAAGTTGTGAAAAATATCAGAAAAATAATACAAAATAAAAAAATTTGAGCAAAAGAGAACCGCACTTAGAAAAGAGCCGCGCAGAAATTAAAAAAAAAAGAGAGAGAGAGAAGTTGACAAGGGGCTTCTCTGTGCTTGTGTTCAGTAACAATGTGCTTAACCTAATCTTAGCCCTTTGTGCTATCCCTTTGTGCCATCCTTATATTCTAGCTTAACCTACATCTAAGACTACGTTGTGCCATTCCTTTGTGTCATTCCTATATCCTAGGTTGACCTACATCTAAGACTAGGCTATTTACAGCAACTGTACTACTTTGGGCTAATATTAACTTTTTATTACTGTTTGAACAATTTTTTATCCTTTGCTACATATATAAGCCTGTCCAAACTCCACCATCTACTAACCAAGCAGGGACGGATCCTAGCCATCGCTCTACCACCCGGTGCGTTGAAGTTATCGCCGACCAGTGGCCGTTTGTACCTACTACTTGCATGGTAAGAACTGGTAAGAACAAATGATAGGTTAGAGAGAGCTGTTAACACCAACACACAACAGTTGCATATAGTATATATATTCTTGTGTGTTCTTTTTGCTCCCACTAACCATGTCAGGAGAAAGTAATAACGACTCTGTGCTTCACACTGAGTTCGCGACGTACATGGAGGACCTGCAAAAGGCCATGGCTGATGTGGCCAATAGTATCACTCAACTGGCAAATACAAACGCCCATGAGATGGAGAGGCTTGAGAGAAGGGTTGCCAACTTGATCACCAGGATGGAAAACATTGGAAGAGGAGCACCTGCCCCTGCTGCCTGTGTGCCTCCTGCACCCCCTATTGCCCCTGTACCTCTTGTAGCCCCTGCTGACCGTCGCTCTTGGGCTGATGAGGTTAAGCAAGCTGAGAATGAATACGTTGCTGGTTTCAAGGCTGATGATGGATTCGATGTGAACAATCATCGAGATCATCGAAGACTACGCCACAATCGCAGGGTATCGTAAGAAATCGTCAAGGTAATCGTAAGGTACGTGATGACTCATTAGCCAAGATTAAATTGACTATACATTCTTATGCTGGTAAATATGATCCTGACGCTTACCTTGATTAAGAATTATTGGTAGATCAAAAGTTTTCTTGTTTTACTGTTTCACCTGAAAACCAAGTTAAGCTTGCTGTTAGTGAATTCATTGATTTTGCATCTATTTGGTGACATAAAATTCGTAGAAAAGGAAATGAACCTACCACCTGGCAAGCTTTAAAATGTGCCATGCGATCTAGATTTATTCCTTCATATTATGAGAGAGATTTGCTTAATAGGTTGCAACGTTTAAATCAAAATAGCAACTCAGTTGAGGAGTATTATCAGGAACTACAAATTTGTATTTTGCAATGTGGTTTACAAGAGAGTGAGGATGCAAAATTGGATATATTCTTGGGTGGGTTAAACCATGAGATTAAGGATATACTTAATTATAAGAAATACAATTCTATCACTCGTTTGTTCCATCTCGCTTGCAAAGCAGAACGGGAAGTACAGGGACGATAAATCCAGACGCGAGGAAGTTTTAGTGGTTTATCAAAATCAAACCATGAGACTGTAAAGGTTCCATCGTCAACACTTCATGAAGCGTCTCCACCCGTTGTTTCTTCTACCCCTTCGACACGAGTTACGAGTGTAAGCAAGAATTCCACGATGCATACCCCCGCCAAAAGTGCTTCTTCTGTCGCATCCTCAGGCCATACTCGCGACATTCAATGTTTTTGTTGCAAGGGATTTAGACATACAAAGTGTGATTGTCCTAGTCAACATGCTCTCATTATTTATGAGGATGGTGAGTACTCTTCTGCTAGTGAATATGAGCATGATTTTGCTTTAGTTGCCACTAACCACGCAGGTACCAAAGATTCCAAAGGAGAGGTGTTTAATACTTCAACAACGGAAGCTTATCTAACACTTGTTGTGACTCGCGTATTGACTGGTCAATCAGAACGGTCGCAAGAAAGTCAGCGGCATAATTTGTTCCAAATCAGGATGGTTGTCAACGAATATGCGGTTCCCGTCATCATCGATGGAGGAAGTTGCAACAACTTTGCGAGTGTTGACATGGTCGAGAAGCTTAGCTTGACCACACATCCGCATCCACATCCATATTGCATTGAATGGTTCCATTCTTGTGGTAAGCTCAAGGTAACTAAGGCTGTTCGAATTCACGTCTCCCTTGATACTTATCGAGATTACATAGACTGCAATGTTGCTCTCATGGATGTTTGCTCTATTTTGCTGGGTAGACCTTGGATATATGATGTCGATGTTGTTCATCATGGTAAGTCTAATGAATACAAATTTGTGTTTAAGGGGAAGAAATATGTGCTACAACCTATGACACCGACTGAGTTAGCAAAAGCAAATCGTAAATCGCAAAATAAAAGTGGTGTCAATGATTAACCAAGTGTAACACAAAAAAAAAGGAATATGTTGAGATGAATTCTGAAATTAAATTGAAATGTCATGTTTTTTAGCTACGAAAAATTGTGTAAAAACTTGTCTATTGCTTTGCCCCCTATTTCTAACCTTTTGCAGGAGAATACGCTCCAGTCGAGCATGACTCAAATTCAAGAAAGGGGGGTTCAAGAAAGGGGGGATGATGAGGACATCACTGACGAGCTTGCTGCCCCTAACGAGGTTCAAGAATTCCCCGACCATCGGTCCAAAGTCGAGAGGATGTCGAAGTCGTTACCGAGTCCGGTTCGGCTACCCAGGACCAGTGCATTTTTAAACGGACGCACAGATCACATAAAACGTCCAAATGAGGAAAATAAGGACTCTATGGAAAGTGATGAGGGCATCGCCTACATGGATGTGACCGCCACTCCTTTCCCTACTTCTACTACGGTCATAACAAGTTGGTGACAATTCACTACATTCTCTACTTCTTGTACGTCTACTATGATGGCTTCATCGACATGGTACCATCGACCGCCGCATTGGCCGGGTCGATCACACAGTTGGCCTCCGGATATGGGGTCATCATCTCTGTTGCTTCGGCCGCCACCTATAACTGAAGGCGCAATCAAGAAAGCTGTATCTCCACCTCATCCACTTCTTCAGGTCATAAAGGTCTTGTCACTTCAAAGATGGCCCAAGAGAAAGCCTAGCTCGAGTCCAAGTCCAGTTCGGCCATCTACGCACAGCACAACTTCAAAAGGACGCCCAGCTCACATACAATGTCTGTTTTCGACGTTCTACCACTCTACGGAAAGCTTAGGAGATAAGCTTTCCAACGGATGCAATATCACCTCAAAATTCATCCTAAACCAACGGAAATCAACGAGACAAGGTGCTGCGTCACCCAGTTGGGCCAACCTGGGCCTTGTACACTTGTCGGACCTAGGCCCAGGTGGAGGACGCCCTAGGGGAACCCTAGAACGACCAGGGGACCCCCTTGGCCGCCACTCCACCTATATATTTCATAGCCGTCGCTGTTTAGACTGAGGTTTGGTTGTGTGTTGGTAGACCCCGTGTGCGTCCCCCTCGAATTTGCGTGTGTCGGCTAGACCACCCGAGTCGAGTTATCGAACCTCAAATTTATCCAAGTGCTTCATCCATATTTACAATTTTAGATTGTTTTTATCTTGTTTCTTGCTTGTTCTTCGATCGTGATACATACGGCCCAAGTGGGGTTGGCCGAGGCCCAATAAATTAAGGTTGCCCGGACCCCAATAGTTCCTCAGCACACCCACTCGGGGAAGGCCCAATTGCCCCAAAAGACTAGTCCAATGGGGAAAGGGTGGCTCTCTCTTTTAAGGTGGCTTCCTCCTCCCAAGTTAAGCAAGGTGGGATTATTCAGAGGCTCCACGGTCGCCGCCCGACTACAATCCCAGGCCAAGCCCAGGCGTTGCGTCTTTGCCAGCGGGTATTGGTGGAGGATGCCCTCATCATTCCCACCCCCTTAAAGTGGGCCCTAGCTCTGATACCAAATGATACATCCGGCCCAGGTGGGCTTGGCCGAGGCCCAATAAATTAAGGTTGCCCGGACCCCAACAGTTCCTCGGCACACCCACTCGGGAAAGGCCCAGTTGCCCCAAAAGACTAGTCCAATGGGGAAGGGTGGCTCTCCCTTTAAGGTGGCTTCCTCCTCCCAAGTTAAGCAAGGTGGGATTATTCAGAGGCTCCATGTCGCCGCCTCGACTACAATCGGGCCAAGCGGGCCGTTCGTCTTTTGCCAGTGGTATTGGTGGAGGATGCCCTCATCATTCCCACTCCCTTAAAATGGGCCCTAGCTCTGATACCAAATGATACATCCGGCCCAGGTGGGGTTGGCCGAGGCCCAATAAATTAAGGTTGCGGGACCCAGCAGTTCCTCAACACACCCACTCGGGAAAGGCCCAGTGCCCCAAAGACTAGTCCAATGGGAAAGGGTGGCTCTCCCTTTTAAGGTGGCTTCCTCCTCCCAAGTTAAGCAAGGTGGGATTATTCAGAGGCTCCACGATCGCCGCCCGACTACAACTGGGCCAACTGGGCTATTGCGTCTTTGCCAGTGGGTATTGGTGAAGGATGCCCTCATCATTCCCACCCCCTTAAAGTGGGCCCTAGCTCTGATACCAAATGATACATCCGGCCCAGGTGGCGTTGGCCGAGGCCCAATAAATTAAGGTTGCCCGGACCGCAACATTTCCTCAGCACACCCACTCGGGGAAAGGCCCAATTGCCCCAAAAGACTAGACCAATGGGGAAAGGGTGGTTCTCCCTTTTAAGGTGGCTTCCTCCTCCTATGTTAAGAAAGGTGGGATTATTCAGAGGCTCCACGGTCGCCGCCCGACTACAACTGGGCCAATTGGGCCGTTGCGTCTTTGCCAGCAGGTATTGGTGGAGGATGCCCTCATCAGATCGCTTGCAGGAAACGACCTTCGTGGTTAGGTCAATCGTGTTCTTGGCGTGGTTGATAACTAGCAGGTTTGGTGGTTTAGCGATTGCCGGGGTTGTCATCCTTGCACGGTTGGTAGCCGGATCGCCAAGGTCGCCTCTCCGACCAGATCGAAATTATCCCCTCGAGTCTCACCAGAAGATCGGGCCTCCCTGTGTCCCATCAGAAAGCTTACGAGATAGGCTTTCCAATGGATCCAGCCATGCCTCCAAATTCTATCGGAGTCAATGGAAATCGTGAAAATAAGTTGACAGACAAAAACATCACGGCGCTGCGTCATCGTATTTTGGGGCCCAAGGCTCGTGTACCCCTAGGGTTAGAGTTGTGCACGTGTGGGCACCTGTTTGGGCGTCGCCCCTCATCTGGCCGCCGCCCTATATAAGTCCCTTGCCGTGCTTCGTTTAGTTGGGTTTTGTTTAGTTGTATTCTTCACAGTTGTGTGAGATTTCGCCTTGTGCTTCTTGTGTCGGCTAGACAAAGAAGACCAAGTTTCTGAACCCCAGTTGATCTTAATATATATTCGCAATGGTGATTCCTTTGTTGGAATAGTCCCACATTGGAAGTGGGGAGGGCCTCAGCATGCTTTCTAAGGGTGAGGGTGCAACCCCTCATTGAGCTAGCTTTTTGCGGGGAAATGGGGCCCAAGAGACCTAAAGCCCACAGCTGTACGTTGGGTCTGCATATGCGGCAGCCCAACAGCCTGGGATGCTCGGGGGGCGCGCCATGTGGGCGGTCGGGACAACATCCTTATCTTGTGTTCTTGCTTGTTCTTCAGTTGTTTGCAGGAACCGTCCTTCGTGGACAGGTCGATCGTGCCTCTCGTTCGGTCGATAACACTCGTCGTGGTGGTTTAGCGATCGTTGGGATTTCCAGTTCCTTGCAGGGTTGGAAACCGGATCGTTTAGGTCTCCGTTACACCTACCGAATTATCCTCTTCGTCTCTCACCAGAAGATCGGGACCCCGTCTCCGCGCCCATCAAGTGGTATCAGAGCATCCGGTTGCCTAGAAGGCCACCATCTTCCTCATTGCCGGATGCAGTCGCCAGCGCCAATGCTCCGCTTGTATAGCTTGGTGCAATCCTCTTTCTCCCACTCCTCTTCTTTTATTCTTTTCTTCCTTTTTTTTCTTCCTCCTTGCTCTTTTCTTCTTAATGAGTGGTTATAGCCGCTAACCACTTTGCATGATGTTGCGTCGTCCTCTCTACTTTCTCTCCACTCACCCATGGGTGCCACCTGCTCCAACCGCTGTTGCACCGTCCTGCCAACGAGCCGCCGCCGAACAACTAAAGGTAATAGGCTCTAGATCAATCATGGCGATGATTGTAATACGTATTTGTTCATTTAACTATGATAATATTAATTATTGGTTCCCTTAATAAATGTCACGACTTTGTTCATTGGCTACAACTTGATTGTGAAACACACATTTATAGTGACGTTATTCTTAACAGTCCCTGACCCATATCATTACGAGGAGCGGTGATGGTTTGATCAATACATTTATTGGTTGATGGTATTGTTTTACAAACCATAGATATGGAGAACATGAGTAGTCGGACAGACCCACTCAGAGTCGCTTTGAAATTGTTATCTCTTAAAGTGTCATCAGCATATTGTCTCGAGTGGTATGCCTATATGGTGCTTAGACCTGAGATAATCATGGATGCCTAGCATATAGACTCGTATCCTTTGGTGTAATCAAAAGCTACACCGTAACAGGGTAGTTATAAAGGTGAATATCGGGTATGCCACGACACATAGCCAGGGGTGTGATGATCGACATGGAATTTCCCCTCCTAGATAATGAGAGAGATACCTCTAGGACCCTCATGTAGATGCATATGGAAAGCGCACGGCTATGCGAATGTGACTAAGAAGTTAGTCATGGTTTGTATACAACACACTGTCGAGTGAAGTGGTTGAGCTATCAACAAGGGTGGCGCACATCTCGCCTCGAGCTTGACTGGTATCACGTGCCAAAAGGATCGGTATTTGAGTGTATCAAGGTTCAACCGAATATCGATTCTATGCATTCAGGGCTCAATACGTACTGCTAGGTGCTTCCGTTGATCAGTGGAATGGAAACGGGTTTTAGGATTCATGGCCGACTTACGCTGAACCTAACAGACCACACACTTAATGGGTTGGAGCTACTTAACGGCTTTATGCGTGGATATGATCCGTGTGAAAAATGGACCCTAGTGGGCTGCGACCCACTAGCGAGTCTATGTAAGGGGTGACCAGGTGCGACACACCTGATCACACCACCAGAGCCGCGCACCCCATTTCCGCATAAAACCTACCCGTGTGGCGAGGTGCTAGCACACCCCGCATGGTGTTCCTTCTCGGTATGTGTCGATATTGTGCGTATGCAGACGCTCTGTTTGGTTAGATCTCCGGCACCTTCGGCGACCTCGACGACCATGTGGAGATCAACCCCGACCAGAACCAAGACTCGCCAACCAGGCATAATTCATCCCCGATCCCGACCACGTCTTGCTCGGTGCTGATCGGAACGACTACTTCCACTACACGCGCATATTTGCTTCCACTGCGCTTGCGCGTCATGCGTAATGATCCAAAATCCCCTACTTGCAAGATACCTTGGGTGAATGGCAGTAGAAAATTTTGAATTTGTGATCGCATAACCTTACCCATTTCCCAGCGATGGCATCAGAGTTGATCATGTGTAGTATTGGATCTGGATTTGTCGCATATGGTGATATGTGGCGGTCGTTCACGGGTTTATTGGATCAAATTGGTATTCAGTAGATAGCGCCATGTGATCAAAAGATTACTTCGTTCTCTTTCAGATTCGAGCCACACAAATCCTCTAATGGCATGTAACACCATTGGGAATGCGTGCGTGCCAAACAGATCGGGGCAACAGATTGAGGTCGCATGCAGTTATCGTCTTCTCAAGGGGACCTCGCGCGTCAGATCGATATGATCGGTCTTATGAAAATTGAGACATGTTGATGACTCGGGAATTGTCTCGATATGAACTTGGTTAAATTTTCATATCGTTTTTGTAGATAAAATCTACGTTCCCTGCACATTGCCATGAACTGTGGTTAAATAACAACTTAAAACTAGCCCACATCACACGCATTACAATTTTATTATGCGCCTAACTTCTTTTTTGCAGGGAATGATGTAGACAGTATGGACCCCTTGTGTATCTGATGCATTGTTATAATTTTGATGACTCGTGTGCCATGATTAATTGCAGTTGAAGGTTGTTCATTGTTGTATAATGACCTATGTACCAGCATGTGATGCATTGAAACCTCCTATAATTTTATTACTAGATGCTAAATGTATTAGTTTAGTGCAAATTCATGGACGCTTCAACCCTGGTGGCCTGGTAAACAAGGATGGTCGTGGTGAATATGCTAACATGAATGAATAGTTTCCCTAAAAAAAGAGTTAGATGCTCTTTTCCAATAGCTACGCCTAGGGCTGGAAAATGAGCTAGAAGCTCGCGAACCGCTCGGGCTCAACTCGGCTCAGGCTCGACTCGTTTAGAAATGAGCACAAGCTGAGCCCCATTTTCGGCTTGTGCAGCCAACCGAGCACAGCCTAGCCAGACGCTAGCTCGCTTGGGCTCGGCTCGTGAGTCGCTCGGGCTCGTCATTCATCTATCAACGAGCCTGTTTTCCACTCGAGCTCAGACTCGTGGTTCGTGGCTTGAGCTCGTGCCTCGTGGCTCAGGCTTGCGAGCAGCTCGGCTCAGCTTAGCTCGGGCTCGACTCGGTACTTAACGAGCCGAGGCAAGCCAGGGGATGGCTCGCTCAGGCTTCGCTCGTTTCCACCCCTATTGTGCATTGGCAGATAAGATCTTGACAAATCAAGAACACCTTCTTATTCCTTGTACAATAGGGTGAGTATTGCTGGGAAACGGGTAGGCTACGCGAGTGCAAAATCAAAATTTTCTACCACGAATCACCCAAGAGCACATGCAAGTAAAGGATCACAGATCGTTACCCTTGACGCACAGATACAGCGGAAGTAGTTTCTCGTGCGTAGATGAAGTAGACGTACTCGTCCCAATCACCACCGAGTGCTCGTCTCTGCTCACCGAGTGCTCGCCTCTGCTCACCGGTATTCGCCAAGTGCTTGCCTGTGCTCGTCGGTGTTCGTCGAGGGCTCATCGAGTGCTCGTTGAGTACTCGCCGACGATAAACCGAAAAGCGCGTCCGCGTACAGCAGCGCCTTTAGCGGTATCCACACATACCGAGCAGGATCGCCTCATGGGGTGTGCTAGTACCTCACCGTGTGACTAGGGTTTCTGGAGAGCAGGAGGGGCGCACAACGCTGCCCCTATGCCTCTCCTTATATAGTCACGCAAGTGGGCTTCGGCCCGCTAGGGTTCTATCTCCTGCACAAATCATATCCATGCACATACCCGTAAAACAGTTCCAACCCATTAATTGTGTGGCCCGTTAGGTTCAGTGCAAGTCGGCCGTGGATCCGGAAACCAGTTTCCAATCCACCGATCAACAGCGGCACCTAGCAGCACTTATTGACCCCCGAATGCACAGAACCAATATTCGGCTGAACCTTGATACACTCACATACCGATCCCTTTGCAACCAGATACCAGTCAAGCTCAAGACGAGATGCATGTCACCCTTGTTGATAGCCCGACTACTTCACTCGGCAGTGTAATAGATACATGCCATGACTAACTCCTTTGTCATATTAGCACGGCCGTGCGCTTTCCCTATCCATCCACACGAGGGCCTAGAGGTATCCCTCCTGTTATCGAGAAGGGGCAAATCCCATCTTGATTATCACACCCCTGGCTATGTATCGTGGCATACCCAGCAGTCACATTTATTACTACCCTGTTATGGTGTAGCGTTTGATGATAACAAAGCATACGAGTCAACATGCCGGGCATCAATGATAATCTCAGGTTTAAGGACCATATATGCGTACCAGTCGAGACTATACGTTGATAGTGCTATAAGAGATAACAACTCACAGCGTCTCGAAGTAGGTCTGTCAGACTGCCTGTGTTCTCTAACATGCGTCCATACTATTGGTTTGATATCTCTATATCTATGGTATGTGCAACATTGCCATCAACATATACGTATGCTGATCAAATCATAACCGCTCTTCGTAATGATATGGATCAGGGACTTGTTTAGAATAATGTCACTTAACAATGTATTTCACAATCAAGTCGTACCCAATGGACAGTGTGTTTCATATACATCTACCCTATAGCTATGAGTATGTGTTTTCGCACCCCCCTCGTTCTAATTCTTTTTCATAACATGATGTTATAACTAAATAGATACCTGCGTTAATATATATTTTCATGTACATTTATAGCCGTATCCTTGTTATTATCGAGCTAGATCGTAGTCGGATCATAGTTTTGTACTCGTTAAAGCATCCAGTTAACCGATATACCAAAACATGTTCAACTTGCTTAATCAGTATTCTTGTTCCTTTCTATACTGTTCAAGCTCTATTTCCTTTCGAATTAAATAAATTTTAATCATTAACAATTCGTAACCGTGTATCTAGTGCATTCGAACGGTTCCGTGCCGATATCGGGGGAGAATTTAGACAACAGCTTGGTGTTGTACATGTAGGGGTGTGATGTATCGGGTACGATCGGATGGTACCAGTTACAGATACGGATGTATTTTTTTGTTGGATGTGGATACGGATATGAATAATGCGGACTTGCTAGTACCAAAACTGGTAAGTGGGCGGGGGAGGCGCCACATGTGTGCTGCGACACAGCACAAAGCACCCAAGTGGTGACACATGTGGGCTTGCTAGTACTGGCTAAAGACACCAATTGGTACTAGTAGGGGTGTGGGGAGGCGCCACATGTGCGCTGCGGCGCAGCGGGACGTGCCTTCAGTACTAGATTTTCAACTGATGCCTGAGGGGTATCAGTCCCGATTTAAGGGTACTAGTTTCAAACACCAATATTGATTACCTTTATGAACCGGCATTAAATGTCCGTTCTGTAGTAGTGTGTACCCGCAATGGTTCTCTACGGATCACACTTCTCCATCCTCCTCTTGCCTCCACCGCGAGTGTTTCGGTTGGTCTTTGCGTGTGTGAAATATTTTGGAGCAAAATAGAATAGACCTGACCGTTGTCGTGACATTTATGACGATCGAGTGAATTTTTTATGATTCCAATCAACCTTCTTTTGGGACGTGTCCACATCATACATGCCACAGCACATGCTTTGTTGTGTCATATTTCACATGGGGTTAAAAAGAAACATCTAAATGTCTTACACTAGTTGAGCATCGGCGCTTTGTGTATTGCCGAGTCTGGCCTTGCGAACGCAGTGGGCGGGAAAACCAGCGCCAGATCTCGATCTGGCTTGGCGCGAGTCGGGGAAAAAAATGGGGAATCTGGCGACGCGCAGCGTGCAAGTCTTGTGAGGCGCGTTAGCAAAAAACAGGAGGGAAAAATACGCGTACGAATGTGGGCATGGCGGGCTCGCGAGCAGCCGCGCAGGAATGCGAGAACGACGGGTGCGAGATTCAAACACCTTAGTAAATATAAAAATGAAGTTAAATTCATGATAAATACAGTTAAACAATCCATCAAAGGTTAAAAGAAGAACCTGTGTTGAAAACTTAAAGGATGGACATATTCCTCATAAGCCATCACACCCAACAATGATGAAGCAGTCTTTCTTTATTAGTTCAAAAGAGTGGGCATATGGAGACATGGTAGCTGATAAAGAGCCCACAAAAGAAAACTTGAATTGAGAGCTGTACAGTATAGCCTTTTAGCAAGCATGCTTGAAGAGGCACCTCGGAGTTCAGGCACAAAGAAAAGGCAGCTATGTCTCAGCAAAACCTGATAAGAATCCTTTGGCAGCAAAAGTGATGAATTAGCTAATGGCAATGTCATCAATCTGAAACTCAGCCTGAAACAAATTCCTATAATTAGGTTAGGGTGATGACAACCAACATTACATTCATAAACATAACCATAAGTTTAACCTGGCCATCTCATAGGAACCTATGTTGTATGTATACTGTATATATAGGCTTCATAGACACATTAAAATCATGCTTCAGCATTGTTCATGTGCTATCTCTGTCTAATGGTTTACCTGTAATAAGAAATAGACATAAGAAAGTTGGACACATGAACCTTTATGATACATACAACATGCAAGCAGCAACTTGAGCATCATATCAACGATTCAGCATTCTATAGAAGGATTAATAGGGTAAACATTAAAGCTTCCCATTTAGTTACCATAAAAGTAAAGAAAATAGCATGTTCTTAACTTCTAAGTGCATTGAACAGGAAAAATAAATCGAATATATTTGCCTCAAGTGCAGGCAGTAATATGCATCAGAGGAAACTGCAAATAGTCATTCTAAAGCTGCTAACTCTAGAAAGCCAAGCTATTATTTTTTGATTCTCTGAAACATAAGCAGTTAAGTTGAAATGGAAACTTTAAAATGGCAACCAAAGCAGCCTTTTCTCAGATTATTCAATGCTTCAAAGAAACTGAAAGACAACCCACTGCAAAAATAGGCACACTCGTCATGGACTAAGAACTGAATTTAGGAACGACAATAACCATGGCTGATTAAGAGCACTCCATCTTCTTTGATGAAGTGGGACAACTATTGATTAATGAGCATTTTCCATGAACAACAAATAAGTGACTAAAGCATACATAAATATCGTGCTTCTCTAAGCACCTATAGTATACAATTATTACAGCCAAAGATGAATGATGAACTATAAATAGTGGGAGTCCAACAAAAACCAGATGGTGTCTTTATCTTTCTCTTAAATTCTATAGGATCTACTACTGCTTGCTATGTTATGTTGTCATTGAAATCAAGCAACATTCTAATATTTTGCAGTATCTCTGCCAAATGCAAAACCACTAATATACTAACAAAAATAATAGTAATTCATTGAATGGGGGAGAAACTATTAAGCAGTCCTCTGCCTGTATGGTTCCTTTGCCTGTTTTATAAAGTGTTGTAAGCATTCAAGATGCGAAAGCGATTGTTAGTACTAATGTAATAAGCTTTCTTTGACGTGAACCCGCAGTGTTTATGTAATGAGGGTCATTTGGCGGAGTAGAATGAAGTTCAGCACTCTGCACATCGACTCCTTGTGTGTTTGCTGTGTCTATTGAGGCGATGATCATTTTATCACCAGGCCTAGGTTGTTCAGTTGGTCTTGCAGCTAAAGTGCTGCCTGCATCAACTAATATTGGTGTGCATGGATTGACAATGTAAGATATAATTGCCTAATAATAAAAAAATATTCGGGATGCGCGCTTGATTAATTTTACCCTTTTTCTGTTTTTGGGTTTATGTTTTCTATATTATTTGATGATCTACTCTGTCATCATCAAATGTAAATAGTTTACTGACAGTAGGATGAAATTGTCTATTTGAACGACGCTATAACAATGTCAGACACAATGTCCAATATACGTAAAATCTCTTTATTCTCCTAATGGAAATAGAAATCTTTCAATCAAATGAATCAAACATTAAAAACACGCTAGCATCGTCAAATACAAAATTTTTAAAAAACAATGTTTAAGTTAGTTTCTTGGCAGGACAGCTCCGTAAATTATTAATTATCTCGATGACAAAAACATTGTTTAAGCTATTTTTTTTCTGTGGCAGGATAGCTCTGTAAATTTCACATCAACTACACTGACGCATTAAACTATGTGGGAAATGATCCATGGAGAACATCACTGATTATTTTATAACCATGTTCAACTCATTTACCATTAAGCGAGGGGGCAAGAAATGTGACTGCTGCGTGGTATATACCGAATTACCTTAAGTTGCACAAAAGATAAAAAGATGAGGTAACAGACAGGTAACTTACTTGGTCATTAAAATCTGAAAGGCAAAACATTTTATAATGGCAATTCACCATAGTGATACTTTTATGGCACAGCAACGTGCCAAGCACTCAACCTATTCATCGACCCTTGCTAAATTAGTAAATGCCATATAAAAGGAAAATCTGAGAACAATGCATCGATCTGACACATCAGCGTATTGATCCGAACTTCAACATTGATAGACAATATTGATAGAAACAACAGGAATAATGCATTAATTCAATTTTTTAATACTGATAGGAAATACATGAGCTTTCTGTAATTGTTATTGAGAAATAATATCACCCTATCTGTATTTTTTGAATGATCTCTGATTTCATCATGATTCTGATGGCTTCTCACGTTCTAATTTAATTGTTCATCTTTGTTGTCATGTAGAATACACGTACTAACCTTGATGAAGAACATGTGCATGCTCTAATGGAATGGCCAGAATCCAACGGTATGTAGATGGATATATCTGCCTAGAGAAAAAACTTCCATGGACAACAATGCTGTCTCTGAAATTCTTTGCTCTCTGAAAGGAAAGGCAAGCACATCACACATAGGGAAAAAAACCAAAACAAATGAAGATCTAATTGCAGCAGCATATGCAATTACCACTAATAGAAGCTGTAATCCGATCAGGAGAACCGCACGGCCATGCACCATCAAAGCTTAAACAGACCATAATAACCATTGGCAAGAAACATCACCAAAAACTTACCCAGAAACGAAAAGTATTGAGTTCTTGCCTTCATCCAGCTCAAGCATACAAAGAAAGGAAAGTGTAACTATGGAATTGACATCTAAAAAACGTAAGCCTCAGCTAAGCTATACAGCCAGAAGTCATAGAGAACAAAACTATTTCATTAAGAAGATAAAACTGCTGCCAAATTCTTTTGGCACCACCATTACGCTGATCTGAACAGAGATGAACATTCTTACTTAGCACTGCATATCTGAACCCAAGATCAAGCAGCAGTAATTCCCTAGTAGTTGTTTTTCAGATTCGGTAATCTGGAAGCACACAAAGGCGAAACGAATCTTGACCACAATATTGAACTCAAGGTGTGAGGCAAACCAATGAATGTAGACAAAAAGCAAGCCGGCACGAAGAGGGAAATGGGAGACCAGGCCTCGGATCCGGGCAGGACTGGGGCCGCCTTTGCTGAATTTGCCCAATCGGACAATCTCGTCGTGCACCTCCCCAATCTCGAACTCCGTCCCGTTGTCGAGGCTCTGGATCCGGCATTGCTCCCGGTCGCCGCTCGGATTGGGCACGAGCGAGGGCTTCCCATGGGGGGCGGATCTGGGCTCCTCGGCGTCGTCCAGCAGTCTTGCGGAGGCGGAGGAGGAGGGCGGAGAAGGGAATAGGTCGGTGGCGAGGGAGAGGCGGGGAGGCGGAGGCGGAGGCGAGCCGAGAGAGAGAGAGAGAGAGAGAGAGAGAGAGAGAGAGATGCAAGAAGGAGGAGGGCGACCTTGTGCTCGGAGGAGGCGGAGGCGAGCGGCGGCAGTGGAGCGAGGCCACGGACGGTCCGTCACTGATGGAGGCGGCGGGGAGGAACAGGAGTGGCAGCGATTGGGCGAACAGCGCGCCGGTGACGACGTCGAACGAAGGAGAGACCCAAGGGCCCACGTCGGGAAGAGGCGAAGACCGCGAAACCTGACCCGGCGGCGGGAACAAAGCCACCGACGACGGCGAGGCATCTGATGGGGAAAGCGACAGGACGAGGGAGAGGAACCGGGGAGGCGTGAGGAATGAGAGGCGGCGGGAGGGCGCCACAGGGGAGGCGGGGTGGAGGTGGAGATCGGTAGCCGTAGGGTTACGTTGACCACGGGTTGATAAACGAAAAGGCTGAGGTTTTTTTTGCAAAATCATCTCGCTGGCCGATCATCCTAGCCGGTCGAGCGGTATTGGACGGTTCTTGAATTTCTGGCGCGACGTGGCCACGCGGGGAAGCAAACGCCACCGCACCGGGGAACACCTAAACGCATAGTTGTATATTTACTAGTTGAGATGGCGCGCATGTGGCGCGCCGATTGGATTAATGTCCGGACAGGTACGTTATCTGGTTGGCGTATAAGACATTGTGAGGCACCATGAATCACGTGTATTCGAGTGGCTATTAGGGTTGGGGCGAACGGCATACAGCAGGATGGGCGTGGCAACAATGTAGTGGCAACCATTATCTGAGCCGAGCAGTGGTAACACAGCGGCAAATATTTTCTGATGCGGTGTTTGCATTAACAAAATGAGCAGGTCCATTCATTAGGCACCTGCCTTTGTGGCCAGCATAGTAGACCACATTAGCATACAGATGACGGTAGTTTGCAGCTAATTACAGGCATGACCAGAGCAAAAGGGAAGTTACGGCAAGCAAGTTAGGCAACATTGAAACAACAGAAAGAGCTTCGCATGGTAGGTACCATTCAAGAACTGGCGATACGCAAGGGAGCAGTGATGCTAGTATAGCTTCCTTTTGACGGGCAGCGACTTGCTTTTGCTTACGGAGCCTTCAGTCCTGGTAAAATGAATACAAACATGTTTTGAGCATGTTTGAAGATATGTGTCGCTTTGAACAGGCTATAGTTTGGAACATGAATACAAACATATTTTGAGCATGTCTGAAGATATGTGTCGCTTTGAACAGACTATAGTTTGGAACCTAAACCACAATAAAAAGGAAGAACTTTGGTTGCCCATGTTTGGCTAGCTGTGTTGAGCTCAAGCATAATGGTTTCTTTCATATTAAAATAATGTGCCTAAATCATGCAATCACAGATATAATCATTTAGCCACGCGATTTATACTAAAACCTACTCAAGCATGATGGGCCATCTGTTTGTACATTTTTCTACATCAGCAAACAACGCCAAAATTACAACATATCACATCTCAAGCAGTGTGTAAACATAGATTAATGATGTCAATCTAATGGAAGTATACATGCATTAAACAAAAAAGGGAAGGGGGACTGCATAGTTGGTATAAATACCTTATTTGGGATTGAACAAAACTTGAATTATGAGAGGACTGTTATAGGATTATCTCTTCTTGCACGCTAACATTGAGAGTTTTATTCGGGAGGACGATGCTGTTAATTACAACTACTTCATCTTCAACATCAATAGCTTCACCTGCATGTAGATGGATCATCAAACCCAGCATGGGAACTCTCCACACGCAAAGCTTATTATCACGATGCATCATCTACCTAGGGCCTTACCAAGAATAGTAATACCAAGCTTGGCATTGTGATCACCTTCGCCCTCAATTAAAAACAAAATTTCCATTACATAAAACTAAATGATGCAAGAAAAAATTTGGGTTAACATATGGACAATCGCAACTTCTTTTCAAGCGGAGATTCACCGAGCGATCCGATCACATAGCTTCCATAACTAATTTACATCAATAGAAACTTGTCGAGAAAAATGTGTTGTCTTCACATGGAACCACAGAACACCAAAGAAAAATATAGATGTGCTAAAGCGTAAAGGCATAAACATAGGAGCACTAAGATATCCTTCTTGCTTCCGAAAGTGTTTCAATCGTGGTCCATAAAATAATAAAAAATGCATGTAAAGAAAAAATGTATGCAAAGATGCTTAGAGATGAGAATCGAGATTCTACAATTTTGGATAGAGTAACCAGCGGAATAGAAAGAAAGCTTGCCTATTCAAAGCGTGTGGGGATGATCTTAGGACGGGATGATCCCAGTAGCCGTCGAAAAACAACGAATCCTCGTGGTCCATAAAGCCGCAGGAGAATGCGATCGTTATACATTCAATTGAGCTAGTAACCAACGAAATAGAAAAAAGCTTGCTGTTCAAAGCTTCGCTTTATTTGGGGTTGCGTCGTCGGCGAGGATGATCTTAGAAGACGGAAGTGCTGCTTGCTTGCGTGTGTGACAAGAAGGCCGCCGTTGGATCTGGTGCCCTGCGTTGGTGAAGGATGAGGAGCGCCGCCGTCTGCTCGAGATGCCGCGCCGCCGCCCTAGATGCCAAGGCGCCGTCGTCTTGACTTCGAGGACGCCTTTCCACAGTACGGTTAGTGATAAAGCTTCTGCGTGGCCGTAACGGATCCGGCGGGAAAAAAAGCTGTAGACGCGGATCGCCACCGGAGAAAGCGGCCGCCGATGAATCCGGATAGGATAAGCGTAGAGGCGGGAAGGCTCTCAACGGCGGCGGCGTGGTGGAGGTGGGCGGCGGCGGCTGAAGGCGCCATGATGGAAGAAGCGAGGACGACAAGGCGGCGCGATCGGAGGAGGAGGCGGCGCCTAGGTGTAAAGTGGCGCACCGTGCCGACACCGGTAAAATGGCCGAGTCGTGGTGAGGCGGTAGAGGCGAGCGCAGTCTGACAGAATTACCAACCGCATCGCGTCTGAAGCGAAAAAAATAGCTGCAACAAAATGGGCACGCAGACAACGCAAAGGCGAAGCGCCGCGCGAGGCAACGGGCACGGGCGCCGGACGCCGCTATGAGGCGCGAGCTCATGAGGAGGGAGGGCCACGTGGCGCCTGGACGACAGGAGTGGTCACGTTTGTACTATTAATAGATACTAGAGGTGAATGCGCGCTCACGCGCGCAAGGCCTGCCTGTAAGCCCGTTGTGTTCTACATATATCATGCATACTATTTCTGCAAGGTATGAATGAAAAATCGATTGGATAAATGAACAACGACACAAAACGAAAGAAACTGTTACAGAACATTACACCAAATCAGATACCAGCAAGCCAATCCATAACCATTATCAGAAGTGGATTCATGTTTAGATTCCAGAAAAATTACATCTTGACAAAAGTGGAAGAACTAACAGCATGCTCTACATAATCAGGCCGAAAATCAGATAGTGGCTGCAGCACAAATGGACCAATGCAGTGTTCAATTTTGTCTTTGACATCCCAAGTTTTGTACATTTCAAACTATCGGAACTCATATGTTTGTATGATTCAGAATGTCTCGAAAACATTGTATCTAACCCAAACAGAGTAGCTCCAGGCTACTGTATGAGATCCAAATAGAATAGGACATGCGCTTGCTCAATCTAACCCAAACAGAGCAGCTTCAGACTGTTGTATGAGATCCAAACAGAACAGGACATGCACTTGTTCATTTAAGCCACAAATGATGACATAACAAAAGCTCTTGTTGTGATAAATCACTAAATGAGTTCAAGCTAGAGATCCCTAGGAGGTCCTTCTGTACATCATGCTTATTTATATACGAACCTGAGAACCCAAAAAATACAGTTAGCAGCAACACATGTAAGCATCAATGAGAGCAGAAGAAAACAGCAGGGTAGGGTAATCAAACCTATTATACGGAGACATCAATGAAATCAACATGGCCACACAAAAGGCAAGGCCTGCATGATGCGGTCGAGGATCCCCAAATCAATCTATATCAGCTCAAAAAATCCCCAAATCAGATTATACCTGGTCTCATCTAAATCCAGCCTTGGGAAGCAAGGAGAGAGAGAGAGAGAGAGAGAGAGAGAGAGAGATGCAGTCAAGGAGAAGGGCGACCCTGTGCTCCAATAGCGATGCTGACACAACGGCAGGAGGAGCAGGGCAACTAAAGGAACAGGAGCTGCGGGGGCGACGGATCTGGCATACTGGCCCCCGTCGCCGAGAAGAGGAGGTGCTCGTGATCCCCGGCGTGTGAGGAGGCGGCGGTTGGGTCTAGGGCGGGCGTGTTGAGGGGACCAGAGGCAACGGGGATGCAGTCAGCGGTTACCTTGGCGACGACAGCGGCTACCTCGGCGACGACTGCGGCTAGACGGGAAGAGGCGAGATCCAGGCCTGCCCGGGGCCGCCATCGCCGGGCCCATCCTCAGCAAAGCCGCTGTCTCCGGAGACGGCCTCCTCGTGAAAGGGGGGAGACGGTCTCCGGAGACGGCCAGTCCGGAGGCTCTGCCGGGGGCAGCGGTAAAGGGGGGAGGAAAGAGGAGGCCGCGCCGGGCACCAGGGCAGTGAGGGGAGCAGCAGCGGCTGAGGAGAGGAGGCGCCACCGGGAGAGAGGGGAGGCGGAATCGGCGGCGGCTGGAGGCGGAGCAGCCGAGGGGGAGGCGGAGAAGCGGGCGATGGGGGGGTGGAATGAGCTGTCCGCATAGGGGCAAGGGGTGAGAAGATGAGGTGGGGGGCGACGTGGCCGAACGACGGCCACGGGAATCCACCGACTGGCTGGGACCGCCGGATCTGCAACGAACGGTCCAGATTTTTAAGGGCGACGTGGAGCCCAGGTTTTTTGGAGGTGGCGTGGCTGTGCCCAGATTTGAGGGACTGCAGACGCCTACGTAAGATAAGATATAAGATAAGATACATCACGCCCTGCGCCTCAGATTTATCTACCAAGAAAACATTCTCTATCATTCTTGTTGTAAAACAGTCGTCGTACACGCACGGATTCAATCATAAGAATGAGAGACACAGATCTGAGAGAAAAAGCCAGGCACAATAATCTTTATTGATGTATATCTCTCTTTGGTACAAAGGGTTCAGATATATAAGCTTCAAATTTAATTCGGTTTATACCATAATACCCCTAGGGTTCACGTGAGCTTCCTACCATAAACCCATAGGTTATAACACTCACTTGGCTAAACCGCGATATGCCAATGCCTCATTAAAACTCCATCCAAAACCCAAATGAAAAGGATTGAGAAAAGAGTGCACCGCACACGATGTTACACACCGCGATATTGCCTCATTAAAAACCTTATTATGAAAACTTCGGAAAACTCATTTAAGGAAAAGAGTGCAATATTAGATCTTCGAGATCATTACAGCTCTTGTTCGTGGACTCTCCACTGAACTTTGCAACTTGTGAAATCGCCTCATTCCAATACCATGGACACATTTACGAAATGTCGAGGTAGGCAACGCCTTAGTGAATAAATCTGCCAGATTATCACACGACTTCACTTGAACTATATCAACTCCACCACTTTGCTGGAGCTCGTGAGGATAGAACAATTTAGGAGCGATATGCTTCGTGATATTACTCTTAATATAGCCTGTTTTCATTTGTAACACGTAGGTAGCGTTATCTTCATGAATAACAGTGGGGGTATCAATGGTATCAATACCATATGACTTCTGGATGTGATTTACCATTCTTCTCAAATGGACACACTCACGCTTGACTTTATATAATGCTATTATCTCGAGTGGTTAGTGGGCGTAGCCACAAGAGTTTGCTTACATGATTTCCATGAAATCGCAGCATCACCGTCTGAGTAAACAAATCGATCGAGATTTAGCCAGATCTTGGTCGACATGTATCCCAAGATCCGTATCCCACCATGGTATTGGGCTCGTTCCTCCCATAAAACAACCCAAGATCCTGCGTACCTTGCGATACCTAAAGACAGCTTAATCTCCGTCCCAATGTCTTCTCGGTTGGAGCCGCTATATCTAGCTAACAAATTTACATGAAGCGATATCGTGCCTAGTACAATTGGCTAGGTACATTAGTGCACCAATAGCACTAAGGTAGGGAACTTGGTCCCAATAATTCCTCATTATCCGCCTTAGGTCTAAAAGGATCTTTATCCACTTCAAGGATCGACCACCATGGGGTTTTCGGGGATGTTCTTTACTCATATTAAACTTCTATTACCTTACGGGTATAGGCAGTCTGATGCACAAAAATTCCTCCTGATAAATGCTCAAGCTGTAGGCCTAAGCAAAATTTGGTTTTACCCAAATCTTTCATTTCAAACTCCGTCACCTAGATTTGGTTTTACCCAAATCTTTCATTTCAAACTCCGTCACTAGGTGAGCACTAGCTTCACCGATGTCCTCTGCTGTCCCGATGATATTCAGATCATCAACATAGACAGAAACAATACAAAATCCATTCGGGGATTTCTTTATAAATACACGGGGACAATCATCATTGTTCGTGTATCCCTTCTTCAGGAGGAACTTACTCAGTCGGTTGTACCACATCCTACCCGACTGTTTCAGCCCATATAGCGATTTTCTCAACTTGACGCTATATAAATTTCTATCTCCTTGATTCGGGATTTTTATTCCTTCTGGGACTTTCATATAAATCTCCGAATCTAATGACCCATATAAATATGCGGTCACCACATCCATTAACTACATTTCTAAATTCATAGTTGCTGCCAGGGATGTTAAATATCGGAAGGTAATTCCACTCATGACCGGAGAGTAGGTCTCATCATAATCAATACCGGGCCTCTACGTGAACCCTTGTGCCACTAGCCTCGCTTTATATCTCACCACCTGGTGATTTTCATCTCGCTTCCGGATGAACACCCATTTAGCTCCTACAGGGAGTACTTTGGGAGGTGTTGGCTCAACAGGGCCAAACACTTTTCTTTTATTTAGCGAGCGCAGTTCGGTCTCAATTGCTTCTTTCCATTTAGCCCAGTCGGAGCGCTTCTGGCACTCTGCCATGGTCTTAGGTTCTGGGTCTAATTCAAGGATTTAGCAATCTTTGAGGCAAAGTATGTGTCGGTCAACAAAGGACTTTCTTTTATATAACTCTCCTGAACTAGTTTAGTTCGTGGAAATTTACTCATTTAATTCCTCTAACTCCTCGTGATTTCCCAACACGATGGGGTCAGGGCCTTCCGATCTCCCAATACCGAGTGTGCGCGCCGCATGGTCATTGGGTCCGCCACCTCTGGGTGGGTGCCACCTTCAGGTGGTCTTTCTGGACAACAGTCGATCTATCTTTCCCAACAAGGGTAATGAGTCCCTGACCGATTCTTTGCTTTTATGACGCCTCATGGTGGAATCGCGTGCACCGGATCTCTCCTCTTACCAAGAAGGGGAATTTGAGTGGTCATTTGGGTACCTCCACTCTTTCCTGCATTTACAAATGGTATATCGACGATTGTTACACCTTTATAGTCGGTGAAAGCATCCGCGATCTATTTGCAATTTGTTTGCAAATTATTATCCGCCGAACTTCCATTCAAGATCTTTTATCTTGATGGGTCTAGGGCCCGGATGCCGTGACATTCCAATCTAGTCCCGGCATTCTTTATAGTGGTATCGCTTCCCCTAATGCCGGAACCGCCTCATCAAAAATACATCAATAACCTCGCCTTATGCAAGTCACCGTCATAGGCTCGAGGTATTTTATAATAGACGAGTATCAACCGACATAGACCCCGACTTAGGTGGGGACCCATGGAAGTCCATTGTGGTGGTGAGATCGCACGCATGCAGACTGACCAAACTTACGCAGATGGGAAATACAAGGTTGTTTCCCGCGCACTAACTCGATAGGGGAGGTTTGATGGTATGCAGTCGGTCTGAGTTTGATTAATTCTGCGGCATGCAAAACCGCGTGACCCCAACAACTGGTTGGGAGTTTACAATTCTGTAATAAAGGTGTAGCTATTAATTTAATCCTCTTTATCAGTGATTCTGCCAGGCCATTTTGGGTGTGCACATGTGGTACAGAGTACTCTACGGTTATGCCCATGGCCATACAATAATCATTAAACGCACGCGAACTGAATTCTGCGGCATTGTCCAACCTTATGGACTTAATCCTTTCTTCAGGAAAGTCGGCCTGTAGTTTTATGATTTGGGCAATAATCTTAGCAAAAGCATGGTTCCTTGTAGACAGCAGGCATACATAGGACCATCTCGTAGAGGCATCTAATAGTACCATAAAATATCTAAACGGGCCAGAAACAGGCAGAATCGGTCCGCAGATATCACCTTGAATTCTCTCTAGGAAATTCGGTGATTCATCTTGGACTTTGAGATGAGAGGGTCTAATGATCAATTTCCCTTTGGCACACGCAGGGCACATAGAAACTTCGGGTTTCGGGAATTTTGATACCTTCAGGGTATGACCTACAGAATTATTAACTATTCTTTTCATCATGCTCAGACCAGGATGCCCTTGACGATCATGCCAGATCCAATAGGGGTCTAGGGTTGCTAATTCAGATTCCATATCAATGTGAGGAGAGGGCTTTATATAAGTATAATATAGGCCGATTTAAAGAGAAGAAAGTTTCTCACTACACGCTTATGACATCCATCTTTTACCGTCATAAGCGAGAATTCACCGCCTTCATGATCGGTCTCAATATGAAAACCGCTCATGCGGATGTCTTTGAATCTAAGAAGGGTACGGGTTGATTCTGGATACAACAATGCATCCTCGATCGTGATGGTGGTACCCAGGGAGAGTGATAGTAGCTCTAATCGAGCCCATAATCCTAGCGTTGCTTCCAAAGAATCGTAATTATACTTCCATCCCTCTTCCGGAGGTTTTGGAAATATTTCGCCTCCTAAGTATTGTATTAGTGGTGCAACCGCTCACCGAATGAGCTCTTCTTCCATTCGAGCCAAGGAGTAAATTCTATGTCATAAGAATATATCATACACCCAATCAGGATATAATCTTCAACAATCACAAACTTAAATTAAAAGCCGACAGCATATTAAATAAGCAAAGTGATTAACCATCTCAACACAAAGTGAGGTCCTCCAGGGACTTACAACGACATAGGATTAAACTGTTTAACTAAACAAGACGGTAAAGAGTTCTCCAGGAACTAAGCAAACACGCTAACTATGGTAAAGATAATGTCCAACATAGATAATTTATTGCTTATCGCCGTATGCATCTTCGAGCTCCATGCCAAGGAGGTCGTCCTCATCGTCGGATGCATTGGCCTCCTACTTCGGGCTATCAAGGGCCATCTTATCGTCATTCTTCTCCTCACAATGAGAAGATTCCAGCTGAACGACGTGCACCTCGGACTTGAGTTTCTTTTTCTCGCCATCTTTGTTGGCGTCTTCATTGTCTGACTCAACAAGGTGCTTGGGGGTACGGCAAGTCTGCGACCAGTGGCCCTTGCTACCACAGCGGTAACACGGCTGTGAGACCTGGTGCGACTTTTCTTCAGGGGTTTTCTGCTGGACTACCCCTTTGCCTTTCCCACCTTCCTTTCCCTTTTCAATTTTCTTCTGCACACCGAGGCGATTGCCTTGGCCCTTCTTCCCTTTTCCCTTCTGGTGATGCTTGCCACTAGAAGAACTCTGAGCATTGGCGTGCGCTTCAGGCGCACCCTTGGTCCCCGGGGGGCGGACCGAGTGATTCTTCATGAGAATCTCATTATGCTTTTCTGCTTCGAGCAGAGTCAGTATGAGATCAGAGTGTTTGGTGAACTTACGTTGACGATCTCGCCGGAGTATCATCATCGAAGGTGGAAGGTGCACAAGGTCTTATTAATCATCTCCTCCTGGTGACAACATGTTCACAAAACTTCAATTTAGAAGTCACCTTGTGAATAGCGTAATTATAATCACCACGCCTTGAAATCTTGGAACCGTAGTTCCGTCCCATTCCTCTCGAGCTTCGGCAGAGAATGTTCACATGTTGGTTGTAGCGCCCTTCAGGAGGTCCACAGGTCGAGGATCGTCTCCATCATGTACTCGGTCTTGTGTCCCGTGTAGATGGTGGCGCATAAAAGTGCAAGGCCGAATACTTGATCATGTCAGGGATTGGAGCATCGCCCTCTGCAGGAGGGTTGATGGTAGCACCAAGGGCGCGGGCACTCAAGTTTATCTTGAGATCTATAGCCCAAGTCAGGTAGTTGCTCCTACCGACAGTGAGTGGGGCAAATTCCCGCTTATTAATGTCAGACATATCCTACACAATTATGTAAACATTTACTTCAGGAAATATAACATGCGTATTTGCGATAATAAACAATTCATCAATTTGCAAAACAAGACTACAGGTCTAAACAGGTTAAATTGCAAAAGGCGAATAGATAATTCACAATTAAATTGCATAATTAAAGGACTACAGGCTTTAATTACAAATTAATGCAAAAACAGTGAATTAATATTTAATTGACAGGGCATAAATAAACTTTATTCGAAAGAATTAAATTGGATCTGTGAAAACAGATAATAAAAGCCCCTCAATTTCGAGAATTAAAAAGGCCCATTTAAAGAATCGGCCCAACCAGCCCCTTTTTCTTTTCCTCCTTCTCTACCCCCCACCAACCAGACTGGGCCCAAATGGCCCAGCTAACCTAATTGGCCCAGCCGGCCCGCCCAACCCTGGCTCTAGGGTTTACCTAGACAGCGCGGTCGGCGGGCGGCGCGCTTTCAGCGGGCGTAGTATGGCGCCCATGATCGAGGGCGACTGGCGCGGCGCAGCGCGGGCGGCGGGCGCTTGGCGGGCGGCGGGTGCGGCTTTGCGCGCGCTGGGCAGCCTTGTGGCGGCGGCGGGGCGGCCTTGGCTGACGACGCGCGCGCGTTTTCGGCGCGCGGCGCGGCGTGGTGCACGGCGCCGCTGCGGGCGGCGCTGCAGCGCTGGCGCAGCGCTGGCGGGCGGGCGCGAGGGCGAGATGCGCGCGCCGCAGATTGGGCGGCGCGAGGCCGAGGCCGAGGTCAGGCAGACGGAGGCGATCGGTGGCCCGGAGCGCAGAGGCGGCTCGACAGAGCGCGAGACGACGGCGCTGGCGCAGCAGGGCGCAGCTGGCCAATGGCAAGAAGAAGCAGCGACACGAAGCAAATAAGGCTTCGGGCGCGAGGCGCGCGCGGAGCGGGCGACCACGGCGGGCGCTGGCTGGCTGCAGATGTCGGCGGCTCGATGCCAAGGTCGGCGGCGCTGGCATGGCATGGCACGCCACGACGCTCTCATTGGCGGCAGAGCACGGCCATGCACAAACTAGCTATCGCTCTGAAACAATCTAATAGCGACCAAAGACTAATAGATTGAAAATAAGAACAGCGATCTACTAGATCGACAAAGCGAAAAACAGTAGATCGAAATAATAGATCTGTTGCGGGTAGCGACATACCGACGATCACAAACTCGAGAAATGGTTCGTCGCGATAACGTGTTGTAAAAGCGTCAGACACGCATGTATTCAATCACAAGAATAAGAGACACGATCCGAGAGAAAAAAGTCGAGACAATAATCTTTATCGATGATATCTCTTTTGAGTCTGAAAGGGTCAGATATATATAAAATTTAATTTGATTCTGCCATAATACCCCAGGGTCACGCGCTTCCTACCATAAACCCTAGGGTTATAACAATTCTGAATCTCTATCATTTCTCTATCGATTTGACTGCCGCGTGGCGTCAAAAGTCCAAAAGAGGACGCGCGCGTGTACAATGTTGAAAACGAACTCCTAACACTAGCTGGCAATTGGGTGACCAGAAGGAGAGAGACTTTCTGGTTGTATTTGTAAAGATTCAGACTGTTTGCTCAGCACACGGCAATACGGCACACCTTCTATCATCACGTACAAACCTATCTTGATGCATCTGGGGACTCCGGACTGTAACAATGGAGATCATCGTCTCCGCGGTCGTGGGTGAACTCGCCCACCGATCCATCTCCTTCTTCCTCGAAAAGCTCCAAAGTCATGAGCAGACGGTGCCCACGGAGGAGGAGAGCCTGCGGCGCAAGCTGCTGCGGGTTGACGTCATCGTCGACGAAGCGGAGGGAAGGCATATCACAAGCCAAGCCATGCTCGATCAACTCCAGCTTCTAGAGGCTATTACGTGCTGGAGAAATCCAGTTACCGTAAGGATTATCCTGTTCTAGGCGGTGGTGGTCAGTCTTTTGCAGTTTCGCTGTTCAATCCTGCCAAGCGTGTGCAGCTGTGCACGCTGAAACACGAGCTCGGCCGTGTGGAGATCGCCGTCGCCGATGCGAGTGAGTTCGTCATGCTGCTGCAGGGCTGCCCACGGCTCCACCGCCAGCCGTATAGCACGTACCTTCTACTGGAGAAGTGCATGTTCGGCCGCCATGTCGAGATGGAACGCATCATTAGCTTTGCTCTGCAGGATGGGTCTCCGGGGACTGCAGGTCTAGATGTTCTCCCAATTCTCGGCCCCTTGAAATCTGGTAAGAGCACCCTTGTTGAGCATGCCTGCAGAGATGAAAGGATTCGTCATGCCTTCTCCCAAATCGTGCTCTTTACTGAAGATGATCTTCAGGATGGGAACTGTTCGCCTGTAAAAGATGGTGGGATAATAAAGCACCAAATCCAGGGCTCGGAGAAGGAAAAGCTGCTAGTTATTGTGGAGCTAGACAGAGATATTGATGAGAATGCATGGCGAAAGCTGTATTCGGCATATGAAAGCTGCTGTGCAAACGGTTGCAAGATCATAATTTCTGGTTGCTCTGGCGATATTGCAAGATTTGGAACAGCGCGAGCACTTAGGGTACAATACCTATCTCCAGAAGCATACTGGTACTTCTTTAAAGCGCTTGCATTTGGAAGCAGCGACCCCGAGCAGGAGCCAAAACTAGCATCGTTGGCTATGGAGATAGCTGAGTGTCTGAATAGCTCGTTCATTGCCGGGAACATCGTTGCAACCATGCTCAGAGCTAATTTCTGTGTGAGATTCTGGCACATGGCCCTATCGTGCGTCCGGGAAGGCAGAGAGAGGTATCCCTACATGTTCGGTGCACATCCAGTTAGTCCATGGCAATTAACGAAACAGGCACGCATTCGAAAAATGGATGGCACCGGTGAGTATTTCTCGATCTTTAATGATTATCAGTAGTAACTTATCAACAAGAAATTCCCATGATAAAGATGCAAGATGTTTTATCTGGAAGTATTATACCGCCTGACGGGAAGTTTGAGGCCGTAGCTTGGAAATCTCCTGTACCACCACACTACAGCTATATTTTTAGATGTGAAATGCAGAAGCCACAACGTTCGTATGGTCGTCGGAAAAGAGACATTTTGAAAACCAGACGTTGATTTGTGTGTGTGGCAGAACTAGCTAGGGAGATGTATAGACGTTGGGAACTTTTTCTATGTGCAGGAAAACATGTAAATGTATGTTTTGATCTCCCGAGACGTATCACGGTCAATTTCCCCATTATTTACAATACCAAAATCGTGTCCCTCATTCCGATCTCCGCCACCATCACTCTAGATCCATGCAGCCAAGGCCCAGTCCACTTTTACTTCCTTGTCGCACTACTAGGGAACGGGCGTTGATCCGGTTGGAACGGACTTCATCCCTGCTTCAACCGACAATTTTTAAAGATCGATATCTGCGCATCATCACCCATATTACGAGAACCGACTAAATCACTCCTCGATAGGCCGGTCCCGAATACACATGGCGCAGCAGCTGGGCAGTTTTTTATCAGTCCCGGTTTTAGCTACCAACCAGGACAAAGATGTGCGCACTTGGCAATGCTCAGGAGCGGCCGCTGGGGACTCTATTGGTCCCGATTGGTTGCTCCAACCGGGACTGAGGTGTATACAGTGTATTTTTTTATTTGCAATGTAGCAGATACACATTTAACCACTACAGGAAAACAAACTTTTAACGTCGGCCATTTCTATTTACGTCGGCCCGGAACAAACCGACGTAAACCCAGCTGTTATTAACACTATTTACGTCGGCCCGGCCGACGTAAACACAGCTGATCCGGCATCGGGGGATCTAGGTGACGTGGCGGAGTTATTTACGTCGGCCGGGCCGACTTAAATAATTGTATTTACGTCGGTCCAGCTCGGTCGACGTAAATAACAACACTATTTACGTCGGCTCGGCCCGGCCGACGTAAACATTTCCTTTAACCTAACCCCGAGCCCATCTGTTTTGTCATTTCCCCACTCGCGCCCGCCACGCCCGCCCCACCGCATCGCCCGCCGACGCGCTGGCGCTTCACACGCGCCGCCGCCGCGCCGCCTCGCTCCACCACTCCTCGCGCCCGCGCCCCGCCCCATCACGCCCTCGCCGCGCCCTGCCCGCCCACATTGCCCTGGGCCCCGACCGACGCCGCCTGCCCGCCCCACATTGCCCCAGTCCCCGCCGACGCCTCACCACACCAGCGCCGCGCCACTCCGGATCCGCCACCACCGTGACCGCCTCCTGCGCTGCCTGCACCCGCCCACGCGTCCGGCACCGCCCATGCCGTCGTGCCCGGCCCGCCCTGCCGCGCCTTCTCTCTGCTCCCAAGATCTAGCTAGGTATGTAGCTCCCGGCCTGCTCTCGCCCATCCTATCTTCTAATCTTCTATGGATGTGCTGCTAAGTTTGTTATATGACATTATTTGTCCATACTTCTTGATTTTGGTTCCTGAATCATTTCTTTGCCTCATCCCCTTAGGTCGGTGTTAGGCATGCAGGATGCTTGATGTAATGCCTAGCAACATATAAGCTTAAATTTATTCCCACAATTTTTTTATGGCTGTCTTCACACCCAGCTATGCATGCATTGCTACACAGGTTTGGTGAAATAATATTGCAATTCACATGCACCGGTAAAATTACGAATAAGCATGAACTTTCTTTGACATTGCCCATTGCTGAACTTCAAATAGATGCAATTGTTGAACAGCTAGCTATGGCATTCATTTGTTGAACAAAATGGTTTTACATTTAAAAAATTCTTAAAAGCATGATGCAAGGCTTGGTTTTGGCAGATGAATACATGGAATATTGAGCTATCCAACCTGATTTGAGGTCCATTGCAATTAACACTGTGCCGATTAGATAAGTTCAGTGTACTTCTAGGTATATATGGGATAATCTAATATTATCTTCTTCTTTTTTATCTTTTTTTCCTTCTTATTACCCTTCTTGATGGATTTGCATTCGGTTGTTATTGTTATTCAATTTGTGAAGGATTCTGGGTACGATTAGTTGAGACTAACATATAAAAATTGTTGATATGTATTTTGTTATGTAAAAGGGTGTTGACACCTAAATTTGGCAGAAAATCGGATATTCGGAAAAGGCCAAATGTGTTAGAATTATTGGGCCAAATCAGAAATGGGCTTCGTAGGTAAAGAAGAAGAGCATATTGAAGAAGCCGATGGATAAAAGACTTCGGAAGAAATACGGTTTGATCGGAGGCGCGATGCGGAAAAATAGGTCGTATCGGTATCAGCTTTGTAATAGTATAAATAGGACCTTAGGCCTCGAGAATAGGGATCTAACTCTCAATACACAAAACACTTTTCTCGAATCCGATCGACCTCATCGAAAGGCTTCAACTCGCAGGTAGAGCTATCTCGATGGGATAATCGATTCTCTCCTTGTAACCCGTATGCATGGCTGCATCGTCTTGATCTCATGTGTACAAACCATGTTAGACTGTCTCGGGATTTACCGATCTTTAACATGTTTTCGCATATTACACTGTCTCGGCTCAATCGATCTGTAATATGTGTTTATCCTGTAATGCCGATTATCATATATTTTGCATGCTTTTCCTTGAATCTGATATATGCGACTGTCTCGTTTAATCGATCTTGCGTATTACCTCGTTTAGGATTTTTGCATGTACAAGTGTTTGCCGATCAACATTGCATCTGTTGGTTTTAACCCTTTAAATCAATTTATTAGTTTACATCTTGAATCGGATCTGAATACTGTCTTGGCTTGACCAATCTATTCAATATGTTTACTGGTTTAACCTAATACATTGGTGCAAAGGTTTATTACTAATTTTATATGAAAATACCAAAAAGAAATAGAAGGATTAAATTATATGTTTATTTACACTCATTTGCCCTATTTGGCCTTAAGCCGATAGATTATGTAATCGGATTATTCAAAGCCGATTACAAATTTACCTGATCTGGCTATATCAAAAGCCGATTAGGGTAATATTACTGACGATTTTCTCCTTGTCAATTCACAGGTCAAATTGACTGGCACGCTTGGTTTCTTGTTGCGACACAATTCCAGAGTTGACGCTTCGGCACGTGTGTTCGCGAGAAGTCCACTTTTCGTGTCAACATACTTTTTGGCACGCCCGGTAGGACCAAGATCAAAACCAACAAGATGACGCGCACCGTTACCGAAGCGGTATTGGAAGCGCTTAACCACGCCGCCGAAGTAGTGACGTTCGACGAATTGAGCCCAGATCCGAAAAAGGAAGTTGAAGATAGGCTCGCAGAGATTCACGAAGAAAACAAAAAAAGAATGCTCACTGGATATCGGAAGACGCGCAGTGGCCAAGTTACAAAAACTTCCATCGGAGACCCACTGCTCACTGGGGATTTTTCCGAAGTAATAAGAGACCAGATCAACAGCTCGGTTTACCGATCGATGTTAGACCAGTCATCGGTTTTGGGGCGAATTGTCCAGGAGGGGACCAGCGCTGCGTTACATAACATCATGACTGGACAAGCTCTTCAGGTGAATCAGAATATCCCGCAAGGGATGAATCTGGGTAATCAGCATTCGACCTATTCCCAGCCAGGGACATCCAACCCAGGAATTCTCCATCCGAATCCTCTGTTAACGATCAATCCAGCTCTGATTCAGATGATACCGAATAATCAGGCTATGGTCCCTGTCTCGGATCCAATCTATCGGCCGATTAATCACGGGGTGAACGAAAATCTAGAAGAGATGACGAAGAATCTGGTTTATAATATCATGAAGCAGTGCGGGTTCAACACTCCCAAGATTGCACCGCACTATACCATGCCGTATCCATCGGCTTTCAATGAGACAGAGTATCCACATAAGTATCGGGTTCCTGATTTCGCAAATGCCAAATTTAGTGGGAGCGATAACACTTCGACGCGTGAGCATATCGCAAGATTTCTTGTGCTGTGCGGAGAGGCCGCATCGAAGGATACTGTCGGGGATAAAATCACGGCCCATTGCCATGGCCCACTCCCTGACGGCCCAATCGAACTGCCTACCAGGGCCCAGCTCCCTGGAAGGTTCTATCAGCCCATATGCATCCCGCCAATGTAGCCTTGGTCGCGCAGACGTAATGGCCTAGGATTCATGTTTGAGTCCGACTCGAACAGAAGTTCTGCACGACTACGTGAAGACCCGGACGTGGTTTCCTGGATTGGAATAGAAGTCGTGATCCCCAAGACTAGGAGTATTCCTTATCTGCCTCAGGATATATTTGGCACGTCGAGTTCGTTACGATCTCGTAGTTAGCCCGGCCCGATATTCTCTTGGTATGTCGGTTTGCTCAGCACTATATAAACAGGGCCCCTACGGCGTGTAGAGGGGGCCAAGACTCTTTGCATTGTCGCATATTGCTTCCTGTACACCCATAATCTCGCTGAGACTTGTTCGTCTTGTCGAGCCACCTCTTGTATTCATCTAAGATATATAAGAAAGGCTGGACGTAGGGCTATTATCTCTCCCGAGAGGCCTGAACCAGGATAAAACCCCTGTCTCCTGTTCGTTGCTGTTCGTGGTTGTTCGGCGTGTCTCCCATCTCACTTACAAAGAACCTTAGCGACTTGAGATCGTTATCTCAACCGTCGACAGTTGGCGCCGTCCGTGGGGACACGCAGATCGAGCATGTCGAACTCCATTAGCGATACGGAGATTCTTCCTGAGAACTACGACTCGGAAGGGCAGGATGTTTCTTCCCCTGCCAGCTCGAATCGATGTTATCGCCCTAGATTGATGTTCCAGATCCGGATGACAGGTCTCGGATACTCCCCGAGATGATCTCGGTCGAGCCCCGCCATTGACGATGAATACGGAACCGACGATCTTTACGATGGTTTAGATCTATCGGATTCCGTGGCTATATCGGCCGATTCTTCCTGTGGTGACAAAGCTGATGACGCCGCCTAGCGCCAGCAGACGCACAGCCCACCGCTGTCGTCAATATGGCCGTCAGGGGACCTCGGGGATCCTCGCACGGGTCACGGTGGTCAAGAGTTCGAGCGAGTGAATTCCGCTTCGCACCAAGATGGAGCCGCATAACCGCCGCGAAGCAAGATATTGTTCGCCGCACCTTCGATTTAATCCATCAACCAAACTTTGGCACAGATCCGCGATCAGCGAAGCGCGCCGACGCGATCCGCCTCAAGGCCACGCCAAGACCCCGAGAAGTTCAGCCGCCCGGTAGAATCTCCGCGTGCCCAGACTCCAATCGGGCAAGACTCGGATGCTTCAGGGATCCCAGGACCAATTGAGCAGAGCCGGGAACGGCTCCAGTTCCCCGCGATCAGAATCAGATCCGCCACTAGGACAATCTCGCCCTCGTGAGCGGCGAAGTGGCTACTCACCTTGAGAAATTGGCCGAGGGCCTTAAGTCTATAGGTGGGGCATCATCCGGCAACAAGGTGAGCCTCGCCCGTAGATTCGGACAATGAGCGATCCGATCGATCACGGACCGCCGCCACCGCCGGAGGACCACTCGCCCACGAGCAAGCCGCCGTGGTCGCCGCCGCCGCTAAGTCCCGTAGTCATCGCGACCACGGGGGCAAGCGTACGCCGACGATCACGGACAATCTCGCGAGGAGCGCATTGTCGCGACCACGAGGAAGGAGCGCGGGCTTATCACGAGAGAGTTCCTCCAAGCGAGACCTCCCGCCAAAGAAGAGTTCCCCGACCAACAGACCAATGTCTTCGAGGCTAGGTTCTCGCCGGGAAGGTGGCCGGTCTTATGCCTTGGGTCTGTAGGTTTTTTCGACGAAGCCGCTTATTCGGTGGCCTCAAAGTTCAAGCCCGACACATGGAGAGGTACAACGGACCCGTAACCCGAGGAGTTCCTTTCGATCTCACGCCACGGCCATCATGGCGCCGGGTGATGAGCTTGTCATGGCCAACTACCTTCCGATCGCCCTGAGGGCGCCGCCAGACATGGTCAAGTTAATCGCAAGAGGGTTCCATTAGCTCTTGGAACCAGCTTTGTGACACTCTGATTGCTAATTTTCAGAGCTGTTACGTGCGTCTAGGCAAGGAGGATGATCTGCACCAGATGATCCAGATGAACGGAGAGACGCTCCGCAACTTTGTGAAGCGTTTCATCAAGATTCGCAACACGATCCCGAACATCTCGGACGAATATGTTGTCCGCGCCTTTAAAAACGGAGTCCGCGACGAGCGGCTCACCCAAGATCTCGAGATCAATGAGACCTGGACCGCCAACGACCTGTTCAAGGTGGCTGATCACTATGCCAATGTGGCAGAGCGTGTTCAGTATAAGAAGGCGTTCGACAAGGGCGAGCTGCCCGCCCAGCCTGGTGTAGAGGAAAAGAAGAAGAATCGCAATAACCCGTGACAAGAAGTCCTGTAAGAAAAGAAGGGTGATGCGAACAACACCGCTTGCCAGTATAGATCGCACACCTCCTCCCAAGGATGGGCGTAAAAGCCCAACAATAACTATAAGGGCAAGAAGCCCGCCTGTGGAGGCAAACAAGGCAAGAAAGGTCCCAAAGGACCGACATCGCAAGTTCCACCAAGATCACGGCATGACACGCCGCCACTATAGGACCCGGCCGCAAAGCTCGCCGATTTTACAACGGCAAGGGCCCAATGCCCACCCCGCCCAAAAAGGTGAAGCCGATAAGGCTGCGCCAAACCGATGATGGTGATCGGACGATGATGAGTATCAAGAGCCCGTGAACCATATCGCCGCTATCTTCGGGCTCCTTCGCTTATACTCTTTCACCCAGCCTTCAAGGAAGCCGCCGAGGTCCACGACGCTGAAAGGGCAAGCCTCACCAATCGATGAAGTGGACCGAGGTTTATATCTCCTTCTCAGAGGATTGGCCCACAGGATGACCAAGCCTCGAGGCTCCCATCGTGGTCGCCTCCAACCATCAAGAACGCGAGAGTTGGCCGTTTCTTATAGACGGCGGAGCGCCTCGACTTACTCGCTAAGGTCTTGATGAGATGCAAATCCTCGCCCCAAGCTTAAAGAGGTCGCGATGCCCTTCTACGGCATTGTTCCCGGAGAAGCCGCTCAAATTGCTAGGCGATCGTTTCGCCTGCTACCTTCGGCAATCCAAGCAACTTTCGGACAGAGTTGATCACATTCGATGTGGTCGATTTCCCATCCACAGACAATGCTATCCCGGCCGCCATCTCTTGGCAAGTTCATGGTCAGTGTCCCATCATGGATATCATTGCGTGAAGATACCGGTCCCAACGTGTGATCACGGTCAAGGGCAACTATAAGGCCGCTCGATTATGACGAAAGCCCCCCGCCTCGTCGCACCAGCCTTCCACCTCGAGGTCCTGGCTCCATGCACCAAGTCCCGACGCCTAGATTCTCCTTCAACCAGAGGAGAGACTAAGGAAGTTCCGTTGTCTTTGGATGATTCCTCCAAGATACTTCACCGGGGCCAATCTGACCCCAAATAGGAAAACGAGCCATTGCCTTCCTCCGAGCTAACGCAGACGATTTGCTCGGGAACCGCCCGACATGCCCGAGTCCCAAGGAGGTTATCGAGCACAAAATGGCCGTCCGCCGACAAAAGCCTGCTCGCCAAGCTTCGCCGCTGACTTCAAGCGCAGGATCATCAAGGATCTACTTGGTAAGTCGCTTGTCAGCCGGTTTCATCCACGAGATTGATCACACCGAGTGGCCGCCAACCCCGCCATTGTAAAGAAGAAAGGCGGCAAGTGGAGGATGTGTCGATCACACGATTCGAACGCCGCTTGTCCTAAGGACACTTCACGCCCGCGCATAGACCAATTGGTCGACGCGACCGTGGATGCCCACTTTTGAGTTTTTGATGCTTACTCCTGTTATCACCAAATAAGCATCTCCCGAGGATGAAGAGAAGACCGCTTCATCACCCCTTCGCACTTTCTCGCTATACGCACCATGTCTTTCGGTCACAAGAATGTCGGTGTTATGTTCCAAATACTTAATGGAGAAGACTTTCCCGTAACAAATGCCGGAAGAAACTCGAGGTCTATGTCGATGACATAGTTGTAAAGAGCAAGTATGCTCCAGATCATGTAAAAGACCGACCGAGACTTTTCAAATCTCAACAGCATCGAATAAAGTTAAATCCAGAGAAGTGTACCTTTGATGTTCGATCCGAATGTTGCTCGTTATGTAATTGGTTCTGCAAGGCATATCTCGCCAACCCCGAAAAATCGAGGCCATTGAAAACATGCAGCTCCAACTACCATCAAGGAAGTTCGAGCCTCACCGGACGGATGGCTGCTCTAAGTGTTTATTTCCGGCCGTATAACGCGGTCGCCTTCTTAAGGCCCTCAAGCACAATGGTTTCGAGGGACAGAAGCTTGTCGGTGTAATAAATACCGGGTACAAAGAGTCCTAGGAAGGCCGAGAGGCCCCACGTCAAAGCGGGCGAGCAAGGCCCCAGCCACAGAGGGCGAGCCCCTCAGAAGGCCGAGAGGCCCCACGCCCAAAGTGGGCGAGCAAGGCCTCAGTGGCATGGCGAGCCCTCGAAGGCCAGGGGGCCCCACGCCACAAAGGGGCGAGCAAGGCCCAAACAAGGCAGGCGAGCTCCCTCTCGAGACGAGGCGAGGCCCCAAGGGCCAAAGGGGCGTGCATGCGAGCCCCTCTCGAGACTGTGCAGGCCCCAAGGCCAAGCGGCGTGCGCATGAGCCCCTCCGAGACCAAAGTAGGGTCCCACGCTGCCAAGGGCTCACAAGGCAGGAGCATTACGTATGAGTCTTGGGACAAGGCTCCCCGCCGCAGGGACGGCGATTTAATGAGACATCACGCGGATAGACAAACAAGAAATGATTATCGCATGCTGACCCTCGCAGTCCGGAAGGCCACCACCGTGGCGCGCAAGAATTGACCGCAGAGAGAAGGTTTGCTTGAGGAGGCCGCCTGCTGCCGAGAGGAGCAGTAGGCCCCACCCGCAGACTCACCGGTGGACTGCAAGGCGGGTCGAGGCCACTTGCGGCACGCGAGGGCGGCGCCAAGGCTGCATGGGCAATGACATCGCTGCCTCTTCTCGGCCGTGTCTTGTCAGCATCCGAGAGCATCAGACGCCTACCCTCGCTCTCTCCGCCAAATTTCACAGCTTGGCCAAAAGGGGAGGAGAGAGAGGGAGGAGGAGAGGTACGAGCATACGAGCACTAGCATTCGTGGCATTCAAACACCCCAGAAACACATTCCCATTCAACCACAATCGAAAAGAGCTAAGGCTCAGCAGAGTAGGACTATTACCCGCGAGGGGTCCAACTCGGTAAATCTGCGAAGTCGCCCTTGTTGTGCCCGACGCCAAATCGGATCGAGCTTGACCGAAGTTGGCTAGCGTACTCAAAATCTGACCAGGTGTGATCCGCAGCGGTTGAGCGGAGAACACGCCGCTGGCGCCGCTGTAGGGGAGCGCTAGCATCGGTTCAAGCTCTTCGACCTTCTTCAGAGGTGATGGCGAGCAGCAGCCCGCGATGGAGCAGAAGCGGCCGCAGAGCCGCTGCCACGGAGTCGGCCGCGGCGATGGCGCAGGATCACCCGGCGGTGGCCGCCCGCCTAGGTTGGAGCCTCGGCGAAAGCGCCCGCCAAGTTGTTAGCGGCGCCTGCCTTGGAGGAGTGCACTCCAAAGACAGAACCTCCACGCGCCAGGCCTTGCTGGAAAACCCACCGGTTCCGGTGACTCGACTTTCGGCGCCGCGGGTTGGCCACCTGGCTCACATGGCCGCCGCTGGCCAAGGTGGTGCAAGTTTCGAGGGCGGGAACCGCGCTTCCGCCCCTCCTCGTTTTTGTTGCTCGCGTGACTCTCGCAGATCTCCCCGGCGAGGGGCGGGCCAAGACGACAAGAGCGTGCGATTTCCTACGGGCTCGGCCGGCAGCGCGCAGTGGTCGCGATCTCCGTCCCATCCGAGGACCGCCACTTGTCTGATGGAGAAGACTCGCGCGATAAGCTCCGCAGGGCCGCGATCGAAGGAAGCGATCACACTGGCCGCCACAAGACGGGGGGCCAGCAAGAGGGTTTCGCAGAGTCGCCCGGCCAATGAGGGTGGCGCTTTCTACGGCCGCCAGCGACGGGGCGGGCGGGCGAGGACCGCGCCCAGGGGGGGGTGGAGGCTCCGACGCCGGGTGCCGCGCTTTTCAAAGGAGCCGCCAGGCCCAAAGGGCCTAACGGTTTCGTCCGCCCCCATCGAAAAGTACGACTGCTCCACCAACCCCGGCGAGTTTTTGCGATCTATACGATGGTGATGCAACCGACAGAGGGTCGGGAAGGTTCTCGCGAATTACTTCCCCGCGTCTCACCGGCGAGCCCGCCGTGGGTTTTATGAACTTGCCCCCTGAGTCCGCTGGGTCATGGAAGGAGTTTTGAGTTTTCGTCACCAACTTCCAGGGCACCTTCGAGCAGCCCGGGGTAGAAGACGACCTCCACAACGTGGAGCAGAAGAAGGGAGAGTCGCTGCGCGACTATATTCGGCGCTTCAGTCAGGTCCGCAACACCATCCCTGACATCTCCATCGACGCCGGGTCACGGCATTCGTGAGAGGCGCCGAGACCCCAAGGTCAAAGAGAAGATGGCCACCCGCAAGATCGTGATCGACGGAGGAGCTTTCACCTTGGCGCATAAGCGCGCTTTCAGACGGAGGTTCAGATTCGCCCGGCCGCGCTGGGCGGGACAGTCAGGCGGCGAGGCCGACCTCGAGCAACCCCGCGGCAAGGACAAGAAGAAGCGCAAGGCCGAGACCGGCAGGTCATACGCCGAAAGGCGACGACGACGACGACGACGGCGCTACCGCCGCGAACGGGCGCGCGTGGCGTAAAAGAGGAGGTGGTCGCGGCGCCGGGCGGGTACGGTCCCCGTAGGGCGGCCGAGGCGGCGATTACGGCGATTGCCGGGCTGCGACGCCCCACATGCGCCATGACGGCGGGCGAGACCATCGCCTGCGGAGCGGGACTAAGGCCTTATCTGTCCCATTCACCGCAACACCCAACGACTTGGCGGATTGCCATGTCGCCGCGAAGATGGTGGACAAGCGAGTCCACGAGCAGCAAGAAAGCGTCCGGGCAGTGGGCAAGGGGCAAGGAAGCGTCGCTTGGTTTTCAGCCACTGAGCGCGGTTGCCGCTATCCACGGGCGGTTCGCCACCTATCCGCCCCATGCTAGCTTTAAGCGGCGATGAGGGAAGTGTATACCGCCGTTCTCGCTTTTGGTCAGAAGGTAGTCCGGCGCGGTCGGGAGCGCACGATCGCGTTAGTCAGCCGATCACCCACCCAAGACTGCCGCCCCGGCATCTCCGATCGGGTTGCACCCACGGTCCGAATGTAAAGCTAGGGTGGGTGCTGGTAGACGGAGGAGTTCCTCAACCTCCCTGCTCGCCGGGTCGCCATGAGCTCCAGATCCAGCTAGCTGGAGCTTCATTCAACGCCCCATTCTTCGCATCGCCGGGCCGAGTCCGCCCTCCGGGCGATTGGCCACCCGCAGAACCTTCGGAGGTTCGGCAACTTCCGCACCGAGATGCTCGAAGTTCGAGGTGGCGGACTTCGACCTCCCTACAACGCCATACTAGGTCGGCCGCGCCGACCAGGTTCATGGTGGTGTGCCACTATGCGCATATGGTGGTGAAGATCCCGGCCACTGCCCCATCGCTTTTGCAAGTGGACGCCTGGAGGCGCCCGCCGCGACAAGGACGCCTCATGCTGGCGGGGGCGACGGTGCCTGAAGGTCGAGGCTTCGACTTTGGGAGCTCCTCCGGCGAAGACCCGTGGTTTCCCCGCCATCTACGGAGGTTAAGGCGGTCCCCCGAGCGAAGTCGACCCGTGAAGACCGCCGTGGGCGCCTCTCCGCGCTAAATAGGATGGCGCGCTGCCTCCTTCCTCCAGTTTAACGCGGACGTGTTTGCGTGGCAACCGTCCGACATGGCCGGGTCCCCTGCAGGTGATTGAGCACAAATTGGCGACGCCTCGCCCCGCGATCGGTCATGCAGAAGGTCCTAAGGCGCCGGTGAGCGCCGTGAAGTTATCCGCCAGAGGTGGACAAGTTTGAGGCGGGGTCGCCCGCAGGTCGCCCATCCTGTGGTTCGCGAACCCCGCCCTCGCTAAGAAATCCAACGGGCGTTGAGGATGCGCGTGACTTCACCGACCTCAACAAGGCGTGCTCGGCGATCCATACCCGCTGCCCCGCATCGATCTCATCGCCGACTCAACTACGGGCGCGAAAGGAAGCTCGGATGCGCATTCGGATACCACCGATTAGCATGGCCAAGAAGATGAAGACAAGATCGCTTTCGTGGACGCCTACGGGCGCTTACTCGCTATACAAGGATGGCGCTCGGATCAAGAATGCAGGCCCAACCTATCGCCGGGCCATGCATATCGCTTCACCGCCTCTAAATAGGGCGAAACCCGGAGGTGTATGTCGGCTGATCCGCGGTGAAGTCCAAGAAGGCGAGGAGTTGATCGGCGACCGAAGAAACCTTCACCAACCCGAGGAAGCATCGCATCGCTTAATCCAGAGAAATGCGTGTTCGCCGTTCCGCCGGGCAAATCGCCGATTCTCGCTCTCCCAGGGGATTCAGTGAACCTGACAAGATCGCAATGATCGAGAACATGAAGCCCCGACGCCGATTTCGGCATGCAAAGGCTTGGTGGGTCGCTGACCTCCCTAGGCCGCTTTATAGCTCGGCCGGGGATAAAAGTCTCCACTACTCAAGCTCCTAAAGAAGACCAACCAGCTCGAGTGGACGGCGGAGGCGCAGGAGGCGCTCGACGGCCTCGAAGAAGTATCTTACCTCCCCGCCGCGTTGGTCGCCTGCACCCGGCGAGCCGTTAATCCTCTACGCCGCGGCAAACCCCAGCGTTAAGCGGTGTCTGGTGGCGGAGAGGCGCTCAGCGCCCATTTACTACATCGCGAAGGTCCTCCACGAGTCCGGATAAAATCGCCCATTGCCATGGCTCCACTCCCTCGACGCCCAATCGAATCGCTTACCAGCAGGCCCACCGAAGGTTCTATCAGCCCATATGCATCCTCGGCCAGCCCCTTGGTCAAGCAGCGTAATGGTCTACGATTGGTTTGAGTCCGACTCGAATGTAAGTTCGCGACGGCTATGTGAAGACCGGACGTGGTTTCCTGATTGAATAGAAGTCGTGATCCCCAAGACTAGGAGTATTCCTTATCCGCCTCGATATATTTGGCATGTCGAGTTCGTTACGATCTCGTAGTTAGCCCGCCCGATATTCCCTTGGTATGTCGGTTTGCTCAAGACTATATAAACAGGCCCCTACGGCGCAGAGAGGGGCCAAGACTTTTGCATTGTCGCATATTGCTTCCTCAGACACCCATAATCTCGCCGAGACTTGTTCGCCTCATCGAGCCACCTCTTGTATTCATCTCTCGATATATAAGAAAGTCGACGTAGGGCTATTATCTCCCTAGAGGCTCGAACCGTGATAAAACCCCTATCTCCTGCTCGCTGTCGTTCGTGGTTGTTCTGGCTGTTTCCCATCTCACTTATAAAGAACCTTAGTGACTTGAGATCGTTATCTCAACCGTCGATGTGATACTTTAAAGTGCCGCTTATTCACTTCGCTTCCTCCGAACAAGATCACCTCTCGCCGATCTCGAGAAGAAATTCCACTAATAGTTCTATTTCGAGAGAACGGGCGAGAATTACCAATATAATGATGATCAAACAGAAATTTGGTGAATCGGTAAATGAATATTCGCCTGCTTAGGGAGGTAAGGAACCGATGTTATAGCCTCGCCTCCGCCGACAATGAGTTGGCGTAATTGTTTTCAAGGGCCTCGCACTAATCGAAGAAGGTGGGCAACCAGAGTTTGCGATATATCGATCCGCCCATAAGATCGCGCTATATGAAAGCCGATTCTCGATAATTTTACCCAGTCAAAGGAGTATCGGAATAATAACAATAACAAAGGCAAAGAAAAAGTCACAACATGGTTGATGCCGATGAAGACGAAGAACTGGCGACTCCGATGTGGAAGATATGGGTGCCGACGTTGCTGAATGGGTAAATAATAAGAAGGAGTTTGAGCTTGGATGGATAAAGACGAAAGGCGCTGAGAAAGGCAAATATTCTTTTGATACGTCCAAATGTGATTGATTTTCGATCATCTATTGCAAGAGAAGCATTCGCTTAAACAAGGACATGTAATTCCGCTTAGAAGAGTTGAAAAAGCGGGTACGCAAGTGGCACAACTCCTACTCGCATGCCACTAACGAGTGCAATGTATTCAAACAAATAGTGCGTAGCGATTGAGAGTGGCCAACTTTATCAAACCAAAACTCGCAGGTCCATACGTAACTGCTTCACGGTTTTATTGGGATGGTTGACGCTAAGAGGAAAGCCAACAATCCGGAGGGTTCTGACGATTTAAAGTACTTGTCGGATCTAAGCGGATCTTGTGGAAGAGAAGCCGATCTAAACTTCCGATCGCCCGTCGACGGGCGAAAGGGCTCGTGAGTGGCGCGAGGTAAAGCGGACACGATCAGAATCCGATTAAGCCAAGGCCAAAGCCGACTTTTGATCACCTGATGGAAAAATATGATCGGATGGCTAAGGAAGCACCTCGCAGGAGCATTAAACCGACACCTAAGCGCTCAATGGGATTCAAATGATCGAGATTGGGAGATGGAGCATTGGGACCCTTTTTTCCGATATTGTGGAAGAGAGGATGTCATTGCTTACACCGAAAACCTGCCCAATGAATCATGCCTTTATTCCTCCCAAGAGAACATTGGTAAAAGATCGGCCGGTGTTCCCTAGTGACAAAGCCGATAATGTCAATGATGAGTAAAAATACGATGTGCATCGACCTCCAAAGTGCCGCTACACAATGGTGTCCGAGGGATCACAAAATTCGTAAAGGCGCATAAATGATGAGGCACGCCAAGCTAAGGAGGTTGAAGCCGAGAAGTTTAGGGATGCTCTCATCGAACAGTAAAACCGACTAAACCTAAGGGGCAAGTTAGAGTGGAGGCCCAAGTTGAGATCGGCCGTTATTATTGAAAAAGATTCCGATGAGATCTCAATCTCCACCAATATGGTTTGCATGCTACCTCGGAGTTCATGAATGATTATGAAGAAGCAGCCGCAGAGCTAGTGGTTGGAGCGAAGATGCTATATTCAAGAAACCAGAGAATTTCCGATTACATTTGAAGCCGTTATTTATCATGGGACATATAAAAGCCGATTTACGTAATGATGGTGACAAGTACTACTATAAACCTCGATGCCATATTCTCAGTGTCAAAAATCGGAAAATCTACTAAAGATTTGGTCAAGACTAATATAGTTTTGAGCAATTTCAATGGAAATCCGAACGAAGCCAAAGGAGTTCTGTTGTAGAACTCACTATAGGAGTAAGACGATCCCAAATTTTCTTTGTAATTGAAGGAAAAGGAGTTATAATGTGTCGCTGGGAAGGGATTGATCCACGCCAATTGCTGCATTCCATCGACATTGCATCGATTCTAACTCGTGGATTGTGATCAAATAGAAGTGGTAAGAGGAGAGTCTCTAATCAAGGAAACCGACAGCCGATATTCATCATAACCCGGAGGCACTATCAGAAAACCTTGTAGGATTGTGATTTCAAGTGAGTAAATTGGGGTTCAAACCAACAACACTGGAAGGACAATCGGTAACGCAAGGATGTGAGGGTTTTTTATGGGAACCGCGGCTCTAGAGGGGATGGAATATAAGATGGGCGAAGGGTTCATATCGGCTGATGAACTTGAAAAGTCGATATTGGAACCGATGTAAAGGAAAGGCCCACTTCATAAGAAGAAGCGCTGAATATAAGGATTGGCTTATTCAAATACTTAAAGATTGGGTTGATTGTTTCGCACGGAGTATCATGAAATGCCCGGTCTAGACCGTCCATAGTTGAACAGAAAATTAAAATGAAACCCGGTTTCGCCAAGGAAGCAATCGCCAGAGGATCACCGAAAATTTATGATCAAGTAAAGGCTGAAATTCGAGGTTATTAGACTCAAAGTTTATTCGCCTTGCAAATATGCCGATTGGATCTCTAACATCGTACCAGCCGGTAAAAGATTCGATAAAATTCGGTGTGTATCGATGAGATTTGAATAAAGCCACATACAAAGATGAATATCCGATGCCATTGCCGATCGGTTGATCGACGCATCGTGCAATCGGATTATCGCTTTTAGATGGTAATGCTAGATATAATCAAATCTTTATGGTCAAGAAGACGTGAACAAGGCTGCATTCAGTGTGTCCTGGTGCTATCGGCTTATTTGAGTGGGTTGTGATGACTTTTGGGCTGATTATACCGAGCGATATATCAAAGAGGGATGAACTTGATATGCCATGACTTAAATCAGAACCGTTGAAATCTATATCGATGACGTGGTTATTAAATCAAGAAGAAGAACAACACCCGCTAATATCGTGATCGTGTTGGATCGGTTTCAAAATATGGCATGAGGATGAATCCAAAGAAGTGCGCTTTTGGGGGTATCAGCCGGCAAATTCTTGGGGTTTATGGTGCATCAGAGAGGAATTGAAGTTCATCCTGATAGGGTAAAGGCGATCCTAATACAAAGCCTCCGATTCAAAGGTTCGTTTACAAGAGCTTATCGGTAAGATCAATTACCGAGAAGGTTTATTTTGAATTTATCGGAAAAGATCATCCCGCTTCTCCCGCCGCTTAAATTGAAGAATTCGATAAGTTTGTTTGGGGCCCGAGCAAATGTAAAAGCGTTTGATAATATTAAGGAGTACCCGATTAATCCTCCTGCTTTGGTTGTTCAAAGAAAGTCTACCATTCAAATTGTATCTATCGGTATCGGATAAAACGACAGAGCAGTTCTCGGTCCAAGAAGCCGATTTGAAAGGAGCATGCGATTTTATCTTAGCCAAAACTATTGGATCCAAACCCGATACACGGTAGTAGAAAGGTATTGCCTTTGTTTATACTTTGCATGTACTAAGTTGAGACATTATTTGTTGGGTGCTGAATGCAAGGTGGTATGTCGAATCGATGTGGTCAAATATATGCTTAATGTCCCGATAATCATGGGACGCCTTGGGAAGGGCATATATACTCATCGAAGTTTGACTTGACATATGAATCCCTTGAAAGCCGTCAAGCGGGCGTGTGTTTAGCCGATTTCATCACGCACAACCAAGATGTTAATTTGTCGATGCTTTTGCCCTGGGTAATGTTCTTTGACGGATCAGTGTGCGAGAAGGGATGCGGAATCGGTTTTTATTGTTTCTCCGGTGGTGTTCTCATTGATCTCGGCAAGTTACAAAGGATTTTGGATTGACCAACAATCAAGTGGAGTATGAGGTATTGATCCAAGGATTGGAGTGGTTAATTCAAGCTGGTGCCATCGCTGTAGAAGTGTTCGGAGATTCACAATTGGTGGTTTTCCAGATGATCGGTAGAATATGAGTGTCATAGGTGACCTGCTTTCGAATATCCGGAAGAAGTTTGATTTGGCTAAGTATTTCAATGTATTTACAATTCAATGATGTTCGAGGAATGTAATTGTGAAGCCAATGATTTAGCCTCAGAAGCATTGTAGTTATAAATTACCGATCATGGAGTTGGATATTATCCCGATCGCAAATCCCGCTTTTGATAGGGATGGCAAGTGTAAATTATCGGCTATCTTAAAGATCCTCGAGGGAAAACCGATAGAAGCTTAAAAGAAGAGCCCAAAGGTAACGCTCCGATCAAAGGATGTTATACTATTTGGAGTTTTGATGGATTATTGTTTAAGTACTTAAATGATGAAGAGGTTAAAGTTGTGACTCGGAGAAATTCATGAAGGGTCGTGTGGAACTCATCAATCAAAGATACAAGATGAGATGTATGTTGAAGCAGCAGGATATTTTTGGCCAAAGAATGGTGGAAGATTGTTTCAAATATTATAAGGGTTGCAAAGATCCCTGTTTGAAATTTAGAATATCCAACATGCGCTTGATCAATTTTACATCCGATCGTGGAAGTCGGCCTTTGAGAGGACGGGAATTGATATGATCTAGAGAATATTCCCTTCCCCACCAAAGGGCACTTCCAGATATTTTGGTGGCAACGGATTATTTTACCAAGTGGATTGGAAGCTGTACCATTGAAGAAAGTTATTGCTACCGGGTTTATTGATTTTGTCAAAGAGCATATAATTTACCGACGGTATTCCGCGTTTATCATCACTACATGCATTAAGGATTGGTATTTATGTCGAGGTTTTCGTGATTATGCTCAAGCTTAGGGATCACGACGACATTCTCGCAGTGATATGCTCAAGCCAACGCCAGCGTAATCTTCAAATAAAAGTGTTATAAAGCCGTATTAAGCTTAAAATCGGCGACAGGTCGCGAGGTTGGCTATAATACTTTGGTGGACGCGCTACGGGGCATATCGACGTGCAGCTATGGAGCTCTTAAGGTGTCACCATTTGAGCCGGTTTATGGCCAAGAGGTCGCGGTGCTATTGCTTATACGATCATCGACTCTACAAGAGTCGAGGAACAAGATAACGAAAAGTCGGCGATTATAAAAATCGATGGTTGATAAACTTGATGATATGGTGGCGAAAATTGGTAAAGGCTCGAACATATTGAGCGAGATAAGTAAAAGAGTTGCTGTGAATTATAACTAGAAGGTCGTACCTAAAGCTCAAGTAGTAGAGCTTGTGTGGAAGACGCTGCCGATTGGTTCTAGAGATCCTAAGCATTTAAAGTGGTCTCTAAATCAAAGGACCGCTCAAAATTAATCCGATTATTCTCGAAATGCGATATCTTCAAACGCTGATGGTGAGAGTTTTTGGTAAAGCAATTAACGCCAAGTATCTCAAAAAGTATTATCCTAGTGTTCGCTTGGAGCTTGAGTTGAAATCGCTTAAGAGCCGATTATAAGAAATCGCTTATAGTTCAAGAAATCAGATAATACTCAATATGTCATCGTGGAGAAAAAAGCCGATTCTATGAATCGCCTATAGTTTATCTAGTTGATAATGCGATTTTACTCAATACCTGTTATTGAGCAAAGCCCATTCAAGGAATCCACCATGCATAAATAATAAAAAGTGATCAGACAAGAGTAAAAGTTGTTACAAAGGCACGCATAACATAATTGTTTTCGCCTGCCGGCAAGATCAAACATCGCTTAACAATCGGTAAAATACCGATTCCACACGCCAGCTTTAAAATTTGGCTCGCAGCCAATCACTCACAAAACTCATAGATGCGCATGCTGGACATTGTATCCCGGATCCGATTGATGGTTGTCATGTCTTCTTCGGCTGATCCGGGAATGATCGGTATTTTCTTCTTCGCACCAGATCGCTAGGCCGCAGCTTTCACAATACCATATTGTCCTCGGCCGCCGATCTTTCCTCAAAGAGCGAGCGGCTTTTCTGCCGCTTTCCGCCCAGCCAGGATTTAACCCTTGAAACCGCTGGTAGCAAGCTTTGCCGATTCAGCCTCCGCTTAGCCCGAGGAGCGTGTTATTTTGAGCATTGGCGCCTTGGATCGCTTCTTCAATTCAAATTCCGCTGAGTTTGCTGTGTAGCCGATCTAGCGCAAAGATCGAATCGGCTTTTCTCCCAGGCAACACCTTCCGATGGTCGAGGCTATTTGCTCGAAGAATGTCTTTGATAGAATCGCTATCTCCGATGGCGTATGATCCGCCAAGAAAGCCGATTCATCACCAAACAATTCCCACATCTTCTTGAGCTTGGCGACAGTGTCAGCAGAAAGCCGATTTTTCTTGATTTCCGGGGCTGCGGCAGGAGACTCGACAACGATGGCTGGAGGCGCTTGAGTTCTGATGGGTGAAGAGAGAAAATCCAGCTCGTCGTCGAGCCAGTCAGTGCTGGAGGGGTCAAAATTTAGCTCGTCGGTTTTCTGCCCGTCGTAAGTAATGACCTCAGGATACCATCGTTACCTTGACTGGCTCATGGGTAGAAACATATATCGAAAAGAAAATTTGAAGTTACAAGCAATCAAATTGAGTTTTCATAAAATATAAGGTGAGAAATTCGATTACATCTTGTGGGTTGAAGACCGGCCCCGAGATGTCGGGAGGAGCAGGAGTGCTATTCTTCTTCTTGGAGATGGGGAGGTATCTTGAAATCCAAATTCGACAATTAAAGGACGCCGATAAGAAGTTCAGAGGAGTTTTTGGAATCGAAAGTGCCATCAGATCACAGATAGACTGGCTATCGGCACGCACCTTTGGGGGCCTCGACTTCTTGGCTAGAGTTTTTTCTCAGCCGGTTTCATTTTCTGTTTCTGAATGAGGATAGGTAAGAAATCGGATGTCGTAATTATATGTTGTAAAGCCAATTTTACCACTTTTCTGGATCGCCGGGAGGAGCTTTTTGCGAAGGCCGGCGTGCATTTGGTGGAATGAAGTTGACCGCCGCATTCCAATGAGCTTGGCTTTGGGACGCTTGTTACCGCCTCGAAGAAAATAAACCGAGGTTAGTAATCGAAAAGAATAATGTGAGTTAGCAACGCACGCAAGTTAGTAACCTCTGCGAGAAGACGGCGCGTGGGTCTGATTCGCTTTTTCATCGCTCGAGTCTCGATGAGAAACGTCCCGATTCTAAAAAATTTTCCTCCTTGTTCATCGTAACCATCGGTACTACTTGAGCTACTAGCTTCCGATTCCGATAGAGCCTCGTCATGCCGGGCGATCTTTGGCCGCTTGGGCTTGCGTGTTTTCTTTTAATAATTGCTCGATTAAGGTTGAAGCTCCACCTTCGCAGAATGTTTTTATGATGGCTTCCCACCGCCGTCGAACTTGGTTAAGTATCGCCCACATTCTAAATTCATGGCATTGTGAAGTCAATGAGTACCGATAGAATTCCATGTCGATTGAGGGCTCAAATCTTCCCCGCATTCAGTTGGCGATAAATTAAGAGATCAGAATGTCTTGCCCATGGTTGAATTGCCGATCAACCACAAACCGGTGATAGAATTCGTAAGATGGTTTTCGATGTGGGTTCTCGTGCTCGTAATAGCAAAAAATTCCGGAGAAATGAATTTTGTATGTTGCCGTGGCTTTCCTTTCAAGGTGTTTTCCAATCGAAAATGAAGGAATCGGATATCTATCAAGATCGCTGTATGGATTGCAATCGTTTAATCCGTATTCGATTCGGACATTGTATAAAATGCAACCATGGACATAGCAATATCTTCTTGATTTAAGCTACGCCTATTGCGCTTAATCGAGATCATTTCCCATATGATCGCACGGCGATCGCGCTATCGATTCTTTCTCGCTTGGAAATCTTAGGCTGAAATCTAATTCGCAAGGAGTTGTATATCTCGAGTTTCGTGAACATTCCGATAAACTAGAAAGGACAAATGTGTTATCGATCGAGTAATCGGCTTTGGGTGAGCAGACCTTCCCGATCTCGCATCATCGATAAGTGGCACCTACCGTATTTACCGATTGCTAGTTTTTGGCTCGATGCTAGTGCCTCACCGCCCCTCGATAGACCTTGCTAGGACTAAGTGATTGACCAGAAAAGAATCGATCGAGCCACATGTTCAGAGCAATGTGCTCTTCATCTTCACGATGCCGATCTTCCGATGGGTGCTAATATACCGCTGTTAGGCAAAGTTCTTCTCAAACCAGCTTCAGTGGTAGCATTTCGCCATCGGAACTTAGACCGTTAGCATCGCCACGCCTAAGAGTGTAGGGTTAATGGGTCCGGTCGAAAAGAAAAGCATTGGTCAGACGCACCAAAATAAGTCGATGCTGCCATAAAGGGTTCATCTGCCGGTGGTGGAGATAAGGAGAGAAGGATGGCATCGGTAATTCCTAATTCGCCCCATTGCTCTTGTTTCTACCATAGACCGAATGAGCCGCCCTTATATCCCTTGATCGGCTAGGCCAAGATCTAAATGCCGATTTCAAACTGCTACACTAAGCTTATCGGCAAATAAACGGAGTCTTCCTAGAGAGTGATATATGAAATCGATGGGTCTCGATTCCCATCGCCCTGTGGAATACAAAGCTTCGAGTCCGAGTATTGAATTAGTACCTAAGACGTGATGCCGATTGAGAGTTGGAGAAGAATTGGCTGTGCGCTGACTGCCGAGGGCTCTTGAAATTCCGATATGATAGACGTGTGCGAGTAGGAGAGCGTGAGAGTGACGGCGAATGGTGCGCTTATTTATAGCCGTGGTAAAACTAGGGTTTTACGCGCTTCAAGCATGCCGCTTTGTTACATGTTATCGATTAATGTGTTCTCCAAATGGGCTAAAAGTGAAGAATTACAGGATAAAAATGTGAAATGTTCGATATGGTAAACCGATTTTTACTAGGAAGTTCGCTAATGAAATACTCATTGCCAAACTTTAGGGCATATGTTGACACCCAAATTTGGCAGAAACGGATATTCGAAAAGGCCAAATGTGTTAGAATTATTGGGCCAAATCGAAATGGGTCAGAGGTAAAGAAGAAGAGCATATTGAAGAAGCCGATGGATAAAAGACTTCGAAGAAATACGGTTTGATCTGAGGCGCGACGCGAAAAATAGGTCGATTCAGATCGCCTTTGTAATAGTATAAATAGGACCTTAGCCCCGAGAATAGGTATCTAACTCTCAATACACAAAACACTTTTCTCGAATCCGATCGACCTCGCCGAAAGGCTTCAACTCGCAGTGAGAGCTATCTCGATGGGATAATCGATTCTCTCCTTGTAACCCGTATGCATGGCTGCATCGTCTTGATCTCATGTGTACAAACCATGTTAGACTGTCTCGGGATTTACCGATCTTTAACATGTTTTCGCATATTACACTGTCTCGGCTCAATCGATCTGTAATATGTGTTTATCCTGTAATGCCGATTATCATATATTTTGCATGCTTTTCCTTGAATATGATATATGCATCGCCTCTTAATCGATCTTGCGATACCTCGCTAGGATTTTTGTACGTACAAGATTGCATCTGTTGGTTTTAACCGCTTAAATCAATTTATTAGTTTACATCTTGAATCGGATCTGAATACTATCTTGGCTTGACCAATCTATTCAATGCTTATCGGTTTAACCTAATGCATTGGTGCAAAGGTTTATTACTAATTTTATATGAAAATACCAAAAAGAAATAGAAGGATTAAATTTAAATGTTTATTTACACTCATTTGCCCTATTCGCCTTAAGTCGATAGATTATGTAATCGGATTATTCAAAGCCGATTACAAATTTACCTCGATATCAAAAGCCGATTAGGGTACTTACTAACTATATATAAATTTTGCTGGCTTAAAATTATGAAAAACATATCTAACATTTCCATGTGTCCGAAAAACATATCTAAACCTGGGTTCCTATTTCTTTATGCCTACAGATGATTGTCGAGGTGCATTCAGCTGCCTCTCTCTTAGCTATGGCATTTGCTTAACTACATGTTTTCTCACTTTGTTGTCGTGATTTACGATATTTGAATAAATCATTTTTCAAACACAAGTCAACCCAACCTATACGTCATTCGCTTGGGGAGCGACATTGATCACATTTAATTGTGATATTTGTCGCCCCAATGTCCACGCTTGATAGCCTAGGATGGTTAGCACGGTTGTCGGGCATGTGGTACATTGGTTACAGAATTTCGTTGTTCTCCGATGCACAAGTAACATGTGTGCATTCGGAGAACAAATGGAGGTTACGCCAAATTTCGCTCAATCGCACTCACATACCACGACAAACCGTATAACCCATTCATCCCTAGGTGGGTTTAGGACCTATCTTTGCCTAGATCTCCTGTTAGGATAATTAACTTATTTTTTTTTATGTATCTTTCAAATTACTATTAATAAAGACTTCAAGACCGTAGATGGATGTACATTGGGATAATGGTATGAAGCACATCAAGAAAAGTTAATACACAAAGTTTTCTCGGATAAGGTTTTCACCCTGCATCTCTCAAGTGGGTAGCTAAGTGTCCATGTGTTAAATTCCATCTTTTGCCCGAGTGACAAAATCCATTATGGCCGCCACCTATGTAAATTGGGCTTCATGCCAAATTATCTCACATGGTATGAACATGGTGAGTCACGGTGGTAGATATATTTGATGAAGATGATACTACCGATAGAGTGGATGACAGATGGATGAGATAGTTCAGACCTAGGTCGGCAATTTGAATGCCCGGAGGATGAATTTGTGAGTCATGAGGATGTACCCACCATAGAAGCCAAGAAATTCTTTAGCCTCTTAGATGCTTCAGATAAGCCTTTACATGAGGGAGACTAAGGTGTCATCCTTTCGCTCCCTATACATGCCTTATGAATATAAAATCAAAATATTGTTTTCCCAAGGATGTTACAACGATTTGATCAAATTGATTGGTGATGTCCTTCCAAACCACAAGTTGCCAAAAGATATGTACTACTTGAAGAAGATTTTGGCTGGTTTAGGAATGCCTTATGAGAAGATAGATGTCTGTGTTAACAATTGTATGTTATTTTGGAAGAATGATGTCGAAGAAAACTCTTAGTTTGTGGGCCTAGATTTGTACAAGTAGAGTACCTCAAGCATGTAGAGTTTCACAAGTTGTATAATGAATATATTTGTAGGCAATGGGTTGATGTAGCATGGACAGCACAAACAAAGATAAGGCAAGTGAATGGTACTGGTTCTTTATGCTACCATTATCCTGGCCTAGTGGTCATCAATCTGCAACGTACCGCCTCAAGTGGGCTCATTATAAGGTCATACAGATGGGATGCATGGGAATGTTGCAAGGAGTGTGGGTGGACTTGGTAATTTTCAAATTTTTGTTCGCTTCATCGTTACATAAAATTAATGTCTAACAAATTTATTCATTTCCCATGCAGAGAGATACCGCTTGCCAAGTGATCAGAGCGCCTCCAGGAGAAGACAAGATATGTTTTTGAGAACGCAATGACCAGACGGTCATGGAGATGATGTACCGTGCTCGATTCAAAGCGTGTGCTTGTATTATAAGAGGGTGCTACATCAAGATATGAGTAAGAAGCTTGGTGCATCAAAAATCTACCTTCGCGAAGATCAGTACCGATGGCCTGAAGTTATGTTGCCTTGGTTCAACAAATGCCCTGAAGCATGGCATGCTCTTAGCCAATACTGGGCTTCAGCAAAATTTGTTCAGGAATCAAACAAGAAGAGGGATAATAGGGAGGCGGGCCCAAGGGTATCTCAGCGGTACGGAGCCGATGGACATCTTCGTCTTGCGCGACGTATGGTAAGTTTCTTACGGTGCTGTATGTTATAGGTCATTTTCGATATTTGAATAGTTTAATTTACTAATGTTGACTAATATATGATATGTTCACTAATGCTATTCTATAGGAAGCTCAAAGGGGGTCTCGACCTACTGAGGTCGAAGCCTATATTAGAGGTCACCTTGGCTATGATCCAAACAATGTGACCAATATGTAGTGACAAGGCTAATACAGAGCCCGGTTAGTATAATTGTTTCTAAATCAAGTGAATTCTTTATTATATCTCGATGCATTGATATGTTGTGCGTGCATCTTATGGGCAAGTGATGCCGATGCTCACGGGCCGAAAATGATCGAGAAGGGAAGATGTCGATCCTATGGCTCTGTATAGTAGTGGAGGTGGCAAGAAACATGGTAGATTCTCCATGTTTAATGGTGTCCTGGATAGTTCGGCTGTTTTAAGTTCAGCAAGATCCTCGGCTTCTTCACAAGGTAGTGGGTCGAGCTTCGGAGACCCAAGTATTACAGAGCAAATAAGGCAACAAGTTGCCAAATAAGTCGCACGCGAGGCTCAAATACAGGAGCAGATGAGGCAACAACAAGAATACTGCTTCATGGCAAGGTGAGCAACAGTACTATTTAGGTATTCTTGTTCATTTTATATCATTGCTCATTTTACTTCAAATTAATGAAAATTACAAAATTATGTTGCTCTCGATGTCTTGTTTGAATTCCATATATTATCGCTTTATGTTAATAAAATAGCACAAATATAGTTAATTGTTAACCTAATAACTACAAAGTTTACTTCATATTCATAATCATTTCCTAATATATGCAATTCACTATTTTGATCTTAAAATGGTTAAAATTATTTTTAGGCATATATGACGCAGCAGCTTGGAACGCCATTAAGTCTCCTCGATTCCGACTCCACCTATATTTACACCACAATCTCCCATTACTGATGTATCAAATTTAAACTCTTTGTATGTGCATGGTTGTGTAACTTAGAATTTCTAATATTGCATTCCAATTTAGGGTTCGTGGCTCCTCCAGACGCTAATGTTGGAGGCGCTTTTCTTCAAGACTACGATCGCTGGAGACTACCTTGGCTCAGAGGCGATGCTTGGTAGCGGACATCGTTTAATACCTCCAAGCTAGGTTATGTTGTGAACTACCTTTTGATATGTGCACATGTGTTGATGTGTTGAACTTGTCGGTGCCGTTGTTGAATTATGCGGACTTGTGGTTTGGAACTTGTATGTGAACTTGTATGCGAACAAGGGTGGAACTTGTACGTAACAAGTGGATTCAATTTGTATATGAACTTGTGCATTGCAAAATTATGGTTGTGTTGAATTGTGGAAATGTGTGGATTAGAATGTGTCAAAATGTCTATTGCAAATGTTCAATGTGGATTGGAAATGTGTGGATTGAAATTTGAAAAATAGGGTCGCAGGAAAAATGGGTACCGAATGCTCCAAGATGTCGCCACCGCCGACGAATATCGAGCTACGCACCGATCGGCATGTTCAGATTACGCCTGACGACCGCCGACGAATATCGTAGATGCCACGGGTTTTTCGCAGTCAGGTCGACGTATTTACGTCGCCCGCCTGGCCGACGAATAACGCCGTGCCACGGGCGGTTTGTTGCTCGTGGAGGCCGATTTACGTCGGCTCAGCCCACGAATATGAGACGGGCGACGCCCCCACCGACTAGAAGTAGATGAGTTTTTACCGGGTGACTAGGTATTTAAAGAAGGATAGAGAGATAGGATCAAACCAACTCAGTTTGGATTAGCTCCGATTAATCCGGTTAGGGATAGAGTAAGGATGGTAGCATGGAGACGAGGAGAGAGCAGAATAAAAACGAGCACATGTGTTTCCGAGAGGATGGCCACAACTGAACACTTAAAAATAGTTCAAGGATTAGTTAAATTTGAAAATTACTTAAAAATAATTATTATTTCTTTTGGGGTTAAAATAATTGCAGCGGCTGTAGCAATGACGCTGCCTTCGGCGCGCAGGTATCAGCGGGGATTTGGAGAAGTCGGCTCTGCCTTCTACTCGGCGACTCGCCAACTCGGCGACACTCCAATAGTGACACGATGGTGATGAGAACTACACTAGCTAGAGTGGTTTTTAGGAAAAAAAAAATGGTTGAATAGAGCTCAGCTGGGATTTTGGATTGAACGGTTGGCTTCGATCGATTGCAACAAGGAGTGCTAGGGCAAGGCTCGAAAAAGAACGGAAATTTTAGAGAAACAATGAAATTCTTCTCGAACTAGAGTTGAATTCCGAATTTGATATAAATAGGAAATTTTTTTATAAAAATAAATTTGAACTCGCAATTTCTTTTTATTTCAAATCCGTAATTTTGAGGATGTCACAGTAGGCCACCTCGCCGTGACCTCGCCGTTCTTCTTGGTCGCCTTCAACATGGCGTCGACCCGCCTCTGGCCACCCATGCGCTTGTTGGTTTTTCTCGCCTGAGCAGAGATCCTCTCGCCGCCGTAAGAAGCATCAAAGAAAGGTTGAGTCTTAAAGGCACTTACCCGTGTTTCCCTAGAGATGTCTTCCCATCCTCTATCTTATAGAAGGGATAGGGTCTTCTCCGCAATGACAGATCCTCGTTCGGTCAGATAATCCCGGATGATCTTCGCCTGCGGAGCCCAAGGCTCACGAGGAGGCGATCTTCCTCGCTGGTACCAATCCTCGGCGGACATCTCCGCCGAGGCATCGGTGTTCCTTCACGGGCGCCTTTCCCGTGAAGATGAGCTTGTTGTCGCCGCTCCGGGTGTAGAACCACCTCGGCCCACCACGCCCCATTGAGTCAAGCAACAAGGACGGGGTACGGCAAGCCGTCAGGTGGGTCTTGAGCTTGAGGTAGTAGCACCCCGCGCCAAAGCGGCTAAACTACTCCTCGTTATCAGATAGTAATGGAGGAACAAATTTCACCGGCAGATCAAAGCTCAGATAGCCCTCGCACAAAAAGCGAAGACGGCCATCCGGAGGATGTCGCTCAGATTGAGGTTAGCCACCTCCAATCTACTGATGTTTAAGAAGGCCTTCACGAGTCGCCTGGAGATTTCAACTCAACAAGGGAACTGCTCGGGTTGAGGAACTCTCCCTCGCTGCCCGAGTTTCTCCTCCCCGGCAACCTCCAGCCTACCAAATACGATGTGGTTCTTCCTCCCAAACTCTCAAGTCCTCCTGATGCGCTTAGAGCTACGTAATCTTGGCCATAGCGGTCCCCGTAGTTGGACGAAAGGTGTTTGGTGGTGGAGTTTTGGTGCTTGGTGCCGAGCGGTTGGAATTAGGGTTTGGGAAGGAAGGCGCGAGAGCAGATGGCTAGTCATGAGCGCTTGGGAGCATTTATAGTCCCATATGCGCAGCTCAAGAACGGTTTGTCACAAAACGGGTTAGTTTTTACCGCAACGGCCGGGTAAAACGGTCGCTTGCTTTTCATCAAGGCAATGACAGAAGTTACCGCTGAGCTCGCTAACGGTTACTTTTTTTCCAGCGCCCGCTGAGGGCCGAGTGCTCGCTTGCCGGATGTGATTCTTTTCAGCAAACGGAGTTGCTCGTAATCGATCGGTTTACCGGTCCCAACAAGTTCTCGCTCGTTGAACCATAACCTCGCTCGGTCAGATGTTGCACGCCTTTGTAGCAAAGAAAATTTCCTCTTCAGGATTTGAGTCTCAAGAGGAAGACCCCACTCTAGTGAGTCCTTCCACTTGAGTCTCGGAGCTAGCCGTCCGGATAAAATCACGCCCATTGCCATGGCCCACTTCGACGCCCAATCGAATCGCCACCAGTGGCCCACCCGAAGGTTCTATCAGCCCATATGCATCCCCGCCGAACAGCCCTTGGTCAGGCGCGCGTAATGGTCACGATTCGTTTGAGTCCGACTCAATGTAAGTTCTGCGACGGCTATGTGAAGACCCGGACGTGGTTTCCTGATTGAATAGAAGTCGTGATCCCCAAGACTAGGAGTATTCCTTATCCGCCTCGATATATTTGGCATGTCGAGTTCGTTATTTATCTCGTAGTTAGCCCGCCCGATATTCCCTTGGTATGCTCGGTTTGCTCAAGACTATATAAACAGGCTCTCTACGGCGGTAGGGGCCAAGACTTTGCATTGTCGATATTGCTTCCTCAGACACTCCATAATCTCGCCGAGACTTGTTCGCCTCATCGAGCCACCTCTTGTATTCATCTCTCGATATATAAGAAAGGTCGGACGTAGGGCTATTATCTCCCTAGAGGCCTCGAACCAGATAAAACCCCTATCTCCTGCTCGCTGTCGTTCGTGGTTGTTCGGCGTGTTCCCATCTCACTTATAAAGAACCTTAGTGACTTGAGATCGTTATCTCAACCGTCGATGATACTTTAAAGTGCCGCTTATTCACTTCGCCCTCCTAACAAAGATCACCTCCCGCCGATCTCGAGAAGAAATTCCACTAATAGTTCTATTCGAGAGAACGGGCGAGAATTACCAATATAATGATGATCAAACAGTAAATTTGGTGAATCGGTAAATGAATATCTCAAGGCTCTGCTTAGGAGGTAAGGAACCGATGTTATAGCCTCGCTCTCTCCGACAATGAGTTGGCGTAATTGTTTTTCAAGGGCCTCATACTCGTCAATCGAAGAAGGTGGGCAACCAGAGTTTGCGATATATCGATCCGCCCATAAGATCGCTTATATGAAAGCCGATTCGATAATTTACCCAGTCAAAGGAGTATCGGAATAATAACAATAACAAAGGCAAAGAAAAAGTCACAACATGGTTGATGCCGATGAAGACGAAGAACTGGCGACTGGCGTGGAAGATATGGGTGCCGACGCTGTTGAATGGGTAAATAATAAGAAGGAGTTTGAGCTTGATGGATAAAGACGAAAGGCGCCGAGAAAGGCAAATATTCTTTTGATACGCCCAAATGTGATTGATTTTCGATCATCTATTGCAAGAGAAGCGTATTCGCTTAAACAAGGACATGTAATTTCCGCTTAGAAGAGTTGAAAAGCGGAAGTATCGCAAGTGGCACAACTCCTACTCGCATGCCACTAACGAGTGCAATGTATTCAAACAAATAGTGCGTAGTTTATTGAGAGTGGCCAACTTCGTTATCAAACCAAAACTCGCAGGTCCATACGTAACCGCTTCAAATGGTTTTATTGGGATGGTTGACGCTAAGAGGAAAGCCAACAATCCGGAGGGTTCTGATCGATTTAAAGTACTTGTCGGATCTAAGCGGATCTTGGTGGAAGAGAAGCCGGATCTAAACTTCCGATCGTCTGGTCGACGTGGCGAAAGGGCTCGTGGAGTGGCGCGAGGTAAAGCGCGACACGATCAGAATCCGATTAAGCCAAGGCCAAAGCCGACTTTTGATCACCGATGGAAAAATATGATCGGATGGCTAAGGAAGCACTCGCAGAGCATTAAACCGACACCTCGTAAGCGCTCAATGGGATTCAAATGATCGAGATTGGGAGATGGAGCATTGGGACCGCCTTTTTTCCGATATTGCTGGAAGAGAGGATGTCATTGCCTACACTGGAAAACTGTCCAATGAATCATGCCTTTATTCCTCCCAAGAGAACATTGGTAAAAGATCGGCTGGTGTTCCCTAGTGACAAAGCCGATAATGTCACGATGAGTAAAAATACCGATGTGCATCGACCTCCCAAAGTGCCGCTGCCACAATGGTGTCCGAGGGATCACAAAATTCGTAAGCGCGCTATAAATGATGAGGCACGCTGAAGCTAAGGAGGTTGAAGCCGAGAAGTTTAGGGATGCTCATCGAACAGTAAAACCGACTAAACCGCAAGGGCAAGTTAGAGTGGAGGCCCAAGTTGAGATCGGCCGTTATTATTGAAAAAGATTCCGGCGAGATCTCAATTCCACCAATATGGTTTGCATGCTACCGGAGTTCATGAATGATTATGAAGAAGTCAGCCGCAGAGCTAGTGGTTGGAGCGAAGATGCTATATTCAAGAAACCAGAGAATTCCGATTACATTTGAAGCCGTTATTTATCATGGATACATAAATGGAAGTCGATTTACGTAATGATGGTGACAAAGGGCTACTATAAACCCGATGCCATATTCTGTGTGCCGAAAAATCGGAAAATCTACGAAAGATTTGGTCAAGACTAATATAGTTTTGAGCAATTTCAATGGAAATCCGAACGAAGCCAAAGGAGTTCTGGTTGTAGAACTCACTATAGGGAGTAAGACGATCCCAACAGCTTTCTTTGTAATTGAAGGAAAAGGGAGTTATAATGTGCTGTTGGGAAGGGATTGGATCCACGCCAATTGCTGCATTCCATCGACATTGCATCGATTCTAACTCGTGGATTGTGATCAAATAGAAGTGGTAAGAGGAGAGTCTCTAATCAAGGAAACCGACAGCCGATATTCATCATAACCTGAGGCACTATCAGAAAACCCTTGTAGGATTGTGATTTCGCGTGAGTAAATTGGGGTTCAAACCAACAACACCGGAAGGACAATCGGTAACGCAAGGATGTGAGGGTTTTTATGGGAACCGCGCTCTAGAGGGGATGGAATATAAGATGGGCGGGGTTCATATCGGCCGATGAACTTGAAAAGTCGATATTGGAACCGATGTAAAGGAAAGGCCCACTTACATCAAGAAGAAGTTGCCGCTGAATATAAGGATTGGCTTATTCAAATACTTAAAGATTGGGTTGATTGTTTCGCACGGAGTATCATGAAATGCCCGGTCTAGACCGGTCCATAGTTGAATGTAAAATTAAAATGAAACCCGGTTTCGCCAAGAAGCAATCGCCAGAGGATCACCGAAAATTTATGATCAAGTAAAGGCTGAAATTCGAGGTTATTAGACTCAAAGTTTATTCGCCTTGCAAATATGCCGATTGATCTCTAACATCGCATCAGTCGGTAAAAAAGATTCTGATAAAATTCGGGTGTGTATCGATTTTCGAGATTTGAATAAAGCCACATACAAAGATGAATATCCGATGCCAATTGCCGATCGGTTGATCGACGCAGCCTCAGGCAATCGGATTATCAGTTTCCTAGATGGTAATGCTAGATATAATCAAATCTTTATGGTCAAGAAGACGGAACAAGGCTGCATTCAGTGTCCCGGTGCTATCGGCTTATTTGAGTGGGTTGTGATGACTTTTGGGCTGATTATACCGAGCGATATATCAAAGAGGGATGAACTTGATATGCCATGACTTAAATCCAGAACCGTTGAAATCTATATCGATGACGTGGTTATTAAATCTCAAGAAGAAGAACAACACCTGGCTAATATCGTGATCGTGTTGGATCGGTTTCGAAAATATGGCATGAGGATGAATCCAAAGAAGTGCGCTTTTGGGGGTATCAGCCGGCAAATTCTTGGGGTTTATGGTGCATCAGAGAGGAATTGAAGTTCATCCTGATAGGGTAAAGGCGATCCTGAATACAAAGCCTCCTGATTCAAAGGTTCGCTTACAAGAGCTTATCGGTAAGATCAATTACCCGAGAAGGTTTATTTTGAATTTATCTAAAAGATCATCCCGCTTCTCCCGCCGCTTAAATTGAAGAATTCGATAAGTTTGTTTGGGGCCCGAGCAATGTAAAGCGCTTGATAATATTAAGGAGTACCGATTAATCCTCCTGCTTTGTTGTTCGAAGAAAGTCTACCATTCAAATTGTATCTATCGGTATCGGATAAAACGACAGGAGCAGTTCTGGTCCAAGAAGCCGACGGAAAGGAGCATGCGATCTTTTATCTTAGCCGAAAACTATTGGATCCAGAAACCCGATACACGGTAGTAGAAAGGTATTGCCTTTGTTTATACTTTGCATGTACTAAGTTGAGACATTATTTGTTGGGTGCTGAATGCAAGGTGGTATGTCGAATCGATGTGGTCAAATATATGCTTAACGCCCGATAATCAAGGGACGCCTTGGGAAGCGGGCATATACTCATCGAAGTTTGACTTGACATATGAACCCCGAAGCTTAAGGGCAAGTTTTAGCCGATTTTATCACGCACAACCAAGATGTTAATTTGTCGATGCTTTTGCCCCGGTAATGTTCTTTGACGGATCAAGCAGCGAGAAGGGATGCGTAATCGGTATTTTCATTGTTTCTCCGGTGGTGTTCTTATGTATTCAAGGTTACAAAGGATTTTGGATTGACCAACAATCGTGTGGAGTATGAGGCATTGATCCAAGGATTGGAGTGGTTAATCAAGCCGGTGCCATCGCCGTAGAAGTGTTCGGAGATTCACAATTGGTGGTTTTCCGATGATCGGTAAATATGAGTGTCATAGTGACCGCTTCGAATGTCCGAAAGAGCTTCGACGGCTAAGTATTTCAATGTTTTTATAATTCATCATGTTCCGAGGGAATGTAATTGTCAAGCCAATGATTTAGCTCAGAAGCATCAGTTATAAATTACCGATCATGGAGTTGGATATTATCCCAATCCCAAATCCTGCTCCGATAGGATGGCAAGCGTAAATTGTTGGTTATCTTAAAGATCCTCAAGGAAAACCGATAGGAAGCTTAAAAGAAGAGCCCAAAGGTACGCTCGATCAAGGATGTTATACTATCGGAGTTTTGATGGATTATTGCTTAAGTGCTTAAATGAAGAGGAGGCTAAAGTTGCGATCGAGAAATTCATGAAGGGTTGTGTGGAACTCATCAATCAAAGATACAAGATGAGATGTATGTTGAAGCGTGTAGGATATTTTTGGCCAGCAATGGTGGAAGATTGCTTCAAATATTATAAGGGTTGCAAAGACTGTCTGAAATTTAGGAATATCCAACATGCGCCTGCATCAATTTTACATCCGATCGTGAAGCCGTGGCCTTTTAGAGGATGGGGAATTGATATGATCGGAGAAATATTTCCTTCCTCGACCAAAGGGCATCGGTATATTTTGGTGGCAACGGATTACTTTACCAAGTGGATTGAAGCTGTACCATTGAAGAAAGTTATTGCTACCGAAGCGATTGATTTTGTCAAAGAGCACATAATTTACCGATTTGGTATTCCGCAGACGATCACTACAGATTAAGGATTGGTATTTATGTCAGAGGCTTTTCAGGATTATGCTCAAGCTTGGGAATCACGACGACACTCTCGCCAGATATGCTCAAGCCAACGCCAAGTAATCTTCAAATAAAAGTGATATAAAGTTGATTAAGCGAAAGATCGATGAAAAGCCGCGAGGTTGGCATAATACTTTGGCGGATGCATTATGGGCATATCGGATTGCAAAGCATGGAGCTACGAAGGTGTCACCATTCGAGCTGGTTTATGGCCAGGAGGCTGTTTTGCCGATGGAGGCGATCATCGATCTATAAGAGTTGAGGAACAAAATAACGTAAAAGTCGATGATTATAAAAATCTGATGGTTGATAAACTTGATGATATGGTGGCAGTCCGGTTAAAGGCTCTGGAACATATTGAGCGAGATAAGCAAAGAGTTGCCAGGCATTATAACAAGAAGGTCGTACCGAAAGCTTTTGAAGTGGGGGAGCTTGTGTGGAAGACGCTTTTGCCGATTGGTTCTAGAGATCCTAAGTACGTAAAGTGGTCTCCAATTGGGAAGGGCTGTTCAAAATTAATCGGATTATTCCTGGAAATGCGATATCTTGGAAACGCTTGATGGTGAGGTTTTCAGAAACAATTAACGCCAAGTATCTAAAAAGTATTATCCTAGCGCTTGGGTTGGAGCTTGAGTTGAAATTGCTTAAGAGCCGATTCTAAGAAATCGCCTATAGTTCAAGAAACCGATAGTACTCAACATGTTGTTATTGAGAAAAGCCGATTCTAAGTGAATCGCCTATAGTTTATCTAGTTGATAATACGATTTTACTCAATACCGCTATAGAGCAAAAGCCGATTCAAGGAATCGACTATAGACAAATGATAAAAAGCGATTGCATAAGAGTAAAAGTTGTTACAAAGGCACGGCGTCTCTAATTGTTTTCGCCAAGGGCAAGATCAAACATCGCTTAACAATCGGTAAAATACCGATTCACACGCCAGCTTTAAAATTTGGCTCGCAGCCAATCACTCACAAAACTCATAGATGGCCATGCGCTATTGACATTGTATCCCGGATCCGATTGATGGTTGTCATGTCTTCTTCATCGATCCGGAATGATCGGTATTTTCTTCTTCGCACCAGATCGCGTAGGCCAGCAGCTTTCACAATACCATATTGTTCCTCGGCCACGATCCGCTTCCTCAAAGTTGAGCGAGCGTTTCTTCGCTTTCTTCGCTTTTCTTCCGCCCAGCCCAGGATTTAACCTTGAAACTGCTTTGGAGGTAGCAAGCTTTGCCGATTCAGCCTCCTGCTTTAGCCTGAGGAGCGTGTTATTTTGAGCATTGGCGTCTTGGATCAGCCTCTTCAATTCAAATTCCGCTGAGTGCTTCCTTTGGTGTAGCCGATCTAGCGCAAAGATCGAATCGGCTTTTTTCCCAGGCAACACCTTCCGATGGTCGAGGCTATTTGTTCGAAGAATGTCTTTGATAGAATCGCTATCTCCGATGGCGTATGATCCGCCAAGAAAGCCGATTCATCACCAAACAATTCCCACATCTTCTTGAGCTTGGCGACAAAGGTCGCCAGAAGCCGATTTTTCTTGATTTCGGTCGCGGGTGAGACTCGGACAACGATGGCCGGAGGCGCTTGAGTTCTCATGGGTGAAGAGAGAAAATCCAGCTCGCTCGTCGAGCCACCAGGCCGGAGGGGTCAAAATTTAGCTTGCCGGGTTTTCTCGCCTGCAAGTAATGACTCGCATGGATACCATCATTACCTTGACTGGCTCATGGGTAGAAACATATAACGAAAAAGAAAATTTGAAGTTACAAGCAATCAAATTGAGTTTTCATAAAATATAAGGTGAGAAATTCGATTACATCTTGTGGGTTGAAGACCGGCCCCGAGATGTCAGAGGAGCAGGAGTGCTATTCTTCTTCTTGGAGATGGGGAGGTATCTTGAAATCCAAATTCGACAATTAAAGGACGCCGATAAGAAGTTCAGAGGAGTTTTTGGAATCGAAAGTGCTTATCAGATCACAGATAGACTCGGTGCTATCGGGGGTACGCACCTTTGGGGGCCTCGACTTCTTGGCAGCCAGTTTTTTCCTCAGGCCGGTTTCGCCTTCGGGTTTTCCTCGCTGAATGAGGATAGGTAAGAAATCGGATGTTTCGTAATTATATGTTGTAAAGCCAATTTTACCACTTTTCTTGGACGCCGGAGGAGCTCTTATGCCAAGGCCGGCGTGCACTTGGCCGGAATGAAGTTGACCGCCGATTCCAATGAGCTTGGCTTTGGGACGCTTTGTTACCGCCTCGAAGAAAATAAACCGAGGTTAGTAATCGAAAAGAATAATGTGAGTTAGCAACGCACGCAAGTTAGTAACCTCTGCTAAGTAGAAGACGGCGCGGGTCTCTGATTCTGTCTTTCATCGCTCGAGTCCGATGAGAAACGTCCCGATTCTAAAAAATTTTCCTCCTTGTTCATCGTAACTATCTAATCGGTACTACTTGAGCTACTAGCTTCCGATTCCGAGAGCCTCCGTCATGCCGGCGATCTTTGGCCGCTTGGGCTTGCGTGTTTTCTTTTGGCCAATAATTGCTCGACAAGGTTGAAGCTCCACCTTCTGCGTGAATGTTTTTATGATGGCTTCCCACCGCCGTCGAACTTTGCGTAAGTATCGCCCACATTCTAAATTCATGGCATTGTGAAGTCAATGAGTACCGATAGAATTCCATGTTTATTGAGGGCTCAAATCTTCCCCGCATTCAGTTGGCGATAAATTAAGAGATCAGAATGTCTTGCCCATGGTTGAATTGCCGATCAACCACAAACCGGTGATAGAATTCGTAAGATGGTTTTCGATGTGGGTTCTCGTGCTCGTAATAGCAAAAAAATTCCGGAGAAATGAATTTTGTATGTCTGCTGTGGCTTCTCCTTTCAAGGTGTTTTCCAATCGAAAATGAAGGAATCGGATATCTATCAAGATCGCTGTATGGATTGCACCGTTTTAATCTGTATTCGATTCGCATATTGTATAAAATGCAACCATGGACATAGCAATATCTTCTTGATTTAAGCTACCGCCTATTGCGCTTAATCGAGATCATTTCCCCATATGATCTGTCACGGCCATCAGCGCCATCGATTCTTTCTCGCTTGGAAATCTTAGGCTGAAATCTAATTCGCTAAGGAGTTGTATATCCGAGTTTCGTGAACATTCCGATAAACTAGAAAGGACAAATGTTATCGATCGAGTAATCGGCTTTGGGTGAGCAGAGACCTTCCCGATCTCGCATCATCGTGATAAGTGGCACCTACCGTATTTACCGATTGCTAGTTTTTGGCTCGATGCTAGTGCCTCACCGCCCCCTCGATAGACCTTGCTAGACTAAGTGATTGACCGCAAAAAGAATCGATCGAGCCACATGTTCAGGAAAGCAATGTGCTCTTCATCTTCTACGATGCCGATCTTCCGATGGGTGCTAATATACCGCTGTTAGGCAAAGTTCTTCTCAGAAACCAGCTTCAGTGTGGTAGCATTTCGCCATCGGAACTTAGACCGTTAGCATCGCCACGCCTAAGAGTGTAGGGTTAATGGGTCCGGTCGAAAAGAAAAGCATTGGGTCAGACGCACCAAAATAAGTCGATGTCCATAAAGGGTTCATCCGCCGGTGGTGGAGATAAGGAGAGAAGGATGGCATCGGTAATTCCTAATTCGGCCCCATTGCTCTTGTTTCTACCATAGACCGAATGAGCCGGGCCCCTTATATCCCTTGATCGGCTAGGCCAAGATCTAAATGCCGATTTCCAACTGCTACACTAAGCTTATCGGCAAATAAACCGAGTCTTCCTAGAGAGTGATATATGAAATCTGATGGGTCTCGATCTCCCATCGCCCTGTGGAATACAAAGCTTCAGAGTCCGAGTATTGAATTAGTACCTAAGACGTGATGCCGATTGAGAGTTGGAGAAGAATTGGTCAGGCGCCGATCACGAGGGCTCTTGAAATTCGACATGATAGACGGAAAGTAGTAGGAGAGCGTGAGAGTGACTTCGAATGGTGCGCTTATTTATAGCCGTGGTAAAACTAGGGTTTTACCGCTGCCACAAGCATGCCGCTTTGTTACATGTTATCTGCTAATGACACGTGTTCTCCAAATGGGCTAAAAGTGAAGAATTACAGGATAAAAATGTGAAATGTTCCGATATGGTAAATCCGATTTTTACTAGGAAGTTCTACGCACGAAATACTCATTGCCAAACTTAGGGGCATATGTTGACACCCAAATTTGGCGTAAATCGGATACTCGAAAAGGCCAAATGTGTTAGAATTATTGGGCCAAATCAGAATGGGTCAGAGGTAAAGAAGAAGAGCATATTGAAGAAGCCGATGGATAAAAGACTTCGAAGAAATACGGCTTGATCTGAGGCGCGACGCCGAAAAATAGGTCGATTGCAGATCGCCTTTGTAATAGTATAAATAGGACCTTAGGCCTCAGAATAGGTATCTAACTCTCAATACACAAAACACTTTTCTCGAATCCGATCGACCTCGCCGAAAGGCTTCAACTCGCAGTGAGAGCTATCTCGGCGGGATAATCGATTCTCTTCGTAACCCGTATGCATGGTCGCATCGCTTTGATCTCATGTGTACAAACCATGTTAGACTGCCTCGGATTTCACCGATCTTTAACATGTTTTCGCATATTACAATCGCCTCGCTCAATCGATCCGTAATATGTGTTTATCCTGTAATGCCGATTATCATATATTTTGCATGCTTTTCCTTGAATATGATATATGCGATCGCCTCGCTTAATCGATCTTGTGATACCGCGCTAGGATTTTGCATGTACAAGTGTTTGCCGATCAAGATTGCATCTCGTTGGTTTTAACCGCTTAAATCAATTTATTAGTTTACATCTTGAATCGGATCTCAATACTATCTTGGCTTGACCAATCTATTCAATGCATATCGGTTTAACCTAATGCATCAGTGCAAAGGTTTATTACTAATTTTATATGAAAATACCAAAAAGAAATAGAAGGATTAAATTTAAATGTTTATTTACACTCATTTGCCCTATCTCGCCTTAAGTCGATAGATTATGTAATCGGATTATTCAAAGCCGATTACAAATTTACCTCGATATCAAAAGTTTATTAGGGTACTTACTAACTATATATAAATTTTGCCAAGGGCTTAAAATTATGAAAAACATATCTAACATTTCCATGTGTCTCAAAAACATATCTAAACCTGGGTTCCTATTTCTTTATGCGCTACATGATGATTGTCGAGGTGCATTCAAATGCTTCTCTCTTAGCTATGGCATTTGCTTAACTACATGTTTTCTCACTTTGTTGTCGTGATTTACGATATTTGAATAAATCATTTTTCAAACACAAGTCAACCCAACCCATACGTCATTCGCTTGGGAAGCGTTATTGATCACATTTAATTGTGATATTTGTCGCCCCTAATGTCCACGCTTTTGATAGCCTAGGATGGACTTAGCACGGTTTGTCGGGCATGGGTGCGATCTCGATTGAATTTCTGGCCCAGAACTCCTTGTTCTCCGATGCACAAGTAATATGTGTGCATTCGGAGAACAAATGGAGGTTACGCCGAAATTTCGCTCGAATCGCACTCCACATACCACGTACAAACCGTATAACCCATTCATCCCTAGGTGGGTTTAGGACCTATCTTTGCCTAGATCTCCTGTTAGGATAATTAACTTATTTTTTTTTATGTATCTTTCAAATTACTATTAATAAAGACTATCAAGACCGTATATGGATGTATGCTGGGATAATGGTATGAAGCACATCAAGAATGGAAAGTTAATACACAAAGTTTTCTCGGATAAGGTTTTCACCCTGCATCTCCTCAAGTGGGTAGCTAAGCGTCCATGTGTTAAATTCCATCTTTTGCCCGAGTGACAAAATCCATTATGGCCGGGCCACCTATGTAAATTGGGCTTCATACCAAATTATCTCATCATGGTAATAACATGGTGAGTCACGGTGGTAGATATATTTGATGAAGATGATACTACCGATGTAGTGGATGATGTGATGGATGAGATAGTTCAGACCTAGGTCGGCAATTTTAACGTCCTGAGGATGAATTTGTGAGTCATGAGGATGTACCCACCATAGAAGCTAAGAAATTCTTTAGCCTCTTAGATGCTTCAGATAAGCCTTTACATGAGGGAGACTAAGGTGTCATCCTTTCGCTCCCTATACATGCCTTATGAATATAAAATCAAAATATTGTTTCTTTCAAGGATGTTACAACGATTTGATCAAATTGATTGGTGATGTCCTTCCAGAAAACCAAGTTGCCAAAAGATATGTACTACTTGAAGAAGATTTTGGCTGGTTTAGGAATGCCTTATGAGAAGATAGATGTCCTGTGGTTAACAATTGTATGTTATTTTGGAAGAATGATGTCGCCAAGAAAACTCTTAGTTTTAAGGCCTAGATTTGTACAAGCAGAGTACCTCAAGCATGTAGAGTTTTCACAAGTTGTATAATGAATATATTTGTAGGCAATGGGTTGATGTAGCATGGATGGCACAAACAAAGATAAGGCAAGTGAATGGTACTGGTTCTCTTTATGCTACTCATTATTCCGGCCTAGTGGTCATCAATCGGCAACGTACCTACTCAAGTGGGCTCATTATAAGGTCATACAGATGGGATGCATGGGAATGTTGGGAAGGAGTGTGGGTGGACTGGGTAATTTTCAAATTTTTGTCGGCTCAATCAAGCTACATAAAATTAATGTCTAACAAATTTATTCATTTCCCATGCAGAGAGATACCGCTTGCTGGTTGATCGGATCGTGGTTCCAGGAGAAGACAAGATATGTTTTTGAGAACGCAATGACTGTGATTTGTCATGGAGATGATGTACTGTGCTCGATTCAAAGCGTGTGCTTGTATTATAAGAGGGTGCTACATCAAGATATGAGTAAGAAGCTTGGTGCATCAAAAATCTACTTTCGCAAGATCAAGACCGATGGCCCTGAAGTTATGTTGCCTTGGTTCAACAAATGCCCTCAAGCATGGCATGCTCTTAGCCAACACTGGCTTTAGAAAATTTGTTCAGAATCAAACAAGAAGAGGGATAATAGGAGGCGGGCCCAAGGGTATCTCAGCTGCGGACGGAGCCGATGGACATCTTCGCCTGGCGCGACGTATGGTAAGTTTCTTACTTGCACAGAGTGTTATAGGTCATTTTCGATATTTGAATAGTTTAATTTACTAATGTTGACTAATATATGATATGTTCACTAATGCTATTCTATAGGAAGCTCAAGGGGTCTCGACCCATCGAGGTCGAAGCTATATTAGAGGTCACCTTGGCTATGATCCAAACATACTCACCAATGCATGTAGTGACAAGGCTAATACAGATTCAAGTTAGTATAATTGTTTCTAAATCAAGTGAATTCTTTATTATATCCTCGATGCATTGATATGTTGTGCGTGCATCTTATGGGCAAGTGATGGCCGATGCTCACTTGCCGTTAATGATCGAGAAGGGAAGATGTCGATCCCATGGCTCAGAGATAGTAGCGGAGGTGGCAAGAAACATGGTAGATTCTCCATGTTTAATGGTGTCCTGGATAGTTCTCACCGTTTTAAGTTCAGCAAGATCCTCGGCTTCTTCACAAGGTAGTGGGTCGAAGCTTCGTGAGACCCAAGTATTACAGAGCAAGCGAGGCAACAAGTTGCCAAATAAGCCGCACGCGAGGCCCAAATGGTGGAGCAGTATGAGGCAACAACAAGAATACTTGCTTCATGGCAAGGTGAGCAACAGTGTACTATTTAGGTATTCTTGTTCATTTTATATCATTGCTCATTTTACTTCAAATTAATGAAAATTACAAAATTATGTTGCTCCCTGATGTCTTGTTTGAATTCCATATATTATCGCTTTATGTTAATAAAATAGCACAAATATAGTTAATTGTTAACCTAATAACTACAAAGTTTACTTCATATTCATAATCATTTCCTAATATATGCAATTCACTATTTTGATCTTAAAATGGTTAAAATTATTTTTAGGCATATATGACGCAGTTAGCTTTGGAACGCCATTAAGTCTCCCCTATCTCGACTCCACCTATATTTACACCACAATCTCCCATTACTAGATGTATCAAATTTAAACTCTTTTGTATGTGCATGGTTGTGTAACTTAGAATTTCTAATATTGCATTCCAATTTAGGGTCCTGTGGGTTCTCCAGACGCCAATGTTGGAGGCGCTTCTTCTTCAAGACTACACTCGCTGGAGACTACCTTGGCTCAGAGGCGATACTTGGTAGCTTACATCGCTTAATACCTCCAAGCTAGGTTATGTTGTGAACTACCTTTTGATATGTGCACATGTGTTGATGTGTTGAACTTGCTCTGTGCCAGTTGTTGGAATTATGCGGACTTGTGGTTTGGAACTTGTATGTGAACTTGTATGCCAACAAGGAGTGGAACTTGTACGTAACAAGTGGATTCAATTTGTATATGAACTTGTGCATTGCAAAAATTATGCGTTGTGTTGAATTGTGGAAATGTGTGGATTAGAATGTGTCAAAATGTCTATTGCAAATGTTCAATGTGGATTGGAAATGTGTGGATTGAAATTTGAAAAATAGGGTCGGAGGAAAATTGGCGGCCGAATGCTCCAAGATGAGAATGCCACCGGGCCACGAATAATCGAGCCACGCGTCGATCGGCACGTTCAGAAGATTTACGCCTGACAGCCCCGCCGACGAATATCGTAGATGCCATCGCGGGTTTTTCCTCAGCGCAGGTCGACGCATTTTACGCTTCACCCACCTGGCCGACGAATACAACGCCGTGCCACGCGCGGTTTGTCAGCTCACGGAGGTCAGATTTACGGCCGGGCTCAGCCCACGAATATGAGACGGGCGACGCCCCCACCGACTAGAAGTGTTTACGCGGCCTAGGGCCACGAATAACTCTTATTTTACGTACCACCGACGAAATATCGCAAGTATTTACGCCGCCCTATTTACGCCATTTATTTACGTCGCCGACGTAAATAGCTATTTCGGCTTGCGTGCTATTTATTAAGCCCGCCGACGTAAATAAGTCGGATTCTCGTAGTGAACACAATGTAGTAATGTAGTAGATTCACATTTAACACAATTAGCGATGCATAGCTAGTTGATAACTAAAATCGAGAACATATTCAATAAACTTTAAATTACAATTGTGCTAATAGATGATTAACACGGCACATGTATTAGCTATAATCTAATCAAGTAAAATAATATAAACTTAAGCATGCATGTTTAAAATCTAGTAACAGTAAATAAAAAAAACTAAAATAAAAGTAGGATTCAACATGTAACTAGCTTGCACCTTGACTTTCCGAGTACACCGCGTTAAGCTCTCCTCCGGTATCCTCGGCGTCGTCTACACGTAATCGAATCACAAATAAATAAATCACAGCAAATAAAAGTCACTAAAATAAGAAAGAAATATAATTATTAGATACTTATAGAATTGGTCTTGGGCGATTGGATATTTGGATGGATGGTTTGGAAACTATTAATAGGGGAGGATACGCTGTTCATTGAACAGTGAAGCTTTGCTAAATTGGCCCAAGACTACGGAGCAGATGAATTAGCCCCAAACCCCGGCCACACATGGGCGGGCAGAGGAGGGAGAGAAGAAAACAATGGCCAACTCTCGGTTTCCCCATCGGCTTCGCGTCCCTGGCGACGGCGGCGCGCAGCGAGCAGCGCCGTGCAAACAGCAGCTGTGCAGCAGGCAGCGGGCAGCAGCTACGCACGCAGCGCACGCAGCAGTAGCAACGACGCACGCAGCAAGCAGCGGCTACGGCGGAAGACGGCGGACGGCGCGGTGGGTGCTCACCGAAGCAGCAAGACGGCGGCAGCGACTCCGATTTCGACGGCAACATCATGAAGCTCCGGAGTAGACGAGTTTTTGCTGGGTGTGAGGATGAACGAAGTAGATGAGTTTTTACCGGGTGACTAGGTATTTAAAGAAGGATAGAGAGATAGGATCAAACCAACTCAGTTTGGATTAGCTCCGATTAATCCGGTTAGGGATAGAGTAAGGATGGTAGCATGGAGACGAGGAGAGAGCAGAATAAAAACGAGCACATGTGTTTCCGAGAGGATGGCCACAACTGAACACTTAAAAATAGTTCAAGGATTAGTTAAATTTGAAAATTACTTAAAAATAATTATTATTTCTTTTGGGGTTAAAATAATTGCAGCGGCTGTAGCAATGACGCTGCCTTGGTATATGAGTATCGTGAGGATTTGGAGAAGTCGGCTCTGCCTTCTACTCGGCGACTCGCCAACTCGGCGACACTCCAATAGTGACACGATGGTGATGAGAACTACACTAGCTAGAGTGGTTTTTAGGAAAAAAAAAATGGTTGAATAGAGCTCAGCTGGGATTTTGGATTGAACGGTTGGCTTCGATCGATTGCAACAAGGAGTGCTAGGGCAAGGCTCGAAAAAGAACGGAAATTTTAGAGAAACAATGAAATTCTTCTCGAACTAGAGTTGAATTCCGAATTTGATATAAATAGGAAATTTTTTTATAAAAATAAATTTGAACTCGCAATTTCTTTTTATTTCAAATCCGTAATTTTGAGGATGTCACAGTAGGCCACCTCGCCGGTGACCTCGCCGTCCTTCTTGGCTGCCTTCAGCGTGGCGTCGACCCGCTCGGTCACCCATGCGTCGGTTGGTTTTTCTGCCCGAGCAGGAGATCCTCTCAGTTTCTGTTCGGAAGAAGCATCAAAGAAAGGTTGAGTCTTAAAGGCACTTACCCGTGCTCTCCCTAGAGATGTCTTCCCATCCCTCTATCTTATAGAAGGGATAGGGTCTTCTCCGCAGCGGACAGATCACATTGTTGTATAATCCGGATGATCTCCGCCTGTGAGCCCAAGGCTCACGAGGAAGCGATCTTCCTCGTCAAGTACCAATCCTCGGCGGACATCTCCGGCCGAGGCATCGGTGTTCCCTTCGCCGGCGCCTTCCCGGTGAAGATGAGCTTGTTGTCGTCGCTCCGCCGGGTGTAGAACCACCTCGTCCACCACGCGCCCATTGAGTCAAGCAGCGGCGGACGGGGGTACGGCGCGTCGTCGGCGGTGGCCCGGAGCTTGAGGTAGTAGCACCCCTGCGCCAAAGCGGCGAAACTACTCCTCGTTACCGTATAGTAATGGAGGAACAGCCCCACCGGCAGATCAAAGCCCAGATAGCCCTCGCACAGGTGTGCGAAGACGGCCATCTGGAGGATGCTGTTCAGATTGAGGTTAGCCACCTCCAATCCGCTGATGTTTAAGAAGGCCTCTACGTAGTCGCTCTCGGGAGACCTCAACTCGAACAGTGGGAACTGTTCGAAGTTGAGGAACTCTCCCTCAAGCGGCTCCGGAGTTTCCTCCTCCCAGGCGACCTCCGGCTACCGGCGTCGATGTGGCCCTCTTCCTCCCAAACTCTCAAGTCCTCCTCGGATCGCTAGAGCTTCTGAACTTGGCCATAGCGGTCCCCGAGTTGGGCGAGCGGGTTTGGTGGTGGAGTTTTGGTGCTTGGTCTTGAGTGCGGTTGGAATTAGGGTTTGGGAAGGGAAGGCGCGAGGCGAGTGGCTAGCCATGGCGGCTTAGGAGCATTATAGTCCCATATCGCAGCTCTGCAGCAGTTTGTCACAAAGCGGCTAGTTTTTACCGCAGCGGTGGGTAAAGCGGTGCTTTGTTTTCATCTTCTTGTGACGATGAATTACCGTTGAGCTCGCCAGCGGTTACTTTTTCAGCGTCGCGTTGAGGGTGAGTGCTCTGCTCAGCGGATGTGATTCCCTTTCGATTACTGTGAGTTGCTTTCGAAGCGTCGGGTTTGCTCGGTCCCGAACAAGTTACTGCTCGGTTGAACTCATAACTGTTCGGTCGTATGTTGCACGTCTTTGTAGCGACAAAATTTCCCTCTTCGTGACTTGGAGTCTCAAGAGGAAGACCCCACTCTAGTGAGTCCTTCCACTTGAGTCTCGGGAGCTAAACTGTCCGGGATAAAATCACGGCCCATTGCCATAGCCCACTCCTGAGCGGCCCAATCGAGCGCCTACGGGGCCCGGCTCCTGGAAGGTTCTATCGAACCCATATGCATCCTGCCGAACAGCCCTTGGCTGGCGCGGTGCGTAATGGTCTACGATTCGTGTTTGAGTCCGACTCGAACAGAAGTTCTGCACGGCTATGTGAAGACCCGGACGTGGTTTCCCGGATTGGAATAGAAGTCGTGATCCCCAAGACTAGGAGTATTCCTTATCTGCCTCGGGATATATTTGGCATGTCGAGTTCGTTACGATCTCGTAGTTAGCCCGGCCCGATATTCCCTTGGTATGTCGGTTTGCTCAGCACTATATAAACAGGGCCCCTACGGCGTGTAGAGGGGCCAAGACTCTTTGCATTGTCGCATATTGCTTCCTGTACACCCATAATCTCGCCGAGACTTGTTCGTCTCATCGAGCCACCTCTTGTATTCATCTCTGATATATAAGAAAGGCTGGACGTAGGGCTATTATCTCTCCCTAGAGGCCTGAACCAGGATAAAACCCCTATCTCCTGTTCGTTGCTGTTCGTGGTTGTTCGGCGTGTCTCCCATCTCACTTATAAAGAACCTTAGTGACTTGAGATCGTTATCTCAACCGTCGACAGATACTTTAAAGTGCCGTTTATTCACTTCGCTTCCTCCGAACAGCATCACCTCCTGGCCAGATCTGGAGAAGAAATTCCACGAATAGTTCTATTCTGGAGAGAACGAAGCGAGAATTACCAATATAATGATGATCAAACAGAAATTTGGTGAATCGGTAAATGAATATCTGCGTCTGTTTAGGGAGGTAAGGAACCGATGCTATAGCCTGTCTCTGCCTGACAATGAGTTGGCAGAATTGTTTTCAAGGGCACATTACATCAATCGAAAGAAGGTGGGCAACCAGGAGTTTGCAGATATATCGCATCTGGCCCATAAGATCGCGCTATATGAAAGCCGATTCTCCGATAATTCTTACCCAGGTCAAAGGGAGTATCGGAATAATAACAATAACAAAGGCAAAGAAAAAGCTGTCAACATGGTTGATGCTGATGAAGACGAAGAATCCGATGACTCCGATGTGGAAGATATGGGTGCCGACGTTGCTGAATGGGTAAATAATAAGAAGGAGTTTGAGCTTGGATGGATAAAGACGAAAGGCGCTGAGAAAGGCAAATATTCTTTTGATACGTCCAAATGTGATTGGATTTTCGATCATCTATTGCAAGAGAAGCAGATTCGGCTTAAACAAGGACATGTAATTCCCCCGCTAGAAGAGTTGAAAAAGCGGAAGTACTGCAAGTGGCACAACTCCTACTCGCATGCCACTAACGAGTGCAATGTATTCAAACAAATAGTGCAGAAAGCGATTGAGAGTGGCCAACTTCGTTATCAAACCAAAAACTCGCAGGTCGACACAGAACCGTTTCCAGTCGGTTTTATTGGGATGGTTGACGCTAAGAGGAAAGCCAACAATCCGGAGGGTTCTGATCGATTTAAAGTACTTGTCGGATCTAAGCGGATCTTGGTGGAAGAGAAGCCGGATCTAAACTTCCGATCGTCTGGTCGACGTGGCGAAAGGGCTCGTGAGTGGCGCGAGGTAAAGCGCGGACACGATCGTAATCCGATTGCTAAGCCAAGGCCAAAGCCGACTTTTGATCAGCTGATGGAAAAATATGATCGGATGGCTAAGGAAGCACCTCGCAGGAGCATTAAACCGGACACCTCAGAAGCAGTTCAATGGGATTCAAATGATCGAGATTGGGAGATGGAGCATTGGGACTGCCCTTTTTTCCGATATTGCTGGGAAGAGAGGATGTCATTGCCTACACTGGAAAACTGTCCAATGAATCATGCCTTTATTCCTCCCAAGAGAACATTGGTAAAAGATCGGCTGGTGTTCCCTAGTGACAAAGCCGATAATGTCACGATGAGTAAAAATACCGATGTGCATCGACCTCCCAAAGTGCCGTTGCCACAATGGTGTCCGAGTGGGATCACAAAATCTCAGAAGCGGCGCTTGCAGCGGATGAGGCACGCTGAAGCTAAGGAGGTTGAAGCCGAGAAGTTTAGGGATGCTCTACTGGAACAGGTAAAACCGACTAAACCGGCAAGGGGCAAGTTAGAGTGGAGGCCCAAGTTGAGATCGGCCGTTATTATTGAAAAAGATTCCGATGAGATCTCAATCTCCACCAATATGGTTTGCATGCTACCTCGGGAGTTCATGAATGATTATGAAGAAGCTGCTGCAGAGCTAGTGGTTGGAGCGGAAGATGCTATATTCAAGAAACCAGAGAATTCCCGATTACATTTGAAGCCGTTATTTATCATGGGATACATAAATGGAAAGCCGATTTACAGAATGATGGTGGACAGTGGGGCTACTATAAACCTGATGCCATATTCTGTGTGCCGAAAAATCGGAAAATCTACGAAAGATTTGGTCAAGACTAATATAGTTTTGAGCAATTTCAATGGAAATCCGAACGAAGCCAAAGGAGTTCTGGTTGTAGAACTCACTATAGGGAGTAAGACGATCCCAACAGCTTTCTTTGTAATTGAAGGAAAAGGGAGTTATAATGTGCTGTTGGGAAGGGATTGGATCCACGCCAATTGCTGCATTCCATCGACATTGCATCAGATTCTAATCCTGTGGATTGGTGATCAAATAGAAGTGGTAAGAGGAGAGTCTCTAACTGCGGAAACCGATTGTGCCGATATTCATCATAACCTGGAGGCACTATCAGGAAAACCCTTGTAGGATTGTGATTTCCTCAGTGTGAGTAAATTGGGGTTCAAACCAACAACACTGGAAGGACAATCGGTAACGCAAGGATGTGAGGGTTTTTTATGGGAACCGCGGCTCTAGAGGGGATGGAATATAAGATGGGCGAAGGGTTCATATCGGCTGATGAACTTGAAAAAGTCGATATTGGAACCGATGTAAAGGAAAGGCCCACTTACATCAGTAAGAAGTTGCCGCGGGAATATAAGGATTGGCTTATTCAAATACTTAAAGATTGGGTTGATTGTTTCGCACGGGAGTATCATGAAATGCCTGGTCTAGACCGGTCCATAGTTGAACAGAAAATTAAAATGAAACCTGGGTTTCGGCCAGTGAAGCAATCGCCCAGGAGGATCAGCTGGAAAATTTATGATCAAGTAAAGGCTGAAATTCAGAGGTTATTAGACTCAAAGTTTATTCGGCCTTGCAAATATGCCGATTGGATCTCTAACATCGTACCAGTCGGTAAAAAAGATTCTGATAAAATTCGGGTGTGTATCGATTTTCGAGATTTGAATAAAGCCACATACAAAGATGAATATCCGATGCCAATTGCCGATCGGTTGATCGACGCAGCCTCAGGCAATCGGATTATCAGTTTCCTAGATGGTAATGCTAGATATAATCAAATCTTTATGGCCGAAGAAGACGTGAACAAGGCTGCATTCAGGTGTCCTGGTGCTATCGGCTTATTTGAGTGGGTTGTGATGACTTTTGGGCTGATTAGCGCTGGAGCGACATATCAAAGAGGGATGAACTTGATATGCCATGACTTAAATCGGTAAACTGGTTGAAATCTATATCGATGACGTGGTTATTAAATCTCAAGAAGAAGAACAACACCTGGCTAATATCGTGATCGTGTTGGATCGGTTTCGAAAATATGGCATGAGGATGAATCCAAAGAAGTGCGCTTTTGGGGGTATCAGCCGGCAAATTCTTGGGGTTTATGGTGCATCAGAGAGGAATTGAAGTTCATCCTGATAGGGTAAAGGCGATCCTGAATACAAAGCCTCCTGATTCAAAGGTTCGTCTACAAGAGCTTATCGGTAAGATCAATTACCTGAGAAGGTTTATTTTGAATTTATCGGAAAAGATCATCCCGTTCTCCCCGTCGCTTAAATTGAAGAATTCCGATAAGTTTGTTTGGGGGCCTGAGCAACAGAAAGCGTTTGATAATATTAAGGAGTACCTGATTAATCCTCCTGTTTTGGTTGCTCCGAAAGAAAGTCTACCATTCAAATTGTATCTATCGGTATCGGATAAAACGACAGGAGCAGTTCTGGTCCAAGAAGCCGACGGAAAGGAGCATGCGATCTTTTATCTTAGCCGAAAACTATTGGATCCAGAAACCCGATACACGGTAGTAGAAAGGTATTGCCTTTGTTTATACTTTGCATGTACTAAGTTGAGACATTATTTGTTGGGTGCTGAATGCAAGGTGGTATGTCAGACCGATGTGGTCAAATATATGCTTAACGCCCCGATAATCAAGGGACGTCTTGGGAAGTGGGCATATACTCTCATCGAGTTTGACTTGACATATGAACCCCCGAAAGCCGTCAAGGGGCAAGTTTTAGCCGATTTTATCACGCACAACCAAGATGTTAATTTGTCGATGCTTTTGCCCTGGGTAATGTTCTTTGACGGATCAGTGTGCGAGAAGGGATGCAGAATCGGTATTTTCATTGTTTCTCCTGGTGGTGTTCCTTACAGATTCAGTGTTACAGTGGATTTTGGATTGACCAACAATCAGGTGGAGTATGAGGCATTGATCCAAGGATTGGAGTGGTTAATTCAAGCTGGTGCCATCGCTGTAGAAGTGTTCGGAGATTCACAATTGGTGGTTTTCCAGATGATCGGTAAATATGAGTGTCATAGTGACCTGCTTCGGGAATGTCTGGAAAGAGCTTCTGATTTGGCTAAGTATTTCAATGTTTTTACAATTCATCATGTTCCGAGGGAACAGAATTGTCAAGCCAATGATTTAGCTCAGGAAGCATCAGGTTATAAATTACCGATCATGGAGTTGGATATTATCCCAATCCCAAATCCCGTTCCGATAGGATGGCAAGCAGAAATTGTTGGTTATCTTAAAGATCCTCAAGGGAAAACCGATAGGAAGCTTAAAAGAAGAGCCCAAAGGTACGTTCTGATCAGTGACAAGTTATACTATCGGAGTTTTGATGGATTATTGCTTAAGTGCTTAAATGAAGAGGAGGCTAAAGTTGCGATCAGAGAAATTCATGAAGGGTTGTGTGGAACTCATCAATCAGCATACAAGATGAGATGGATGTTGAAGCGTGTAGGATATTTTTGGCCGGCAATGGTGGAAGATTGCTTCAAATATTATAAGGGTTGCAAAGACTATCAGAAATTTGGGAATATCCAACATGCGCCTGCATCAATTTTACATCCGATCGTGAAGCCGTGGCCTTTTAGAGGATGGGGAATTGATATGATCGGAGAAATATTTCCTTCCTCGTCCAAGGGGCATCGGTATATTTTGGTGGCAACAGATTACTTTACCAAGTGGATTGAAGCTGTACCACTGAAGAAAGTTATTGCTACCGAAGCGATTGATTTTGTCAAAGAGCACATAATTTACCGATTTGGTATTCCGCAGACGATCACTACAGATCAAGGATCGGTATTTATGTCAGAGGCTTTTCAGGATTATGCTCGAAGCTTGGGAATCACGACGATTAATTCCTCGCCGTATTATGCTCAAGCCAACGGCCAAGCAGAATCTTCAAATAAAAGTGATATAAAGTTGATTAAGCGAAAGATCGATGAAAAGCCGCGAGGTTGGCATAATACTTTGGCGGATGCATTATGGGCATATCGGATTGCAAAGCATGGAGCTACGAAGGTGTCACCATTCGAGCTGGTTTATGGCCAGGAGGCTGTTTTGCCGATGGAGGCGATCATCGGATCTATAAGAGTTGAGGAACAAAATAACGTAAAAGTCGATGATTATAAAAATCTGATGGTTGATAAACTTGATGATATGGTGGCAGTCCGGTTAAAGGCTCTGGAACATATTGAGCGAGATAAGCAAAGAGTTGCCAGGCATTATAACAAGAAGGTCGTACCGAAAGCTTTTGAAGTGGGGGAGCTTGTGTGGAAGACGTTTTTGCCGATTGGTTCTAGAGATCCTAAGTACAGAAAGTGGTCTCCGAATTGGGAAGGGCTGTTCAAAATTAATCGGATTATTCCTGGAAATGCGTATATCTTGGAAACGCTTGATGGTGAGGTTTTCGGTAAAACAATTAACGCCAAGTATCTAAAAAAGTATTATCCTAGCGTTTGGGTTGGAGCTTGAGTTGAAATCTGTTTAAGAGCCGATTCTAAGAAATCGCCTATAGTTCAAGAAACTGTATAGTACTCAACATGTTGCTATTGAGAAAAAGCCGATTCTAAGTGAATCGCCTATAGTTTATCTAGTTGATAATACGATTTTACTCAATACCTCGCTATAGAGCAAAAGCCGATTCGAAGGAATCGACTATAGACAAATGATAAAAAGCGATTGCATAAGAGTAAAAGTTGTTACAAAGGCACGAAGGCCCTAATTGTTTTCGCCCAAGGGGCAAGATCAAACATCGTTTAACAATCGGTAAAATACCGATTCACACAGCAGTTTAAAATTTGGCTCGCAGGCCAATCACTCACAAAACTCATAGATGGCCGCGGCAGCGCTGGACATTGTATCCCGGATCCGATTGATGGTTGTCATGTCTTCTTCGGCTGATCCGGGAATGATCGGTATTTTCTTCTTCGCGTCCAGGCGCTGGGCGCGAGCTTTCACAATACCATATTGTTCCTCGCGCGATCGCTTTCCTCAAAGTTGGGCGGCGGCTTCTTGACTTTCTTCGCCTTCTCGGTTCGAGTTCGAGTTTAACCCTTGAAACTGCTTTGGAGGTAGCAAGCTTTGCCGATTCAGCCTCCTGCTTTAGCCTGAGGAGCGTGTTATTTTGAGCATTGGCGTCTTGGATCAGCCCCTTCAATTCAGCTTCCGCTTGAGTGCTTCCCTTTGGTGTAGCCGATCTAGCGCAGCATCGAAATCGGCTTTCTTTTCTCCCAGGGGCAACACCTTCTGGATGGCTGAGGCTATTTGCTCTGGAAGAATGTCTTTGATAGAATCGGCTATCTCCCGTATGGCAGAAGGATCCGCCAAGAAAGCCGATTCATCACCAAACAATTCCCACATCTTCTTGAGCTTGGCGACAGTGTCAGCAGAAAGCCGATTTTTCTTGATTTCCGGGGCTGCGGCAGGAGACTCGACAACGATGGCTGGAGGCGCTTGAGTTCTGATGGGTGAAGAGAGAAAATCCAGCTCGTCGTCGAGCGATCGATCTTGGAGGGTCAAAATTTAGCTCGTCGGTTTTACGCCCGTCGTAAGTAATGACTGCGTGGATACCATCATGTACCTTGGTAGGTCATGGGTAGAAACATATACTGAAAAGAAAATTTGAAGTTACAAGCAATCGAAATTCGGAGTTTTCATAAAATATAAGGTGAGAAATTCCGATTACATCTTGTGGGTTGAAGACCGAAGGCGTCTGAGATGCTGGGGGAGGAGCAGGAGTGCTATTCTTCTTCTTGGAGATGGGGGAGGTATCTTGAAATCCAAATTCCGACAATTAAAGGACGCCGATAAGAAGTTCGTAGGAGTTTTTGGGAATCGAGTGCTTACTGTATCACAGATAGACTCGGTGCTATCGGGGGTACGCACCTTTGGGGGCCTCGACTTCTTGGCAGCCAGTTTTTTCCTCAGGCCGGTTTCGCCTTCGGGTTTCCCTGTTGAATGAGGATAGGTAAGAAATCGGATGTTTCAGAATTATATGTTGTAAAGCCAATTTTACCACTTTTCTTGGACTGCTGGGAGGAGCCTTGCGCGAAGGCCGATGCAGACTTGGCCGTGGAATGAAGTTGACCGGCCGCATCTCCAATGAGCTTGGCTTTGGGACGCTTGTTACCGCTCTGGAAGAAAATAAACTGGAGGTTAGTAATCAGAAAAGAATAATGTGAGTTAGCAACGCACGCAAGTTAGTAACCTCGTTGCGAGAAGACGATGCGTGGGTCTGGGATTCTGTTCTTTCATCGTCTGAGTCTGATGAGAAACGTCCCGATTCTAAAAAATTTTCCTCCTTGTCTTCATCAGAACTATCGGAATCGGTACTACTTGAGCTACTAGCTTCCGATTCCGATAGAGCCTCTGTCATGCCGGCGATCTTTGGCCAGTTGGGCTTGCAGGTTTTCTTTTGGCCAATAATTCGTTCGATTAAGGTTGAAGCTCCACCTTCTGTTGCGTAAATGTTTTTTGCGATGGCTTCCCACCAGTCGTCGAACTTTGGCGAAGTATCAGCCCACATTCTAAATTCCGATGGCATTGTGAAGTCAATGTGAGCAGCTGATAGAATTCCATAAGCCGATTGAGGGCTCAAATCTTCCCTGGCATTCAGTTGGCGATAAATTAAGAGATCAGGAATGTCTTGCCCATGGTTGAATTGCCGATCAACCACAGCCGGGTGATAGAATTCGTAAGATGGTTTTCTGATGTGGGTTCTCGTGCTCAGAATAGCAAAAAAAATTCCTGGAGAAATGAATTCCTTGTATGCTGCCAGGGCTTCTCCTTTCAAGGTGTTTTCCAATCGGAAAAATGAAGGAATCGGATATCTATCAAGATCAGTGTATGGATTGCACTGTTCTAATCCGTATTCCGATTCAGACATTGTATAAAATGCAACCATGGACATAGCAATATCTTCTTGATTTAAGCGCCGCCTATTGCAGTTAACTGAGATCATTTCCCCATATGATCTGCACGGGCGATCAGCGCTATCGGATTCTTTCTCGCTTGGAAATCTTAGGCTGAAATCTAATTCGCCAAGGGAGTTGTATATCTGGAGTTTCAGGAACATTCCGATAAACTAGAAAGGACAGCGTAAGTTATCGACTGAGTAATCGGCTTTGGGTGAGCAGAGACCTTCCCTGATCTCGTGCATCATCAGATAAGTGGCACCTACCAGGTATTTACCGATTGCTAGTTTTTGGCCTGATGCTAGTGCCTCAGCCGCTCCCTGATAGACCTTGCTAGGACTAAGTGATTGACCGCAGAAAAAGAATCGATCGAGCCACATGTTCAGGAAAGCAATGTGCTCTTCATCTTCTACGATGCCGATCTTCTGATGGGTGCTAATATACCGTTGCTAGGCAAAGTTCTTCTCAGAAACCAGCTTCAGTGTGGTAGCATTTCGCCATCGGAACTTAGACCGGTTAGCATCGCTACGTCTAAGAGTGTAGGGTTAATGGGTCCGGTCGGGAAAAGAAAAGCATTGGCTGTATCGCACCAAAAATAAGCTGATGCTGCCATAAAGGGTTCATCTGCTGGTGGTGGAGATAAGGAGAGAAGGATGGCATCGGTAATTCCTAATTCGTCCCATTGCTCTTGTTTCTGACCATAGACCTGAATGAGCCAGTCCTTATATCCCTTGATCGGGCTAGGCCAAGATCTAAATGCCGATTTCCAACTGTTTACACTAAGCTTATCGGCAAATAAACGGAGTCTTCCTAGAGAGTGATATATGAAATCTGATGGGTCTCGATCTCCTACTGGCCCCAGGGAATACAAAGCTTCAGAGTCCGAGTATTGAATTAGTACCTAAGACGTGATGCCGATTGAGAGTTGGAGAAGAATTGGTCATGTCTTGTTGTTGCGAGGGCTCTTGAAATTCCGATATGATAGACGTGTGCGAGTAGGAGAGCGTGAGAGTGACGGCGAATGGTGCGCTATTTATAGCTGTGGTAAAAACTAGGGTTTTACCGCGCTTTTCGGCGTTCTGATTTATTATGTTATCTGTTGGGCTGACACGTGTTCTCCAAATGGGCTAAAAGTGAAGAATTACAGGGATAAAAATGTGAAATGTTCTGATATGGTAAATCCGATTTTTACTAGGAAGTTCGGCTAATGAAATACTCATTGCCAAACTTAGGGGCATATGTTGACACCCAAATTTGGCAGAAAATCGGATATTCGGAAAAGGCCAAATGTGTTAGAATTATTGGGCCAAATCAGAAATGGGCTTCGTAGGTAAAGAAGAAGAGCATATTGAAGAAGCCGATGGATAAAAGACTTCGGAAGAAATACGGTTTGATCGGAGGCGCGACGCGGAAAAATAGGTCGTATCGGTATCAGCTTTGTAATAGTATAAATAGGACCTTAGGCCTCGAGAATAGGTATCTAACTCTCAATACACAAAACACTTTTCTCGAATCCGATCGACCTCGTCGAAAGGCTTCAACTCGCAGGTAGAGCTATCTCGATGGGATAATCGATTCTCTCCTTGTAACCCGTATGCATGGCTGCATCGTCTTGATCTCATGTGTACAAACCATGTTAGACTGTCTCGGGATTTACCGATCTTTAACATGTTTTCGCATATTACACTGTCTCGGCTCAATCGATCTGTAATATGTGTTTATCCTGTAATGCCGATTATCATATATTTTGCATGCTTTTCCTTGAATATGATATATGCGACTGTCTCGTTTAATCGATCTTGCGTATTACCTCGTTTAGGATTTTTGCATGTACAAGTGTTTGCTGATCAGCATTGCATCTGTTGGTTTTAACCGTTTAAATCAATTTATTAGTTTACATCTTGAATCGGATCTGAATACTATCTTGGCTTGACCAATCTATTCAATCTGTTTACTGGTTTAACCTAATGCATTGGTGCAAAGGTTTATTACTAATTTTATATGAAAATACCAAAAAGAAATAGAAGGATTAAATTTAAATGTTTATTTACACTCATTTGCCCTATCTGGCCTTAAGCCGATAGATTATGTAATCGGATTATTCAAAGCCGATTACAAATTTACCTGATATCAAAAGCCGATTAGGGTACTTACTAACTATATATAAATTTTGCCAGTGGCTTAAAATTATGAAAAAACATATCTAACATTTCCATGTGTCTGAAAAAACATATCTAAACTGGGTTCCTATTTCTTTTGCGTCTACAGATGATTGTCGTAGGTGCATTCAGCTGGCTTCGGCCTCTCTCTTAGCTATGGCATTTGCTTAACTACATGTTTTCTCACTTTGTTGTCGTGATTTACGTATATTTGAATAAATCATTTTTCAAACACAAGTCAACCCAACCTATACGTCACCCGTTTGGGAGCGACATTGATCACATTTAATTGTGATATTTGTCGCTCCCGAATGTCCACGCTTTTGGATAGCCTAGGGATGGACGGGTTAGCACGGTTTGTCGTGGCATGTGGTGCGATCTGATTGGAATTTCGGCTGCGTAACCTCGTTGTTCTCCGATGCACAAGTAACATGTGTGCATTCGGAGAACAGCGAGGTTACGCTGCCGAAATTTCGTTCGAATCGCACCACATACCACGACAAACCGTGCTAACCCATTCATCCCTAGGTGGGTTTAGGACCTATCTTTGCCTAGATCTCCTGTTAGGATAATTAACTTATTTTTTTTTATGTATCTTTCAAATTACTATTAATAAAGACGGCTGAAGACCGTAGATGGATGTACGACAGTTGGGATAATGGTATGAAGCACACTGAAGAATGGAAAGTTAATACACAAAGTTTTCTGGATAAGGTTTTCACCCCAGATCCTCCTGGCGGGGTAGCGAAGTGTCCATGTGTTAAATTCCATCTTTTTGCCCGAGTGACAAAATCCATTATGGCCGGCCACCTATGTAAATTGGGCTTCATGCCAAATTATCTCACATGGTATGAACATGGTGAGTCACGGGTGGTAGATATATTTGATGAAGATGATACTACTGATAGAGTGGATGACAGGATGGATGAGATAGTTCAGGACCTAGGTCGGCAATTTCAGAATGCTCCGGAGGATGAATTTGTGAGTCATGAGGATGTACCGACCATAGAAGCCAAGAAATTCTTTAGCCTCTTAGATGCTTCAGATAAGCCTTTACATGAGGGCACTAAGGTGTCAGTCCTTTCGTTCCTGACACAGCTTATGAATATAAAATCAAAATATTGTTTCTCTCAAGGATGTTACAACGATTTGATCAAATTGATTGGTGATGTCCTTCCAGAAAACCACAAGTTGCCAAAAGATATGTACTACTTGAAGAAGATTTTGGCTGGTTTAGGAATGCCTTATGAGAAGATAGATGTCTGTGTTAACAATTGTATGTTATTTTGGAAGAATGATGCTGCGAAGAAAAACTGTTTAGTTTGTGGGCAGTCTAGATTTGTACAAGTAGAGTACCTCAAGCATGTAGAGTTTTCACAAGTTGTATAATGAATATATTTGTAGGCAATGGGTTGATGTAGCATGGACAGGCACAAACAGTATAAGGCAAGTGAATGGTACGCTGGGTTCTCTTTTGCGTTACCATTATCCTGGCCTAGTGGTCATCAACGATTACGTATTTGCTGCCCAAGTGGGCTCATTATAAGGCTGTTACAGATGGGATGCATGGGAATGTTGCGCAGTGAGTGTGGGTGGACTTCTGGGTAATTCTCTAAATTTTTTGTTCGCTTCGAATACTGTTACATAAAATTAATGTCTAACAAATTTATTCATTTCCCATGCAGGAGAGATACCGTTTGCCAAGTGATCAGGAGCAGTCTCTCCAGGAGAAGACAAGATATGTTTTTGAGAACGCAATGACGACAGGGCGGTCATGGAGATGATGTACCGTGCTCGTATTCAAAGGTGTGTGCTTGTATTATAAGAGGTGCTACATCAAGATATGAGTAAGAAGCTTGGTGCATCAAAATCTACCTTCGCAAGATCGATCCGATGGCCCGAAGTTATGTTGCCTTGGTTCAACAAATGCCTCGAAGCATGGCATGCTCTTAGCCAATCTTGGGCTTGACAAAATTTGTTCAGAATCAAACAAGAAGAGGGATAATAGGGAGGCGGGCCCAAGGGTATCTCAAATGCAGGAGCCGATGGACATCTTCGCCTTCTTGCGACGTATGGTAAGTTTCTTACGGTGCTGTATGTTATAGGTCATTTTCGATATTTGAATAGTTTAATTTACTAATGTTGACTAATATATGATATGTTCACTAATGCTATTCTATAGGAAGCTCAAAGGGGGTCTCGACCTACTGAGGTCGAAGCCTATATTAGAGGTCACCTTGGCTATGATCCAACACAGTCAGACCAGCTATGTAGTGACAAGGCGACACAGAGCCTGGTTAGTATAATTGTTTCTAACTGAAGTGAATTCTTTATTATATCCTGATGCATTGATATGTTGTGCAGGCATCTTATGGGCAAGTGATGGCCGATGCTCACGGGCCGAAATCTGTTGGAGAAGGGAAGATGTCGATCCTATGGCTCAGATAGTAGTGGAGGTGGCAAGAAACATGGTAGATTCTCCATGTTTAATGGTGTCTGGATAGTTAATTGTTTTAAGTTCAGCAAGATCCTCGGCTTCTTCACAAGGTAGTGGGTCGGCTCGTGAGACCCAAGTATTACAGAGGCAGATTAAGGCAACAAGTTGCCAAAGAAGTCGCACGCGAGGCCCAAATGCTGAGGCGAGATGAGGCAACAACAAGAATACTTCGTTTCATGGCAAGCAGAGCAACAGGCAGCTATTTAGGTATTCTTGTTCATTTTATATCATTGCTCATTTTTACTTCAAATTAATGAAAATTACAAAATTATGTTGCTCCTGATGTCTTGTTTGAATTCCATATATTACTGCTTTATGTTAATAAAATAGCACAAATATAGTTAATTGTTAACCTAATAACTACAAAGTTTACTTCATATTCATAATCATTTCCTAATATATGCAATTCACTATTTTGATCTTAAAATGGTTAAAATTATTTTTAGGCATATATGACGCAGCAGTTTGGAACGCCATTAAGTCTCCCTCGATTCCGGACTCCACCTATATTTACACCACAATCTCCCATTACGGTATGTATCAAATTTAAACTCTTTGTATGTGCATGGTTGTGTAACTTAGAATTTCTAATATTGCATTCCAATTTAGGGTTCGGTGGCTCCTCCAGACGCCAATGTTGGAGGCGCTTCTTCTTCGAAGACTCCGCCGACCGTTGGAGACTACCTTGGCTCAGGAGGCGATGCTGGTAGCGGACATCAGTTTAATACTCCTCCAAGCTAGGTTATGTTGTGAACTACCTTTTGATATGTGCACATGTGTTGATGTGTTGAACTTGTCGGTGCCAGTGTTGAATTATGCGGACTTGTGGTTTGGAACTTGTATGTGAACTTGTATGCGAACAAGTGGAGTGGAACTTGTACGCGAACAAGTGGATTCGAATTTGTATATGAACTTGTGCATTGCAAAATTATGCGGTTGTGTTGAATTGTGGAAATGTGTGGATTAGAATGTGTCAAAATGTCTATTGCAAATGTTCAATGTGGATTGGAAATGTGTGGATTGAAATTTGAAAAATAGGGCTGCAGGAAAAAATTGGCGGCTGGAATGCTCCAGTATTTATGTCGGCCAGCCTGGCCGACGTAAATACTGGAGCTACGCGGGGCCGATCGGCAATGCTCCAGTATTTACGTCGGACAGCCTGGCCGACGTAAATATCGTAGATGCCACGTGGCTCTTTCCCGTGCCGTGCCGACGTGTATTTACGTCGGCCCAGCTGGCCGACGTAAATACACGCGGTGCCACGTGGCGGTTTGCTGTTTCCTGTGGAGGCCGTATTTACGTCGGCTCAGGCCTACGTAAATATGAGAGCCGCGGCGACGCCCCCACCCGACTAGAAGTGTTTACGTCGGCCTAGGGGCCGACGTAAATAACTCTTATTTACGTCAGCCGCCGACGTAAATATCGTTATTTACGTCGCCCTATTTACGTCGGCTTATTTACATCGGCATGCCGACGTAAATAGCTATTTCCGTCGGCTTTCGTGCTATTTACGTCGGCTTCTGGCCGACGTAAATAAGTCGGATTCCTGTAGTGAACACAATGTAGTAATGTAGTAGATTCACATTTAACACAATTAGCAGATGCATAGCTAGTTGATAACTAAAATCAGAGAACATATTCAATAAACTTTAAATTACAACAAATATATTTTTTTTTTGGGAAACCAAACCATATATTACATTAGCTAGCTATACATAAGTATCATATAATGTACACAAATGCACATACACTTTTTATCGGAATCTTTTACGTGCATCGCTCCTCGACGGTTGGCTAATATTTTTCAAAGGCTCCGAAATCTTCTTGACAAAAGGGTGGCGATGCTCGCCCATTGGATTTATGCACTCATAAAAATGGAAGCCGGCGATTTGCTCTTGAATTGCTTTGACACGCACCGGCGATAATTCCGGACCTTTTTCCAAACCTTTTTTCGCCAATTTTAGGGGAATCTATCATTAAATAGGGAAATAACTTATCAATCTTTGAAACTATAGAAAATGTCCGAAGTAGCTACCTAGGCGTTATTAAGGTTGTAATTATATATTACTCACCCCAAAACTTGCATTTTTTCTTGTGTACTAAGCGGTGCCCCCGATGAAGTTGTGCATCATCTCGCACACATAGTATCCGCATAAATTGTTTCCATGTGGCTGATGCAAGACCTGTGGTGGAGGAATTGAAATCATGAAATAGATGCATGGAAATTACGTTAACTAACAAAATACTCGTAATATGATATACATACATATTTAGCGAGGTACAACTCGAACGCGTCTTGAATATTCCCACGGTTTTCTTGTGGAACGTTGCGAAGGCACTGCACATTTGATTACAAGTTATATATAATTGAGTTTGTTTGATATGGAGAAACAGAACTAGTAAGATAATGAATGGAAGAACAATGTACCGGTTGAGCATAGTGATGAAGTCTTTGTACTTTTCAACAGGTTCCCTTTTCGAGTCCATGATCGTGATCTTGCTATGATCTAGCTCTATAATAAAAAGGGCCCAGTGAAAGCTGCACATATATATGTCAACGCGGTGTACTAATTAGTTCTAACAGTGTGTTAAGAAAAGGAATTAAAATAAGGCGGTATGAAAACATGTACTCAATTCGTAGGGTAGAAGTATATGCCTCTTGTGTCGTTGTCCCATTAGCCCTTCGTAAATGATGTCCTCTGTGTCTTTTGGGTACTCTCTAGCTGTTTTCTCGTTAATGACCATTGGGTAAAAAAAGCAAAATTCGTGAATTTCCTCCCTTAGGCATCTTTTTGTCTCCATTCTACATAATGAAAAATTATTTAGGCCTCCAAGTTAGTATAGTATACCGGCGGGCACGATCAAAATTTACAAACAATACACTTACAGAGACCAACAACTCATTATGGCGACGTCGAGGGCCATTCCCTGATATAGTTCGTACAAAACCTCCAATTCAATCATGAATTCAATGTCCCCGCGGTAGAAATGGTGTTGCTTGATGACGACGGTGATCATGTCCAAACCATTTTCGGTTGCGGGCAAATACCAGTCATGGTGTTGCCGCATCTTCGTTGTTAGCCGGGGAAGCTCCTCACGCCTGACGAGCGATCCACCTTTCACAAATTTCCATTGTACCTCTGCAAAGGGAATGCCCATAAGGCCCAAGACCTGATCTGCATCAAGCCCAGCTTCATTGTAGAAATTCCTCTGCGCATCCTCTTCTGGATTCTGCTCCTCTGATGTTCCTTTCTCAGATTTCTTACGCGCTCGTAGTCTGATACAGATGGTCTTTCTGGTTTGTCAATCTTATCCTTCAACGATAAGATGCACCTCCTGCCTTTGTGCCATTCGTCCGTACCGGGCTGGACCCTTGGTGGAGATGGTTTCTTCGCAAAATGTGCGGTGACCTGGCCTCTTACTATCCGCTCGGTTTCCTCTTTGGTCATATTATACGGCAGCTTCGGAGGTGTTTTTTTCTGGATGACCTGGCCCCCATCAGGCTGGCTTGACCTAGCCAACATCTTCTTGGGAGCTATTTGCTAAGTAGGGTGGTCTGTCTTGGCCAGTGTCTTAGTTAGAGTTTCGTGTGAGAGGATTCGTTGAGGAGTTGATGCAGGAGACCGTGGAGAGGACACGGGCATGTTACCTTGGAAAATTATGAACCGTTTGCGCCACCTGACGAAATTGTGTACTGCATCTCTTAGCTTCGTGGTCCCGTCACCTCCTTCAATGTCGAGGTCAAGGTCCCCGTACCCCTGCCATACCTCGTCCACGGAGACCTTGGCGTGGCTCGGGGGTATCTGTTGGCCATAGATGACCTGCTCTGCCTCCACTGGGTAAGCCATGCCTTCAGCCACCTTGATGGAGAGGTTCCGCGCTTCGAAGTGCAGCTCACAAGGTGTCGGCTGCGTGATGTCGTCCACGGGATAGCGGGCCAAGTCCTCTTTGGACAGTCCATCGGAAGCGCGGCTACTCCGCCGCATGGAGGGGCTGATGACGTTGGGATTACTAGGCGGTTCCTGCTGACCAGCCTCCCACGCCTGGATCAAGGCTAGCTGCACCTCTCTTCGGACTGTTTCTTGTGTGCTCGCCTGTGTTGCGCGCAGTTGCTCCTCAAGGTCGAGAAGGTGTTGTGCCTGTCGGCCCTTGCTCCTCGACCGACTCCTGTAAGTCTCGGCATGCTACGGGAAACCAACCTTCGACGGGACGACGTCAACGCCTCGTGTACGTCCAGGGTGCTCCGGGTTCTGTAGGGTCCTAGTTAGCTCATCATTCTCCCTATTTGGCACGAAGATGCCTTGGGCCGACTCTTCGTGCGCCTCTTGAAGCCTTCTTGCAACATCTTTGATCCTTTCATCAAAAACTGGCCTACCGTCGTCGTCAAGGCCGCCGTCATGACCAAAGAACCATTTTCTCGATCTGTCGGACCATCTCATTGTTACGGGTTCGACACCTTTCACAAGCAAGTCATGCTCCCTCTTCCCCCATTTGGGTATCGCCTTGAGGTAACCACCGGGGCCGAGACGATGGTGGTATTGCTTCTTCGCTGTATTTTGCTTATTCTTTTCACTCATACTCTGACCTTGTTGAGAATTTTTGTACCCTATAAATTCATCCCAATGATCTTGCAGCTTTGGGTATGTATTAAAGTCGGGGAGTACATTATTCTTGATGTACTCGTTGTTCAACTTCTTCTTGAACGTCTGGAATGCCATTGCCATCTTCTTCAATGTGTAACTCTTCACCTTCCGTTCGGTCCTTTCGGGCAAGGTGAATACTTGTTTCATATCGGTCCATAGCGTGTTCCTGAGATCTGCAGGTACGTCGTCCCATTTCACAATGCTAATGGGCACGTGGTCCCTAACAATCAATCCGAAAGTCGATCTAAACGGCCCAATCGTCTCTGCTGGCTTCAGAGGCTCGCCTTCCTCACTGACTTCAGTGATTCTGTGCCTTGACTTCGTCCTCTAACTATAACCTCGCTGACGTGATTGGGTACTCGTTTGACGGGAGTAGGTGACTTCATCGGCCTCGGTGCCTTCTACGGCCTCACCAGCTGCCGCAGGTTGAACTCTATCATCCGGACCATTCCCAAACATCCCCATTAAAAATTCTTCATCACCAATCCCTCCACTCGTCATTGTAACAAATAAAGGCATTGAAAATACAAGTGCATCCTCACATAAGGGCATCACAATCGTGTTGAAGGATATGAATCATGAATAAGGTAGCATGTGAAGCTAAATTGCTTGCAGGTTTTAACTAACTTGTGAAGCTAAATCTTAGATCATCCTCAAAAACATAAGGGCATTACAATTCTCAAAAACTATTATTCAAAACTATTGTTGTTGTTGCTACCAGGAAAGACAGTAACATGCCAACATCCCTTTTTGGTACCAATTAGCTTGTAACTGATTGGTAGCTGAATTGTATGTTCAGCACTTAAGATATACGGCCATATAGTCCTAGAAAAAAAAAAGCAAGTTCAATGAACATAGAAGCTGTTGTTCAAGAAATACAAGCATAACTATTTTGAATTATAAAATGTAAGGGCCACCCACTTCCATTTTGAGCTTGATATGCGTTGACTTACATAATTTTTGCAAATGGGTCAGGGATTAACAGGTGAGAACTGTATGTGAAATGGGTTAGGGATTAACATGCGACACGAGCGGCGGCACCGTCGGAGGGGGTTGTAGGCAGCGGTGATACGGGCGGCGGCGACGTCGGAAGGGTTGTAGTGGGCGGCGACACGAGCGGCGGCGACGTAACGGGCGCGCCGTCGGAGGGGTTGTAGGCGGCGGTGACACGGACAGTGGCGTCGGAGGGGTTGTAAGGGCGGCGGCGTTGTCGGGAGAGCTGTAGGGGGTGGTGACATCACGGGTGCGTCGTCAGAGGGGTTGTAGGCGGCGGCGACACGGACGGCGGCGTCGGAGGGGTTGTAGGCGGCGATGTCGTTGGAGGGGCTGTAGGGGGGCAGTGACACGGACGACAGCGTTGGAGGGGTTGTAGGCGGCGGCGAATCCGGTGGTGGCGGTGTCGACTTAAGGTTAATTTGGCACGGTTTAGGGTGTGTGTTTTGAAAAATTGGGGAAAACAGACATATAGAGGACATCAATCCCGGTTAAATCCAACAACCGAGATTACTGTGACCATCAATCCCGGTTGAAACCTCCAACCGGGATTAAAGGTTTGCTGACGTGTGGGCCCAACATAACTGGTTTGCGTCTGGAGGCCTTCAGTCCCGGTTGGAGGTAAAAACCGGGAGTGAAAGTTGTGTTTTAAAAAAATTCAACGTAACTACTTTCCGTCTGGAGGCCTTCAGTCCCGGTTGGAGGTTTAAACCTGGAGTGAATGTTGTGTTTCAAAAAATTTTTGGGTCCTGTAGGGGGCAGAAGCGGGGCTCGAACAGCGGCCGCACAGTGAGCCCGCGCTTTCGCCGCTCGGTACTAACTAGTTGGACGCAATACGCTTGTCGATGTATATGGGGGCGCATTGTTTTTATGGATGGGAAATTTCTATTAAGAAAATTTCCAGAAAATGAGGTGTCTTCTAATATTGTAGATATTGTTCTTAAATAGTTTATAATCACTATAACGTACGAAAAGTTATGAAATATTTTAATATTCCAGTAAATTGTATAAATTCCAGTCAGCAATTCAAATTTCAGTAAATATTATAAAATTCCAGTTAGTTCCGTTTAATAGTATAAATTCCAGTAAATTGCATTAAAATTCTCAGAGGATACATGTTTGGACTTAAAAAAAGAAAATTCGCATGAAATTAAGAAAAACTAAAACTACAAAATAATGTCTAATCGGCGCCGCCATCGCCGTCACTGCTATCCTCGTCGTCGTCTCCCTCGCTGTCACCCTCGTGCCCGCTGTCAGGGTCTAACGACGCGCCATTGCCGCCCGCTTCGTCTTCACCGTCGAGTTCGGGGTCGGAGTCCTCAGCGCCCTCCGGATCGTCGGAGAGATCGTCGTAGAGGTCGTCGTCATCGGACCACCATGTCACCTCATCATCTTCCGAACTGGTACCCTTTGAGAGGTGCCACCCAGGGGAGTGGCAAAACTCAGAGAGCCTCCACCGCTTCGGTGGTGGCGACGCATGCGGCGATGAATCAGAGCTAGAAGACATGGCGGTCGGAGGTATAAGCGAGAGAAATTAGGATGCCTAGCTCTGTGTGTATCCCCGATTCGGTGGTGGCGACCAGTCGGCGAAAGGAGCGAGGCTGATCAGCTAATCCGGAGGAAGAGGAAAGAACTGACGTGTGGGGCAACGAAGCCTATCAATCCCGGTTTAAAACTCACAACGAGATTGATGGCGAGAACTGACCTGTGGGCCAGACAGCTGTTGGTCACAAAAGCGTAGGGAAGCTCATCGATCCCGGTTTAATACACCAACCGTAATTAAAGAAAACAGTTACTCCCGGTTGAAACCTCCAACCAGGATTAAAGGTTTACCGACGTGCGGGCCCAGCATAACTGTTTTGCGTCTGGATGCCTTCAGTCCCGGTTGGAGGTAAAAACCGGGAGTGAAAGTTATGTTTTAAAAAAATTCAACATAACGCATCAGGACGCCTTCAGTCTCGGTTGTAGGTTTGAACCGGGAGTGATGGTTGTATTTTTCAAAAAAAATTAGGGCCTGCAGGGGGTAGAAGCGGAGCTTGAATAGTGGCCGCACAGTGAGCCCGTGCTATTGCCGCACGCTACTAACCAGTTGGACGCAATACGCTTGTCGATATGTAGGGGCGCGAAATATTTTTATGGATAGCAAATATCTATTAACCAGACAAAAAATGAGGTGTCTGCTAATAACTAGTTTATGACATCGTCAAATTGTAAAACATTGTACATAAGTAGTATATATTCTCTTCAGCCTATGAAAAATTATGAATTAATTTTCGAAAGGTTTAAAATTCCAGTAAATTATGAATCTATTAACAAACAGTCCGAAAATGAGGTGTATAAGGGAGCGCAATGTTTTTATGGATAGCAAATTTCTATTAACAAAACGTTCGAAAATGAGGTTTCTGCTAATAAATTGTTTATGACATCGTAAAATTAGAAAACATTGTACTTAAATAGTATATATTCTCTTTTAATGAAAAAATATTTTAAAAATGCAGTAAATGTTATCTTTTTATTAAAAAATAATTTTGCTTTGTTTATAAATGAACGAAAGGTTATATTCATCAATATGCATCAACCGATCTACATTGCCCATTAAACATTGGCGTCCGAGCGCATCCAAGTACTTGTCATATGGGATTTTCAGAAAAATAATGATAAATAGTGCATATATGCAACTGCATTGTTTTTACAAGTGATCCTTCATTGTGCTCATGGTGTACGTAGGGGGCTTCGTCATCACCATTGAGGATAGTAATGTCTACATCCACCAAGAAAGGCGGCAGCTCGTTGACCTGATTATACTCTTCTTCATCTCCTCAACTCCGACGATCCTTCTTTTACCAGAAAAAACAGCATGGTGCCTTGGCTTATCACTACTATAAGTATTGTCCTTCTGTCTTTTGGTACTCCATCCCTTTTGCATTTTCGGTTTGCTATCCATGTCAATCACATAGAAAATTTGTATGACATCATTGGCAAGCACGAATGGTTCGTCCCTGTAGGTCACTTGCTTAAGGTCCACGGTTGTCATCCCGTACTCGTCAATCTGCACAACTGTCAGTTTGACCCATTGGCATCGAAATAGAAGGACTTTCAAAGGTCCGTACTCGAGCTCCTAGATTTCCTCTATAAAACCATAATAGGTGTCCATGTTTCCATTATTGTCCAATGCATCAATTCGAACACCGCTATTTTGATGCTCTTGCTATCCTAGGATGCAGTGTAAAATTTGTATCCATTTATCTCATACCCTTGTCATGATACGATTGTCATTGATGGTCCCCGAGCTAATAGTTGCAATTGTTCGTGGACTCCCTCCTTGCCCAACAGTTGCTTTTGTAGCCAACCGCCGAAGCTCTCCATTTGCTTGTTTGCGATCTACTTTTCTGACCTCCCTAGGTATTCGTTTCGTAGAATCTTCTCGAGATCATCAACATATGGAGCCACTAAAACTGCTTATTTCAATACTGTGAAATGTGCTTATCTAAATGACAATATATCTTTGCAAGAGGATTCATTTCTCCCTAGAGTGCCTTTTCCCTGTAGCCTCCCCTCATAGCATGATACAAGCACGTCAATCGGATTCAAATCATTAATGTAGTCGATGCAAAACTCAATCACCTCTTCTGTGCCAACACCCTGGGCATTCCATCCTTCTGGGCGAGACCGGTCACGAACATATTTTTTAGGACACTCATGTACCTCTCGAAAGGGAACATGTTGTGTAAGAACACGGGTCCGAGAATTTCTAACTGTTTCATCATGTGAACCATGAGATGGACCATCATATCAAAGAAGGACGGAGGGAAGATCATCTCAAGGTTGACAAAAGCAGCTACAATATCATCCTATAGATTAGATAACTTATCTAGATCTATGACCTTTTGTGACATCGCGTTGAAGAATGAGCACACCTTGACGCTTGTCCCTCGTACCATGTCAGGCAGAACGCCTCTCAACATCACCGGCAGCAACTGGGTCATCAACACGTAACAATCATGCGATTTCACGTTTATGATTTCATTCTCTTTTGTGTTTATAAGTCTTCTTATGTTTGACGAGTATTCGGAACAGACCTTAATATTGTTTAATAACTTAATCATGTAATTTTTCTCTTCTTTGCTTGGAGTGTAGCTCGCGGGATGGAGGTAATGCCCTTTGTCTTTTTCTTGTGGATGTAATTCCTACCTGAGTCCTAATAGTTGTAGGTCCTTCCGTGTTTGAAAAGTATCTTTGATTTACAGTACATATTACGGAATCCTAGCAGGTTGACGCAGACATTCTTCGTTATATGCATGAAATCCAATGAGTGACGAACCTCTAAGTCTTTCCAGTAAGGCAAATTCCAAAAAATTGACTACTTCTTCCAACTAGCCTTCTTCTTAGCTTCTTCAGGAGAGAGTGGTGGGACAGGTTTGCTATCATGACCCTTTTCAAATACGACTTTCAGATCCTTCATCATAGAAAATAAATCTGTCCCAATGTGATGCTTAGACTTCTTGCGGTTCTCTTCGATCCCATCAAAATTAACTAGGTTACTCCGTAATGGGTGCTTCAGATATAGGAACCTACGATGGCCCATGTATACAACCTTCCGAGAGTTTGTCAGGTACTTGTTTTTTGTATCGTCCAAGCACTCGATGCAGGCTTTATATCCCTTGATAGATAGGCCCGACAGGTTACCAAGTGCTGGCCAGTCATTGATGGTTACGAATAGCAATGCACATAGGGTGAAGTACTCTCTTTTGTACTCATCCCATACACGTATACCATCGTTCCACAATGTTAACAGATCTTCGACCAACGGCTTTAGGTACACATCGATGTCGTTTCCGGGTTGCTTGGAGCCTTGTATGAGCAATGGCATCATAATATACTTCCGCTTCTGATACAGCCAAGGAGGAAGATTGTAGATACATAGAGTCACTGGCCAGGTACTGTGATTGGTGCTCAACTCGCCGTAGGGATTCATCCCATCTGTACTCAATGCAAACTGTATGTTCCTCGTATCGCTTGAAAACTTTTGGTATTTCCTATCAAGTTTTCGCGACTGCGACCCATTTGTGTGGTGTTTTAGCTTTCCATCAACATTACGAGCATCGTTGTGCCAACGCATCATCTTCGTATGCTCTTTGTTTGCAAACAAACGCTTCAACCGAGGAATTATAGGAAAGTACCACACCACCTTAGTGGGTCTCTTCATCTTACGTCCCCCTCTACCTCACATGCGTCGTCACGCTTTGTCCTATACCGCGATGTTTTACACACTGGATAGGCTTCCAAATTATTACACTCATTGCGATAGAGGATGCAATTGTTACGGCATGCATGTATCTTCTGTATCTCCAAGCCCAAAGGACAAAGAGTTTGTTTGGCTTCGTACGAAGTTTCCGGCAACGTGTTACCCTCTGGAAGCAACTTCTTTATGAGGCCAAACAACTCGTTGAATCCCTTATTAGACAATCCATTTGCCGCCTTCCATTGCATTAGTTCTAGTGTGGTATGCAACTTTCTGTGCCCCCTGTCCGCAGTTTGGATACAACAGTGTTTCATAGTCCTCCCATTGGTGCTGAAACTTTTCGTAATGGCTTTCATCAACGTATTCTCCCTCTCCATCAAGTAGCAACTGACCTAGATCATCGTCGCCAAACTCCCCCTGCATATGTTCAAAAGAACTATGTTGACCAGCGACCAAGATATTATGGTCCACCTGTTCTTCTTCAGCCCGTGTAATCTCTACTTCGCCATGCTTGGTCCAACGGGTATAATTTTCTATAAAACCTCTTGAGATCAAATGAAAATGAATTTGCTCAGATTTTGCCCACTCCTTTTGATTCTTGCAATCAATACATGGGCAATATATATAGTCTAAGGTAATATTGGTTTCGATATGACGAATAAAAGTTTCCAAACACTCCATGAACTGCGAGGAACATCGGTCCATGTACATCCATCGCCGATCCATCTGTATTATACATATTGATAGCATTGAGTGCGACAGTAGCTTGTGCATCAAATACACATATTGATACCATACAAACAAACATGATTTAATAGTACACATACAAACATGATTCAATACTTCACATACAAGCATGATTTAATAGTACACATTAAATACATCAATGAACACACAAAGTCTGCAACAGGTACAATTATACATAAATTGTTCGGACAACAAAAAAACTTTAGTGCACAAAACTTCAATTAATAAGTACAACAAAGAGTGCGATCTCGATGTCTCAATCACACTCTACAAGAATGTGACTTCCTCCTCGCCTCGTCTCCCTCGCCCTTGCCCTGGCCCTCCTCAATACCACCATTCTCGCCGCCGTCGCCCTTGCCCTCACCCTCCTCAATACCACCATTGCTCGCATCGTATTTTTTGTCTTCTTTTGCGCTATTTTTGTGTTGATTCGTCCGCCCACAACAAACAACGGTAGAGGGACATAGACACTTAAAAAAATAGCACATTTTGGACCTAGGAGGAGGGAGCATGGTTGCGATGTTAGTGGCCCCGTCACCGGTCCAACATGACAACCTAAATCTCCCGGACGAAAATTTAAAGCTAAAAACACAAACAAAGGTCGCCATTCGCGGTTGCACTAGTAGCGGTGGCGGCGGTCGCTGCAGCGGTGATGGCGGTGGGACCAAAACGAGGATGCGATGCCGGTGGATAAATATACCTCAGTGGCGTGGTTGGGGAGGTGCTGACGAATCTGCGGGCGCGCAGCGATGACGAGAGCGGCAACCGTCTCCTCCTCGGCTCCTTCCTCTCGGTAGAAGAGGCGTGGATCCGCCTCCCTCTCCTCACGCGGCGGGGGGAGGTGGTGACGACGCGGCCGGCGCGGCGACACGAGCGTGGCTCCAATCCCCTTTCAGCCTCCCTCAGCGCGGCGAAGAGAGATTTGGCTCCGGTCCCCACTCTTCAGCATCTCCTTACTCAGCGCGGCGACGATTGGGGCTCCGGTCTGTGCTCCATGCTCAGCGCGTGTGGCGAGCGAGGTCGCTCAGCTCTCAGTGCGGCGACGAGAAGACGACGGTGGACGCGGCAGGGCGGCAGTGACTTTTTGTTAACGGAGAAATGCACCAATTATTGGAGCTCAATATCAGTCCCGGTTGGTAACACCAACCGGGCCTTTTGTGACTGGAGAAATGCGCGTCAATTATCGGAGCCCAGTATCAGTCCCAGTTGGTAACACCAACCGGGACTGATACTCCCCTGCTGCCATTTGTTGCACGAGGCGACCTATCGGTTACCAATCGGGCCTGAAAAGTACCCTACGGCCTCGCTGCCGTTGAACCAGGACTAAAGTTAACCTGGACTGATGTGCCAGGATAGAAGGCTCGTTCCTTAATAGTGTCGGTTGCCACCATCCGCCTCACTTCCGACCTCTCCCAAGGCCGCTGCAACGACCATGGTCGACATGGCGAGCCCCCCGCAAGGATTCTTTTGATGAGGCATGCGATGAGGAGCCAATGCGTCAATGCCCTATTGGATCTAATCTTTATATGATTTGTCTAGTTTGAGTAGCACTAGGTTTATCTAAAAGTAAAAGCAATAGAGATGGATTTTGTTTAGAATTAGTAATTTGAGTAAAATTCTATAATTTCTCTAGTATAATTAGATGGCCAAGGGGCAAGAAAAGGTGCAAGAAAATTTTATAATTTCTCTAGTATAACATTTTTTTGTGCTACGTGATTGGTATAGCTAATTAGTTACTTTAAACACGATCACAACATGTGGACATGCACGTGGACGCTGTTCTAGGCGTGCTCTTCATGTTACTCTGTCAGGCAGCGACATCCTGCATTACATGGAGGTGTGGAGCTGCGGCGACGTGTGTTCCCGTCGATCAACGATCAGTTCCCGGAAGGATTGATCCTAAGGTTTGTCCAACAATTAGTATCAGAGACTAGGTTCAACTCGGAGATTGCCATAAGAATATGTCGATAGTACTGCATAGAGCGGGAGCATAAGTGGTGAGGCAGGAGGCCCCACCATTGTTGTTGAACCCGCAGCTTGCAAGAAGCAGCTATACTATCTGGGCCATCAATATGCGTGTAGTAATGGAGGCACAGGAGGTATGGTCTATTATCGATCTAGGAGGTGACACGTACAAGAAAGAAGGCACAAAATACTGAAAGGACCGACTGGCACTATCGGCAACCTATAGTGTGATACCCGAAGACCTCATGATCACCATCGCTGGAATGGACTCGGCGAAGCCGACATGGGAGGTAATCAAGACGGCGAACGTCAGGCATGATTGTGTGATAGAGATGAAGATACAATATGTTAAGCGTGATTTTGACAATCTTAAGATGCTAGACGGTGAGACCGTACATGCCTTTGCCACTAGGGTTTCTATGATGGTTAATGGTATCTGAAGTATGGATAAAGTAAAGGAAAAGCAACTGTCGGAGGTTGAATTGGTGCGCCATTTCTTTCGTGCGGCACAGGAGAGATACATGTAGCTTGTTATCTCGATAGAGCAATGTATTGATTTGAAGACTTTAACACTGGCTGATCTGATTGGCCGCTAACAGGCGTACAATGAAAGGATCAAATCCACTATTTGTGATCTAGATGACCAAGAGAAATTTTTGCTCACCCGATCGCAGTGGGAGACACTATCAAAGAAGGGAGAGGGGTCTTTTGGGGGTGGTAGAAAGAAGGCCGGTGATAAGGATTCTAGTAAAGGATCCATGTTAAAGAACGTTTGCGGCCATTGCCATAGACATCGACGCGACAAGGGTGGTCGTGACGATGATGACTCATCAAACAATATGTCAGCAGTAGTCAAGTGGTACAGACGATAACAAGTCAAGCAACGACAAACAAAACTTCGGGGGTGCAAAGGATAGGAGCAATACAAAGTACTTCAACTTCAATGTATATGGGCACTATGCATCTCAGTACTAAAGACCTCGTCATAATCGAGATTGACATAAGGGGGAGGTAAATCTCATCCATAAAAACGTTCATGATAAATTATGCCTACTTCTCTTCACGCATGTTCAGAAGGTACATGATGTGATGCTTTTGAGTAAAGAGAAGGTGATGTTGAGGTCGTGTGTCGAGGGTGAAACACAACCTACATGCATGAAGTGGTACTTGGATAATGGTGCAAGCAACCAAATGATAGGGCAGAGGTCATTGTTCGAGAAGTTGAATGAGAGTTTGTAATGACAAATCCAATTTGGTGATGGATCTATTGTGGAGATGAAGGGGAAAGGGTCAATTATTCTCTAGTGGAAGAACGGAGAACAACGTGTGCTCTCCGAGATATATTTTATGCCAAGTATCTTCAAAAACATCATTAGTTTGGGACAGTTTGTCCAAGATGGTTGTAAATTGATCCTGCACAAGGAAAATCTATGGGTCTATGAGTAAAGCGGGATGCTTCTCATGAAGGTGAAAAGATTTAAATATAGGTTATATATGATTCAGTTGAACATATATACCAATGAGTACGATCAACATGAAGTGTATAAAAAATTGTGCCATATGATATGTTCAAGCAGGGAACATCAAGTGCAACTCCAACCGACCAACCAAACATGGTGGTGTCAGATCCTTTCTGTGGTATAGCAGATACAGCTAATACAAATATGGAGGAGGAGGAGATAAAGATGGCACCAACAACAGTGGTATTGCAGCATAGTTTGAATGACTTTGTTATCATCGAAAATATTCAAGTTGAATCTCATTTGTTCAAAATGTTGCATTATGCAAGAAGAAGAAGAAAAAGAAGACAATGAAAAAGAAGAAAAAGAAGATGAAGAAGAACCGAGTATATATGCAGAGGTGGCTTAAAGGACAAGTTTGACCAGCAAACCGTAAAGGATGTGATCACATCAGATCGGCGTGAGGACTGTGCGAGGAAACAGATTTATCAAGACATTAAATTGCATCAAATTTGTGGAGACATGCCAGGAGATTGGATTAGGGTGGTGATTGTCGAATCTAATATTAATATAGTTTGTCTAGTTTGAGTATCACTAGGTTTATCTAAAAGTAAAAGCACTAGAGATGGAGTTTGTTTAGAATTAGTAGTTATAATTTGAGTAGGAGTTTTGTAATTTCCCTAATATAAATAGATGGCCAAGGGCCAAGGAAAGGTGCAAATTTTAGTACCGAGAAAATATCGAGCCAACGTTTTTTTGTGTTGCGTGATTAGTAGAGCTAATTAGTTAGTCTAAACATGATCACAACATGTGAACATGCACGTGGGCGCTGTTCTCGGCGTGTTCTTCACGTTCCTCGGTCTGACAGCGACGTCCTGCAGTACATGGTGGTGTGCAGCTACGGCTGCGCGTGTTCCCGTCAATCAACGATCAGTCTCCAAAAGGATTAATACTATGGTTTTTCCAAACATGCCCCATGAGGAGTCCAACAGCAAGGAGACCCACGATGTGGTTGGAGCCTGCAACCGAGCTGCAGTCCTAAGCGACATCGCCAGATTCATCGTCGCATCCAGAATCCAGATCAGGAGGAGGTAGCCCAGCACAGATCCGGATCCGACATGGCGATGACCATGGCTGGATCATCGGAGGAGAAGCTCTGGCTCCTCTCACTGTATGAATGATTGATCTGATTACGGTGATACCTCTCCCACTCAACGACAGCCCCACATGTTTCTACAACCAGCACGACACCTCCTTCGACCCTAAGGCCAAATAACTATATGAGAACGTGACGATAGGTTTAGACAAAAGTAGCCCACATACATAAGTACCCTAGCAAACCTAATCAGCTATTTCCAAAATATATCCCTGCCGGTAGAATCCACAAACTAGCACAGATTATGACTTATCTGCGCCACATAGTAATTGTACATATGATCAGCCGAATAAGCGCCTATTGTTTTATGCTAGTACAAAAACCGGTAATGACAACAGTTTGGAACTGGCACTACTAAAGAACATGCATTCTATATCGGCCCATCAGTCCCGATTAGCCATGAACTGGGACTGAGTATTACATCAGTCCCAGTTCAATGGCTATTGGGCCACGGGGCACCCTTTTGTCCTGTTTGGTGTCACCAATTGGGACTAATACTCTACCTTGCAAGCGTGCACATGACAACTGGCAGCGCGGGAGTATCAGTTCCGGTTGGTGTCATGAACCGGGACTGATGCCTTGTTTTTGAAAAGGCTAAAATGTCTATCCTAGTTATATCAGAGCGCGTGGGTGGGTGAGTCGGCTAGAAGAGTCAGGTGTGAGTCATAAAAAGTCATGAGGTCCTAGGTTTGAGCCTTGGCTCTCCCAATATTTCCGCAAAAATTCAAAACCTTTTTGGTCCCGATTCCCGGAATATGCATTAGTCGCCCAACACATTAGTCCCCAATGGCTATCCCAGTTCAGGAACCGATACTAAAGGCCCAATCCTCGGTAGTGCTTCAATCGCGCAACCCCGCATCAGTCCCCATGGGCTATCCTAGTTTAGGAATCGGGACTGAAGGCCCAATCTTCGGTAGTGCGGCAATGATGTGTTGTTCTGCAGTAGAGGTGGAAGAAGAATTTTGCCATAAGTGGAAGCCTTCAAGCCGGCCCAATGGGCCAATGCGGTGAAGCACCGTTACATAATGTCATGAGAGTCATCAACATAAAATCTAAGGGACCGTTGCTATAACTGCAGTCAAAGCGGTGAGGGATGGTCTATGGCCGAGCTGAAAGTTGTCGAAAACTATAATCTGAAAACGTTCAAAAAAAATGAAAAAATATTTTACAAATTTAAAAAACTGTTTAAAACGCTACAAAAATGAACATAAAGTATTACATCATTTGGCTTATACAAAAATGACAATTTTTTATTTAATTTAATTTAATTTAAGCCGAAGCAAACAAAGGTCTATACTAGCACAAAATGGGTCATTAGTGATAGTTGAAAGATGTTAGATGTGTTGGTTATTCAACTATCAAAAAATAACATGCACTTGACACTACTATAGAACACCCTTTATACACCGCCTCATCACTGTCGGTTCACTTTGGAATGGTAGTGTTAAAGTATCACTACAATGTTGTTTACAATATTTGTTTAAGAATGATTAATTTTGCAATATTGTCGTGTCTTTACATGTTAATTGAACTTAATGTTATGACTTACATTTTTAAAAACACATGTCAACCTAACCTATACGTCACCCGTTTGGGAGCAATATAATTCATATTGAATTATGAGATGTATCGCTCCTAAATTGTCCACGTTTTTGGACAGCCTGACGATGGACGACTTAGTGTGTTTTTTCGTGGATGTTGTATGATTTGAACGGAATTTCGGTTGCATAACTCTATTGTTCTCCGATGCACGAGTATCAAACGTGCGTTCGGAGAACAGCGGGGTTATGCTGCCAAAATTTTGTTTGGATTATAGAACATCCACGACAAACCGCGCCTAGCCGTCTATCGATGGGTGGGTTTAGGACCTATCCATACCTAGAACTCTCTTAGGATTGAACCACTAACCCACCTTCACTTTTATTTTTTCATTCAGCCACTGTTGTAATAGGGCAAATGATCGTGCATGGATGCATGATGGTTGGGCTACTGATATGAGTCACTCGCAAGAATGGCAAACCAATACACAGGCTTTTCTAGATCGGGTTTTCTCCCCAACTCCTACAAGAGGGGTAGTGGAGTGCCCATGTTTTAAGTGTCTCCTTTTCACTCGATTGGGGAAGTCTGTGATGACCGGCCACCTATGTAAATTTGTCTTCATGCCAAACTATCATACATGGTATGAACATGGCGAGGCACCGAGAAGAGAGACGTCTGATTAAGATGAAGATGCCGATGTAGAGATTGATAGGTTGCATGAGATGGTTGAGGACTTGGGTTGGGAATTTGAGAATGCTCCGGAAGATCGAGAGGATCAACCAAACCTAGGAATTGAGGAATTCTATAGGCTCCTAGATGCTTCCGATAAGTCTTTACATGAGCTTACTAAGGTTTCTGTTTTTCATTCTTGACATGCCTTATGGCTATTAAATCAAAGTATGGCTTCTCATAAGGCTGCTTCAATGAGTTAGTCAACTTGATTTCTGATGTCCTTCCCAAAAACCATAAGATGCCGAGAGACATGTACTATTCAAAGAAGATGTTAGCGGGTTTAGGGATGCCTTATGAGAAGATTGATGCGTGTCATAACAACTGTATATTGTTCTGAAAGGAGAATGCAGATGAGAACTATTGTCTTATTTGTAAGAAGTCTACATTTGTGGAAGTAGAGGATGAATACGGAAACTTGGTGGCAACTTCAACTCCAATGATTGTTCTTCGATACTTTCCTCTAACACCAAGGCTACAACGAATGTACCTATGTAAGGACACTACTCAACACTTGCGCGCGTTGGCACAAGGAAGGCATTCGTTATAACAAAGATTTCATGGTTCATCCATCTGATGCTGATGCTTGGAAGGCACTGGACGGATTTCATGCAGACATTGCCAAAGAACCAAGAAATGTTCATATTGGTTTAGCGACCGATGGGTTCTCCCCGTTCAACATGAGTGCATCAACATACTCTTGTTGGCCTGTCTTTTCAATTCCGTATAATCTTCCACCTTTATTATGCATGAAGGAGGAGTACGTGTTCTTATCCCTTGTCATACCGGGCCCAAAAAATCCTGGTAAGCTATTACACATCTTTATGGAACCGTTGATCGATGAGCTGAAACATTTGTGGATAGGGGTCACAACCTATGACAACAGTAGAAATCAGAATTTCAACATGTGTGCTGCTTATCTCTGGTCCATCCATGATTTTCCTGCATATGGCATGTTATCAGGATGCAGCACGCATGGACAAATTTCATGTCTGATATGCATGAATGACGCTGACGCGTTTCATTTAAAAAATGGAGGCAAATTCTACTTCTTTGATTGTCATCAGCGTTTCTTACTTCTTTCTCATCCATATAGAAAAGAGAGAAATGTATTCTGTACAGATACGATAATCACAAAAGGCCCACCCAAACGATTGACAGGAGCAAATATTATTGGCTGGCATCGTCGGTTAAGGCCCACGAAGGATGGTTTGGAAGGTTTTAAGGAGTCACACAAATGGACTCATACATATGGTATCTGGAGGCTGCCTTCCACACAATTATGATGTTATGCACCAAGAACGCAATTTTGCAGAAAGTATTGTCAGCACCACTTTTGATTATAAAGACAAGACCAAAGATAATGGGCAGGCGCGAAGAGACATGTCTGATATATGTGTTCGACCAACCCTTGAGGTGATGTTGGACCATGCAGGACGAGAAGGGAAGCCGCGTGCACCTTACTATCTCAAGAGTTGTCAAAAGAAGCAAGTTCTCGAGTGGATGAAAAATATCATGTTTCCTGACCATTATGTCGCAAACTTATGGCGTGTAGTGAGTTCCGTGTCCGGCAAGCTAAATGGTTTGAAGAGTCGTGATTGTCACATAATAATGGAAAGACTAATCCCTGTAATGTTCCGTGGATACTTACCCGATGATGTGTGGAGGATGTTGTCTGAGCTTAGTTTCTTCTATACATAGTTGTGATGAAAGGAAATTAAGAAACCAACAATGCAGAAGTTGAATAAAGCTATTCCTATGCTAATTTGTAAGATGGAGAAGTTATTCCCACCGGGCTTCATTAATCCTATGCAACATCTCTTGGTACATCTACCATATGAGGCAGAGGTAGGTGGTCCAGTGCAATACAGATGGATGTACCCAATAGAAAGAAACCTGAAGAAAACTAGAGCAACTGTGAGTAACAAAGCGAGAGTTGGAGGCTCCATCACAGAGGCATTATATCTTAAAAGAGATTTCATACTTCTCGAGTAGATATCTCTCGCACGAGCACAACATTAATGCTCATAAACCAAGGCATCAATTATTTGACGACACCCATGGCTTTGATCTTGAAATATTCCGAGGTCATGGGCACACCGTCGGTGCCGGTTTGAATCATGAGCTATCTCGCAAAGATTGGAATGATGCAATGTTATACATGTACACCAACATTCTTGAAATGGAACAATATTTCACGTAAGTACTTTGTCACGTATTTGTAATTTTCCTCTTGGCATCAGATTATATTTTAATAAAAAGTAATATAGGTTGTTCGATCAACAACATTGGAGTTCGAGGCAAAAACCTTCAATTGAACAACTTGACAACCCTCGACGCCATGGTCGGCATGGTCTTCCTAACTTCGTGACTTGATTCCGACAACACGTATAGTTCTTATCACACTTATTTGTAATTAACTCAACATTTGTTTTCAGCAATATTGTAGTAACTATTCTAATATTTGTAGTGTATGTGTGATGCTAGCGTCCATGAGGATCTCCGGCAGTTATCGCATGGTATCACCACTAGAAGAAAGTTTGGGCGTTATGATGTCAATGGGTTCCGCTTTCGTACCGCAGAATATAAATCAAGTCGTCCTCAAGCAGTCACAGTGAATAGAGGAGTTGTAACCACAACACATAGTGAGAATGGTGAAGAAATATGGTACTATGGCATTCTTCAAAACATATTTGAGGTTAAGTTTGGCGGTCCAATAGAACTTAGAGTATCTTTCTTCTATTGTGATTGGTTCCACGATAAAACAGGGATACAGCGAACAAAGGATCTTGACTTAGTAGAGGTTAAGCATGAGTCACGGCTTACGGATCACAACAATTTTGTCCTTGCTCACCATGCTGAGCACGTGTACTATCTTCCATATCTGTGTACCAAAAAACAGTTAATACCATGGTGGGTTGTATACAAGGTAAATCCTCCTGGTCACTTGTACACCACTAGGAATGATGATTACATTGAAAGTGGTCTAAAGGTTGAAGAAGCGTACCAAGAAGATGGTTTGACAGGCTCATTTGAACTTGACATTGGGTCAACACTTAATGAATTAGTCGGTGACATCACAGATGTTGTTGTAAAGGATGTTAGAAAGAAGAAGATGAAGAAATGACGACGCGGTGACACCCAAGATGTTCCTTGGACGAGATGATGCAGTGCTCGTATCAATGAAATCGTCCATGCATATTACTTTTAATAAGTATTTTAGTTTTATGTTACAATATTTTTATACTTGTCATGTATAATTATGCTTATTGATATTGTGTTTCATTTGTAGGATGTCATTTTTTGGCATAAAAGCTCGAAATCAAAGACAAGTGCTGGGTCTTCCCAAAGTCAAGGATTTTTGCTTAGAGGTTTGAGCTCTACTCAAAAACGACAGAGACAGTTCGAGAGATGCCTAGAGGAGGTTGTATTCTGAACTTATCATTTTGATTCATTCTCTTTTATACATGCACTAATTGTGACCACATCTAATTATGCAAGTGGCGAGGCAAGAGGTTGTACAAGAGCCAGAGTAAGCTGTCGAGGAGCCAAGGGTGGAGCCAAGGCAGGCTGTTGAGGAGCATATGGACAATGCTATGGAGGATGAAGGGGATGGACTTGGTGCTGAGGGAGAGGGAGATGGACTTGGTGCTGAGGGAGGGGGAGATGGACTTGGTGCTAAGGGAGAGGGACTTGGTGCTAAGGGAGACGGAGATGGTGAGGGATATGACGGAGATGGAGATAATTTTAAGTATTACGATGAACCAATTAGTAGCATGTATTAGTTATTCATGTATGATGAACATTCTATTTCTTTTGCAGGTACAAAGGGGCTAATCAGATTTCACCAGCTGTACCTTTGAATGCACGTAGAGTAATCAAGCCACTTGGTGATTGATAAGTGCGTACAAACAATCTACATAAAAGTTGACTACTGTAGATCAATTAATAAATGTTATTTGCAGGCAATAGATTGATGTAGCTTGGACAGGGAAAGAACAACTAAGACAGGTGAATGATACGCTTGGATCTATCTTGCGTTACCATTATCCTGGTTTAGTCGAGATCAATAGGGTATCTACGCCAACTACCAAGTGGGAGCATTACATGCTGGCTGCAGATGTGAGGCATGAAAATGCAGCTAAAAGGGTGTGGATAGATTTTTGGGTAAATCTCTGATAGTGTCTTTTATACATGCATGAACAGTTTCTTTTTTACCAATATTCATATAATCTATCTTCAAATTGTTCTCTTTGTATGAAAGGTACCGCTTGCCACGTGGTGAGGAGTTGTCTTTGCAACATAAGGTAAGAAGTGTTTTTCAAAGGCAGCGGCGAGGGCTGTCAGGGATATGATGTGTCAGGCACGTGTCTAGGCAGTGAACTTGTACTACAAGAAAGTACTTCACTAGGACATGAGCAAGAAGCTGGGTGCTCCAAAAATCTACCTCCGTGTGGATCAATATCAGGAGGTTATATTGGCTTGATTCAATAAATGTCTTGAAGCATGGAATGCACTTGCTCGCCGTTGGGCCTCTTCTAATTTTGTTCAAAGTTCAAAGAAGATGAGAGGTAACAGGGAGGCGGGCCCAAGTATAGCTCAGCAGTATGGTGCTGATGGACATGTTGGCCATGCACGTCAAATGGTACACACTATGAATACTGCATTTGATCACAAGTTATTACAATTGCCAATTTCGGGTAATTACATTCATTTGTAGGAAGCGGAAAGCGGTACAAAACCAACGGATATTGAAGCTTACATTCGAGGCCATCGGGATTCTGATCCTGCAAATCTAGACCAACTCTGCTCTCAAAGGGCTACAGATAGTTTGGTTAGTATACAATATTATAGCTTGGTATGTATATAATTTTTATGCAAATAATATAAATTTATAGGCTAGTTATGGAAAAATGATGACTGACACTTACGGGCCTGATTACCACTGGAGGAGTGAACCTGTTGATCCTGTTGTTTTGTACACTAGCGGGGGTGGCAAGAAGCATGGAAGTTTTTCCATGCTTAATAGGTTCTTGGATACAGGTGCTATCTTGGCTTCGGTGAGGTCAATTGATGTTTCACATGTTGGTGGGACAAGTGATCGTGAGACTCGCCTAGAGGCAGAACTAAGGCACGTGCGACCCGTGAGGCTGAGCTAGCTGAGCAATTAAAGAAGCAACAAAAATACATGCTGTCATGCTAGGCATGGTAGGCACAACAACAAGCAACTCTGCAAATAAGAGTTTCTTCCATATTGTAATATGCCTGCTTCGAATATAGTTAATTCCATATTTGTGCATTGGACCATTTAGAGTAAAACAACGAATTAATACTTAGACATGTATTGCTTGCGTATTTTAGATATATAGTTAGACATTTAGAGTAAAACAACAATATATACTTGACATTGGACCATAATCCTATCTAGTAATGCATTATTTGCGTATTTTAGACTATAATGCAATACTTATGTTATTTATAGGCATACATGACGCGACAATTTGGAACGCCGTTGGATATCCCTCCGCATCCACCTCCACCGATCTTTACACAGCCAACTCCTAGTCCCTTTCTGATGCCGGTGTTGAAGGTAACCAGCAAGTCGACAATCCAGATGTTGGTTTAGGCAACAATGCTTCGACGAGAAGTTCTCCCTCAGTTGGCATAGTCCTTGCTTCTGGAGGTGATGCCGGTAGTGGTCATCGCTTCGCCGTTACTCCTCAGGACGCCACTCCTCCAAATTTAAGCCTTTTGTGGCATTTGTGATATTGCGAGTTGTATGCCATATGTGGCTTATGTATGAAGTTATTGCACTCTTTTGTTAAATTTTCGTCTTGTGTTACCACTATATGGATTTGGGGATTTGTAAACTTTATATGTGAGGATATATGGATGTTTAAGTGTTAATGGATCGTATGATCGATGTTATGTGTGGATGGATGTGAATTATGCGTGTTATGAGCTGTGAATTGTGGATTTTATATGCTGTGATTGATTTATGAAATGTATTTGAAATTGCAATAAATCAGCGAAAATGCTGTTGAATTTTTGAATTATTTCCATCAGTCAAGGCTGATGCAAATAAGTGCGACAACAACATATGATGATGTGGAGATTATTGACATCAGTTTCTGGCTGTTGTAAATAAGTGCCAACGTGGCTAGAACACGCACCCTACGGCTGACGTTGAACCAATTTACATCAGCCATAAAATGATGTAAATAAATGCCGTATCAGCATCCCAGCTGTCGGCAGGGGCCAATAAGAAATATTTACATCAGTCCTTAGGCTGATATTTACATCAAGGATGATGTAAATAGTTGTATTTACATCAAAGACATTACATCAGCCTATTTACATTAGTAGGCTAATGTAAATAGCTATTTACATCAGTTTTTACCTTATTTATATCAGTACCTGGCTGATGAAAACAATCTGGATTCTTGTAGTGTCTATAATGATTATGGTCAAGTGTGTTGGTGGATATGGGTTATGGCGATGAATGGGTCGGTTAAGGAGAATTGAAGGGGATTGATGTGGCTGATGTCCAACATGAGTGCTCTGCGGAACCATGTATAAGAGAAGTATGAATGTGGGGCAAAAATTGTCGTGTGATGGGCATGACTAGGGCTAGCCTAGTAGGAGTGTAGAGTCACTTGTGTAGAAGAAGGGCGCTGCCATCAAAGTATGGTTTCAACACAACACGTGGCCATCGCGCGGTAGTACAGGTTTTGTGCGTCAACGGCATGTGCTCTACAGATACATCCTAAGCCCATTATTGAAGAAGGATTGGTTTGACTTCTCATTGATCTAATTTGACCACACATCCTCCGGAGTCATGAGACTTGTTTGGGCCAACAACCTTCCTAGGTCAAGATCAGTAGTCGATGGCGTGCGTGGATCACAACTGGATAGCCACTCCCAAAAAGGATGGAGGTTGGAAGGATGTTGGTTAGGTTAAAGTGTTTGGAGATGGGATTGGGTGTGATGGTAATTGTGGTGAGTTTGGTTGGGAAGGTTGGTTGGGTATTTTGTATGTTAAAGTGATGGCTAGAATGGTGTTAGTCCCATGAGTTACTCAAGATAGTCAATAACCAATAAGCTACATGAAATGATTTAAATTATTTTCAAACTGGCTTTACGCAAATAAGCTAATCTCTTCACTTCTCTTAAAACCTATATCACTCTATGTATTAGGATGAATGTTAACTAACCAATATTTGTATGACACAGACCTTGTATACCCCCACTATTTAAGATGGAGGTCAAGAACAGGATATGTACGAATGTCATGACGACGAGGATCAAGGCTATGACAGCTAGGACAATGTTTAGGATCACTCCCATCTCTAGCGGCAAATGCATAGCCATTAAAGAATTCATTTGGACATATTTGGGTTCTGATTTACAAACTTTGATGATTCTTTTGTATTAAGGCACACACTTGTTTGCCTTATAATTATTAAGCATATGGATGTAAAACTATGCCATGTAATATTCAGGGCATCGTTTTTATATGAATAAAAAGTTATATGGCTCTCTGTTGCACGCATAAATGTATCTAGGGATCAGAGCATGTGAACAAAAGTTCTTGGGTAAATATAAAAATGAGGGCCGACAATTCGACACCAAAATATTATCACGCACCGAGACCAACCGAAATACTAGAGTTATCGATTACCCAGTGAACGCGACTAACATAAATGTTGATGCTGCCATAAGGATTGGCAAAGTTTCCTTTAGGTTCCATCAGGATTTGTGAATTTGGATTATTACAAAAGTGTTGAAGCACAGCAATAGATACTATAAACGTTTGTGTTTATTTTACCATACATAATTACACAATACGTACAGTGTCATCTCAAGGACTTGTAACGATCTACAAAAACAAAAGCGGATTATGCCCCGGTTGCTTGTTCCTGCGCAGATAGACCTCCAGTATTTCTCCACAATATATAAACCACATAGTTCTTTTACTACTGTCATTGGTGCAGGAACATCAAGCTGAAATGTCATCTCCGAGCTTCTAGATGCAGTGCTGCTTGCGAACTCCTTCCTCGCTGCTGGATAGCTTCTCTGACTGCACAATGGACGGAGGATGCAAGAACTACGGCAGGTTCTCCAGATGCTGGCATGCAGAAGCAGCAGTTAAATTATTTCAGCTGATGTTTATTTGAAGAAAGAAAAGGTCATGTTGCATTAAGAAAATCACAATCACCTTTTGAAGAAAGCACACGGTTCTTATGATATCCAGTGTTCAGTACCTCAACATTGAACTGCTTAGGGATGATGTCCACACTTGGGATCTTGTAGTCCCATGTGTTGTTGCTAACAACCAGGCCATTACTGTTTGTCTGGTATTCTTCGAATATGAAAAAACCAATACCCTGTATAAAGAAACCTTCAATCTGAAAGACAGATGAGAGATTAGATATGATCGCATCACATCCAAACAAGTTCAGATGAGAGATTAGATATGATCGCATCACATCCAAACAAGAATGGAGGAAATTTCGGTCAACATATTTTACATGAGTCAATAATTAAATCTAAATGTAGTTTGATGTTGTTAAAAAAAGGTGCAGGTAGATGATATTTTTTAGTTCTTACATTCCTTGAAAAGAAAAAACAAGATACACAAAAGGCTACTTATAAAATTGAAAGTATGTAGCAAAATAGTATATAAAATTTTTATAATAAATTGTACACTTTGTAAAACATTTAATCATATGTAAATTTAGTTATTTACTAATGTAAATACATCGATCGAGATTTCATCTATTTTCAGACAACTGATTGGGAGCGATTCCAAACAAAAATATTATAACAACCTTCGGTAGGAATATAACATACTCCATCGGTTTCCAAATGTGGTCCACATATTAACATAATCCCCAATACACATTAACCATTGTTTTATTTCTAATTATGTGTTGTTGACAATTACATTAAGTTAACCGATACAAAAGTTCCACTCATATATCTTTTTTTTATGTGCATCGGATACTTATTCTGACCTCTATTCTCCTGAGCTTATTTTATTTGGCTTATCTATTAATCTGACTTATCTCCTTGAGATAGCCTTGAGAGTTTGATCTTCTTTCTCCAACTTATGTTTTAGAGTTTTTAGACAAAGTTTTTAAGATAGAAAAAACCAAATTCAAAAGTTATTTTTTAAAAATTTTAACGAAGATAAGTAAATTAAAAGATAAGTCAAATAGATGAGATAAGCTGACAAGAACAGACCCTAAAATATCTATTTGCAAATATGTAGGACAATAATTTCACAAATCAAAAACTCAAACTTCAAAAAGTGTAACTTGAGTTGACGTTTAAGATCCATAAGTCAAGCATATACAAACTAGCAGGATGGAGTAAGAATTATCAACCAAACCTATATATAGTAAGTAGGTAAGTACCTTTCAATTACTTGAAGTGTCAAAATATGTGAAGTTCTCTTTCGTTATGAATATAGTGTCCTCTCCCTCAGCCCTCTTGCCGTCTCTACTTTGGCCCTTCCTCTCTGACAGGCTCACCAACGAGGCAAGGGAGGGAGCCTTGTGCTCCTCCACTATCGACGGGTGTTCAACCGGGGGGTGTCATCGGCAATAGAATTTAAACGGGGTTGCGTAGGATCTTAAGTCTGAAAAGTAACACAAGACAGGGGAACTTTTTTACATAGGTTCAGGCCCTCAAGGATGAGGTAACACCGTAGTATTGTGTTCTTGGGATTATGATGATTTCGATTACAATGGGAATCTCAAGACCTTATTATGTGGTTAAGCTTAGATGCTAGATCAGATAATCAAACTACGGCCGCTACCCCTCCCTTTATATAGTGCAGGGGGATAAGGTTACATGGTCCTATCCGGTATGTAGTACTGAATGCTATCTTCAGAGTGTCCAGCACATATACGTACCGGTATTTACAGGTACAAATCTTCTAATCAAACGGAATCAAACTCTATCCTCAAGACTATTCTTGGCCTCCTAGCTAGCCATATTTAGTCTGAGTGGTTTCCATCCTCTTCCAGCCGGCTCGGGCCGCCCCTGTTTGCCACTTTATGCCCATGCAGTCCACATCCACCTGCCCTTTCTCTTCCCCTCTCCGTTCTTCTCTTTTAATTCTTCAAGCACAATATATCTCATATCTACATCTAGATTCAGATCTAACTGTTCTTCTTGACTCTAGTGTTCCTCCCGACGCTTTGGAGAGAATGACGGTCAGTCAGCTGTCGCTGGGGGAAGCCACCATTTGGCAACCTTCGCTTGGTTGGTTCCACTCTTCCCCTAGGTGTGTTGTATATTTGCACTTGAGGTCTCATGACAAAACCATGATGCTACAACAAACGTCCTTCGTAGGGGCATCATTGTCATGGTCAAGATCACGAGATCTAGATGTTGACTCCAATGGCAGTTGAATAAAAACCTACAATGGTGCGCCCTGCACTGAGTACGAGTGGCAAAAGGGTATTGAAGCACCAATCTCGAGAAACATCACAGTTTCTGACTTGTTTAGCCGAAATCAACGACGGTGAAACCCATGTGCTATTGCTTAGGTCTTTAGAGACCTCTTTACATATTTGCCTTCTCTCCTGTACATGTATTTCACAATCCATTTTGGGCAAAATTGAATTGAGCAGCTCATTCTAGCCCTTCTAACATGGCATCAGTTTAGGGTAAGAGTTTCCCCACCCCCAAGTCACCGCTGCCGCCTCTGCTCCTAGCTGTCCGGCCGTCGCCGGAGGGGCTTACCCGTGCCGCTTCCTCCCACGCGGTGCTGCCTCCTCTCCCGCCGCGCAGAACTGCCTCCTCCTGCGCCTCCTCCGTGCCGCTGAAGCCACCTCCTCCCGCGTCGCCTGCAGGGCTTCCGGCCAGCGCCGGCGCCGATGCCAAGCCGCCGGCTAGGTTGCCAGCTTGGGTCTCTAGCCTCCTCCAGGCACACAGCCCCTACTCGCCTGGCTATCTCGTCATGTCTTCGGCTTATTCCGGTGAACTGCACCAGGGCGTCTTCATCTAGCTACTTCGGCCCGGCTCAGCTTCCGAGCATCTAGTTTGACGGGTCAAACTTTCGCTGGTCCACTCCTCTGCCTGTGCCCCAACAGCCAGGGACTCTAGGGACATCTCACCGACACCACTCTTAATACAACGCTGCCTACCGCCCTGGTCCTGTTCCTCAGCCTACTGCGGATTGTGCTGCTGTTTCACCAGTCGTTCAGCAGGCTTACGACATCGCTGTCCGGGCATACATTGAAGGGAAATGCGCAGGCTACGCTAGCCGGAAATCAAAAAATTTCGCGCACACCCAGGATCAACATGTAAGTAGGGGACCACAGATTGTTACCCTCGATGCGCGGATGCAGCGGAAGAAGACTCGCGCACGTAGAGGAAGTAGTCGTACACGCCCCGATCAGCGCGCCAACTGCTCACCGAGGGGTCGCCGGTGCTCGCCTAGGGGTCGCCGGTGACGGGGAGAGGTCGCCCGTGCTCGAGGAGAGGTCGCCGATCAGCAAGCACGTCCGCGAAAGCAGCAGCGCCTCTAAGGTATCCACACGTCCAGGAGTGGAACATCGCGCGCCGGCGTGCTAGCACCACGTCGCGCGGCTAGGGTTTCCTCGGGAGCGGGAGGGGCGCGGCGGCTAGGGTTTGTGTGGAGTACCTCAAACTATACCGTGCCGCCCCTGGCCTCCAACTTATATAGACGTGCTAACGGGCTTCTACACTAGAAGGCCCGTTAGGAGTCTATCTCTGTGCTGATCCATATCCGCGCCGAAACCCATTAATGAAGTGAATCCGTTAAGCATGTTCCAAACCGTTAAGTGTGTGACCCGTTAGGTTCATGCGCCAAGTCGGCATGACCCTAAACCCGTTTCATCCACGATCAATAGCGGTATCTAGCAACACATATTGACCCCCAATGCAATGAATGATCTCATCGGCCGAACCTTGATACACGCGTACATACCGATCCCTTTGCCACGCAACACCAGTCAAGCTCAAGGCAAGATACGTGACACCCTTGTGATAGCTCGACCCATTCACTCGTTCCGTGTAATGGATATAAGATGTGACTAACAATTAGTCACCTTAGCACGACGCGACTTTCCTTATCCATCCACACCGAGGGCCCAGAGGTATCTCTCCGTTATCGAGGAGGGCAAATTCCATCTTGATCTATCACACCCCACGCCATGTTTCGCGGCATACCCGTAAGTTACCTTTATAACTACCCGATTCACGAGTAACGTTTGATAACCCCAAAGTATACAACTACGCATGCCGGGGACTCTATGATGATCTCGGTCTAAGGACCATATAGGTGTACCACTCGAGACAACAATCTGATGGCACTATTAAGATAACAATCTCAGCAGTGTCTCGGAGTAGGTCAATCCAACCATCCGTGTTCTCTAACACGTGTCCACATTATTGATTCGATATCCACAATATCTATGGTATGTGAAACAGTACCATCAATCAATATATATGCTGATCAATCATTAATGCTCCTCATAATGATTCTGGATCAGGGATCAGTTTAGAATAATGTCATACAAACAATGTGTCTCACAATCAAGTCATACTTGATGAACAAAGTTATGAGCATTATTCATGGAACCTGATAAGCTAGTTATCGAAAAGTACATGAACAAAGACGTATTACACAATCATCTCATGATTGATCTAGGGCATATTCCGTTCAATCTCCCACTTGCACTAGAGTTAATCATGCAGATATCGGATACCCATGGCTCTTGTGTGCGCCTCATGCTTGGGTTGTGGAAGGGGCTTTGTCAGCGGATCAGCCACGTTTAGATCCGTGTGCACTTTGCAAATCTTCACGTCACCTCTCTCGATGATCTCTCTGATCAGGTGGTACCGCCTGAGTATGTGCTTGGCCTTTTGGTGAGATCTAGGCTCCTTAGCTTGTGCAATGGCACCACTATTGTCACAATAGATATCCACTGGACAGGAAGCACTAGCAACAACTCCCAACTCAGAAACAAACTTTCTAATCCAAACCGCCTCCTTTCTTTGTCGACGGTGACTAAGCTGGGGTCACCGCCGCAATGAATTTGTCTGAGGGGCGCTAATCAAGAACCAAACCAGATGGGTAACACAAGACAGGGTTATCTGAGTTCGGGCCCTCAACGGAGGTAATACCCTACTTCACGTGCTCGATTTTGGTTGATCAATATGCGGGATGCAAGATGATCAAGGTTATTGTGTATGCTTGATGATGATGACCAAGAAGATCTCTCCTTACGGCCTCTACCCCTCCTTTATATAGTGTAGGGGATCGGATTCTGAGCGTCATGGGTATATAACAATCAAGCTTCATTATGATGTTACAAGGTATGTGTCCATTGATCTGCTATTTACATGGGGATATACCATATCCTCGGGTCCTCTCTTGCGGCGCAAGGCACGTGTAGCCCGAGCAATCTTCAACCCTAATCGGCCGACTCGTATCGCCCCCATCCGTTCCCTTATGGGCCTTCTAGAGGATACCCGGGGCCCATGTAGTCCACAGTAGCCCCCGAGTGCTTTACGATCGAGTCAGATGCTTGGCCGACTGGTTTCGCCTATATCTCCTGTAATCTGAAAAGAGATTGTAAAGAACTCAAGAAATCTTAAGTTTTTGTGTTGAAATAACGCCTAGATTTGGCGATACCAAACTCCAGCTTACTCGGCCCATTGGGCACATCACCTCAACAGAAGGGTTCGGCTCCTGGGCACCCACTCTTGCTATACAAGGGCGACTACTGACCCAACATGGGGTAGGCCTTAAGCCACGCCGTTACAACTTCGCCTTGCAAAGATCTTTGTAATCTTAGCGTTTTCAAAGTATCGGCGTCGGCGCCTGCCTTAACTTGTAAGAGCGGTAACTGGCCCAACATGGGGCGACCTTTCACCGGGTTGTACTGTCCCAACCGGGAAGGATCGACTTATGCCCCTTAGGGCGCACCGATTGATCGACTTTGCGAGAGGTACTTGTATCCGGTAGCGGTATACAATGGCGACCTTACAAAGGCATACCTCAAGAAGTTGAATCCAAATTTCACCAACACCCAACCTCGAATGTGCGAAGTTAGCTAGTGACCCAACGTGGGGTATGCCGCGAAATGTTTTAACTTTGGCGTTGCGGTGATATGCCCTCCGGGGTGCACCGAGGTCAATTAGACTCGATTTTAACACATTGCCACCGTTAGCGGCGTGTTAAGAAAGCTGTTAAGGGGTTGCCCTTTGCGGTTTAGCCCAAGCCCAATTAGGGGAAGGCGGCGTTTTCGCGCCCTTTTCTCACACAATGAGCGTCGAGCTTCCGTCGAAATCGTACTTGTTCCCACTTCCGTCCCATCGTCATGATGGTTTCTTGTGTTCAAGCGGATTACGGTAGCGTCCTTGAACTTCCTCTCTGTATAAAAGAAATCCCAGGGACTGAGTACTACTTCACCTTCAGCTTTTGAGTTCTTGAGTTTTCTTCTCCTCTTCTTCTCCCTCAACAAACAGAGAGCCAAGGAAAGATTATGGATCCTCGGCACCCATGACCACTGAAGTCGTGCTCGCGCGCTTGCCGCTAAAGCCGCCACGGCCGCCGAGTGGGCTCGCTGGCGGGAGGAATACGCAGAAAGGACGGCTCAAAGCGCCATTAGGGTTCTAGTCGCCGGCCATCCGCGACTCTTCTCGGCCCGCACCCCCCTCAAAGATGCGCTTGTCTTCTCCATCCTCGATGTGAAGTGGCCTTCAGAGGGATAGGTTATCTCTTCTTTGTATCTCCGCGAGCCGGCGATGAGCCCTAGCTCAATGTGCCGTGCCGCGGAAAATGTAGTCAGGCCCTTGAGCCCTTTAATGAACATCTTTTGTGATATCCATCATTCTTCGTGTCTCTGCTTCAATCTTGAATCTGCAATGCCGCTTTTCCTCGATTTGATCTCGAATCCGCAACATCGCTTCGTCCGAGTAGTTGGGCTCGTCTGCTCCTAGACAGGCAGTCGGCGCCTAACGCAGACCTCTCGGAGGGGATCACTCGGCCGGCCGAGTGATTATCGGGCCCCTCGCAGAAAGGCCGCATCCAGCGTTAGACTAAGGCCCGGCCCAGAATGCGAAACTTTGCCCGTTGCGGTAAATTAGGAATAGGGGAACGAAATTAGTTCACCTCGCTCACTTTTCGCGTCGGTCAGTTAGCTTCTCCCAGCAGACTCCGCCGCTAGGGTTCTTCTCCGTCGTTGCCTCCGCCGCCACTTGTCTCCAATCGCGATGGCTCCACCATCCCCCACCACCGCTGAGGCAGCGAAGAACGCGAAGAAGTGGATGAAGTCCACCACGACTGAGCGGAGGCTACAGAAGCTGGTCTCCCTCGGCGTGCTCCCGTCGGAAGAGTTCGTGTCCTGGCGCGCCGCCGCCGGCGAATCCTACCCCACCCCTCGCCAGGATAAGGTAGTGGTCTTCGAGTCTTTCTTCCTCCGCAGCTTCAGCCTTCCTTGCTCCTCCTTCTTCCGGGGTTTGCTTCATTTCTATGGGATCGAGGTTTCGCATTTGAACCCCAACTCCGTCTTTCATATTGCGATCTTCGTTCACGTCTGCGAGGCCTATTTGGGGATCACTCCCCATTTCGACCTTTTCCAATTCCTTTTTCTCCTCAAACCCTACCCTAACAAGGACAATCCCAAGGTCGTAGGCGGCGCGGGATTCCAACTGCGGGAAGGGGTTAAAAAGTTTTACTTCGACCTTCGCCTGAAAACCTCCAACAAGGGCTGGCACTCAGAGTGGTTCTACTGTGCCAACTGTCCTCCGGCCCTTCCGTCCTTCTCCGGCGAGTGCCCCACAGTCCGTCCCTCCTGGTCTTCTCTCTCCGCCGATGACGGGGGAAGCCAAGTGAAGGAACTTCTTGTTCTTCTCCGCAGAGCCAAATCTGCTGGGTTGACCGGTGTGGGGGTAGTGTGGAACTATACCCAACATCGTATCCAGCCCATCAAGGAGAGGGTTCATCCCGCCTTTGAGTACTCGGGGCCCCAAGACGCCACTTGGGAAACCGGTGAGAACCTTACGCAGAAGGAGATCATCAGCCGAGTGGGTGAGCTTTTTGCTCCGGGCTCGGAAATAACTCCTGCGGAATGCCCGGCTTCATACCATTTGGGGTACTTGCCACCAGTGGTAAGGAAGAGATCCTCCTCAACTCAACCACGGTTTGTCGATGTAGAGTCAGAATTAATGTGATTTAATGTGTCGCAGGGGCGTGAGGCCTTCTTCTCCACTCCCCCGGTCCTGGAGGCTCCGCTCCCCAAGGAGGCACCTAGCAAGCGTCCTGCCGAAGGCTCGACGAGTGCTCCTCCGGCCAAAAAAGGCAGGGGGGTCGCTCCAGGGGACTCGGACGAAGACGATGAAGAGGATGACACCGTCCCGCTTCCTTTCCGCCGCCATCGCCCAGCGGTGAAGTCGCCACCCGCTCAGGCCGCGCAGCCACAGAGCCCTCCGCCACGCCAGTCTGCCGACCCGAAGGCCGCGTCTGGGGCGAAGAAACCTCCCGGATCGGGCCCGAGTGGTTCGGGCATGAAATTCAAGATGAAATACGTCCCGTCGCATAGGTATTCTTTTGTGACACCATAAGTTCATGCCTTGTAAAGACACGTGTCTTGAAAGGTCGTCGAATGCTTGTAGGAAACCAATGAAGGATGATGAGCCGCCAAGCTCCAAGGATTCGGCTAAGCCCACCGCGCCTCGCCAGGACTCTGGCCCATCTGCCACGAGCCGCCAACCCTCGTCAGCGAAGGGGAAAATCCCAACTCCGGCTCCAGAGAGCTTAGAGCTAGAGATCGAGGAGATTCCTCGCCCTTCCGCCAAAGCACACACTCCTCTCTTCCGATTGAAATGGCGGAAGGAGATGGAGGGCTACGAGGTCGACGACGGGCAGGAAGCCGAAGAGTGGGAGGTCTTGGACCAAGTAACCGCCATTCAAGCCGAGATATACAAGGCAAGCGTCTTTTTCTCGCTATGAATCCTTATCCCGCACGAGGGCATCCCACTAACCTTCCCCCCTTCTCCACGCAGCGCATGAAGGAGAGGTCGAAGCAGAAGACCCGATGCATGGAGAGAACGGTGGGCGAGCTGAAAACGCGCGACGAGTTTGACAACGCGTTGTATGCCACCAAGCGGCAATATCGCGGCCGGATCGAAGAACTCCACCGTGAAGTCACCGAGCTTTGATTTCGCCATATGGAAGAGTCCAACATAAACAGAGGTATAGACCCCAATCATGCTAAATCTCTGAGCAGGATATTTCATATGTAATGATCTTCAATGGTTGCCGTCGAGTGTAGCCTTGGAGGCGAGGCAGAAGGCACTAGAGGAGGAAGTCCGCCAAGCCAACGCTCGAGCCGAGGGGTCGGCTAAAGAGTTGGAAGGTAACTTTCCCGACTGGCTCTCCCTGGCTCAACCTCACTGAAACCCGACTGATATGCCTCACCCGACTGGTCGCGCAGAGCTTCGTCGCCGAACCACAATGGGAATTGCTCCAATAATTGAATGCCTTTATCCAGACGAGGAGCCGCCGAACGATCCTGACCTCCTGGTGGCCCATCTCGACGCCCTTCCTGAGCGGATCAAGGTCTTCACCCGGGAGGCCGCAATAACATGCACCGGCCAAGGCCTCGCCATCGCGAAGTCAAACTTCCCACGCCTAGATTGCGAAGCCGTCAAGGATGGGTTTGCTTGCTCGGAGGAGGAGGCCGTAGCTCTGTTAGAGGAAGTTCATCCGACTGCTGTCCAAATAGTTGATCAATTGGACTTGTAATTATGCCCGTAATAGAAATTTTGGTTGATCCCGATCGCGATCCGACTTATCCAAATAATCGTGTTATCCTTTTCATGAAACGCATCCGCCGACCGGTCCAAATTTCCGAGTGCCAGGAAGTAGCACTTGGCTTTCTTCCTACACAGCTGCGAAGTAGCCAAACATTGTCGCTAGGATGTAAAAGCGCCATTACTCAAGAATTTTCGTACTACTCGAATGTGATCAACACATGTAGAGAGAAAACAACTTTATTGATGAGATAGGGTGCGGTTGACTCCGCACACTATTTAGCGTAGCCCCCGACTTACTGCTTGGTCGTTTACGGTCAAGTAGCAAGTCAAAAGATGGAAAACTAATTACACAAATGCTGCTTGGATACAAGAACTAAGGGAAAAAATGACGAAGCTGCTCGATGTTCCAGGTGTTGGGCACTTCAGATCCATCTTCACGTTGTAGCCGATAAGCCCCCGGGCGGGTCACCTCAGCGATCGCATAGGGGCCTTCCCAGAGTGGGGAAAGTTTATGCTCGTGCTTCTGATTCCTTCGGAGGACCAAATCTCCCTTGGAGAATGCACGCCCCAGACGTTCTTGTTGATGGTAGCGACGCAGCCCCGATGGTACTTTGCCGACCGGATCAATCTTTGCTTCCCCGGCTTCCTCGAGCCGATCGAGGTCTTCACACCTTGCTTCATCCGACTGATTATCGTCGTAATCGGCAACCCGAGGAGACCGGAACTTCAATTCGGTCGGGAGGACCGCTTCGAGCCAGAAACTAGGGAAAAGGGTGTTCGCCCGATTGGCTCGGCTTGGGGCTGTTCTAAGCCCCGAGCACCGAGGGCAACTCCTTAACCCAGTAGCGTTGCGTCGGCTTGAGCGATCGAAATTCGGGCTTTGAGCCCTTGTAGCACCAATCCGTTGGCGCGTTCAACTTTGTCTGTTGCTCCTTGGGTGGGCCACCGTTATGTAGCAGATTTTGATGCCCACTTCGCCCCAATCTTGAAACTTCGCCGCTTTTGAACTGAACGCCGTTGTCGGTGATGATGCGATTAGATGCGCCAAAACGCTGTGATGTCCGGAAGAACTCGCGTGCCTTGGCCGCCGTGATGACAGCAACTAGCTTGGCTTCAATCCATTTGGTAAACTTGTCAATGGCGACGAAGAGATGAGTGAATCCACCTTGCGCTCGCTTGAGGGGGCCCACCATGTCCAGATTCCAGACGGCGAAGGGCCAAGAGATCAGAATTGTCTGTAGATCTTGCGCCGGCATGTGAATCTGTCGTCTGGCGACACCCATCACATCTGCGTACTATATCTTCGCGTGATCTGTGACCGCGGTTGGCCAGAAAAACCCCTGTCGATAGACCTTGCCCACCAGGGTGCTTGCTGCCGCGTGATGCCCGCACTACCCCGAATAGATTTCGTTGAGTAGCTCTCTGCCTTCTTGCTCAGATATGCAACGCCTTAGTACCCGAATCGCTTTTTACAAAAGCTCGTCCCGACTACCTTATAGCTTTTGCTTGGCGTGTGATGCACTCGGCTGGCTTCGATCCTCAGGCAGCTCATCACGAAGAAGATAATCTAAGTAGGGCTGAGTCCATACGGGAGTAATTGATACTACCTCTGCATCGGGTTCTGACTGCTTCTCTTGATCTTCCCCAGATGCAGATGGTAGCTTGATCGACGGCGCGCGTAGCTCCTGGATGAAGACACCACTCGGGACCTGGGCCCGAGTGGATCCCATCCGCACTAGCTCGTCTGCTGCTTCGTTGTCGCGGCGGAGCACGTGAGTAAGCTCCAGTCCGTCGAACTTGTCTTCTAACTTGCGAACCTCTGGCGAGAGGCCGCCATCTCGCCGCCAATACAAGACCACTCCTTTTGGACTTGGTTGACCACGAGTTGAGAATCTCCGCGTACCATTAACCGCTTGACACCGAGCGATATGGCGACGCGTAGACCGTGGATGAGTGCCTCGTACTCGGCGGCGTTGTTGCTGACGGGGAACAATATCCGGAGGACGTAGCGTAGCTTCTCTCCAGTCGGCGATATGAGCAAAATCCCAGCCCAAGCGCCGAGCATGAGGGAACCATCAAAGTACATTGTCCAGTACTCGAGATTATCCTTTGCTGCTGGGGTTTGGGCTTCTGTCCACTCGGCGACGAAGTCGGCCAACGCTTGAGATTTAATGGCTAGTCGAGGCCTGAACTTTATTTCAAAGGCTCCAAGCTCAACTGCCCACTTGGCAATCCTCCCAAAGGCCTCCGATTCGGAGTATGTCTCCAAGCGGGAAAGAGGTGACCACCGAAATTTCATGCTCTTGAAAATAATGCTTGAGCTTCCGCGATGTGAGTAACACAGCATACAAAAGCTTTTGGACTTGTGGGTACCTTATTTTTTACTCGCCCAATACCTCGCTTACGAAGTAGACCGGACGCTGTACCTTTTGGAGGGAGCCCTCCTCATCTCGCTCCACCACCAAAGCGCTGCTGATGACGTGAGTCGTCGCGCCAATGTAGAGCAAGAGGGGCTCTTGGGGCATGAGAGGGACCAACACCGCGGTGTGGTGAGAACCTCTTGAGATCTTCAAAGGCTTGTCAGTGCTTCCACCGCCCAATCGAAAATCGTCTTGTTGGCGTAAGAGCCTAAAGAAAGGCATGCCTCGCTCCCCGAGTCGGGAAACGAATCGGCTAAGTGCCACGATGCATCCAAAGAGCTTCGACATCTTTACGGTTGGCGGAGGCTTCATCTTGAGGATGGCACCGACCTTTTCGGTTGCTTGATCCTCGATTGGAGATGATGAATCCGAGTAGTTTACCGACGGAACCCCAAAACGCACTTCTCGGGTTTAGCTTCATCCGGAATGCCCTTAGGCTTTCAATGTCTCGGTCGATCTGTTATGAGATCCCATCTGGATTTGGTTTTTATGACGACGTCGCCGACATATGCCTCCACGTTATGTCCGAAGTTGAGTGTGAAAACACCGCCAGTATAGTCGCCGATAAGTCGCGCCGGCGTTTTCAACCCGAATGGCATTGTGATATAGCGTAGCGCCCAAGGTAATGAGCAACGTTTTGATGCGCTCTTCCTCCTTGAGCTGATCGATGATAGCTTTGAATAGGCGTCCGTAAAACTCGAGAGCTCGCACCGGCGGTGGAATCCACCACTTGGTCGATCGCGGGGAGCCCGAAAGGATCCTTGGGACACGCCTTGTTTAGGTCGATGTAGTCGACACACATCGCCATGTCTTGTTCTTCTTCTGCACCAGGACCGGATTGGCAAGCCAGTCGGGGTGATACACCTCTTTGATGAACCGAGCGGCCAGCAATTTGGTGATCTCACTCCTTATGGCGTCCTTCCGATCCGGGGCGAATCTTCGTAGGCGTTGCTTGACGGGCTTCGCCTTTTCGTTGACGTGAAGGGAGTGCTCGATCACTTCCCTCGGAACACCGGGCATGTCCGAAGGCTTCCAAGCGAACACATCCCTGTTGGCGGGAGGAAAGTGGCGGCGCGTCTTCCTATTCTTTGTCGAGCCTGTCCCAATCACGACCGTTTTGGCCGGGTCGGACGGGTCCAGCAAGATCTTCTTAGTTTCTTCGGCTGCTTGGATGGATGTTTTGGCCTGCTTCTTGGCGGGGACGTCCCCTTCCTCCTGAAGGCTTGCGACCTCGGTCGGATCTTCTCCATCTCGGCAGATGAATCGAGTGCTCGTGCCATCTCGCAGCTTTCATTGTCGCGAGCGAGGGGATCGCTTTAACGTCACCGGGGAGGGTGATTACACCGTTGGGACCTGGCATCTTTAAGACGAGATAAGTGTAGTTGGGAACCGCCATGAATTTGGCAATCCCCGGCCTTCCCAAGATAGCATGATATGCCGTCTCGAAATCGGCCACTTGAAGCTTAGACTCTCGGTCCTATAGTTCTTCTTGGTCCCAAACGTGATCGGTAGGGAATCTGTCCGAGTGGTATCGCGGACGTCCGGGATTACCCGTGGAGCGGAGATGACCCTTGCCGTAGCTCGGGCGTGGGATTTTTATTTGGTCAAGGTCTTGACAAAAGGGCGTTAATCCGCTCCGCCATCGACCAGACCCTTTTAGTTTGCTCCTTGAACGGCGGATCCAAAACCAAAGGATACCTCCTGGGAAGGCAATCCGATCCGGGTGGTCCTTCGATCGAAGGTGATGGGCACCTCGGACCAGCGCAAGTATTGCGGAGTTGGGGCATGATAGCGTTGATCTCCGAGTGGTAAGCTTCGCTTCGCTTGGACTCAGACGCATCGTAGCCCCAAGATATAGCTGATTTCGCGCTCGGCGTCTGGTAATCTCCATCGGGTTTCTGCCTTGACCGCCCTTTGACAGTGGTTGGAGCTCTCGGCGAACCTCGAGAATAAAGCGGTCTTTGGCGAGTGTTTACCTCGAGGATGGAAGGACATACCGAATCCATCACTTTTTGTAGTCGTTGTCGTTGGGGGGCTTAGGTCGGTAACGCTCGACGTTGGCGACCATCTCGTCTCCCTTTCGCTTCTTGTCCTTGGGCTTGCCTTGTTCATCGTTAGGCTTCTTCTTGGGGCCTCCGTCGGTGCCTCCGCATGATTTGCGATGGCCTCCTCGGCTTCAAATTTCTCTGATCGCCATCGTGAACATGGCTTTGATATTACGCGGGGGGTCCTGGGTCATCTGCCTGATTAACTCCTCGGATTTGCACCCGGCGAAGAAGGCATCAATGACTGTTTGCTCCGAAACGTCCCGGATCTCATTCTTCTTCTTAGTGAAGCGCTTGATGAACTCACGAAGAGTTTCGCTCTTGCGCCTATGTAACTGTCCAATCTCCCATCTCCCCGCGGGCCTTTCATAGGTCCCTTGGAAATTGGCGATGAACTGCTCCTGGAGGTCGTCCCAAGACTCGATAGAGTTCTCTGGGAGTCCGTTAGCTGTGTCTCAGGCGGTTGGGGTCAAAGCGACCGGCAAATAGTTTGCCATGACGTTCTGATCACCTCCTGCCGCGCTGACTACTAAGGCGTATACCTGCAGCCAGTTCTTTGGATCCCTCTCGCCATCGAACTTGTCGATGCCTTTGAGGTTAAAACCATCCGGCCAAACCACTCGGCGGAGATCCGGGGTGAAGGCCCGAATTCCTTCCAGTGGTCGTGGCCGCCTCCGCGCTGGGGATCTACTGCGACTCTCCCGCCGCGGGCCTTGGCGCTGCTCCTGGCGGTGGTCACGCCGACTGGCGGTGCTCTCAGCCTGATCGTCGTTGCGACGGATATGGTGGCCACGAGAGTCTCGCTCGTCGTTACCGCGCTCCCGCCGTCGGGCTTCGATATCTTGACGCAGGTCACGGGCGGGAGACTGGTGTGAGTCACCTGCCGCTGAGGCTCGAGCCCGGTTCCGGTTGCGCGTAGATCTACTGCGAGCCGAGGCGGTCGGAGCCGGTATTGCCTCGTTCTGTTGTATGGCCGTCATCTCTACCATGGCCGTCGCTCGAGCAAGGGCCTGGATACATGGGCTGCCTTCTGGGAGTTGCGGCGCGATAGTCTCAAGAAGAGTCTTTGACGCGATGACGTTGGCCAGAGGAGTGTTGTAGACCTCCTGGTCCCTTAGCTTAACCGCGCAGAGCTCGTTCTGGACGTCGTGCCCGTGAGTGCGAAGCTGACGTGCGCGATCTCGGTCTTCCACTCGGTGAGAGTCCGGGTCTGCCGCCACGATAGCGGTTGCCTCAGGTCTCACTGGTTGGGAGGTGGAGTGATGATCCTCCGCCCCGAGGACGAAAACCTCATGATAGTTGCGAATCTCAGCGCTCCCGTCGGACTCAGAGTCAGAAGCGGAAAGGCTAACTTGTTCGCTTTGTCCAATGGGTTGGCCACCGTTGATGACACCCACGAACACCGCCAATCCGGCGGGTTGACTGACCGAATGTAGAGTGGTTCCCAGTGGTTATCTCTTGTCCGAATCTCTAGGCGACTGTGCGGAAGCATGGCGGGACTCCCGAGTCCCGGAGAAATCGGTCGAGGATTCATAGACCTCATCGGGTGGAGGTTGTCGGCCGGGTAGGCGATCTCATGGGGCTCTTCCTCGCTCTCCTCGCCGAGGGGCGCGAGTTGAGGCTGCCGACGGATCCTCCTGAAGAAAGCACATGCGAAATTCTCCAAGCGAAAGGCAATGGGTCCCGTTGATTGCGTGTACCTTCGGTTGAGCGATCTCCGTGGGGAGAGATGAAGATTGCGAAGCCGTCGGCGATGAAGTCCGTGGCGCCAAAGCGAAGAGACTCCCGGCCTCATGTCGACGTCTGGCGATCTTGAAAAAACCATCGATCTAAAAAGCGATCTTGACGCCGCCCTACTGGCGCGCGCTAACCGCCGACGGTGACTAATCGGGGGTCACCGCCGCAATGAATTTGTACGAGGATGCTAATCAAGAACCAAACCAGATGGGTAACACAAGATGAGGTTATCTGAGTTCGAGCCCTCAGCGGAGGTAATACCCTACTTCCTGTGCTCTGGGATTTTGGTTGATCAATATGCAGGATGCAAGATGATCAAGGTTATTGTGTATGCTTGATGATGATGACCGAAGAAGATCTCTCCCTACGGCCTCTACCCCCTCCCTTTATATAGTGTAGGGGGGATCGGATTACAGAGCGTCGCGGGGTATATGGCAACTGTTTCTGTTATGATGTTACAAGGTATGTGTCCATTGATCTGCTATTTACATGGGGATATACCATATCCTCGGGTCCTCTCTTGCGGCGCAAGGCACGTGTAGCCCGAGCAATCTTCAACCCTAATCGGCCGACTCGTATCGCCCCCATCCGTTCCCTTATGGGCCTTCTAGAGGATACCCGGGGCCCATGTAGTCCACATTTGCTGCTTCAGAAGCTGCAATGTACTCAGCCTCCGTCGTGGAATCAGCTACTGTCTCTTGCTTATAACTTTTCCAGCTCACTGCCCCACCATTGAGACAGAATACAAACCCGGATTGCGAACGCGAATCATCCTTATCGGTTTGGAAGCTAGCGTCGGCGTAACCCTTCTGACGAGCTCCTCCGCTCCTCCAAAAACCGAAACATCTCCCGGTTCTTCGCAAGTACTTGAGGATGTTCTTTCTGACTATCGATGACATTCACCGGATTCGATTGGTATCTGCTGGTAACACTTAGGCGTATGAAACATCGGTAGCGTACGACATAAAGCGTACATGATGGATCAATAAGCGGAGGCATATGGAATCGCACTCATTCTCTTTAGCTCATCGGCGCCGAGGCACACCGAGTCTTCTTTGAGACTTACACCATGAGACATTGGCAAGAATCCTTTCTTGAGTTACGCATAGCAAACCGATTTAGGACTTTGTCAATGTAAGTACTTTGGCTTAATCCAATTAGCCTTCTCGATCTATCTCTATAGATCTTTATCCCCAAGATGTAGACCGCATCTTCCAAATCTTTCATTGAGAAACTCTTTCTCAAATAAGATTGAACAGCGTCTAACATTGGAATATCATTCCCGATCAACAGTATGTCATCTACATACAGGACCAGAAACATAAGTGCGCTCCCACTAGCCTTCTTGTAAATACATGGCTCCTCCGCATTCTTGATGAAGCCAAACTCTTTGACCACTTCATCAAAACGAAGGTTCCAACTCCGAGATGCTTGCTTCAGCCCATAAATAGACCTCTGAAGCTTGCATACCTTGCTAGCATTTAAAGGATCGACAAAACCTTCGGGCTGTACCATGTACACGTCCTCGCTTAGGTTTCCATTTAGGAAAGCCGATTTGACATCCATTTGCCGAATTTCATAATCATGATACGCGGCAATCGCCAACATGATCCTGATAGAGTTTACCATGGCAACAGGCGAATAAGTTTCATCATAGTCAACACCATGAATCTGCTTATACCCTTTTGCTACCAAGCGCGCCTTAAAGATGTGAACATTTCCATCGGCGTCTATCTTTTTCTTAAAGACCCATTTGCACTCGATAGTTTTTACACCATCAGGCAGATCAACCAAATTCCAAACTTGATTATCATACATGGACTTTATTTCGGATCTCATGGCCTCTAGCCATCTTTCAGAGTCCGATCCCACCATTGCTTCCGCATAATCCTTAGGCTCATCATTGTCCAACAATAACACGTCGCGCTGCTCCGTGGCGAGGAACATAAACCTCTCGGTGGCACGACTTGCCCTCTCGGATCTTCGTGGGGCTGGCGCCTCAACCTCCGGCTCAGCAACAACTTGCTCGTCGGGTTGAGGGTCAGCAGGAGCTGAAACATTTTCAGGTGTTTCCCGAATTTCTTCAAGTTGCACCCTACTCCCACTGGTTCTTTCATAAAACTGTTTTTCTAGAAAGATATCATCTTTTGCGACAAACACTTTGCCCTTTTCCGGGTTATAAAAATAATAACCACCGGATGTATCTCTTGGATACCCCACAAAGAAGCATTTATCCGATTTGGCGTGAAGCTTATCAGACGTCATACGTTTTACATAAGCTTCGCAGCCCCAAATCTTTAGAAAAGACAACACGGGACGCCTCCCCGACCATATCTCATATGGCGTCTTCTCCACGGATTTTGATGGAACCCTATTTAAAGTGAACGCATCAGTTTCTAGAGCGAGTCCCCAAAATGACAAAGGAAGATCAATCCGACTCATCATAGACCGCACCATGTCCAACAAGGTTCGGTTCCTCCGTTCCGATACACCATTCCACTTAGGCGTCCCGGGTGGAGTCAATTGCGGAACAATTCCACAACTCTTTAGATGATTGCCAAACTCTTGGCTCAAATATTCACCTCCACGATCAGATCGTAGAAATTTGATTGTCTTTCCCAAATGATTTTCTACCTCATTCTGAAACTCCTTGAACTTTTCAAAAGATTCAGACTTATGCCTCATTAGATAGATATAGCCATATCTACTAAAATCATCGGTAAAAGTAATGAAATACGGAAACCACCTCGGCCTCGGCACTCATCGGTCCACATACATCCGTATGTACGAGGGCCAACAAGTCACTCACCCTCTCACTGTGACCCGGTAAAGGGTGTCTTTGTCATCTTGCCAAGTAGACAAGATTCGCATGTGTCAAAAGATTCAAAATCAATTGAACCAAGAAGACCATCTTTATGGAGCTTCTCCATGCGTTTCTTACCTATATGGCCTAGCGGCGATGCCACGAGATAAGTGGAATTCAAATAATCTGTTTTGAGTCTTTTAGCATTAACGTTATAAACATTTGCATCATCAAGATCCAGCACATACAACCCATTCATCAATGAGAAGTTACCATAGAGCAAACCATTGAAATAAATAGAACAACGCTTGTTCTTTATTACAAAATCATAACCATCTTCTTCCAAACATGAAGAAGAGATAAGGTTTTTGCTCAAGGCAGGAATATAATAACAATTATTAAGTTCCATGACTAAACCAGACGGTAATGGTAAGGAATAGACGCCGACAACCAACGCAGCAACCTTTGCTCCATTGCCGACGCGAATATTCACCTCTCCATTTGCACAGCTTCGAGTCCTACTAAGCCCCTGCAACGATTTGCAAGTATGAATCATTGATCCGGTATCAAATACCAATGATTCATTAGGACAAGTTGCAAGATTAATTTCAATAACATTAATACCAAAAGATGAAACAGTTCCATTCTTCTTGTCTTCCTGGTACTTTCTGCAGTTCCTACGCCAATGACCTTTCTTATGGCGGTAGTGACACTCGTCGAAATTCCTGAGCCACCCTCCTTAGGCTTCACGGTGGCTTAGGTTTGGATCTTGGATCACATCCTCACCGTTCCTTTGCCCTTGCGTTTCCTTTTCTTATCCTTTTGAACCATCATCACATGACTAGGGCCTTTCTTAATGCTTTGTTCACACGCTTGACATCCCATGCAGCTCGGTCAGGGTCTTCTCCAGGCTATTCATATGAAAGTTCGAAATGAATGGCTCAAAGCTCGCAGGGAGCGACTGGAGAATCACATCCGTGGCCAGCTCAGCTTTTAAGGGAAAGCCAAGCTTCTCCAGGCTCTCAATGTAACCAATCATCTTGATCACATGAGGACTAACAGCAGCTCCTTTAGTTAGTTTGCACGCAAACAGGGCTTTGGATATCGTATATTGTTCAGCCCTAGCTTGGTTCTCAAACATGCCCTTAAGACCCTCAATCACAGTATGTGCATCAGCATGCTCATACTGCTTTTGCAGATCAGAGTTCATAGTGGCTAGCATGATACAACTAACATCAAGAGCATCGTTAGTGTGCTTCTCATAAACACGCTTTGTCGTTGGTGGTGCATTATCGGCCGATTCAGCGAGATATGGCTCCTCTAGCACATATTCCTTTTTCTCTTGCTTGAGAACGATTCTCAAGTTTCGATACCAATCCATAAAATTTGTCTCATCGATTTTTTCCCTCTCAAGGACCGAACGCAAATTAAAACCAGGGTTTGCATTGACATTGCGTGTCATCTACACAACAGAATAAATAAGCAAAGTTTTTAGCACTATGTTCATGTTAATCTTCCATTAAACAATTTAATAAAAGATGCTCCCACTAAAATCACTTTCCCTCTGGTGCATTTTAGAAGGACAAGATCCATAGTCGAAAGTTCTAGAGTTACCAAAGAACCTAGACATAGGTAGGCAACCCCTTGCCAATCACATCATATGTGACTCTTGTTTGTTGGACAGCATTCGATGCCCCGGCTCCAACATAGATACCCCGAGGCCCAAAACCCTTTTGTGCTAGCCCCGATAAGCAAACCAACGCATTGCATGTGGAATCACATTCCACCCTACGACCAAGGAAGAAGCACGGCGCCCTCAAATGCATAAGCGAGGTGGAAACAATCCGCTAACGTCTGAGGTCTTGTAGGTGCTGCTATTGGAAGGGTAGTTACTTAATTTTTAGAAACCATCCTATCAAAGACTATCATGACCAACAATTATGATAATGAGATAGAAACAAAGAGCGGAAAAACAATCACGTAAGATCGCTATCAAGGCGTGAGTTAGTATGGCCCAAGCACGCCGTGATCTCCATCACCACGCTCTTTCACGTCCACCGAGCCACGAGGTTGAAGCCTCCATGACCAATTACAAGCTATTACTCCTAACAGCTAGTAATCAAATATACATGAGGATTCAAGGCATCACATGCCGCATGCGAGCCGTTATACAACAACAGACAGCCTTGGCTGCAATTAACCATGACACGCAGTCATGAAAATTACAAGCAATCAACACAAAGGGTCCATACAACTCACATCATTCCCTGAAAAACAAGTTAGGCGCAGAATCGAATTCTAACGCTCACGATGTGAGTCAGTTTTAATAAACAGGCCTACACAGACTATCACGGCGGTCCCGGGCCATCATATGTCCCAATTTTCCATAAGGTCGATCTCATCAACCCAACGTGCGAGGTCCCCTTGAGAAGACGGCGACCGCATGCGATCTCGATCTGTTGCCTCGATCTGTTCATCGCACACGAATCCCAGATGGTGTTACCAGCCGGTATGGGAGTTGTGTGTTTTGAATATAAAAGAGGGCGAACTAATTTTTTGGTCACGTGGTGCTATCAACTCATACCTCTAATACCCCATGATCATATCAACCCGTGAACAATATCAGCATCATATCATATATGCGCCAGATCCAGATCCGAAACTACACATGATCGCTCTGATACCACTGAATGGAAATGCGCAGGCTATGCTAGCCGGAAATCAAAAAATTTCGCGCACACCCAGGATCAACATGTAAGTAGGGGACCATGGATCGTTACCCTCGATGCGCGGATGCAGCGGAAGAAGACTCAGCGCCGCGTAGAGAAGTAGTCGTACACGCCCGATCGGTAGCATAACCCCCGCCGAGGGTCGCGGTGCTCGCTTAGGGGTCGCCGGTGACGGGGATAGGTCGCCCGTGCTCGGGGAGAGGTCGCCCGTGCTCGGGGAGAGGTCGCCGATCAGCAAGCACGTCCGCGAAAGCGGCAGCGCCTCTAAGGTATCCACACGTCCAGGAGTGGAACATCGCGCGCCGGCGTGCTAGCACCACGTCGCGCGGCTAGGGTTTCCTCGGGAGCGGGAGGGGCGCGGCGGCTAGGGTTTGTGTGGAGTACCTCTAACTATACCGTGCCGCCCCTGGCCTCCAACTTATATAGACGTGCTAACGGGCTCCTACACTAGAAGGCCCGTTAGGACTCTATCTCCTACGCGGATCCATATCCACGCCCCGAAACCCATTAACAGAAGTGAATCCGTTAAGCATGTTCCAAACCGTTAACTGTGTGACCCGTTAGGTTCATGCGCAAGTCGGCCACGGACCCGGAAACCCGTTTCCAGTCCACAGATCAATAGCGGTATCTAGCAACACATATTGACCCCCGAATGCACAGAATGATCTCGCCGGCTGAACCTTGATACACAGCGTACATACCGATCCCTTTGCCACGCGACACCGGTCAAGCTCAAGTCAAGATCGTGCCACCCTTGTGATAGCTCGACCCATTCACTCGTTAGTGTAATGGATATAAGATGTGACTAACAATTAGTCACCTTAGCGCGACGCGCAAGACTTTCCTTATCCATCCACACCGAGGGGCCCAGAGGTATCTCTCCGTTATCGAGGAGGGCAAATTCCATCTTGATCTATCACACCCCACGCCATGTTTCGCGGCATACCCGTAAGTAACCTTTATAACTACCCGATTCACGGAGTAGCGTTTGATAACCCCAAAGTATACAACTACGCATCTTTGGGACTCTATGATGATCTCAGGTCTAAGGACCATATAGGTGTACCACTTGAGACAACAATCGATGGCACTATTAAGATAACAATCTCGGCGGTGTCTCGGGTAGGTCAATCCAACCATCCGTGTTCTCTAACACGTGTCCACATTATTGATTCGATATCCACAATATCTATGGTATGTGAAACAGTACCATCAATCAATATATGTGCTGATCAATCATTAATGCTCCTCATAATGATTCTGGATCAGGGATCAGTTTAGAATAATGTCATACAAACAATGTGTCTCACAATCAAGTCATACTTGATGAACAAAGTTATGAGCATTATTCATGGAACCTGATAAGCTAGTTATCGAAAAGTACATGAACAAAGACGTATTACACAATCATCTCATGATTGATCTAGGGCATATTCCCTTCATACATCACTACGGTTGAGCGTCTGGGCGATTGGACTGCTGTGGAGAATCGGGCTGTCCATGTCCTTGTCGACACATGTGTCCTAATCTTGTTGTTGACATGGTACCCCTAGAGTCTTCTCGGGTGATGTGGCTCTACGTCCAAGCTACTTACCAACCCAGCAGTCAGGCGTCTACACTTCTCTTCTGCGTAATGCCGAGACACTGCAGCAGCTGGACTCCACTGTTGACGACTTCCAACGATGCTTCGGTGACGTTTACTGTCAGCTGGATGCACTGGAGTCTGTTCCCAACATCTCCACCTCGCAATGTGTCCGCCTTCGGGACCACTGTCTCGGTGTGATGGTCTTCCAGTTTCTCAATTGGCTCCATCCAAAGTTTGAGCCACTTCGTGCTTAGCTCCTAGCCCGCTTGCCTCTTCCGACACTTCAAAAGGCACTAACTCAGGTTCGGAATAAGGAAACTCGCCTCCGTGGCTTTCTCTCCTTGTCGGTTACTGTGTTGGGTGCTCTTAAGCTGCCCCTGCTTTCAATGACTTTGTCGGTTCCTCCTGTGCCTATTCGTGGTCAGGCCGCACGAGGGGGTGGTGGTGCCCGCTGCTTCTACACAGACAATAGCAGAGATAGGTGCTGCAAGGGAATCTCACAGCTTCTGAAACTACTGCTGTCGGAGGAGGCACCAATCTAGCGGTGTAGGACTCTCCGTGAGAGGCAACAGCGCTAGCAGTCCGGCAACCTTGCTAGCAGCGATAGTGCTGGTCTCTCTCGAGGCTCTAAACCTCGTTCTCCTGAGTGTGCCTAAGCTTTGGTTCAGCGCGTTGAGCGTCTCGAGCTCTCTAGGTCTCCTACGGCCTCCTCTGTAACTGTTAGCTAGTCTCCCTCTACTAGATCAGGTATTTGGTATCTGAACTCTGGATCCTCCTTTCACATGACTTCTCATTCCACTCACCTCACCACTCTGAGGTCCCCAGCTGGTCCAATGCTTGTCAAAACAGCTGACGATACCTCCCTCTCAGTTGTTGGCCAAGGCACTATATAGACATCCTCCATTAGTGTTGCCTCTTTTTGTTATGTGCATTGTTTTACTATGCAAGCTGGCCAACTTACTGATCATTGTTTCAGCATCACTCTTGAGTCTAACTCTCGTTTTATCCAGCCTCGCAGTTCAGGGAGCCTAACTGGTATTGGATGGCGCACCCGTGACTCCACACGGCTGTGGGAACTTGACTGACTTCGCCTTACTTCTGCTATCACACCTCATCTCAGCCAGTCGATTGTCGCGTCCAATGCCACTGCCTTCACCACCACCACCACCACCACATGCACCAGTTTTGCTCAGTGGCATCATAGGTGGGTCAAATGTCGAGTCCTCGCTTGTCATCTCTTGAGTCGTGGTGTCCTCGGGAAGGTTTCTTATGATGTTTCCCTCTCCTGTCAGGACTGTAATCTTCGTACACAGGTACAGCTGCCTTATTCCAACAGTCAGTCTGTGTCGAATCGTCCTTTTACTTTAGTTCCCTCTGATGTATGGGGACCTTCACCCTTTGTTTTAAAAGGGGGGCAGTGCTGGTTTGTTATCTTTATCAATGATTACTCTTGCTTAGGTTGGATCTGCTTTATCAAATTTTGTGATCAAGTGCTAGCTGCTTACCAGGCCTTCACTACCATGGCTCATACACATTTCGACTATCTCATTCGTGTGTTTCGTGCTGACACTGCTGCCGAGTATCTTTCTATTGCTCTTATACAGTTTCTCTTGGACCAGGGCCTCCTCCCTCTGTACTCTTGCACCGGTGCTCATGCTCATAATGGAGTTACTGAGAGCAAACATCACCATATCTTTGAGGCTGCTCGGGCCCTGACGCTCTCAGCCTCTGTTCCCTCACACCTCTGGGTTGAGGCTGCTTCCACGACTGTTTACCTCATCAACATGCGGCCGTCCACCGCCCTTCAGGGTTCTACTGCCTTTGAGCGTCTTTTCGATCGCCTTCCTCAGTATAGTCACCTTCGCACTTTTAGTTGTGTTGTCTACGTTCCACTCCAGCCCCGAGAGAGGACGAAGCTCACTACTCAGTCAATATGGTGTGCTTTTATTGGCTATGATTCCGAGCGCAAGGGTTTTCGCTGTTGGGATTCCCTTGCTCGTCGGATTTTGGTCTCCCGAGATGTCCAGTTTGATGAGCCCCGCTCATTCTTTGACGACTCTCAGTCCTTCGACTCCCCACGTCAGACTTCTCACTTGCCTAAGTCCCTCTCTATTTTGACTCTTCCTGAGTGGTTAGTGGTTCCTCCGTTTGCTTCCCCATCAATCACTAATACTTCGTCTCAAACATCGACAGTTCCCTCCTCTTCCACTTCTTTACCTGTTGAGACTCTGCCTACACCACCATCTCCACCATCAGCCCCACCACCTCCACCACCTTCTTCCTTGTAGTCTCCACTAGCTCCTTCTTCGTCATTGCCGTCTCCACCACCTCTGGCGTCGCGTCCACCTGTTCTTTTTCACTACACTAGCCGTCCACTGGTTCCTTCCGTTGATCATGCTCCACCACCGGTTCCTTCCGTTGATCATGCTCCACCTCCGGTATACTCTCCGTGATCGGTCCACTCCCCCCCCCCCCCGTCTACTATGGGTTTACAGCTTCTGTCACACTTCTTCCTGAGCCTTCCTCCTATCGTAAGGCTCTTGTTCACCCATAGTGGCATTTTGCTATGGCTGAGGAGTTGGCTGCTCTTGAGTGCACTGGCACTTGGGCACTTGTTCCTTGTCCTTTTACTGCTCATCCCATCACTTGCAAGTGAGTTTCTAAGGCTAAAACTCGCTTTGATGGTTCTCTTGAGAGCTACAACGCTCGCTTTGAGGCTCATGGTTTTGAGCAGGGGTACGGTCGTGACTACGGTGAGACCTTTGCCCCTATTGCTCATCGGACCACTGTTCTTTCTCTCATAGTCGTGGCTGCAGTTCACAACTGGACTATCTCTTAGCTCGATGTGAAAAACGCCTTTCTTCACAGTGATCTTCGTGAGGAGCTTTACATGCATCCTCCACCCAAGTACAGTGTTCCTTAGGGCTTCGTGCTTCTTCTAAGACGCTCTCTCTTTTGCCTCAAGCAGGCTCCTCGGGGCTGGTTTGAGCATCCTGCATCTGTTCTTGTTGTTGGTGGTTTTGTACCCAGTCCTCACGACCCAGCTCTCTTTGTTCACACTTCTGCTCGAGGTCACACCTTTCTTCTCCTCTATTTGATGACATGCTCATCACTGGTGATGATACTGAATATATAGCCTTTGTCAAGGCTTGCCTGAGTGATCGGTTTCAGATGTCTGATCTGGGTCCTATTCGGTACTTCATAGGGATTGAGGTTGATCATACACCTGAAGGCTACCACCTTTCTCAGCACAATACATCCAAGAGCTCCTTGATCGTGCTTATCTCACGGATAAGCACACAGTTGACATGCCTATGAAGCTCCACCTTTAGCCACAACGTACTGATGGAGTTCCTCTCGAGGATCCCACTCGCTACCGTCACCTAGCGGGGAGCCTTGTGTATTTAGGCATCACTCGTTCGGATAGTTCGCATGTTGTTCATATCCTCAGTCAGTTTATGACGTCTCCTACGAGTGTGCACTATGTGCATCTCCTTCGGGTCCTTCACTACATGCGTGGTACGACCGATCGTCGCCTGCACTTCTCCGGCTCCATCCCCCTTCAGTTGCAGGTTTACTCGGATGCTACATGGGCTAGCGATCCCACTGATCGCATGTCCGTCTTGGCCTTCTGCGTCTTCCTCATCTCCTCGTTGATCTCCTGGAAAACCAAGCGATAGGATGCAGTGTCTCACTCCAGTACAGCGGCTAAGCTTCGTGCCCTCTCTTCGGCCATGGCCGAAATCACTTGGCTTCGTTAGCTTTCGAGTTCTTATCACCGCTCCGACAGTGGTGTACCCCGACAGCACTGGCGCCATCAGCATTGCCTCATGAACTCACCAAGCACATTGGCGTTGCAACTCATTATGTTCGCTCTCAATTGCAAAATCAAGTGATTACCCTTTAGTATGTGATTTCGGCTCTTCAGCTAGTTGACTTCTTCACCAAGGCACAGACTATAGCGCAGCATGATGTACACATTTCCAAACTCAGTGTTGTTGATCCACCATGAGTGTGAGGGGGTGTTAGAATAGTTATTGTATATGATCTCTTTGCCATTGTATAGGTCTATAGGAACCTCTTTGCATATTTGACTTCTCTCCTATACATGTATTTCACTTTCGCGGCCCATTTTGGGCCCAATTGAATTGAGCAGCTCATTCTAGCCCTTCTAACACTTACCTTGTTATAGGCGACGTTCATGGGCATGTGTTTTTTACTATATTGCCCCTTGGATGGTTGATTTAATCACATCTTTCCATTAAATTTTGAGTTATTACACTTGATTGCGACTAGTCATCATTACTATTTAAGTCTAGTTGTTTCGATTGTTGCCCACTTTCTCACCAAATCTCTTTGCATGTTGTTAGAAGATTTTGAAACTGACTGCTCATATGAAATCACAAAAGAATCCCATTAAGGTTAGTGATCTTCTATATGAAGATGTTCCAAATTACAGCCGTCAAGATGTTTAGGTGGTTATATGAGGCGAAAGCTTTTTTTTTCTTTTTCTTTTTTTAATTTTCTTAGCATGACATTGGTTGTCATTTCGCATTGGTTTTAAGATTTTTAATAATCATTTGTAATGTCGTAAGCATCTTTAATTGGTGCAGAGGCAAGTTTCTTTATTATCTGAAAAATGGTATGGACTATAAGCAAACTATATAGTATATTTGGAACTGCATAAAAACAGTAAACATTTTGGATGTCATGTTTTGGGCCAGCCAATGAGATGGCCAAACAATAAAATAAAAGGAAAAATCCACAACAAACCTGTCCCAAGTCCACTGCAGGGTTCAAGCTCTTGCCACAGTCATACAGAACATAACTTCGTATTAAAGTAATGGCTCCTGTTAGAAGATCAATCTCCACCTGCATTTTCATTGAATTTGATGTAGAAAAACTATCGTATATACATCTATCTACAATTGGACGACAGTCATGAAATTGGCATTTAGCTGGGAATTCGATGCACCTCACTTATAGCAGCACCGTAGTTCAGATAGCTATTGGAATCCTGGCCAGGAACCCAGCATGCACTTGCGGACATATTAACATTATCTTGATACGCCTGTTTAGGAACATTGAATTAAAGTACAGGTATGAGATATTAACTAACATGCCAAAGAATAATCTTCATGGACAAACAGCATGCTCTGGCCTTGTTCTTTTTAGTTTAAATTAAAATTTAAAAGCTAACACTAAAAAATTGTCTTCTTTTTATGAGCCACGGTATATTACTTTGTAGTCATTTTTATTGGATTTTAAATGGTTTCTCTTACATTTCTAAAAAAAAAAAAAAAAATTTCTGGCTCTCCATGCCGTCTCTTTCAGCTGAAAATTATAAATGGTCATAACTTTTAAAATTAAAATTTTCAGACACTTTTAGCTGAAAAGAACAAACGGTCTATGTATCATGAAGAGAAGTTAGAGAAGATTAAAATCACCTGAGAAATCAATGAATCCCATGAGGCATTGCTTGATTGTTGTTTGAGCTTATCCATGACCGGCTTCAATCGATCAATCAGCATGCTACACGCCTGAAGGGTTGCTGCACAACTAGATTCAGATGTGGTGCGTCCAGCAGTAAGTCCACCTTCGATTAAGCTCAATGTATCAGCTTGAAGAACATGCACTCTTTCAAGAAGGCCCTCACATCCATCTGGCCATAACTGTCCTAAACCAAAAGCCGTCACTTGTTGCACTTTCGTCCACAGTCCTTGTCCAATTTCAACTCCTCCAACCTCAACCACAATGGAGCCGTCATTAAGAAGAGAGACTCTTCCAGGTGTTGGCTTTAGTATTACATTGAAAATGAGGGGCACACAACTCAAGCCTCGCTTCCGCCACTTATTCTGAGTGTTAAAGTGCTTGACTATTTCAGCTCGTTCCAGGTAGCTCGAAGTCGAGGCTAACCTATTAAATATAGAATGTAACGTGTATGTGGAAGCTTCGCCTGCGCTTTGTTAGAAGTTGATGTCGAATATGTGTACGAGTAGGTTACAAGGACTCTGTGTTGTAATAGGCATGGTTAGTTTAGAGTTGTAGTCGGACTCTTGCCTGGCCTCCACTATATAAAGGGACGCACCCATGGTGTAACCAAGGAACGATTTTGTAGCGGCTTAGGCTCGCAGGAGGTCGTGGCCGGCTTGTGGCCGCGACCCACGGCGGTCGGCTGCGTTGTTGGGGAGGAGCGCCCATAATCATTGCCCCGCAGATATAGCCTGAGAGGTGAACTGCGTTGCCAAATATCGTGCCTCCGGTGTCGTTTCAGATCTAGTATCGACCTCCTGTTTTACAACAAGTGGTATCAGAGCATAGGTTCGCCGATGTGGATGATCTTGGAGGAGGCACGAGAATTATGCATACACACGTGTGCCGAAGGAAAACGCTAGATTCGGCGCAAGGTGGAGCATGTCGGCGATCGACAAATCGATCGGTGGAGTCGAACACTCCGGGCGGGTGGCCTGGACCGTTCGATGGGCTGCTGTTGGCAATAATCGACCAGATGCGGTGATTGGGCCAACTACGTGTCTATCGAAGACAGGGGCTTCGGCGCTCGCGATCAGACCGGCCACCACACGTGGCGAGACGGCCGGATAGATCGGAGCGGAGGAAGCGTCGCGGAGAGCGATGCGACCGATGTTGCACAAGAGGCGGCGTCACGGCACTGCTAGCGGTTACCGTGTCATGGACGTTCTGCCAGGTTGCAGCATGTTGCCGTGCGCGGAGAGCTTGGGGTGGCGCGCTGGGAGGCGTGCTTGAGGGCTAATGGATTGGATCCGGAGGTGGAGATTTTTTTTTTCAGGGAATTTTTTCGGCGGTCGACGGATATCCTTGGTGGCTCACGGGCTCCGCGCCTGGTCGATGCGATGAGTACGGAAGATGCGGGATCACGAGAGCTGTTGCTTGTGTCAAGGATGGGTCCCACGTGGGTCCCATTGTTGAGGCACGTGTAGCATATTCAAGGCAATACCAATGCAAGTTTGGCTCGTGACTGAAACAATTCTTGGCAAGATAGGATTTCGAGTCAGGAGAATTATTCCACGTTATGGAAAAAAGAAATTGGGAGCCGATTTTGAATATAAAAAGAAGTCCTATTTGGACTAGATTTTCAGGATAAAAATTGGGCATGCTCACCACTATAAAAGGGATCCAAAGGGGAGCCAAACCCAACAAATCCAAGAGGCAAAAGAGGGCTTCTCAAAGAGAGAAACTCAGATTTGCACAAATCAACAGCGAGTTTTTTTAGCGCGGTTTTTCGGAGGAGGCAGTCTTGAGAGAAAGACGTGCGGGTTCCGAAAGGAGGCTTTCTAGGAGGCTGTTGGTGACCTGTCCGAGATGACGGATAGGATTGACGATAGACCTGTCGATAGTGGTGAGAAGAACAAGCAGCTGGCGCGGGTGGAATCACAAGTCGGTAGGATGAAGCCGACGGGGACCAATTTCGGCTTGGTGAAGTTCGACGGTTCTGGCAACTTTGGCTTGTGGCAGATGAGGGTTAAGGATCTACTGGTACAGTAGGAAATCATGACGGCTCTCAGGGAGACCAAGCCAGGGAAGGTAGGAGACGATGACTGGGAGGAGATGCAGTTGCAGGCAGCCGCTACCATACGGCTGTGTCTCTCGGATCAGGTCATGTACCATGTCATGGAGTTGACAACACCAAGGAAAATTTGGACTAAGCTGTCCAGTCAATTCATGTCCAGGACTCTGACCAGTAAGTTGTATCTCAAGCAGAAATTATATGGGCTTAAGATGCAAGAAGGGGCAGATCTGAAGGAGCACGTTAATGTTTTCAATCAATTGGTCACTGATCTAGGCCAACTAGATGTGAAAATTGATGATGAAGACAAGGCCATAATTCTGCTGTGTTCGTTACCTTCGTCCTACGAGCACTTGGTTACGACGCTGACGTATGGCAAGGATAGCATCAAGACTGAGGATATCACGGCGGTTTTACTGTCTCATGAGATGAGGAAGAAGAAAAACGAGGAAGAACCTCAGCCTCATGCTTTGCTAGTCAGGGGTGATCAAGAAGGCGGTAAAAAGACTGGGAAGAAGAACCATAGGAAGGGCATAGCAGTGCGGTGCTTCAGGTGTGGTGAGTGGGGACATGTGAAGTGGGAATGTACAACAAAGGAAGAAGGAAGTGCAAACTTGGCAAAGGCTAGTGACTCGGAAAGCAGTTCGGAGTTGCTCTCGGTATCAGATAATCAGTCCATTGAAGCATGGGTGTTAGATTCTGGAAGCTCTCATCATGTGACACACAAGGTGGAGTGGTTCTCTTCGTATGAGGCTGGTGATTTTGGTTTCACCTATGTGGGTGATGGCACGGGTTACCGTGTTATCGGTATTGGTGATATCAAGATCAAGATGCACGACGGAGTGGAGCGTGTACTTCAAGGCGTGAAGCACGTACCAGGGCTTACGAGAAATCTAATTTCGCTCGGTACCTTACATGAAGATGGGATGGTGTTCCAATCTGGGAAAGATGGGAAGACTATTAATATCATGAAGGATAGAGAGACTGTGATGATTGGAAAGAGGTCGACGTCTCATCTGTACGAGGTGAGAGGAGGTACTATTGCAGATGGAGACACTGAGCCACAGTTGGCAACTTCAGTTCCAAGTGGCGGCGGGTCTGAGGCCAAGTTAGACTTGTCGGGCGGCTCGACGTGAGCTGCGAAGGAAGCAACCAGGGTCCAGTACACGGGTTCGCGCAAGACGTACAACGACTTCAAGGTGGCGGACGTCATATTCGCCAAGGTGGAGTTTGTTAGAAGTTGATGTCGAATATGTGTATGAGTAGGTTACAAGGACTCTGTGTTGTAATAGGCAGGGTTGGTTTAGAGTTGTAGTCGGACTCTTGCCTGGCCTCCACTATTTAAAGGGAGGTACCCCTGGTGTAACCAAGGAACGACTTTGTAGTGGCTTAGGCTCGCAGGAGGTCGTGGCCGGCTTGTGGCCGCGACCCACGGCGGTCGGCTGCGTTGTTGGGGAGGAGCGCCCATAATCATTGCCCCGCAGATGTAGCCTGAAAGGTGAACTGCGTTACTAAATATCGTGCCTCCGGTGTCGTTTCGGATCTAGTATCGACGTCCTGTTTTACAACAAGCTTTCTGGGTAGAACAGCACAAGGCTGTCATAAGTATGAAAATTCTTTTGCCTGACAGCATTAGCGTCCACTGATAGCACTGAAGCAACATGTTCAATGATAGCATCAGCAACAAAGGATCCCTGTGTGTCTCCTGGAGCACGCATTACTGACTTAGATGTATTGTTTGTTTTGCATACCTTAATGTCGAATGAGAGAGCACCCCAGTTGTATTTCTTCAGGCCTGACATAAATGTGCCAGGTATCATGGGGCTTGCATTTGGAGATATACTAGCATTAATTAATACATCTAGGTGCAAGGCCGTGATTTCCCCATCAGACTTGAAACCAACAGTGTAATAAACTTTCATTGGGTGCCGACCCCCGATCATGATCATATCAGTACCACGATCGAGATACATCCTCACAGGTCGTTGTAACTTGTATGCACAAAGTGCGGCCGCTGTTGCAACCTACAGAAGGATAAATTTGATAAGTCAGAAGAAATAGCTGAAATGGTCATTGTTCATTGCTTTTCTTGAGATGTTGAATGGAGGATACATGAAGCCTAAGTGGCCACACGTATTAAAAACTATCAAAAGACTATAATCAGCGCCGGCCAGGGGCGCGCCGCCGCCCCCTGCGTCGCCTCGGCCCTCCCCCCAACACCGGTGATGCTGAGGCGTGAGCACCCCACCCCTCTCCCCGCCGTCTGCCACTCCGGCGGTGGCGACCACCGCTCACAGCGCCGTGCCGTGTGTCAGGAAGAAGTTTCGAGCCCTCCAGTCTCCGTCGCCGCTCCTGCTTCCGTAGCCATGCCCACGCCACCCTCCTCTTGGGCTCGTTGGGCGCCACTTCCCTCGCCTGTCAACTCGCCAACCGCCCAAATCCCATGCCCATCCGCCTTGATTGCAGCTGCCCAAGCCTCGGATCCTGCAGAAGCTCCAAGATCCTTCGCCGATGTGGTTCGCTCCGCCTTCAATGCTCCCCTTCCCCACTCAGCAAACTCCAGCCGTGCAACTCATGCCTCTGCCATTCACGCCCACCCCCTTTCGGCCGACATTCATGGCGCCCCTCCCCTCTCCGCCCCGGCTCTTCGCTCAGTCATCGTTGCTCCTTCGTCCTCGACTGCGGCGCCCCCTTCCCCGACTTGGGAGCTCGTCCGCCCCAAAAATCACCGGCGTGCCCTGCCTTTTCTCCTCCGGGGAGGCGCTTTCAACCGAGCCAACGCTCCCCTGCCCCGCCGGAGGACAGTCGCTGCCCTTAAAGGGCGTTGCGGGTGTTGCCTTGCCCGCGACCACTCTGCCGCCAGCTGCCGTGACCCAATCAAGTGCCTTTCTTGTCGTCACTCCGGGCACCTTGCCCGCCACTGCCGTCGCCGCGCCCCCACCACGCCTTTCGTTCCCCAACTAGCCATGGCTCCCCCACAGCGCTCCAGTCTCGCCGCGCTCCGTTCGGGTGTCCGTGGAGGTCACGAACGAGATGCGGGCCGACGCCGACGAACTTCATCGTCGCGCGGTCTTCGTTTCCATCTCCAGCGGGCCGCATTTGGATACCGACGTAGTCACCACCCTGCTCAGCTCCTTCACCGACATCCCGCTGCCGGACATCACCACCACACATCTCTCCAATCGCCGCTACCTCGCCCGTTTCACCCGTCCAGAGCAAGCTAGCCACGCCGCGCGCCGTTCTTTCCACGCTTAACGGCGCGACTTCCACCTCGAAAAGTCCCCCACCGACGTCCATCACGACGCGCGCCCGCTCCCCGCGGTTCGCGTTCGGTCTTCATCGAGGGCTCCCGCTACATGCTTGGTCGACGGCGGTGGTCGACCGCATTTTCTCCGGTGTTGGGCGGATCGACGTCGTTGAGCCGAGACACGTCACCGCCTTGATACCGCCACTTTCGCGTGTGGCTCGGACAAGGGACCTGCCGCATCCCTTTGGGCGGGCTGGAGCTCTTGATCAATCCCCTACATGGAAGCAAACCGAGGCGGCCCGTGGCCTGTTAGCCTTAGCCGTAGCGCGCGCCGCTGCCACCCCGGTTTCCTCCACCCTCTGCTCATCCACGTCGACTCTATTGAGGATTTCTCCAGTTTGCCCGCCCACATCGGCGGCGGAGCCCCTGTGCTTGTTGCCCCCTACGCGTGGCAGCTAGGACAGCCGGACTCGGTTCCTCCCCCGCCTGCCCCGGCTCCCCCAACAGCTTGTCGCTCCCTCTTCAAGCCGCATCGCCGCCACGATAGCAGCGACGACGACAACGCCGCCACCTCTGTTGGGGACTCTGGTGGGGATCAGCCTCATCCCCGCCGCCGCCGCGGCAAAGAGCCGCTCGGCGCGCGTCTCCACGCTCGCCCGATGTCGACGGCCGCCAAGTTGCCTCCAAGCCGGTCCCCTCGCCGTCGCCGCGTTCACCGTCCTTCCCCGTCGAGCAGCCGCCACGCCAATCCTCGTCAACGCTCACGCTCCCCACGGTGGAGGTCGCCGGGGGACGTCACTTCGTCGGTGCCGGCCGCGCCCAGCTTCGTCGCCTCTCCTCTGCCCTCGTTGGGGAGCAGGGGCGCCCCGCCGGCGGCGACCTCGATTGTCACGCCAGTGCTGCCCGTGACCCCCCTGGCGCCCTTGCCCGCCTCGGCTGCCCAACCCCTGCTAGCCTCGAGGAAGCGCGATTCAAGTTTCCACGGCGGGTCCTCGCAGGCGGGCTCTGTCCTCGCGGACGAGGCCGTTTCCGGGGCTGACTCGCAGGGCCCGCTCCTAGGTGGCGTCCGGGTGGCTGCGCCTCGCTCTGGCCAGGCTACACCTCGGCCTCCCTCTGGGCCGTCCGTGCAGCCGCTCCCTGCCAGCCCACCCGCGCTGCGGAGTACGCCGCTCACCTTCCCGCCCCCACCCGTGGACCGCGACTCCTCTGGGCCCATCCCACCTGCGCTGGCCGAGGCTGCCCCTCCCGCCATTTCTGGCCCGCATAGCTCTCGCTCCGGCCCAGCAGGCTCCAGACATAGCTTTGGCTCGAGCCCAGCAGGCTACGGACCTCCTCTGACCCAGCATCCCGTTCTGTTGGACCCTCTTTCCCTGGCTCAACCAGCTCCCCCTCTATCGGTGGACCCCTGTTTTGATCCTATGATCATCGAGGCTATTCTGCCTTCGCCAGATTCGGCCACCACTTTCATTGCCAGAACCACCGTCCCCACACCCGTGCCGCTGGTTCATTCCCCCCCACCTCCTCGCCGTTGCCCCAGACCAGCTATCCCTCGCCGTAGCTCCAGGCTGGCCTCGGGGAGACGACCCCTCTCCTCCGGTGGCACCTCTTCATTACCTGCGATCCGCAGGGCGCAGGGCGTCCTCGCCCGTAGGTTGGGGATAGCCCCTGCCACAGCGGTCCACGACCTGGTTGCTGAGCTCCAGGCCTTTTTCTCCTCGGGCTTGCTTGACGAGGTCACCCTCGCCGCCGTCGCAGACGTGTGCGGGCTGTCTCGCCCGACCTTGGATGTCGCTGCCACTACCCAGGATGTGGGAGAGGAGTGTGTGGCCTCTGCCTAGCCGCCGCCGCTGCTAGCTCCTCAGTGCCCCGTCGTCGTGCTCCATATAGTGTTTCCCAATGAAGATTCTCTGTTGGAATGCCCGTGGCCTCAACTCCGCCGCCAAACGGGGTGTTGTTGCAGATTTGGTTCGCGACTACTCTCCCTCAATCCTCGCGATTCAAGAGTCCAAGCTCTCCGCCCCCTGCCACCAAACACTCATGGAGATCTGCGGCCATCGACTTACAAACTACCTGCAACTTCCTGCTACTAGTACCAGGGGAGGGGTCATCCTCTTCTGGGACCACTCAATCCAACTCTCCGACACGCTCATCCTCAACCACTCCATCTCTGCGCGGGTCTCCCACCCTGACGGGCAGACCGCCTGGGCCATACCCACTGTCTATGGCCCTTCAGCTGACGCCAATAAGGAAGCCTTTCTTCTCGAGTTGGGGACTGTGGCCCAGCATTATGCCTGGCCCTGGCTTATCCTAGGTGATTTCAACCTCATCTACAAGGCGGCCGACAAGAATAACCTCAACCTGAACCACCGGCTGATGACTCGCTTCCGCACCGCCCTTGATTGTGCGCACCTCAAAGAGATCCACCTCTCTGGTAGGCGTTTCATCTGGAGCAATGAGCAGGCAAACCCTACCCTGGTCAGGTTGGACAGAGCTTTCTGCAACACCAACTGGGAACAGTTATTTCCTTCCAGCTCTCTGATTCCGTTGTCTTCCCTGGCCTCCGACCATTCCCCTCTTTTGCTAATCTGCGCGCCCTCGCCCACCAAGGCGGTTCGCTTGAATCATACGGACCAAGATCTGGGCTTCTTTGGCGTGGTCCAGCAGGCTGGGACCCCCAACTCCACCACCACCACCCCACTCCTACCCACCCCTTCATCGCTTCAAATACAAGCTCTCCGCCACCGCCAAAGCCTTGCAGTTCGAGCCGCACCCACATCGGGGACACCAAATTGCAACTGGCAATTGCATCAGAGGTTATTCGTCTCTTTGACATCGCCATGGAGACTCGCTCTCTCTCTCATCAAGAGATTGCCCTTAGGCGCGCCCTCAAGCTGCGCATCCAGGGTCTAGGTGCCATTGTGAAGATGATGTGGAAGCAGCGCTCCCGTCTTAACTGGCTCAAGTTGGGAGATGCAAACACCAGCTATTTCCACCTCAGAGCCAACAGCCGGCGTCGAAAAAATCACATCCACTCCCTTCAAACCACTTCCGGAACGCACACCGAATTCCCCGAGAAAGCCAACGTCCTCTTTCGACACTTTGACTCCATCTTCGGCAGTCAAGCAGCTCAATATTCTGCCCCGTCGGGAAGATCATTCAACTGGGATTTCCTCGGCCTGCCATCCTTCGACCTATCCTCCCTTGAAGAACCCCTCACCCTCGAGGAGCTCCGCAAGGTTGTGCTCTTGCTACCCTCAGACAAGGCCCCGGGCCCGGATGGTTTCCCTTGGGATTTCTTCAAATCATCTTTGGGAAATCATCTCGTCCGATCTCTGGAAGCCTGCGATGCCTTTTTCAACTTGGGCGCCCGGTGGTTCAGCGACTTAAATTGCGCGCACATCATCCTCCTCCCGAAGAAAGACTCCCCAGCTTGTGCCTCAGACTACCGCCCTATCAGCCTGATCCACAGCCTTGGGAAGATCTTCACAAAAATCATGTCCACAAGACTAGCCCCCTTTATGGATAATCTCATCTCGCCGTGCCAGAGCGCTTTCATCAAGCAGCGCCACATCCAAGACAACTTCTTGTTCGTCCAGGGCTGCGCTAAAACCCTCCACCGCTCCGCCACCCCCGCGCTGTTCCTTAAGCTTGACCTCGAGAAAGCTTTCGACTCGGTCTCCTAGTCATATCTGCTAGACAACTTGCGTGCTCGGGGTTCGGCGTCCGGTGGCGTGTTGATCTCCTCTCACTCTCAACCTCTTCCTCGAGGGTCTGTTGAATGGTTGCCCAATCGACACCATCCTCCACTCTAGAGGCTGCGACAAGGGACTCTCTTTCACCTCTCCTCTTGACCTCGCTATTGAACCCCTGGTATCTCTCATCTCGCGAGCTTCCGAGGGGGCCCCTAAGTCAATCCTGGCTTGCGGGATAAACCCAGATCTCCTTTTTGCCGACGACGCGCCATTTTGTCAACCCCATCAAATCGGAATTGTCACCGACCCTCATTCTTGAGAGTTGGCCGTATCTCGGCCTTCGGAGGAACCTCGCCAAATCCTGGTAGTTCCCATCGGATCGCCGACCTGAACCTTGATGACATTCTCTGAGTTTCCCACGCCTCGAGGCGACTTTCCCAATTAAATATCTGGGCATCCCACTTGATCAAAAGCTCAAGCACGTCCACTTCCAACCCTCATCGACAAAGTGGCCAACAGGCTAGCCGGGTGGCGGGGCCCTTTGATGTCCAAAGGCGGGCGACTGACTCTTCTTAAGGCTGTCCTTACAGCGCTTCCCACCTACACCCTGTCGGTCATCAACCCCCCCGGCCTCCGTCCTCAAGAGAATTGATCAGATTAGGAGAGCTTGGCTCTGGGGCGGGTCGGCCGAGCACGGACCTCCCCCTAGGGTCAGCAGGGAGACAGTCTGCTCCCCGTCTAAGCTTGGTGGCCTTGGGGTCCTCAACCTCTCCTGTTTTGCCCGCGCCCTTCGCCTGCGTTGGCTATGGCTGAACAAGACTTCACCACTTCGGCCTTGGGTCGACTCCCTCGGCCCCCCGCCTATAGCCGACGCTGAGCTGCTGCGCGTAGGGTGTGCCGTTACCCTTCGCAATGGATCTTCCATTTCATACGGAGGACGGCGGCTTCATGGTGTGTCACCCAAAGAGCTTGCGCCGCAGCTTTTCGAGATCTCCACTAGAAAGGGTCGCCTGGTCAGCGACGCGCTCCTCAACTGCAATTGGATTCTCAACCTCCGCCGCAACATGAGTCCGCAATTGGTTCCCACTCATCCGCTTTGCTTACTCGGCTAAACCAGTTGGAGCCCTCGCTCGGATGCGATATCGTCTCTGGCGTTTCTCGAACGCAGCGCTTTCTCGGTCAAATCGGCGTACATCCTGCAATTCAGCGGACGATGCCGACTCCTACCCTACACAGCTTTGGAAGACACAGGCACCATCCAAATGCAAGTTCTTCACCAGCTACTCCTCGCATGCGGGTGTGGACCCGGGCGCCCTCTTGCGCAATCACCTACCCAACAACTATTTACATCCGCTTTGTTGGAGGAATGCGAAACGCCAGAGCACCTCTTTATCGGTCGGCGACTTCAGCTCCTTCGTCTGGTCGGGCCTAGCAGCTGCTCTCAACTTACCTCGCCTCAACCCGGCAAGTTGGCGTGCTACTGCATCCCTACCACTTTGGTGGGAGATTGATGCGGCTCCGTCCTCTTCTCCGCGTGCGGCGCTCTCCGTCGTCATCGCGACCATTTGGCACATTTGGCTCGAGTGGAACAATCGCATTTTCCGCTCTTTAGAGCGTTCAAGGGACGTCTTCCTACGGCTCCTCCTCGACGAGCTGCAGCTTTGGGTGGCTGCAGGAGCGCGTTTTGTAATACCTTAATTTTTGTTAGCCCTCTTGGGGGGGGGGGGGGGGAGGGCTTTGTAACCTCCCCAACAAATTTTTGTAACTCCTCGCTTATAATGAATGGCAGCTCTCCTGCCCTTTCAAAAATAATCATGAAGTAATAATTATAGGGATGTTGACTGTTGAGTCATGAAGACATCGATTTTGTATCCATTCTTCTTGTTGTCATGTTTGTTGTAGGCGTGTACTAAAAGAAACAACGCAATTGTTGATGTGTGACAATGCAAAATATAAATAAAGATGAGTTTATAACTGCCAAATATAAAAGAATGATAATATTTTAGTCCTAATAAAAAGGAAAATTTTTAATAGTCACTTCTCATATTGTCTCTGAGAAAGAGGTCCCAAAATGAGGAATGACATATTTCCGAAATGCATGCGAGAACATTCTAATCAATTAGCTTACAACTAAGCAAGAGGTCATGCATGTGAACTTGCAGGCTTAGAGGATATTAATCTATTAAAATTTAAAATCATCTTTAGAGCTAAACTTTTAATAATTACACAGACTACTATGCTATGTTGTTATAGCTCACATTGAATGATCTGAATGCCTTTCCGCCAAAACCTCCTCCAGCCCTTCTTGTAATGACACGCACATTGCTGAATGGAATGCCAAGGCATCTAGCTATGACAGTCTGTGCAAACTCAGGGTATTGAGATGAACTGTAGACAACCATGGTGTTATCTTCATCAGGAATTGCTAGTGCTGTTTGTGTTTCCATGTAGAAATAGTATTGTGACGCAAGTTTTACCTGCAATCATCAAAAACATCAGAACTAATTATTACATCATGATACATAACACATGGTGTTCTGTATTGTTTTCATGAAGAAAAATTGTATTTTAGATGCCGTAAATATGGATCTTATGATAAACTTAGAGAATGTTGCATCACTTAAATTCAAAACTTTTGTGCATATCAAAATGTACATCGTATTTGTGATTTAGATTGCCAATTAATTGGCATCTATCAAAAATAGTAGTAATTGTAAATTTAACTAGATAGATCAACAAAAAAAGTTTGTTGTTTAATTCAATATTACGCCTTCATGCATGAAAATCAAGTTTGTTCTGCACTACAAACACCAACAAAAATCTTGATGTTTAATTAAATATTATGGCTACATTGTTACATCAAAATTTAAAGTATTGTACACTACAACAATATCACAGGAACGAAGAGTAGTTTCATCTTTGTAGTTTGCACACCGTCTAAAAAAACTAAATTCTATTGCTCAAAATCAATGCTACCTTCATTATCAATGTAGTACAAAATTATTTATGTTCATATCAAAATAAACTGATCCATAGAATAAAGTTACAAAAACATGTCAAACTGAAATTGTTAAACTAGAAAACTATATCTTAACCTCCAATCATTTGTATTTGAATTAACTGAGATGATGTGATGAAAAGGTTTAGACAGATGTTAAAATTAACATACTTCTGCTGATTTGATCTTATGTTCAGCCTTTGCCATGCCCGTTGAAAAATCGCCGACTTGTTTTGGATACTTATCAGAAGGGACATGAAAAAAGCTCCTATTTTGCACAGCTTGTTCCACAGTTAAGATTGGTTCCTTCAAATCTTCCGTGCTATATTCAACAACAGCCTGTTTTGCTGCCAAGTCAGCATATCTCTGTGTTTCTGCAATCTGAGAAACAGCTTGTTTTTAGTGACAGGACTATTGAAGAATAGACATCCGCAATATTCATAAATTTTGTTTAGGATTAAATTTCTGAATGGTTTATTGTTGAGGAAGCACTAAGCCCTAGGTTCAAAAATGGAAAAGGCAAAAAGGAGAGTACCACAACACCAAGTGCTTGTCCAGCGAACTCAGCAATTGGAGAACCAAAAAGTGCTTCATCCCCAAACATGAACGTAGATCCAATATTTTGCCCTCCACATGGAATATCCTTGGCAGAAACAATGGTGATGATCTTCTCTGATGCTAAAGAAGGCTTGAATTTAATACTTCTCACATAAGCAAGAGGTTGTGTGCTATAAATAAATTCTCCATAAAGGCAATTCTTTGGTGCATGAATATCATCCACATATAGTGCCTCCTGGAAAAGCCTCTAACCGTCGATGCGGCCGCTGCATTGGCCAACCTCTCCGGCCTCCCTCTTGCTGATCCCCCACAGACGACGAGGGCAGTTCAATCGACAACCTAGGGTGCCACCTCTTCGAGCAACCCACATTCGGGGTCCGATGCTTCTTTGTCTCCCCAATGACATCGCACATCCTCAACTGGAATGTTAGGGGCCTCAATTCAGGTGCAAGGCGAAGTGTTCTTCGAAATCTTATCTCCTCATCTGGAGCATCGTTGGTTTGCATCCAAGAAACGAAGCTGGACGTTGTGGATGCTCAGGTTGTGATGGATTGCGCTGGTCGTTCCTTCGTGTCGCTTTTTGCCTGCCTCCCAGCTACTGGAACAAGGGGAGGGATCCTTCTGCTTGCGCATGAAAATTACTTTCAGATGGATGACATTGTTAGCACACCTAACTGTCTCTCGACAACCATCAAGTCAAAGCTGACAAGCATCTCCTAGCGCATCACGGTTGTCTATGGCCCACAGTTCACAACAAATAAACTTCTCTTTCTTCAAGAGATTGCCACTCATACACCGACTACTCTTCCCTGGCTCATCTTGGGAGACTTCAACCTTATCTACCAAGCAGCGGATAAAAGCAACTCCAACCTTAGCCCGTCGCTTATGTATGCCTTCCGCTCAATAATCAACAACCTTGAGCTAAAAGAAATTCACCTCTCGGGTCGTCGCTTCACATGGAGCAACGAGCGGGCCAATCCTACTCACACGAGGATAGACCGTGCCTTTTGCACTGCAGCCTGGGAGCTCCTCTTCCCGGAGACTTTCCTCAGAGCTTTACCATCGTTGGTCTCTGATCATGCCCCTCTCCTCCTTTCGATGGCAATGGAGCATAGGCCCACTAAATGTTTTCGCTTCGAGAACTATTGGCCACGAATCGAGGGCTTTCATCAAGTAGTCCAGCAGGCTTCGAGTCGTCTACTGGCTAACATGAACCCCTTCCGCAAACTTCACACCAAGCTCTCCCGTACTGCTAAGGCCCTGTCCAAATGGGCAAAGATCAAAGTGGGAAACTCAAGGGTTCTTCTCGCCTTAGTTCACGAGCTGATCCTCCTCTTTGATCGAGTTAGCGAGGCACGCCCTCTTTCGCCTATTGAAAGGGATCTTCACAGGCGACTTAAAGACCGTAGCTTGGGCCTCGCTGTGATCGAGAAAGCACGAATGCGTCAACGGGCTCGGGCCCAATGGGTTAAGTTGGGTGATGCAAACACAAGATTTTTTCACATTCGTGCCAATTCCCGAAGAAGGAAAAACTATATTCATTCGTTGATCACGCCAGATGGGCCAGTCAGCTCTCACTTTGATAAGGAAAAGGAATGTCACCGCTACTTTCTGGAGCACCTAGGCAGCCCCCTCAATCGTGAGCTCTCCTTACATTGGGAACACCTGGGCTATTTACCTCATGACTTGGATGACCTGGAGCTGCCTTTCGAGGAAGAAGAGATAAAGCAAGTCGTTTTCTCCAGCCCCATAGATAAGGTACCTGGCCTAGATGGCTTTACAGGCCTTTTCTTTCGTGTTTGTTGGGACACGATTAAGGAGGACATCATCAATGCCCTCTATCATCTTTACGACCAAAACTCGGCCTCGTTAAATCTCCTCAACACAGCCAACATTGTCCTCTTGCAAAAGAAGGAACTTGGTCAACAGCTGACAGACTTTCGTCCGATCAGTCTAATCCACGACTTGACAAACTATTGTCCAAACTCACGGCTAACATTAGCCCTCATCCGATAGCCTAGTCTCAAGAAGTCAAAGTGCCTTTATCAAAGGTCGTGCCATTCAAGATAACTTCCTTTACGTGCAGAATGCCATTCAAGACCACCAACGCAGGAAGACCTCGGCTATCTTCCTCAAAATCGACTTCTCCAAGGCCTTGACTCGACCCATTGGGGATATCTACTAGAGGTTTTACAATACTGGGCTTTGGCCAACGCCGGCGTAATGGATCTCCTCCTTCTAGGGTCGGCCTCCTCCTCCGTCCTTCTCAATGGCACTCGGGTCCCTCTGCTTATCACGCAAGAGGAGTTAGACAAGGAATCCGATCTCTCCATGTTGTTCATTTTGGCCATTGATCCTATCCAATGCTCTTTCTTCACAAGACGGAAAATAATGTTCTCTCCGCTATCAACTCGCGGATGGTCTCCATGAGGACATCCTCTACGCTGATGACGCAGCCATCCTTATAAATCCCGTCTTGTGAAATTGAGGCGGCTATGAATATACTCGAATGCTTTGGGAAGGCCTCCGACTCCACACAAATCTTACCAAAAGTCTTGCCTACCCGATCCATCGCAGACCGGAAGAGCTAGATGATATCTTAATGTCCTTCCCGGTAGGAGAGATTCCTTCCCTGCGTATCTTGGGCTTCCTCTTCACCTCTGAAAGCTCAAAAGGTGCAATTTCTCCCTTAATCGAGAAAGTGCAAAATCGGCTTCAAGGATGGAAGGGGAGCCTCTTGAGCAGGGCCGGCCGGCTTACACTTGTCAATACTGTCCTCTCAGCTCTACCAACATACTTCATGACTACTTTCCCATTACCTAAGTGGGTTTTAAAGAGGTTGGACAAAATACGTCGCGCCTTTCTCTGGCGAGGAGAGGAGTCATCAAGTGGTGGATACTCACTTGTTAATTGGCCAACTGTGTGTCGACCAAAGAAGATGGGTGGCCTTGGCACCCTGGATCTCCAGAAATTTGGCACAGCACTTCGTTTAAGGTGGTTATGGCTCGATTGGACTGACCCAAGTAGACCTTGGAATGGATCTCCGGTACCCTGCAGTGATCCTGACAGAGCACTCTTTCGCGCGGCCACACACGTCACCGTCCAGAATGGCCACAAGGCGAACTTTTGGCTAGACAATTGGCTGCAGGGATCAGCACTGTGCAACATCGTGCCTCACCTCTTCAACATCGCAAGAGGAAAGGATCTTACCGTTGCAGATTTGCTTCCCAATGATAGATGGATAGGCATGGTACGACACCTCAACACGGTGGAGCAGCTTCAGGACTACCTCCACCTTTGGAGTCAGCTTCGTGGTGTAACGCTCACAGACACAGCTGATGAGATCATTTGGACTCCAACTTCGGATGGTCAGTTCTCCACTAAGTCGGCCTATCATCTACAGTTTTTGGGCAGCACGGTCTGGTCCTTTGGAGACACCATCTGGAAGGCACAAACAGAAAACAAATGCAAATTTTTTTACCTGGTCTCTCGCCCATGGACGCATTCATACGGCTGATGTCCTGGCTCGAAAAGGATGGCCACACCAGCCCATCCGCCCTTTATACCAAAATAGTCCGGAAACCATCAACCACATGTCTCTCCATTGTTCGTACTCTGAAGGAGTTTGGAATGAGGTTCTCAATCAATATCCTGAAACACCTAGATGGACAGACAACATGAGCTTCTGCGACTGGTGGATCGCGGCCTCTTCTCAAACAACCGACAAAACAGCCAAGAGGGCCCTCAATGATCTCATAGTCTACACTACTTGGAATCTTTGGAAGGAAAGAAATAGACGCATTTTTCAGCATAAGAACCTTCCTTTTAGAACGTTGGTTGATACAATTTTGGAGGAGGTGAGGGGATGGAGCTTGGGGCTCCTTGTTGCCCCAATGTAATTCTTTTTTGTTTTCCTAGCCGTGGCTAGGTCTTTGTATAGTGTACAGTTCTCTTCTTCTTAATGAAATGGCAGAGCGCCTGCCCCGTTTGTTCAAAAAAATATAGTGCCTCCCCTACAGCACAAAAGAGAAAGTTAATCTACAATTCAAAAGAGACTAGGAAAAAAAGTTCTTTGAATCAGTAATTCTGATGATTTACTGCACCCACATACCAGAAGCTTGAAGTTCAACTCCATACTTTTTAACTGGCTCGCCAACTGGTTTATATTCACCACTAGAAATTGTATCTCGGCGTGAAAACAGTGGCAAGTTATAGTGATCATCCGTGTCATCAAAATTACCTGAACTTCTTAGAGTTTTTCTAGGATGTACTATGCCTTTCATGAAAGGAGATAGAAATGTGAACAGAAATCCAACAGCCACACTAACTCTATATTCGGGGTGTGATGTTCCTTTTATTGGTACAATTGTTTCTCTAAGTAACTGAACAGCTTCAAGTACAATCGACGCAGTAAGCAATTTTCCAGAGAGGTGTTCCTCAACCTTCCTTGCTCTAATAGCATGTTCTGTTCCATATGCACCAAAGGCCAAATGCAGGTTGCTCAGCACAAGATCACCTGATGATTTGGTAGTGGAAACATGCCCCAAGAATGCAGAATTAACATATGAAACAGCATTACCAAGAGGACGAGGTGCTGCTCGGTTAGTTTCAAAAATCAAACTGGTATCTTTTTGACAAATTGAAACCCAATTTGGAATAAATATGCTCAAAAGTAGTGTATTAGGATCCAAAGGAGGCTGCTGTAGGAACTCCTCCAAAGTAATATGTATTGTTTCTGAAGCAACCTGAAGATAAACAATTGAACTAACACCAAGAAGTATGGTTGCAATGTCTGAGGGGAATGGATATTTTTGTGCCAAAATTATGTTTCCTCCAATGCTTGCTGTGTTACGGACAAATGGTGTAGCCACTTTGCTCATGTGCTCAGCAAGTTTTCTAAAAACCACATCCATTTGGAGATGACATGGACTCACTTTCATGTTTTAGTATCTCGATGGTCTTAGAAATTGGTGTAGCTGCTCCAATCTCTATTCCCTCATCTTTCCTTCTAATAGCAGAAAGTTCTGGGATGCCTCCTATATCAATGTACTTATTATAAAGATCTTGATCCTTATATACACCAGCACTAGTGTTCGCAACAACCACTTTGACCGAGCATTCAGCAAGTATACCAGAACTTATTAAATCATAATATTCTCTAATGCTTTTAGGATGATACCAACCTCCTTGGGAGACTGTAACATTAGCGTCATTAAGATAATCTATTGAAGATTTGATCTCATATTTTAGAAAATCTGGGAAAGGGCATATTCCACCTCCAAGAGTGTAAGATGGCAGCTTTCTAACGTCTGGATTCTTATCACCTTTCTTCCAAAATATGTTAAGGCCTATATCCTCCAAGTCGACATTTGATGCAAAACTTTTACAAGCATCAACAATTGGGCGGTAACCAGTGCATCGGCACAGGTTGCCAGAGAAAGCCCTTTCTGCTTCAGATACAGTCAGCTTTGAGAACCCATTTGGTGGTTCAGGCTTCTTTGATTTGTCAGCTTTGAGAAGGGAAGAGTGTGGACTATATGGGCCCCGGGTATCCTCTAGAAGGCCCATAAGAGAGCAGATAGGGGGCGATCCAAGTCGGTCGGTTGAGGATAGAGACCACTCGGGCTACGCATGGCTTGAGCCGTAAGGAAGTTTCCAAGAATATAATCTATCTCCATGCAATTAGTAGATCAACACATGCATTCCATGTAACTGCATACCGGAATTAGTTATCAGGGATCCCGAGATATCCTGTAACTCTATCTCCTCCTACACTATATAAAGGAAGGGGGTAGAGGCCATTGGCATGTAAGTCTAATAGGCAGTAGAATCATCTACAGCGCATAGCATCATCTTGCATCTCGCATCTTGATCCACCATATAATCCCAGAACATAGGAAGTAGGGTATTACCTCCTCCGTTGAGGGCCTGAAACTGTCTAACCCTGTCTTGTGTTACTATTTAACTTAGTTCTTGATTAGCGTCCCCCATACAAATTCATTGCTGGTGGTGACCCCCAGTTAGTCACCTGCCGACAGTTGGCGCGCCAGGTAGGGGCAGCGTTAAGATCATTTTCGTCAAGCTTGATGGCATCGATCACTAGAGTCGCCATCATCTTCGCCCCCGGCCAGGCTTTCAGCTTCGGGAGCCGACTGCATCATCAACGACTTCGGCGAACTCTATTTCTCGGATTTGGATCAGATCCAATCTAGAGAGAACTACAACAATGCCTCCCGCTCGGATTGGGGAAAGCCACGGCCATCTACTCATGAGTAGCACGCCAACGGCTCAATTCCCGACTCGGATACGGCGACGGCTTGAAGACAGATTCTGGACGTCATCTTGTTTCTTTAATTCCCGTTGATCCAGAAGGAATTTCGGGATGAGACTGGATGCGTTTGAAAGATAATTTCGTCATCTTTCCGTTAAACCTAAGAACGCCCAAAACGGAGTTTGGATGCGTCCGGCACATCCGTTTGAAGGCAGGCTACGCGGGAAGATCGCGAATCTCGGCGAGCTCGTAAAACTCATCTGCAGAGGCTACGGCATGTGGATATGCTGTGGCACACCTCCAAGGACATCAAGAATCAGCAAGGAGCTTCTCCAAACAATTGACGACCAACACTTCTTCCGGACTTGGATCTGATCTAATCTGAGGAGAACATCGACATCGGTTCGTCTAGGCTCCCGTTCGGGTCGAGGAACGCCGCCGCCATCTACTCCCGAGTGGTGCACCGGGGGCTCAATTCTCGACTCGGATACGGTGAGAACTCAACCGAGGACTTCTACAACACTTTTGCGGGTTCGGACATGATCCAATCCGTGGGAGGAATTTAACAATGCTTCACTCGGACTCCGGGTCGTGTTGGGGAATGCCACCACCGTTTACCGACGAGTAATGCGTCGGGGGCTTAATTCCCGACTCGGATACGGCGAGGTCCCGATGGAGAACAAATCTCGGGTGGTGACTGTCATCAGCAGCAAATCACTCGGACTCGACGACCATGACGTCCATCGTGCGACGCCGGCTTCATCAACCGAGAAACGAACATGAGAAGAAGATGCGAACGGTTCCCATTCAGATTCTGGATGGAACTTGTGTCGCAGATTCCCGCTGACTCAGGAGGAGTTTCGGGATGATATAAGATGCGTTGGAAAGCTTATCTCGTTATCTTTCCAACGAATCTAAGAACGCCTGAATCCGACTTCAGATGCGACCGTGATGCCTTTTCCAAGGCAGTCTGGGCGAAGAGGTCGCGAATTTCGGCGAGCTCGTAAAGCTCGTCGGTGCCGGCTACGGCGTGAGGATTGATCGTGCCACATCTCGTGGGACGTTGAAGACCTGTGAGGACTTTCATCGACTTACGTCAAGCTACACCAACCTCATGGAGATCATTTGCGACTACGGCCAACTCCGTCGACCACGGGCGAGACCTCGGCGAGCACGTGCTGTTCGTCGTCGACCACGACGTGTGCCACTCGGTGTTGATCGAGATTTGAACGACTACTTCCTCTACTCGGCTACGCGCCTACGCCTCCAAGGTCTATAGCTCGGCTGTACGCCATCGCGCGCCACGAGCGTCCGGTACGGCTACACGCCTGCAGCTTCAAATCAACGGCTCGGCGACGCGCCACTCGGCTGCACGCCTACGCTAGCGCCACGAGCGCCCAAGTCTACGGCACGGCGACACGCTACTCAGCGACACGTCTATACCCACGCCACGAGTGCCCAAGTATTCAGCTCGGTTGTATGCCATCGCGCGCCACGTGCGCCCGATACGGCTGCACGCCTGTACCTCCAAATCTACGACTCGGCGACAAGCCACTCGGCTACACGCCTATGCCAGCGCCACGAGCGCCCAAGTCTATGGCTCGGCGATACGCTACTCAGCGACACGCCTACGCCCGCGCCATGAGCGCCCAAGTATTCAGCTCGGCTGTACGCCATCGCACGCCACGAGCGCCCGGTAGGCCGGTACGGCTGCACGCCTAGAGCTTTAAATATACGGCTCGGCGACAAGTCACTCGGCTACACGCCTACGCCAGCGCCACGAGCGCCCAAGTATTCAGCTCGGCTGTACGCCATCGCGTGCCATGAGCGCCCAAGTATTCAGCTCGGTTGTACGCCATCGCGCGCCACGAGCGCCCGGTACGGCTGCACGCCTGTAGCTTTAAATCTGCTGCTCGGCGACAAGCCAATCGGCTACACGCCTATGCCAGCGCCACGAGCATCTAAGTCTACGGCTCGGCTACACGCCTACGCCTACATCAGAGCTAAGTTCTCATTACCATAATTTTTTCATATTAATCTAAGTTGTTTCTTGACTTGCTACTTGGTTGGTCTCCAAGTAAGTAGTAAGTCGGGCCTCGGGGGTTACACCTAATAGGTGCACTTGCGTGCACTCTTTTATTGTTTTTTCTTTATGATTGCAAATGAATCCGAGTGGTTTTTCCGAGTAGTGAAGCTCTGACCCACGGACGGCGAACTCTAGTCACTCGATACGCGTGGCTGGGAAAAGAGCCATGAGCCAATTCCCGACGCCCGGGGGCTAGACTAGTCGGGCAGAGTGCTTAACAAAAGGAAGATTACTTGGAGGAATTTAATGTCAAAAAGGAAAAGTAGCAAAAGTATAAAAATTATCTGAATGCTTCCAGATACTGCCTAAACTCTACATGTACATGCTGGAGTTCATGGGTTTTTTACCTCATCAAGTTAGCACGACTATCGCCCACCAACCGGTATGGCTATACGTCTACACCAACTTTGGTACGGCTATACGCTTACGCCTCTGGCCATGAGCCATCCTGCGTCCTAAGCGCTAACTACTGCCTTCCAGCTGCGCGTCACAACCAGTGGCTACAAGCGCAGCCGGGCTAAACCAAATTCAGCCTCGGTGCACCCCTTTGAGGGCATATCACCGGCATAGCTACAAAAAATTACCCATCTCTTGGTATACCCCATGTTGGGTCACTAGTTGGTCGCTGCATGTCAGGATCAGATACCAGTGATGTCGGGATTGAATTTCGATGGTACGCTCAAGTTGGGGCCTGTGCTGTACACCGCTACCCGGGTATGGATACCATGCGGCCAAACTCTTTCCTTAAGGTACGCCCCGTGGTGGGGTCGCCAGCTGTATTCTGCTATAGTGGGATACAGGTACCGCCTGGCTGACAACATTGGTATGCCCCATGTTGGGTCACTAGCTGTGTTACCGCACCAGTCGGATATAGGTATCATTGGGCCAAACCCTATCCAGATGGTATGCTCCATGTTGGGCCAATCGCTGTATTCTACGAGTACAGGTACTAGATGGATAAAAACCACGGTATGCCCTCTGGGGCCACCAGTTGTATCCCACTCCGGTCGGGTACAGGTACCGCTCGGCTCTTCAGCCAACACTAGTGGTACGCCCCATGTTGGGTCGCCAGCTGTACATCGCATGACGAGAACAGGTATCAGTCGGCTTTTCAGCCAACACCAGTGGTACGCCCCATGTTGGGTCGCCAGCTATACATCGCAAGACGAGTACAGGTATCACTCGGCTCTTGATCAAAACCGTTAGTACGCCCCATGTTGGAGTCGCCAATGTACATCGCATCGACGGCAATCTGGTATCACTCGGCTCTTCAGCCAAAACCAGTGGTACGCCCCATATTGGGTCGCCAGCTGTACATCGCAAGACGAGTACAGGTATCACTCGGCTTTTCAGCCCAAAACCAATGGTACGCGCCCATGTTGGGTCGCCAGCTGTACATCTCAAGACGGGTACAGGTACCTCTTCATCAAAATCAAAGTGATGTGCCTTACAACGGGCCGATCGTCAGAATTCCGGCAATCTCTGGCTGGGTATCACTAACAACTCTCTATGAGTCCTTCACAGTCTCCTCGCAGATAACAGGCAGAAGCCAGTCGGGAAGGAGCAGCAACAATCTACAAGCATTCGGCATGAAACATGACTCATCCAAGGTGCAACAAAGAAGAGCAACAACTCAACTATGAAGCACTCGGGGGCTACTGTGGATAACATAGACCCCGGGTATCCACACGGCGGGCCTAAAAGACCATCCGACAGGGGATGGACCAAGTCGGGTGGATGAAGACGGGGACCACTCGGACTCTAGAAGACTTGCTCGGTAAGGAAAGACATGAAGATAGAAGTCTATCCCTAATTAATAGGGAAGGTATACTTGTAATCCCGGATAACTACTAGAGGATAGAGATAGGAATCCTACCTCGTAACCGACTAGGACTCCTCCTTGTAACCCCACCCCTCCATTATATAAAGGGGGTAGGGGGCCATAGTTCGGCATGCCATCTACAGCATCCATATGCTGTAATCATCTAGAGAATCACACATCTACAGCTTGATCATCTCCCAGGTTGATCATAGTCTTGTACACATATACCCCATATAATCCCAGAGCACAGGACGTAGGGTATTACCTCCGACATGAGGGCCTGAACCTGTATAAATCCTTGTCTTGTGCTACCATCGAGTTTGGATCTTGTGCATCGCCCCATATATAATCATTGCCGACGGTAACCCCCAGTTAGTCACCAGTCGACAAAGAGAAAATAGACATGCACATGCCAGGGGTGCAAAACCCACATTGAGAAGCATGAAATCCAGATATTCTTTTCTGAATAGCGTGAAGACCATCTTTGGTATTTCCCAGACCCTCAGTTGTGATAATTGAATAGAAATTTATATTGTAAACAAGAGTGAGGCACGAGCTTGCATTAAATTCAGTAACTAGATCTGTCTTTGGATTATACTTCGCTGTAAGGACTACACATGCACCACATCCACGTATAATAAAGGGCAACAATATATATGAATTTATCATAGTATGTTAAATCTTTGCTATATGCCATGTAAGGAGAACTAAAACATGCTCACCGAAAGAAATGAAACTTTAGTTAAACTAGAATAACATAATTGATTACTTCTTTTCATTTTTTCATTTGGATTGACATTTATTTCTAAACATGAAGTAAAATAACAAAATCACACTTTCCAATGAAAAAACAATCAACCAAATTACGATTGACTTAAAAAAACAGAAAAAGCACAAATAAAAGTTGATACAAGAAAAATACATGTGAATGAATATAAACATTATGAAACACTATTTACGATATCAAAAGCAATATTATCATAAGAATGCAAGTCCTCACATGTCTTGCAAATGGCAAGTGCAAGATTTCGAAGCTTGCTTTTAATCACACTCAAAATTTTGTGGTGACGTTTTGGTGGCTAGAGAATTACTGAGAACTATGACGATTGGAGCTAGGAGCATGTAACATTTAATTTTAACAATAAAATTCATAATTAAATTTTTTGATGTTGCTTGAGGTGATCGTTGGTGAGTGCGACACATGTCTATG